>OW028579.1:38319668-39524668 GCA_932294295.1 Alitta virens | reverse complement strand
TATGGTAGACTTATGAGACAGTGTTGGCCTATTGGCCATAGGCTGCTGCATATTGGAGGCTGGCCAGTGCTGCCATCTATGAGCGGATCATTGGCAGATTGCAGCGCGCTTTTTACCGTGTAGTGTGTGTCGGCCAGAGCGCTCTGCAAGACGCTCCCTTTGACGCACGACGCTCTGGAGTACGTTCGTTGGGACGTTGTGTGAACCAGGGCAACAGTGCAGTGTAGTCGGTCGACTATCAGTCACAATTAACCGTTGCAGTATTACAGATCAGCATTATAATATTGCATTGAAGGCATTAATACATTTAGTGTACTTTGGATCATTTATGGACATTATTTGAATGAGAGTTTGGAGTGTCTTTATCTGATTTTTGTTTAATCTGTTTATTTATATGGAGTTACATTGGAATAGCTAATACTACGGACATAAGTGATAAACATCAACATTGTAGGGTATTATAAGTGCAAAGGATCAAGGATCGGAGTACTTGATCATTTGGATCTAGCATGAGGACGGTTGTTGCATCAGTGAGATGGGGACGCTGTGACAGACGCAACGTTTAGCGGAGGACGCGACGTCGTGGGGACCGTCGGAGCGTCAAAATGCGCGTTTTGCAAGGCCGGCGGTCTACCAGCAACTTCAGCAATCACGATGGATTAATTTTCTTGACTCAGACTTTCGTTTTCTTTCTAGTGTGCAGTTTGGGGTGTCCCAATGGACTATACGAATCTAAACCATGCAGCGATACAAGCGACAGAGTTTGTTCAGGTAAGACTTTTATAATTCTCCACAATGTCATTATTTTATCTAATGCATGCAAACTATATGAAACAAATTGTGTACACCATAGAAATATGTCATTTCGAGATTCATTATGGGTTAACTTTACAATTTTTTACCTGGCTGTTTTAGTGTTAGCAGAATTATATAAATATAAGTTACCCAACTATATCTTCAATTTCCTGGGCTTTTAAATATTGTAGTGATAGTAAAATGCCTTCTGTAGGTATTATATTGATGTATAGATTACTGTGCAGCCACATACTGTGCTACCCTGGATGTGAAAATATGCATGGCAGATTCAACTAAGTTGCTCTGCTTCAAAGACGAATATTACAAATCTACATATTTGAACATATTCTGCACCTTTTTTTCATATAGAGTTTAGTGACTTACTTATGTAGCTAAACCATTTATATAAAGATATTTGTTTCAAGTACATTTCTAAAATCATATATAACAACTTAGTGAAGAAATGTAAATATATGCTGCAGAACCAGACTTCAGTTGCTTAGACTACTCTTGGTAGTATGTCCATAGGTTATTTGTGACCTCTATATATCTGTGAAGGTCATTCATTAATTGGCTCCATAGAGTCAGCGCATTGCTGTTGTACAGTCCTTTTACTACAGGACCTTTCTATCAGCATTCACCAGGTCCTGTGTAATGCAGACTTCTAACAGGAAAGTAGTCTATTCTAAAGTTGTACTATCTGTAGACTGACCAGTGTCCGGTACTGGTCAGCATTGCCCCAAGGCCAATGGTCAGTTCATCGGTCAGTCTCCAGGAAGGTGAACTTCTTGTTCTTCAGTCTTGTAGTTGACCACTATAGACTGCTGAAGATATTAATGTAAGATTCAACTACAAAAGAAGGCATTAAGATGATACAATACCTCAATTAATGTCAACTCACTATAAGGGCCACTTCATGACTGA
The DNA here is from genome assembly GCA_932294295.1 of Alitta virens. NCBI lineage: Eukaryota > Metazoa > Annelida > Polychaeta > Phyllodocida > Nereididae > Alitta > Alitta virens. Next base: position 39,522,949 of record OW028579.1, on the reverse strand, counting down.
GGTCAAAACATTTGGATCTGCTTATACAGTAACCCCACTTTTAGGACCACCTCGCTATTAATACCACAATAAGACCATCATGTATTTCGATCTACATATAATCTTATTGTTTCTACCTCTCTATTACGATCACCTCGCCATTAAGACCAGTAAATTTGCACCAAGGGTGGTCTTAATGGCGAAGATTTACTGTATTATGTGTGCCAGTTTATAAAACCGTTCTATGCTACAGTAGCCTACCACAGCTGCAGTGTATATTGATATATATCTAAAGTTGCAAATTGGTTGTATGTTAATATGACGAAGTGGTGTAATGGTTAGGTCTATCCAAGCTGCCTCGAAAACCTAGGTTCAAACCCTGCTCCAAACACTGCATAAACCCTGGAAATACTTTTGACTAACCAGCTACCTTCGCCTTATTTATTTGCCTTTTTGACTATTAAGTTAAGTCTGTTGGTCAATATGACTAATGCCATGATGGAAATTGAGTGCATGCTATAATTTTAAGAGCATTGTTTTGTCCCTGAAATATCACAATTTATCCGTTATTATTCAATCATGCTTTAAGGGAGTTTCCATATGATTAAATTTTAACCTTTGGATATTTATGATATTGGTTGTTTATCGCTTATATCGAAGTAATTTATTTACCAAAATACATTGAGAAATAATAAATGATTTTCAGAACTGGATAATAATATTAAATTTGCCTGTCTTTACTTAGCTAAAATGTGCATATTCATGAGGTACCGCTTTATGTTTAATAACGTCTTCATTATTTGATGACGTTGTTACGTTTGTAATTAACTTATGGACAAGATTTATTAGGCTGGGCTATTTGTGTTAAGATCAAAAAGATCCAATACGTGATTGGAACCATTCATCTTAGAAGTGCCCAATCAGCAACTTTGTTGTTCAGGACTAAGATTGTTTGTCCTAAAAGTATCAAGGTCATGTGTAAGTCTAGGATGATTGAACAACTTTTCTGCAATTTTCTTTCATCATATAATTACATTGTATATGCATAATCACTGCCAGGAGTTTGCTAGACGTGACGTCACCAACGTACAACGTCCCATGACGTAATATGAGCGTACAATGATGGCGTCATCAACTCTCTAGCAGCCGTTTTGACCATGGGATAACTGGCTTTTTTGTGGGTGTGTAGTTTAGCTGTAAATCTGTCTTAAACACAAAGAAATTTGGTGTAAATGTAACAGTTTTCAGTGCTGATGGTTATGGTATAATTGTGAACTGGAAGTCAGATCATAAAGCCCTATACAGTGCACACTGTCAAGATTACAAATTTGATTGCCCTAATATTGAGGTGTTCTTAATAGTGAGATACGAGGTTTCACTGTATAGATAATATTATTTAGAGTACTCATACTTCCCAATGCTACAGTATAACGAGTAAACACAATCAAAAACAGGCCTATAAGCTCTTACCGTACTCCCGGTTGTCTCGATACAAAAATAATGGCGATCTAATTGACTGCTGGGGGGCGCCTCCCCCCTTGTTCAGATCATCCATAAGACTGGAGGGGGGGGGGGGTCCTCCCAGATGTCTGCATCTAATGGAGCGAAGAGTGGACAAGCTCCCACATCCGTTGACCAGCAGCAGCAGCATCAGCAACAGTAGTATTGGCTACTCGTGGTCACTGAGGGCATAGAGTGACCACTGCCCAGTGAGCAGTGACATCTCATGATCTGCACATCTCTCCCTCTTGCCTCCGCATCACGCTGTCTCAGCAACCACTCAGCTCATGGGCTGATGCTGACATTATGTAATAGTAGATGTATTCTATACAAGATATATTTATTGAATCATAATGGATTTTGCAATGTATTTTATCAATAGCACTGTTTAGAGTTATCTCTTAATATAGGTAATGATGAGAGATAAAGCTGATTGTCAGCCATCATGTTGTTGCACTTTTACCCCACTTTTACCCCAGGGTGGGGCTTTTACTTGCTCCACTACAAGTACCAAGAACAAGGGTCACCAACAGCCCTTCCTTGAACAAAAATATCAGAGGCAGACGTAATGATGATATTGACTATTACTATTCAGAAGTGTCGTTGGTATCAAATCAAAAATCGACAACATTATAAACCATAGTCCAGAAAATGGGATAGAAATAGACATTTCTATTCTACTTGATTAAATGTGCAGGCCTTTGATATTTAATAATACTTGTACTGTGGACCAAAACAGGTCAATCAAATATTGGGTTTAATGCTAAATGAAGTGATATGGTATACAGTCTATTAATTCATGTGGACGTAGTTAACCCCAGGGTAGGATATATTTGGTGTTGAGGGGTGACCTTCAGTGACCTTGAAAATGGCTGAAATCAACCAGAGAACATTTAGATGTGTCCTGTATTGTTTAGATGGGCGATTTTCCACTGGTTTGGGTTTATCACCGCACTGGGATGTTTAGCTATGTTCAATGTTGTTTAGCAGCTTTTATGATTGTCCAAGCCAGCGTTTTATTCGCCTGCTATATGTGACCGTCTCAGTGTGTCCAAGCAATGGACTGTGTAATTGACCGCTGGTCAGTTGGTCCACTGCACAACTGGCTTGACCATCAAAAAGTGAAACGGACCAGAAAATGCTTTCATATTTACAGCCACCTATAGATATCATTTAGTACCCCCCTGTAACTACTTAATTGAATATGTGCTGTGGACAGGAGTAATTCTAACCTAAAACCTTTTTTAGTTGTGACTCTCAATTCAGTTTCAGATTGACAAAAATTGTATATATATTTTTTCCTGGAAAACAGACATGAGATGTAGCCTAACAGTACATTATTCTGCAGGCAAACTTTTTTTCATCACATCAGCGCTACAAAGATTTAGAAGATATTTTATTTCGTGTCATCCGCTGATGTCTGAGTAAATTATTGATTCATTCCAAGTGAGAGGATCTGTCAACTAATGAGACGTGCATTTGTTATGTTGTTTTAAAAGCCGTTTTTTATTTTATTTCATTTTGGTATTGTTGATGTCAGATAAGGTGTATCATTGTCTTAAGAAGCATTATGTCACTTCTAAATGAACAAAGTGACAACTTAGTTATAAATTGGCACGAAAATCTACAGCAGTAATGCACTTATTGATAATGTTGCAATTACCGAAGAATAGTCTAGATCAAAATGCTATATCTCTGGATGTGATGCAGGTATTGATATGCCTCGGATGAATGATCTTTCGGTGTGTTAGGCACAGTATAAACCTGCTAGGTGCTTTCTCAGAATTATTGATTGCAATCATTGTGCTTAAGGATGCATCTGTAGCCATTAGCAAAGGCTTGCAATTGCTGAGGGTGCAGATTTTGAATCGTCCCTTAACAGAATGGCCAATGATTTGCACTCAGTGCTTATCTATTGTGATACTCTGAATTCATGTACCGAACATGCCCTTATAGGCAGACCTTATAGTCATTAATATCAATCAGCGTGAAAGCATTTTGTTTACAAACATTACAGTTCAGTTGAATTATCCCCAAGACACGATTAATGTACATTTGTACGCGCCAACAATGTGTATAAAATACTGGCAATTTCTATTGATTATATCTGAATGGCTAATCTATCTTTAGAATTCTATCTGTACTACATGGCCAAATGTGCCAAGTGCGTTTTTAGCTAATTATAACGAGGCAAATACCATGGAAAACGCCCGGAAGATAAGATAAGATAAGATAAAACTTTATTTATGGTCGGAGGTGCAAGACAAAACAATAAAACATAAGCTATAAAGCTTTTAGCCGACTGGTAAAAATAACAATAACAATGAAAGAAGATATATATACAGATGATTAGAATGAGATTATGACTTAACTACTACGTGGCACAATTGGCCATGTAGATTCTGCACCACATTAAGGATCTGCACGATAAACTATTACAAGCAAAACAAAATATTTATGATTTAAAAAGAGCAATGTTTACTGCAAGATAACAGCTGCATGAAGTAATAAGTTGTCAATGATTTGCAATTAAGGTAATATTTATGTTGCCAACAAGGTGATGGTTTGATATACTATAATTGGTATAACTGTGTGTAGATCTAGTTTTTAAACGTTACTGCATATGAACATTAATAAATGTTCTGCATTTTATGATGATAATTTACTGATTCCATTGTTATGAATTTCAGGATACAGTGTATAAAAATATAGTTCTTTAAAAAATACTGGAAAACGTTGTTTGTCAATTTTTATAAATGTAAATGTATTGAATGTTATATTCATGGACGAGCTCCACCGTGTACAATTGACACCCTTGGCAGACCTGTTCAAGCATGAGTCTTTCTCAACTCCCTGGGGAGTGCGCATACATTAAATCACTAATGGTTTGGTTGGATTTTGCATCAGAGGTGCGAGTTAAAAAATGGCGTCACGTTTTTGGACCTATTGATCAGAGCTGCGGTTTCACCGTGGCTGCGGTGAAATGTTGCCAAACTTATACGCTGCAGGCCTGCACAGACAGTCCATTTGTGGCCCTTTAATTCTCAGTTTCGCATGCACGCTAATTGAACGATTTGGCTCAAGGTCTCTGGGATCCACACAAATGGACTGTCTATGGGAGTTGCCGCTAGGTGGCCTTAACTGTTGCAGTCAGATTGGAAAATGACGTAATCAATAGGAAAATCAATTAGTTCAATATGGCCCAATGTCACCATGCTATCTGCAATCTGGATCGCAGCCAATTTCCCCCTGCTCCTCTCCACCTTTTTATGATACTCTCAGCCCTGCGAATCCATAGGGCTCATTTTTCTGGTATTGTTTCCGGATATTCTCATCTATTCTCATCTATTCTCATCTATTCTTTGTGGTATTTTCATCTATTTTTTGTGTGGTATTTTCATCTATTTTTTGTGGTATTTTCATCAATTTTTTTTGTGGTATATTCATCTATTCTTTGTGGTATTTTCATCTATTTGTTTTGGTGGTATTTTCATCTATTCTTTGTGGTATTTTCATCTATTTGTTTTGGTGGTATTTTCATCTATTATTTGTGGTATTTTCATCTATTTGTTTTGGTTGTATTTTCATCTATCATTTGTGGTATTTTCATTTATTCTTTGTGGTATTTTCATTTATTATTTGTGGTATTTTCATCTATTTTTTTGTGTGGTATTTTCATCTATTTTTTGTGTGGTATTTTCATCTATTCTTTGTGGTAAATATGTATTTTCTTCGATTCTATTTACTGCTTCACGCTCTTTTTAATCCAATTAGTGTAAAAGATTATTACCAAATATGATAAATGGAAATAGAATATGCTATAGATAAAACTAATCACTGTAATGGTTTGAGATGTGTAACGATGCCAAATATTTACAATATAAAGTGCAGGATATTGACTTCAGAATCTAATTGGCTGGCGTTGCTTGAAATATGTGCACTGAAGGCATTAAGAGAAGGTCAACCAACCATGAATTATGGTTATTAATATAAGTAAGCAATTTGTCAAACTGTTTTGCACTGTGCCAGTATGTTCTCACAGATATTTGCACTTTTAATCAGCCGTGTCACGAAGAACACCTATATTTTTTTATGGTCTATGTTTTGCAATTTTCTTAAAAGAATCGGAAGATAATAATTTATCAGGAAGCCTTTACTCTTAGGATCATTTGGGATAAAAAAACAAATATTTTTTTTAGAGATATCATATTTAAAGATCATTGAACTTTTTGTACCGGATAAGACCCAATCTGGCAAGAATACAGTTCAATGACCTTTAAAGTAGTCTGTTAACATTTGAACATTTGAAGCAAAGTCTTTAGTGTAAATGTTGTTATTATTTTCCTTCAGAAAGATATTTGGCAGGGATTTGTAACTTTTCCCTGCTCCCCAGCGTTGGTGGGCTGGGATGAAATCAGCCTTAATATCCCTGGCTGTCATTAAGCAAGCCTTAATGGATTGCCCTTAATTGATTGGCAACTAATAGCACTTTGCCGTTTCCTGTGTGTTTTTTCCTGAAGTTTCTTCAATCTCATAAAAACTGTTGACTAATTTTGCAACAACAAAGTTATTTGATATTGACACGAGGAAAGTTGAAAGCTGGCTTCAATTAATTCATTCCTTCAGCTGACACTAATAGTGTGTTGAAAACTTATTATATAGATGACAAAGAACAAAGCAAAGTGAGGATTTGCGTAGATAAGACATAGGCATTTGGAAAAATTAAATAGAAGAACGTAAGTACAGATATTACAAAATAAAGAGTAGAGACAAATTCAATTACGAATGAAAATTACAATGACAAATGAGGTTCCGAAAAATCTGAAAAACACAAGTATAAAGAAAGAGAGAAAAACGTAAAATAAATAAGCACAAAAATATTGATTATATAAGGAACATAAAAATGAATAAAGAGTAAAATATTCAAAGAAAATTATAAAGAGTGATAACATTTTATGCACAAACACTATTATTATAAACACTACATTATATGCACTAATACACACATAACTGCAATGTTTTACTATAGTTGGGCATAGACAGACTATTGGTGGAGTTTTGTGATGATTTTCAAAGTTAAATACTATTGTATGATTTTAAAAGTTGTTTCCTAATGTGCTTCTGTAGCATCTGAAGATGCGGTGATACTTAACTTATAAATTGTGTTTCTCTGCTGCTGCTGCTGCTGCTGCTGCTGTTGCTCTTGCTGCTGCTGCTGCTGCTGCTGCTGCTGCTGCTGTAGAGCATCTCACGTTCTGTCCCATCAAGATAAGAAAGCAGGAATTAAAATGGTTTCACATATCTTGACCTAGGGTCACATTGCAACAAATTGTTTCCGGTCCTATGTCAGCAGAAATCCTGCAAATGTTAGATCATTTGACCTCTATGTGACCTCTTACTCAGTATTACTTGCTTTTTCGCTCCTTACCTCAAATTAAGGGTAAGATCGTGTAATAAAATGACTCAATTTCATTTCTGATTTAATTTGACTTGTACTGCGTCAGCAGTGAGTCATGTTTAAAGGGTATTGGATGATGCCTTAAAAGTCACAGAAAGTTTTTAAATTTAATATGAAAGTTATAAGTTAATATAATATATATTTGATTACATTTTTTCATATTTACGTTTCATCTCATTTCCATATGTCTGTAGATATGGATGGGTAGTGTTTCTTTGTGGAGGAGCTTACACATGAAGTGCAGACATATTTGCCATGTTCACACACGTCTTCAATGTGAATCCTTTGATGTGTGTTTTTTATGTGTTTTTATCTTGTCCTACACTTGTTTTACTCTCATCTCAATCACTTCTGAACTCCCTGGTCTTCTTCATCATACTTTTAAAGTGTGCTCAAGTTGTGTCTGATGCTTTTCAATAGTTGCATCTCAATCTGGTAGGCCTGGCAAATGCCTGAAATGACAGGACACAGGGAACCTCCTTGTAAGTTGGACACATTGCAGATTGCAGTGTCTCTGATTAAACTCCAGCCAATTCACAAGTGTGGCCACCAGCCCCCCAGATTGCTTTTTTCGCTGCTGCAGCAACATGAGCTTAGGACGAGTGCAAATGTGGCTTAAGAAGAGAGAATGCTGTTCAAGAATACTTAAAAAACTGGGCTACAGGATAAGAAGAAAAAAAAGTGGGAAAATGTGTGAGAAGTTTAGGGTAGTGGTGTAAGTATGTGATAAAAACGTTTTGGGTCTTCTTGAGACAATTTGGGTACCAAAAAAAAAAAAAAACACAAAATAAGAACACCATGATTCTCGAAATAAGAACACCATAATTCTTGAACCTCTGTAGATTGTTAAGTGTCTGTTCTTAAACTTGATTGATTGATCGATTGATTGATTGAAAGAAAGAAAGAAAGAGACAGAAAGAATGAAAGATGAGAGACAGAAAGAACCAAAGACAGACAAAATACGAAAAAAAGAAATAAGTATAGAAATAAGACAAGAAAGAGATAGACAGAAAGATTAAAGAAAGACACACTGAGACAGATAGTCAGATATTAAGTGTATCTTTCTCACCAAAATGATTCAACTCTAGTCAAGGTTCAGTCGTGGGATTCCCCTTGAGATCTGTCGGAGGGTAACAAACCATTGGGTGGGGCAAAGTGTTTTGGGGGTGTTTAAGGGATAATTAAGGCCCAGAAGTATTAAGGGAGGGAGGGTGGGGTGGGACTAGATACACTTAATCTAGTGACCTGTTCAAGGAGATTCTATTGTTCATAGGACCTGCCTGGCCTTCAGATTCCAGCAGCTTCCTGATAACTTTTTATTGGTCTTCGAGAGACTCTGTTGCCAGATAAAGTCCCTCACTGTTTACTTAAGGACTTAAGTAGCTATGGAAATCTTCATGTGATGGTAATAAACATGGTCATGTGATTATCATAAAATGTAATCACAATCTTAATCACATTAGGAAATGCCCATGCCAGAAAAATGATATGTTGGAAAAACAACTCCATAGGAAGAAAGTATGACAAATGAATCACGCATGCTGGACGCCAGAATATTACACATCTCGAAGATAAATCATCAAAATGACAGCTTCTGAGGATTACAGATGGAATCTTCAGAAGATAGGAATAATGTAATTAAAGTTAAGCCGCCTGGATGCACATATTTCATGGGAAAACGTAAAAGATAAAACAGAAAAATGAAAAACAAAAAAAAATTAAATGAAATGTCTGAGGTTAAAAATAACATTAATATGCCTGAACCGAAAGTAGTTTTTATCAAAAGTGTTTTGGTGTATCATATGTAATTTGTGCGAGAAGCCGAGTAATTTTGATGACACCCATTTCCCACATATCTTACAAAAACATAGGGTTGTGATCTAGATAGGATTTGAATTTCATCTGGGATGATGTTGCCAATCCAATTAAATGTGTGAATGGAGATATGGATTCAGCATCAGTGACTCTGGTATCGATGATTTTGATGAAGTCACACCTTTCTAGGATGTTACCCCACTACATGTGAGGTTATTAAGTGCATTTGCATTAAATTGGCTGCTTTGACTCTCATTTTAGAATCATGTGGGGTATTGGCATACCACCAGACGTCACAGACATGTATCGAGTACCTGAGTGTTTAAAATCGTGATTAAACTTTGTTTAATGACTTGATTTATCTAGTGACGTATTTTGTTACAGTGAATATTAACGTCATAATTTGTTACAGTGAACAATGACGTCATCTCTAAGAATCTTCCCCAGTCATTGGCTCCAATTTCTTCAGTACGCCTGTCGTCTGCTCAATGCAGACGATATCTATGGAATATTTTCGTGTGTCGTTAATTTGCCAATATTTGATTGAAGTTTAGTGAGTCAAGAAATAGGTGCATGAAGCATATGATTCAGAAATAAGGCTGCTAATTGAAGATCTATATCAGGTATATAATTCCAAGTTGCACCAGAGTTGCCATGCTTGAATACTTATCCAAAATAAGCACTGGTGGTCGTGGTATTAGGACCACGAGATTTTGAACTTAATTGCTATATCAAGTTATCGATAAAGCCACAAAGTTTTTTCTTTCAAAGTACATTCTTTACATCCATTGAAATGTTTACTAATTGAACATACCTTTATAGTTTTCACACTGTTAGGCTTACTGCATGCTTACTGTGTAGTTGCTTTGCAATCTTTTCATGGTCAGTGTTCACTTGGCAATCTGGAATTAGCTGAGGAAATCTTTGGAAAATGCCTTGACAAAGGACATGTATCAAGTACCTGAGTGTGCAAGGTCAAGTAAGCTTGGCACTAGATAGGTCTTGGTAGGCATTAGGCAGCAATGACCTTGAGGCCTAGAGCAGTAGTAAACAGCTAGGGCGATTAAGTAAGCAGATGTCCCAGCAGCCCTGGTGCCCTCTGGCGGGTGGGACCAGAGGCTGACTAGGGCTTCCTCTTTCTATCTGCCTCTATCTTCTTCTATAGTCTTGTGGTTCATGGGCTAAGCCGATCAAATGACACTTAAGGAAGTAGGCTGGGAAAGACTGGGGGGGGGGGGGGGGGCTAAGGACTTGCACTTGCAAGTACACCCCAGTGCAGATGTTTAGTGCAGGTGTTAAGTGCTACTGACAGTAGGTTGGCCTGATACCAAAGCAGTCAAACTTATAGCCTTAAAAATTACTCAATGGGCCTAAGTGTGTGAGTGTGAACTTTTTGCACCTGCTTTGTCTTATAATTAGGCTACATAAGCAGATGTTTGTCCAAAAATACGATGGAGCAAAATGGTGAATGATGGTGAGGGAAAAAAATACATTCCATATTTTTATACGAACAGCTGGTAAGAATGATATAAGATGATTTTCCTGCCAAGTGAACAAAAATGACGCATAATATTTTTTTAATTTCTGAGAAAATTTGAGGAGATTCAAAAGGGCAAATATTTTCAAAATATTTTTGATGTTAGGAACTTCTTTTGTAAACATGAACACAAATAATGCCAAAGACAAAGAAATGATATCAGATTACTATCTCTAAGCTCTCTTGAAGTTTTGATATATCATAGGGACAGCAGTTTATTGTTAAATCTTTGAAAAGTTTCATAGCTTTTGTTTTACTGGCCTAAAGATGCTGCATTATTCAGGTGAATATTCAAATGCTGCATATATATGGCCAATTGTGCCACCTGCGTTTTCCATGCATTTGGATAAACGCATGATTATAATTAGCTAAAAACCATGCGTTTATCCTTCTCATGGAAAACACGTGGCACATTTGGCCATGTATATAACTACTTTATCAACTAGATAAATTTGATCGTAATATAAAGAGTTCATGTTATTAATAGAAACATACCCGTTACTTAATTCAGAAGTTGTTTTGCTCAGGTTAATTGTGTCAGAAGAAATATTGGTGCAGTGGGTGGCAAATATGATTGGCTGCAATTATTACAGTGGATTTAAGTCGGACTACAATACATATAGATGACTCTGTGTTGGCTGTGTGGATCAGTTGCTTAATCACGTTGTGGTATTATGAGAATTAGTAGGTTGAGATTTTTTCTGCCTGGTTTAGTTATTGAGTAGAGTGGCATTCTGTGTCATCATGCTTCAGGCATTGTTAGATATGGTGTGCGGAGCTGTGCTGTTTTTATTCAATTATTCATCACACAAGATTTAAGGGTTTAGGTATCACCATTCACCTGCACTATGAAATTCAATGTTTTATGTCTACCAATGTATGGCTATGCTGAATAAGATAGCTAAGAGATAGCCGCTGGGTGGCCTAATGGTTAAGGCATCCACCAATTCCACATTAGCCAGCTCCACTAAAGGTCCCAGGTTCGATCCTTGGCCAGGGCACTCATCATGAGCTACATCCCAGCTGCTGGATGTTCATCAGATGAGACGTTAAATTGGCGGTCCCTTGTACTCAGTGTCTTTGCTGAGGCAAGTAAAAGATCCCATCCATGGGGGTAAATGTGTAACATGGTTGGACTCCTCCTCTCTCTCTCTCTCACCTCATCAATCAACCCTCGATAGCGGCAAGAACTTGCCTGAGGGCTGCACCTTCCACATCTATCTATCTATAAATCAAAGCCGGAGAAGGTGGAATTTGTCTAATACTTTATCATTATTATTATATGTTAAATTTAACAATTTTCCATGCTCTAATCTACTCGATGTCCCATATTGTACGCTGTATACCTTGCATATTAATATTATTATATTTATCAGTATGTGTATTCCGTAAATAACTCGAAATAACGTAAATTGAAAGTAATTTGGCTCTGAAGATCAGTTGCCATACATCAGTAGAATACCTGAGCAATAACTGCTGAAGAATAGCTGAGGCCTATGTAATATACCATGTAGGTTGTTTCCTTATGATAGTTACAAACCCTTTTTACCATTGTGCCACTCAGACAAATATACTGAAAGGCATGCTGCTAAAGCACATCTTCTTCATTGTGTAGTAGATTGTATATCACTGGCAGGAAATTTCTTATGTTCTATGTGTGAGTACCTTATTTAGAATTCAGGCATCAGTCCTTTGCTAGACCTGTCAAATAAACTATAGCACACTACAGGAGATGGCTAACTGTGAAATCAGGAAGTTGTATGGTATGGTATTCCATGTTGTTTCAAGACACCTATATTTAACCATGGTTATGAAACAGTGTTTGTTTTGCGATAATAAGTGCAGTATCAATATGATCATGGTGTTTTAAACAAGTGATAACAGTGAAAGTGGCAATGGATATTTTTGCAAAATTAAACAAATACTACATGTAGTTTATGAACAAATCTTACGGAAACGCAAAAAAGTATTACAAATAAATTGTGAAATTTGCTTACAAGAAAGCCCCCGCCCCCCCCCCCCCTCTCAACACTTAGCACTCACCGCCAAAATGTCGAAAATTCCGGTAAACCCTGTCTTTGCATATAAGGTAGACAAATAATGACTTAACATGCCTATTTATTTCGCTTGTATCAGAAAACAGTCGTATGTCAAGATTCTACTGGTAATAGCGCTGGAGATATTACTGCACCTTGTGGCAAGCTGTGCAGAGCCTGTCCTCGGTGCGGCTGCATATTCATGTAACGTCGTGGTCTTATGGTAGTGTTTGTTATGCATCTAGCAATTTAGCCATCCAGTAAATTGATAAACTTGATTATAGGTATTAAGATAAAGTAGTTGGCCAATCTATTTTACAGTTGGTTTATTGGTAGTTATCAATTTGATTGATGATGATAAAAATTAGCTCAAGTAACTTATTTATTTCCTTAAATAAATTGGATCTTGAACATAACATGTGTATTATCTGTTGTTGAAAACGAGTCAGATATAAGTGATGATACTATTAATCATAATATCTATAGATTAGTAAGCCATCTAGCTTTACATAATTGATATGCTTATAACTACCAATTTTCTAGATATTTTAAGAGCATAAGTTCATTTATTGAAATATATAATTCATTTATCCTGACGTCATTGACATGTTATGAAATTGCACTTAATATCAAAATGCTGCGAAGTACATCATTATATGTGCATTACATGATAATATCTTTGCACATTTATGGTAAAGACTTAAAAATCACCTAGTGCAAATACATATTTAAGTAATATTATTACGTTGGAATTAGATGTTGAAATATCAGCCTGTAATAGGTTTTACTTTAAAATCGTGATTATAAAAGACATCACAATTTTGCACGTTTCTGTAGAAATCATGAACAATGGTTCGATATTTCTTAATTGGTTGATTTTCATCCTTTTTAAGCAGAATTATCTTATTTACGAGCAAATTTTGTAGTTTTGATGAATTTCAGAGCTATTCTTTATTTCTAGTCACTAAAGGGGTACTTTCAGTTGCCCTGTATCTGGTGTCTATGCTGGGACAAGTTACTCTAACATGGTGTGGACTCCGAGCTTTACCATCTTATCATTATGTCTTTCTCTGGTTCGTGGGACAAAACTTCTGACCAGTAGCATTTATACAATATAAAATAAGTAACTAAACATCATGATGAAAATATTATTTTTTCTTTCTTTTTGTTATTACCATCGACTCATTTGTGTGTAATTAACTTATTTCTGGGAAAAGCCACACTTTAGATAATGTTGGGAATGCAAGACCATTTCAGGAATATTAATTGGAGCTGAGAAGCATGGTTTTGTCATGCCCCATTATCGTGGATTGCCAAGAGATCCTCATGCTTCAATTCAGCTCTTGCTGTGAGTACTTTTGAATTTAAGTTGAGAGCTTTGGTTTGTATTTTTAGTGGTGAGCTTTGTTTCAACTTTTAACTTCAGTGTTTACCGTTGCATTCGTCTTGTAAATCTTGTATTTGCGTAAGTTCTGCTTCAATTTTTATGTAATGCTTTAGAATGTTTCACTTGTTGTAGCCAAGAAATTGCATCCCAGCTCAGGTGCTTGCATTCAGGCTACACAGATGATACAAAGCAAAACAATGGGCAACCAACCTCTGGATGGAAACAAAAGGTTCATATGCTAGATTACTGCAAGAATACTTATAATGTCCCTTATTACTAGAATTATTATTATGTTGTATCCGATTACCAGGCATTTTTATTGTTATACTGTAGTAGGCGTAAGTCATATCCTATTACTGTAACAGGTGTGTTAATGAGAAAAATATGATCTGTCAGTTACCTGGCACAAATATAAAGGAAATCAGCACAGGTCTAGAAGCTTTAGTGATGCATAAATGAGCTTAGATGGTAGGCTACTGTTTGTGAAGTTCTGTATGCACCTAGACAACTTTCTAAGCTTTGGGCGGCTCAACTATGGGTAATTAGCCTAATCACCCAACTGGTCATGTTTCTATGGTAACAGTTAGCTATAAAAAGTATATGTTAGTGATAGAGGAGGCTGGTTTTCTTTGAAGTGCATCTCTTTGAGTCCAGAGCTGCTGGTGCATCACCTGTTGGATGTTGCTGAAGCAGGAGAAAGATGCTTGAATAGGCATCGCCTGCAGCCTTTGTTACTGGATACTGGTCCGTCTATACTGACCACAGGGCAGTGATATGTATGATTCATGACAAACAGGTATTTTATACTAAGAAAAAAGTACATTCAATGTGAGAAAAGGATATGGGATCATTCATATGAGATATATCATCAGGAAACGTGTGATGTGATTGTGTGAGACAGGTTGACCTGAAATTTGATGAACCTGAAAATATGAGATAAGATCTGATGATTTCAAATGAGACATATGGTTTAACTTGGCATGATATAAGATAGGATAGGATAGGATAGGATAGGATAGGACAGGATAGGACAGGATAGGAAGGATGCGATGGGATCGGATAGGATAGGATCGGATAGGGCTGCAGAATATATTTATATGGACAGGATAACAATGCTATACTATGCTATGCCATATGCTATGCTATTTGCTATGATATTTGCTATGCTATTTGCTATGCTATATGCTATGCTATATGCTATGCTATATGCTATGCTATATGCTATGCTATATGCTATGCTATTTGCTATGATATTTGCTATGCTATATGCTATGCTATGCTATGACAAAATAGGAAATCATTGTAGCATAATACAGGACAGAGAAACACTAAAAACGATATTCATTTAAACCGCAAAAGAAAAACAACAAGATCTGATTTAAAAAAATCTAGGCCAAATACAAGCACATGTTCCGTGCGGCAAAACAACGGAAATAGCCCCACATGAAAACATGAGCAAGGCTTCTCTGCAGTGAGATGAAATGTCCAGTTTTTGGGAAGGACCAAAAAGCTTGGATCAGAGGTCACATGGTTCTGTGTGCGTGCACAAGAGCATAAAGGCAGAATATTGTGTTATTCCTACTTCGAATGCAATCAAAACATAGTGGACAAAACAGAGAAGCTGTTGTAGCTATTCTAGGCCTTATAAACGGAGTACAGAGGGCGGCATAGTCTGCCCGGAGTATTGTGGTGCATACCAACTACAGTGAAAGGCGAATATTCATTCTAGCTCAGGTGGTATAAACAACAACACACTCCACACCTCTGTCCGACTGCTGACTGCTTTGAGCCATGCCTTCTATTGTGGTGTGACCAACAATGACCAGCCCAGAACAGGACACCTAATTGGTTCTAGGAAGTGTATAGATACTGAACATACTGGTCACTAGTGGACCCTATAGCTACGGGTGCTACTTGTGCTACTGGTCAGCACTACTGGACAGTTGTTTTGATAGCAGTTACACAGACAATTGCGTGTTTAGCAGATGAGTGCATGTGTATGCATGACATTCTGTGTTCTGGCCCCCCTTCATTGAAAGTAGCTGCAGCAGCTTCCCAAATGATACACAAGTGCTTGACCATCTACTTTTGTCTATACGCTGTCCAGCTCTCTTGTATAGGCTGTTTCGACAGTGAGGGACATCCCCAATGGATTTTCTGTCACTGATAATAAGATGTCCGGGGTTATTGACATTGACAAAAGGGCCTGTAGCTGCTCGTAGGCTCTCGCTGGCTGCATTCGCTAGACCATCGCCTGATTCCTTGGTCCATCTAAGATTTATGAGGAATATTCGTGTATGTCCATTCGCTTAAAATATTGAATTCTTAAGTACTAGCTTGTAAACCCTTGAAGGAAATCATTACTTAATCTTAAGGAAGACTTGTGTGTATAATTGGTGCCCATCAATTTCACTGCGGATGACAGCAGTATTGAACTTGTCATTATGTTTGGAGTAAGAAGGCAGACGATCTGACTGAATAAACCCATTATGGAATATGTCTGTTTCTCTGCTGTGTGTTCTCCGAGAAACCCAAGTGCTTGCTAATTATTTCCATGCACATCCATGATCTAGGCATTGCTGTGGCATTGATGTGGCATTGCAGTGGCATGGCAACAGCACTGTTGGATGCTGTGGGATGTGTTTCACAATTAGACTTGGGGATTTAGTTTCCTCTCAGGAATTGCCAGTGAAAATATTCCGAACTTACTAATTAGCTGCTGCGGCTGATTGGCGCCTGACGACCGCTAAAACAAATGGCGGGGCATTAATGGAGGCTGTAGCCTCGCTTTGAAACTGCAAATTCCTCGGTTATCATTCTGCAAATGGCGCCATGCTACCCCCCCCCCCCCCAACTAAATAATCTTTCATCAGCATTAGGTTCTACATTCTCTGTTTTAGTTTCTGCCAGATGTATTTGCTCTGTTTCTTGTACTACCTGTCTTAAGCAAATGCTTGGCAACCCTCGCAAATGCTTGGCAAAAGCCAGAAATCCCTTTTATTCAATTCCAGACATGTTTGTTGGGAAGGTACGTCAGTGCTTTCTGAAGAGTCTGCTGTACTTAGGGCAACTACTGCACGTACCACTCCAGCTGTCGTGGTTGCCTTTGCTGTTCGCTACTCGCTATTTGCTACTGGAGTTGTGCTGCAAATACCACAGAACAGCTCCATTCAGCGTGTCTCCCACACAGCACTTTTCCTACATTACTATAATTTTCTCGTACTGTGTAGTTTGAGTAATTTACATACGTTGCCAAAACAGCTACCAACAACAACTACTATTACAATAATATGGTGCTGCAATACTATAGTACTGCTGCTGTTGCTACAACTACTACTACTACTACTACTACTACTACTACTACTACTACAACAACAACAACAACAACAACAACAACAACAACAACAACAACAACAACTACTACTACTACTACTACTACTACTACTACTACTACTACTACTACTACTACTACTGCTGCTGCTGCTGCTGCTACTGCTACTACTACAGCTACTTCTAATACAACTACAACTACTACAACAACTACTACCACTACTTCTACTATTACTACTACTACTACTACTATTTACTACTATGTACTACTGCTACCACTACTACTACTGCTACTACCGCTACCACTACTACTGCTGCTGCTGCTCCTGCCACTAACAGCACATATTGGCAGCACCTTGTTTAGTGTTCTATGCTTTATACAGAGGCAAGGCAATGGCCCCAATTCCTCAGTTGTTAGTTATGCCAGTCATCCATCATTGGCTGCCTCAGCTTCTGTATCAGCATGGAGGCCTCTCCGCATTGATCTACTTCTGATCGCGGATGTGCATCACACGAAAGGATCGAAAACAGATCCCGGATCAGCGCAGAGTGATCGCTAGTGATTGATTCCTCATAAATCATGACAAGATCCAATCGCCTTGATTGTTTCTTGTAGGAAGGATTTGATTTGACCCTTGACACATCCTGACAACTGATCCCTGCTTTTTCTAACCACAAATTGAATAATTGAGCAGAGCAAAGGCAGCCTGGGCTTTGCCCAACAGTTAATTAAGCTAGGAAATGACAGAGATAGAGACAAAATGGAGAAACAGGATTGTGTTACCTGTAAAAGGTCACATTAAGCTGCGATTAAGTCAAATGGAGTTACCGATCTAATTACTGTGCCAACGACTCAGAGGTAATTCATAGAACTGTCCTGTAATTGTAATTAGTTACTTTACAGTTGTAATTAGTTACTTTGCAGTTTTAATTAGTTGTTTTACAGTTGTTTGTTCTTGCATTGTGGAATTATTCCAGTAAATTACATCTTTATTATATGCAATGAAACTGTCTTGAGATAAAAATATCCTGTCTCAACAGAAGTAAATGTTACTGTATTCTCCCAATGCTACTGGTCTGAAGTTTAGTCTTCGTATAATTATGACCAGGTGCCAGAGACAGATGTAATGATGAGATGATAAGGTTCGGAATCCACACCACGTACATATTTTAAAACACTCAATTTGGCTTTATAATTTATCGAGAAATTATGGTCACCTATAAATATTGACTCAAATATGACCTTCATGCTGAGGCAGTACTGTGAATGATTTTCATGACATGTTTAGATCATCAGTTCCTTTCCTTGTCTATCTTACATGATCTTATAAGGGTGTAAAGTAATTAGTGGAGGATACCAGAGAGGGTATGAATTGTCCTTAAGCCATATCTCCATTGTCCTTGTGCATTGTCTGGTCAAGACGTGAATTTGTCCAGCTGTCTGTCTGACTGTGTAGCTGTCAGTCTGTCAGTCTGTCAGTCTGTCTATCTGTCATTAGCCAAGCCCAGGCGAGACCTTGCATTAATCGCTGTCTGATGCATCAACACTTCTTGAGAGAAATTTGCATCAATGTGACGCAGCAATGAAAGGGGGAGGGGGTAAAAAGGGGAGGTTGAAAGGAGGTCAGTGAGCACGTGTGAGCATTGATTGGCCCTTCCTGACTGAAGAGTTCCACTCAATGCTCCCTGGCGGTCGTAATGCGAACTAAAGCCCTCCAGTCGAAAAGTATTTGGTGCAGGGGGAAGGACCTTTGCTTAGTCAATAGGCCGTTAACCCGGGCCTTAAATGCAGGTATTTTTGGTAGCTGCCTTTACCCTTTATGTTGGCTTTCTGTGGGAGAAGGGGTTCATAGTCAGCTGCCCTTACGGCGGGGTGTCGGGGTAGTGTCGGGGTGTCGGGGTGGGTATTAGGGGCAAATTTGTTAGTCTATACCATTATGACGGCCGGCTGAGTGAGTGGCCAGCCCTTTGGGCCACTCTGCTCAGCCCCCAATCCAACATGTGTACAGCTCTCCCATTCTGTTTACACAGGATAGACTGAACACAGTGGGCACTATTGACCAGCCTGCTTGAAATAGATACATCCTGATACAGGGCTTTGTGGTTTTGCTCTTTATTGCCCACAGCTCTCTAGTGCAAACTGTCTTGCAAAACTGTGGTATTGTAAACTTTGTGTAGGGTGGCCTGTGCACTCGATATCTTGCTTACTGTTTATTCAGGAGCTCTGAATTCACAACTCAGTGCAACAAGAGACGGTGTGTTAATTGCTTGCCTGTATTTTTAATTCATATAATGGATTGTTCATGCTCAACCATATGTGCATTTAGCCCTTAAATGTGATCAACAACCAAAAGTGGGAATGTTACAAACACTGCTGTGTGTCTTGTGCAAAGCAACAAAGTTAACCCTCTGTTCTGAATTGTCTCCCCACTATGCATAGCCTTATAACCCATGGGATAACATATGCAAATGCAGTTTTTGTATTATATTCCCCCACAAGCCTAACACAGGCTAAGGGAGTTATGTGTTAGAGTGCTTAAACAGCTCAAAGAAACAGGGTTCTGTGTTTTTATAACTTGTTTTTTGTAAAAAAAAAAAACACAGTACTTATTCCTTTGTTGCTATATTGAGTTTGTGAACTACTAGAAGATGGAGGAGGAGATAGATATCAATCTCTCATTTACTTCATTTATTAATTTCATTCATATGTGCGACTGAGAGAACTGTAAATTCCCATGAAATTTAAACAGCAAAAATATCTAGATATTATCTGAGTGATAAATTACAAGGGTTTGAAGAAGATTATTTGCATAACATTTATCAGTCTTACATTTTGTGGGTTATCTAGATTTCGTTTGTGGAATAATTTTGCACATTTAGCATCATTTGTCAACCCTCTGCTTTGGGTACACCCTTTCTTATGGTTACACAACTTTTTACAGCGCCGCAGGGTTATATCACACGGATTGTTAATTGGTCAATTCAGTTATTAGTCCCCACAGATTGGTATTAATTTGTGAGGCTTAGCTAGGAAGCCAAGAAAAGTGACAGAGCCGCTTGTGTCATCCATTATATTAAGTGAGAATTTCGTAAGAATCCAGCTTGCCTGATGAGGTGTCTTTATGACACTCATTGTGTTAATCAGTATTAATTGCCTGGCCCTAATTTGGATGAGATTTTTAAGGCCATTGGCATTGACCTTCAAAGCTGTAATGAAGCGACAAGGAAAAAGAATGAATGGCAATCCAATTCAGCGAGATGGCTCATTTTAAATCATTGTTTAATTAGGCGTTTTGCAATTAGGCCATCCAGGCTGAGAGAGACGAGAATTTATTGGGATGCGCCAAGGAGCAAAATGGCTCCTGTGTATGAAGATCTAACTTCGTGAAAAACTGTCGGCATGAACTTCTCTGTGGTCTGTTGCCAATCGGACCCAATGGAGCTTCTAATTGGGCTTCATCCTCAATTTAAGCTGAAGCTGAAAAGACTTTTTAATCGCCCCATTGATGTTAGGGCAAACTCTCTTCTCTATCTTTTGACTCTGTATAGTCCCTTACAACTAAAGTATGCCTTGCATAAGGCTTTGCAAGAGAGCCTATTATTTCCTAACATAATGAATACTATATCCATTACACCTACATTGTGCCCCTTCTATATAATCAATTTTGCAAAAAAAAAAACCTTGCAAAGAAACCATCTTAATAATGTGATCCATTCACAAACTGTAAGTGTAGGGTTACATGGGCAATTTAAAAAAAACGTTTTACAGTATGAGTTTGTGGTAAACTAACATTTAGACCTATAACAAATTATATCGGTATAGACACAGAGATAACATGATAAAAGAAAGATTGCAATAATAAGTGAAAGTTATAAACATCAACAAAATTAGCTTAAAATTTAACCTTGAAATCCTGAATACAGTGTATCAACCTTGATGATCCTGAATATTATTACAGGAAAAAACAATGCGTCTTTAATTGACTTGTGGTCCTTAAAACGATGTATATGTAATATCCACTTCTAGTATTTGTTGACTGAAATCATATATAGTCTTAACAGCGAGGTGGTCTTGTTCTTAATCCATTTGAAACGACTTAAGGTGGGTATACTTTGCCTCACTTGGGAAGTTTTGAACTTGAGTCTTTTATGCCAATGACACTGGCTGGGCGCAGCACTTTCCCTTTGTGTTTTATGCAATCAAGAGCTGCCAGAGGTGACTCTTATGCAATATAAGCCATTAAACTGAGGTGACTGACACTTCCTTGCTATGGAGTCTCATACATTTTTCATCCAAGTCGCCGCTGCTCCAACCTAGACACTTAAATGACTCTAGCTTGTCTGGGAAGCTGAATTAACTCTTGAAAGTTGACTGAATTAAGTTGTCTTAAGGATGACTTTCTTAGCTTTGTGTTTGTAAATTGTGACAGATTTAATGTATTTATTGCATCAAGGTATAATTTGATAAATATATATACCCTTGGTCAATCATGGCCTAGTGGCCCAATCGTTTGACAGGTACCAGGTTCAATGTCCACTCTGAACTGACATTGCCTTGTACTGTTGAGTCTATGTAGAGGCATCTCAGGCAAGTTGAAGACCCCACCCATGGAGTGAGTGTGTCCCATGGTGTGTAGTATACATGTTGTGTCATCTCATCATTTCGTCTGCCTCCAGTAGCTAGTAATATTAAGCATTCAGACAAAAAATCCCAGTTAAATTTTTTATTTGAAGTAAACAATAGTTTCTATACCTCACCCAGTGAAAGCTATTACTGAATTTACGAATTACATAAATAATTAAATCAATGCACTTATTGCGTATTATTTTCATATGACTGCACATAATGTTGCTATGACGTGCTCATTTTATCCTCAACTTTCTTGGCATCTTTTTATGCTCCGCTTATTATGAATGTGGCAAACAAAATCCAATTTACTAGCCTAATTTCGAGCATCAAATTATCAATAAAAAACATCCCCATTCCACGAAATTTAGATTTTAATGATATTTGTTACTTTGCAAAGTAACATCCGGATTTGCCTTCAATAAGAGATCACTTTAAATGGCTGTTGTATGAAGTGGGTCTTCGAGTTTTCGATGGTTTTCAATTTGTCTTCTTGGAATAGCATCTCATCATTATGTCTGGCATATCAGAGTCAGTAGCTATATAAGCTGAGCTTTATATATATATATGCAGCACTGGATACAAGAAAACATCTAATGACCAAAAATAAATCTTTTTATAGATATAGATGTTTCTTTACTATAAATGGCAAAATGTGCCACAGGCGTTTTCCAAGTGTTTGGATAAGCGCATGGAAAATGCATGGTTTTTGCCTCATTATAATTAGCTAAAAACCATGCATTTTCCATGCATTTATCCTTTTCATGGAAAACGCATGTGGCATATTCGGCCATGTATAGTTGTTTGATTTTTGGTCTGGGGTAATTATTTAAAACTGTGAGGTTTGTTTGGGTATACTTGAATTAAAACCAATAGTCCAGGAAATGTTTAGGTTTTTTTGGAGGTCCCAGGTTCAGTTTTTTGCCCTTGTTGCTTCTTCAAGTTAAATTTCAGTAAAATGGCTATTCTATACGAATATATTAGTGAAGTACTAACGGTGTTTTGAAAGTTGTAATTGGTACACAGACTTCTATTTAGTTATATCAAAAACCCCATATACTTTCTGGGGTAAATACGCAACATGGTGTGGACTCCTAGTCTTATGCTAGAGTAAGTTGGTCCCCTCGTCCGCACGAGTGCAAAGGAGTCGGACTTGGCCGCCTTTATCACGTGACTTTGTGTCAGGATCCTGACATTTTGCTGATTGGCTGATTCTTTTCTGGTGTTTGATTGGCTAGTTCTTTGGGGGTGTGTCCAAACCAACCTAACAGAGAGCACGACGCAATGACCAATCATAGCATGGCTTAGACTCAGCCATTCATAACCCACGTAAGAATTGCTAGCGACCAGTCTCAGTACATTGTATGAGATGCGGTACCAGTGCTAATGTTAGAGTTGTCATTTCTTCTATTCTTATCTTAGAATTGTCCTTTCTTTGCTGTATGATTCCCAGTTCTAAAATTATTTTAGTCCTATGAATTGGTTATCTAACCAGTATATCAGAGACAAAACCTCACAAAAACTCAATCAACTAATGTGACAGTTTTTAGGTAAAAATGGGTCCGGGGGAAGAAAGGAGAAAGTAGCCCCCCCCCCCCCCCCAATCCACTCAGAGAGAAGAAAATAGTCCTGCAGTAAGCTCAGAAACCAGACTCACAAAAGTCACAATAATTTAGCAGTTATGATGGGACTAATTTGTCTGGCGACACAGTAATTGATAAATAGACCTAGGAGCCTGGAGGACGGTTTCATGCGCCAAAAGAAAGTAGTTCGGCTGCAGCCACAAAGTGACGAGGGATTATTCTGTCGCGGGAGATGATTAAGCAGGGGCCGTTAAATTGATATTAGATTACCACTAATGTTTTGGTTTAATCATCTTATTGGCCAAGGGCGTTTTGCGCCATAAACGTGAAATCTAACAAGATGAATTGGTCGAGAGAACACAGAGAACGGATATAGCTTTATTCTAGAAATGTAGGTGCAGGAGATTGCCTGGAGGTCATGCGTTTTACTCCTGCCATTTCCACCCTGCTATACCCCATCCCCACAAGGGCGTTTATTTGGTCAGGGCGAGGGCAAATAGCAGCTGACAGAACGTTCTCAGTAAACCAATGGACGTACACAGAAGGGAAAAAGTAAAAAAAAAAAAATCAGATAGATTGTTTGCCAGTTGGCCAAATACCAATCGAGTAAAGCTATATATAGAATTCCCCAATTACTAATGCCTATATGGAACACAATAGTATTATAATACTTGTTCTTTGAATAACTCTACATTATTTATTTAATTTTTTATTGAAATAAATAATAATAAATAATGTAGATTTATTCAAAGAACAAGTATTATAATACTATCACATGGCCAATTGTGCCATGTGCGTTTTCCACGCATGGTTTTTGCTTCATTATAATTAGCTAAAAACCATGCGTTTTCCATGCGTTTATCCTTCTCATGGAAAACGCACGTGGCCCATTTGGCCATGTATAGTAAAGAAACGCATCTATATCCATAAAATATATTTTTTGTCATTTGATGTTTTCTTGTATGATATGGCAGACGTTATGATAAGATGCTGAGTATAAAACATGCCATCTTCATCCCGCTCTGTTCATACTTGCCTCAGCAATGTCGGCATAGACAAGAGCAATTTACTAGTAAATCATTGTAATTGGAGCAGCCAGCTATTGAAGAATCGTGGAATTACCTCTTTCGCTTTCTCAAATGTCACCCGATCCTTTCTTTAAGAGAAAAATTGACTTAAGTTTTGAAAATAACACGTCATTACAACCTACTCCGCTTGTTTCCTGGCCTGTAATTTGTTCTGTGGCCATTTCCTTCGCGTGTTTAAGGAAATTGAAAGTTTCACCTGTGAGTTAATTTGAGAAAAACAGTCGAAATTTGTGAGATGTGTTTGGAGAAAAACAATATCAGCTGAGTGCTAAATAAGGCTGGAAAAAAAACAAAAAAAAACAAAAAGTACTAAAGAACCATAAAATCAACTGGAAAGCCGGTTTGACTTTTACGAAAATTGATTCACACACAACTAAACCAGCTGCTTAGATATTTTGCTAACATTTTATCTCTCAGCTTTTTATTCTATTTTCTCCCTTTTTTCCCCGGCTAAAATGTTTTCTGATAATACGTTTGTTGGCTCTCTTGAAAGGGCGATAAACGAGGCATCTTCGATCTGAATATTTTTTTCTCTTTTTTATCAAATAGCCAGGACATGTCGTTAACTGGCAATCAATGTCCCACTAGACTATGTCTTTCATTCTAAAACTCCTCTCTGAAATGCAGAATACAATCAATGGCTAATTGATAGCTCCACTCAGAATGCTAGAGTCTGACTCAATTATCAACATGGCATCATGCATGTCACTTATTAATGCCTTTAATGTATCTGTTAAGTGCAGATCCCAGTATGACAACAGGCCAACACATTCATAATTAAAGTGCCAATCTATTCCCTTATATCCAGCACTGATTGAGTATTAGCTCTGACCCAATTTTAGCTCAAATATATGGGCCAATATTAGAAAAGTACAAATGTTCTTTAATAAATGTGGAAAGGTCCACAAGATAGAGCGATAGACAAATAGATAGATAGACAGATAGACAGCTAGACAGATAGACAGATTGCGAGACTGCGAGACTGCCAGACTGCCAGACTGCCAGACAGATAGATAGATAGATAGATAGATAAGATAAGATAGATAGACAGACAGCGAGACAGATAGACAGATAGATAGATAGACAGGTAGATAGATAGACAGAATGACCGATAGACAGATAGATAGATAATATAGACGGATACACAGATAGATAGATCGCCATGGCTTTTTCTAATTTTGATTGTAAAACAGCTTTTTTTTAATGAGTAAAATTAGTTTTATTAATGAGAGTCGTTCATTTTGGCTGTTCACTTTCCCACTTCGCTGTGTGGGTTTAATGGCCCACCAATGAAACCAACCACAGGCGCTGTGGGGAATCCCCTAAAGCTCCCAGGCCATAATTGCTTTAATGACACGGTCTGGCTGGGTTTATCAGAACGAAATTGTATTAAATACTTCAAAGAAGTGGAAAATGAAAATGGAAAACTCTCATAAATTAGTCATAACTACATCTAGCAAACAATGACAATACAGAGAAATGATTCCATTACCCAAAGCTGAGCAGTTTAATCTCATAATTTGAAATATTTACGCCCCAGGCTAAAATGATCAAGTCTAATGGGCTACTTCTATATTTAATGATTCTTGGTTGTTGCTCATCTTTCAAGTCTTTCATCTGATGGCCATTTTGATGGACCTCTGAATCTTCATCGTTTCATTTCATTTCCTCTCTGTTCCACAATGATCTTTCTATCTTTGTGATGTTTTTGCAATGTTTCTGAATCTGCCACTGTTCTGTGTTAATCAAATATTGTCCCCATACTAATTAATACTAAATAATAAAAATTATTTCGCATAAATAAAAATAAATTAATTTTGAGTCATACAGGATTTATCCGTGCAAATCCACGTAAGTACAGTGAATCTTGCAAGTTGTATACAGATGTGAAAACAATTCGTAAATTTATAATCGTTCCCTTTTGCTTCTAAACTTTATGAAAATTTAGCTGAAATGCACTTTATTTTTATGTATGGTTATAGATGCATATGTACAATAAGTGCTCACTGAATAGTGACAGTCTCTCTTTGCATGCCTTGGGGTATGTCTAGGTCTATTATTGTTCCTTTTATGATATGTAGTTGAGTGTTATCATATTCCTGTAGCAATATACAACCATCTTGATTTTAATTGCTATCTTAATGGGAGCACCAAATCTGGGACAATATGTCTCTACCTTTGAGGATTAAACGGTAAGACCACATCAATAAAAGTAATATTTTTGCATCTATGTTGTCTAAATAGCAAAGGTATTATTGCCAATAGCAGTGTATGAATAGGCATTGAATAATTCCTCTTTATTTAGTTTTTCTTCATACATTCATCTGTTATGTTCCTTCAACACCGATCTTGTTTCCTCTGTCACCCTCCAGGGGGGCGGGGGTGTTCGTGACCCCCTCTCATTTTCTTTGCTTGATCTCGATCCTCTAGCTGTTGACTTCCGGTGTTTCGATTGTTCCTTCTCTTCACTTCCGGTGATATGCATCCTGACTTCCGGTTCTCATTCTTCCCAACATCCTTTGCAATCAACACCTGGCAGGGCTTATGCGTCTCGTGGTGGTCGAGACATGTTGCAAGATTCACATGATGTATCTCATTCCTACAGTGTACCTAATTCTATATCATTTAGTACTGTACTGTACTGTACTGTACTGTTTTGTATGGTACTATATAGTACTGTATTGTACTGTACTGTGTTGTTCTGTATGGTACTGGCTGGTACTGTACTGTACTGTTACGTATTGTACTGTACTGTACTGTTGTCTGGGGCCTAGTTACATATGACTTACTGAGAAACGAAATGATGGTTATAACATGGTACTTCATTGTATTGTATTGTATCTCATATAACCAACTCCATGGCAGACGAAATGATGAGATGATATAGGTGGAAATCACACGGATGGGTCTTCTACATGCTGTAGCATAGACACAGGGTTCAATGATATCCACATTTAGAAGTTTAGTCCATGGGAAGCAGGCTAGAGTTAAGATTTATTCTAACTCTAAATGAATACCTATTATAGTAACCAAGAAATAGATTTGTTTTATCCTATTAATGGAAAATATATTAAACATTTGTAAGTAAGTAAGTAAGTATTTGATAACTAAGTAGCCACCATTATCTGTGATATAGTACAGTGTTTACATGTTAAAATGTTTACGAGGATGTGATGTGTACATGCACATACATGCAAATGTACATATATGGTGTTTTTTTAACCATGAACAGTGACGTATCATATTTGTGCCATACTTTTTGAACTCAGTCTCATGTATTTTTCTGTGTTTGATGTGGCTGTGCCTTTGTTCCATGCCTGAGATGTTCATCTTTGTGCCTGTGATGTTCATCTTTGTGCCTGTGATGTTCATGTTTTTGCCTGAGGTATGATTCATGCTCTTGCTACATTGACAGAGGTGCACACCCGCCCCCTTTCTATCCATCACAGGGGCATCTCACAATTACACCCTTGTGCAACCAAGCAATATGCCAGAGCGTCATTAATAATATGTAATTAAAAATGGCATTCACATGCTGCACATGTAGGACACATGCTGCCCCAATGGTGGACCAGGTCATTAATTAAACAGATTTCCATTGCAATTAACAAGAATAGAAGCTGCTGCGATTTAGGTTAATTTACAACTTAATTGCATGCACTGGGATGATAAATTACATGCAAAAGTGCTTTAATATCTTGCAATTACACTTGGTTACCCATGTACAATATGGGAGCATAATGTATCAATGTAGTTCAGCACAGATTGATTACTTTATTGTCATTTCACAATTATAATTTCACTTAGTGCTCACCACTATAACCGTCTTGAAGATAGTGTATTTAAGTTTCAAGTATATTCAATGAAAGAAATGTTGCCATTAAATAGGTCTCCTAATGTAAATAAAGAAATAGTATACAAAAACATGTCTGAAATTAATACTAGTCTTGATATTCGTTTTATGATTATTTGTTATATGATTGGGTGAAAAGGCATATTGGTTAAGATACCCAAAACAATCCTGTCTTCAAAAAAGTGAATATGCCATCCAAAAAAAAACACTATCTTAATGAAAGGAGGTATTGTAATCATGCATTTTGTTGGCTTTATGTTACGGTATGTTGAAATGTTTGGTTACATGTTTGTTTTTCCTTTTTCACTATGGTCATGTGTCCTGTTTTATCTGACAATAAGGATGTCTTTGTGAAATAATGATTTATAGTAGCCGTATTGTTTATGTCCCTAACATATGTGAAACTGGTCCCTTTAAAAAAAGTCCCTACTTCCTGACAATTAGTATTTTGCAGAGAATATTAAAGAGATATGATATCAATTCTTTTTTGTCTTAAGAATTCAAGCATTGCTGAAAGAAGTAATGTCTAGCTCAACTAGAAAATATATTATTGATTCAGAGATGATGTCGATTTTTGTGACTTCATAAATACAAAAGCATGGCAAATGAGCCCAATAGCATGAGAATATGAAAGGCTTCATGTGGACCTGGAATATTACAACTTAATTTAGTGTATGAGATTGCAGGAATTAAGCAATGATATCCGAAGAATCATAGGCCTAGCACTTGATTTAGGCCATCAATCCGGAAACTCAGGAAATCTAGTTAAATGTGGAGATGTGGGGGGTGGTAGGACTGCATGCGTCCAATCATGAAATCTTTTATTAAGGCTGTTTATTTGTGACTGAGATATTGTAGCTTGATTGAAAACTGAAATCTAATTTGGTTCAGAAGAATCTAATTTTGGCTTGCGTAATGACTCTGTCTAATATTCTTGCCTAAGTGTTCCCCTCCCAAAATTACATTAATTTTACCATTGTACAATTACGCGGGGTCTTAATCCACAGACAATGGCTTCGAATTCACTCATTAATTTTTTTCTCTAACCCTTCGTTTATATTCATGGCAACCAATGGATTCCCCAACACGCCTGATTTATGACAAGAGGAAAAAATCGCATCCCAATCATTTTCCAATCAAAAATGGGATGAACTTGGATTACAAAAACTTCTCAGTTTCATTGTTATTTTTCACTGGTGTGTCTTTCCTTGCGCAAAAAAAAAAAAAAATTATAATGGTAATCGCTGAATTTGTGCAGTTGGCAAAAAGTTTTTATGCATTGATTACATTGATTTACAATGTTTTGTAAATGATATGTCAGTTTTTTCCTGCTTCTGAATTGGCTGCTGTTTCAAATTGTTCTGCATGGTAAAAGGCTATGTGAGATCTATTGGAACAGATGTGGTTGATTCAAGTTTAGTTACATCATGTTCCATAGACTTGGAAACAAAACTTCCGAGGAAGTCAAGTGAATCCAAGACTCCCATTTAGTTCGACAAACTGCCTCACTGCAAGAGTCGTGAGTCACATAACATTGCATTGGAACTTTCTTGCAAATCCAGCACTGGGGAATTTTTTTTCCCAGTAATAATGCATTATGCAACATCAAAGTCATATGATATCCGTTTTGCAGTTGAAGTAAACATAGATATGCTGTCTTAAAAAAATATAAGTGGGTGCCAACCCAGTTTAGTTGTTCTTTTTCAGTTAAGTCCACTGAAAAAACCGCATTCTAATGATTAGGGCTTTACGTCCTGTATTTATGCACCAGTTGGGCTAATTAGGACAGGCAGGGACCATGGCAATGAGACAAAGGATGAAACAGCCATCCAACTTAGGCTCGACCGGGAATCGAACCCGGGACCCAGCGGTTGGAAACCCAGAGTGCTACCTCTGAGCTAGGCCCCTGCCCCGATTCTTCTATGATCTTTATGCTTTACTTACATGTATCAGATGTTTAAATGGTCAAAATAAATCAAAAAGCCCTAAACAACAAGTATCTTTTTATTCAGAGCATCAAGTGCCGTGGTCATGCAATTAAATGGATTTACTAGGCGCTAGAATGACGCAATGCAGTTTGTTCTGTCTCAAGCACACCTATCGGCGCGCTTGCAAATGACAGCAATGTTTCGATCTAACTGCCATTGGTGAAAGAAATCCCTCAGCAAATTGGAGTCCTGTATTCACATGACGTCCTCTGAAGTAGTTTCCAAGTCTATGTAATCAGCTGTAAGAGATTGACAACAGACGCTTGTTTTTATCTGTGGCACTGGTGCAACCAGCTGTAAATCTTGAATAGCATTTGGCTTGGATCCATGTCACACATATTTGATTACTTCTACAGATGTAATCAACCGTTCTACTAGTTTTATGATATATCAAAATTGGTGTAGTATAGTATTACTCAATTAATGCTCAACTTAGCTACTCAGAGCAGCTGCTAGAAACAGCTTGGTCAAGCTGCATCAAGCCACATCAAGCCAGATCAAGTCATGCCTAGCTGGAGACGCCTAATATATATATATTTATTTCATACACTGCATTCAGGTATAGACACATATTACAAATTACTCAGATAAATTCAAATAGTACAGAGAAAATATAAAAAGTGGCATTTATCAAGTGGTGACAAATCTAATGGATTGTAAATCAAAATGTCTCTCACAGCCTGAACTGTGCACTGTTCTTCAAGTGGTAAATAATAGGATTTTAACTCAGGCAAGCTACTAAAATCAGTCAGAGGTTTCTTGTAGACAGTCTCAATATAATAATCAGCTGAAAACTGATTTCCTATATTAGCTCTACCGTTAATAATTTTGGCAGAGTTACTGTTGATATTTTATATATAAATGCTGCTTGTTTTATAAAAATATACACATCCCCTTCAATCAAATACTGTTACTGATATATATATATATATATATATGTAATTATGCAGTACTTTAATTATAGTTTCCGTTAGACAGCCAGACCTAGATTCTTTAGTTTAGCAGCAGATATAACAGAGTGTTCAAGTGGAGATTTAGCTCGGACTGGCCTGTAAAAAAACTGCATAAGAAATTGCTATATGTTGTGAATGTACATAGTACTGTAAACATACATCATCCATATATCACAGCTGCTTCAGATGGTGTTTATTCACTACTTACAACTGGTGTGGACTCAAACTGACAGATGCATTTCATCCCCAGCCTACTTGTGTGCTGTGGCACACTTGTGTAGCAGACCTATAAGTTTCATAGGCTTTTCACAAGATTCACAGGTCTTCAGTAGTATTTTAATTGCAACCAATCAATCAACTTCAACTCTTTTAGACTCTCTTTTGAATGAGAATGCAATTGGGTATGATAGACTGAGTCTATACTTGAGAGAGTGTTGATATATATGCTGTTGAGTGAAGTAGCCTGCTTGCTTCTACTCGTTACCAAAGTAAATCTTTCAAAGTCCACCTAGAGACTGGAATTTGATAACGGGCAGGGCAAATGAAGTGCTGTTGAACGGGGATTGGATTAAAAGTCAAAATGGGGAGAAGTGGGATGCAGAGTGATGCGGTATGGTTGCTGATGCAGGGTTCATGGCCCAGTAGGATGCTGCAGAACTCCATCCCTAAATGCATTACCGACTACAGGCACTTGGCTGCATGCCATTTGCAAGAGGGTTGCAGCAACAGGGTCTTTGCAAGAATAACACACTTCATATGCAGTTCATACACAGTTCATGTAGTTCATGCTTTTGAACTTTGTCACTTTTTTTGGCAACAGACCTGTCAAATACATGCTACATATGTCATATCCCCTTTTTGCCACCTATCTGCCATATTTTTGCCACTTTCAGATTTCCTGTCAGTGACATAATTATCCACCAATGCATTTTTTATGCCTCTGTTTAGCATTCAATGCTTTTGTACCAGGTGCTGCATTTTTATATTATTCAGTGATAATAATATAATTTTCATTAAACACCTAATACTTTTACCAACGGACGTAATGATGAGCTGCTGTAATGCGTTCTGTTGTGTAACTTGTGTTCCTTTTTATTTTCATTATGATATTGTCTGTCAAAGGTTTTCTTATTTGAAATAGAGTTCCTGATAAGTGGAAACAAATCATAGCCAGGACAAGGCAGACATAACGATGAGCTGGTATGCTGTGATTATTGCCATCATCAATGTTATGGTGTTCCATGGTTTTATGTTTACAGTGAAGTGTTCGTGTCCAAATTGGGGATGTAGGATAAAAAAACTCCAACTGGGATTAGCTGAGATTAGCTCCTTGATAGTGAAACCTAGGAAATAAATCCATGAAGTAAATCCAGGAAGTAAACCCAGGAAGTAAGCCAAGAGGAATTTAATCCTGGCCTGGGTACTTTTCATCGCCGAAAACTCAGATTAATGCAGCTCGCATGTGTAGTGGCATAGACCTTGTACTGCATGTGTCTATGCTGAGAAAATATAGGAAACTCCACCTTCCAAAATCTCACTTTTTCTTCAGTGAATGGTGAGTCAATGATACACCGTAAAAAGGAGGGGGCGCCAAGCCTAACATCTTATCATTACATTTGCCTTTTAGTGTTAATTGTATGATTTGTAATTTTGGGAACCTTCAGAACTTCGACTTTTGATGCTTTGTGATAAATACAAGCCTATTAAATGCAATTGACACCCCAGCATTAAAATCTGACATAACAAGCCTTACAGCTGTTGGTAGAGCTATAACTTGTCCAATTTTGCCAATTGCTAGAAATATGATATTTTAATTGAAATAACCAGTATATTGTAGACTCAGACTCCCGATTATTGGTTAGAAAAATAATTTCTGTCACAGTTTGAATTTCATGTTTCAGACATATATATGACCTTGACTATAGTGTTCTAAAAGCAATTCTTCCCATAGAGAAGGATGTTTAAAGGATTCTGATCAATTTTAATCTTATCAGACCAAATCCAGAAGCTCAATTAAAACATCTTCGGGGAATGAGGGATAGTGTCCTGTCAACATTATGTAACATTCGTCCTTCAAAAGTGCTTGAGTAATTTTAAGTTCGATGTTAACTTCGAATACCATTTGAAACAGCATTAAAACAGAAATGAATCAGCCATGATTGGGTTGTTTTGCAGCAACTTCTCTGTCTCTTGATAATACCATGCCTGAATTCTATTTGCCACAAATGTTGTCCTGGAATTGGCCTGCCTAATAGGGCACTGACATGGGAGTCTAGTTTCAGCAGAGTGTCAGCTCTTGGTGACAAACTTAGCTGCTGCTGCAGAGTCTGTGAAAAGGACCTTGGATGAGTTGCCTGGACAGCTTCCCCATTTCCTGGGGAAAATAATTTATGCAGACGGATGAGGAGGACCCGGATGACACCCCTCCATCGTCCATGATGGCAGGAAGCCAGCCATATTTGTTTGCAAGATAAGATTCCCAAGTGGCCTCTGCTACAAATGCGTCATGGCTCAAACGTTTATTGGGATAGATAAAGATAATGATAGAATGAGACAGAATTAGAAAACACAACCTTCAACCCACAATCATGCAAAAGAGACATGCAGACAAGCTACTGGGCAATAGGAAAGGGGGAGGGGGTGCCAGTGCCACAACGAGGCTTGCCTGTCTGTCATCTGTCTGATTACATTACTCAACTTACCGCACTGCATAAACGGCCAGTGTACACAATAAGAGCATTTGAAATTGTTTGCAGCACCAATCAGCGTATGTCTTAATACTTAATACTTAACAGTGAGGTCTTCTTAAAACTGGCTCCACTGGAGCATGCTGAAAATGGTTTCGCATTCTACTTGTACCCCTTTAATTTCATAGCAGCCTCATTAAATCACTTGCAATTAAAGGGAGCCAAATTGAGCATTGTTTCCTGATGTATTGGGGGCAGGGGATTTGGATCGTGCTACGTCGAATCATGCCTCTTTGATGTTAAGCGTGTGAATTTGATGTAGAGGAATCCCGCATCCCTGCTGCTGAGGCAGACCAGTGTGATGCACTGATGACGGTGCAGTCAGTTGTTGCATCTATTATAGTATGATTCAAATTGATATCAATTAGGTTTCCTCAGACTTTCCTGTCGCATTTCTTTATACAGATTGCAGTCCAAAATTGACAATTTAAAGTGTTCGCAAAATTCGAACTCCCAAGTTTTGACGAATAATAGAAATGCTTCTCTGTGATAATTCATATTTCCTATATTTCCATTGAAATATTTTCGCTTAATTATGACTATTTTCCATAGACACAACAAGAATGACCATGGAATATCATATTTTACCATTTGCTTTATTTTCAAAGTATAGCTAACACTGAAGTGTTATTATTACGAGACAATTTTAATTTGCCATACTTTTACAAAGAATAGTATTTGCTATCGTATTCTTGACATTACAAACAACTGTCTTGTTTCTATAAAAGAAAAATACATACTCATAGCATAAGTGGCTATGCAAAATATATCAAGACAATCTATTTGGAAATATATCCGATACAATGTTTTATTAATGATTGTTATATATGCAACATTAATTATAGACTTTAATTATGTGAAATTTAATTGTAATAGGGCATGCCCAGCTATCTTCTCTTTGGTCCTCCTTCCCCTTTTCACCTTTTGTGTCTGTGGGTCCTGCGGGATTCTTCCTTTACCCCTTCTTAATCTTGTTCCTTTTGTATCTATCGGTTCCTTCGGGATTCCTTTACTCTTGTCTTAATATCATGCCATTTGATTATCGTATATATTATTTATAGCATTTCAAATGTGCTCTGTGTCAACAAAATATGTCTGTAAATCATTCATGTTTTATTTTATTTTGTTGACAATGATCTCAACTGAATGGATTGGAAGGAGATCTTCTGAAATCATGGGTGGCACCTCAGTAGCGATATATATTTATCTTGGAGGTGTCACCCTTATTACATATATATGTATTGTTCATGCACCATGTTTGTCGTAATGATATCTGTACAACTAAATGCATATATATGTAATATGAATAAAACGATTCTGAGTTCTGAAGTATAGTTTGACTTTATCTGACCTTTCTATTTATTTCATGCTGCCTCACCCATGCTTGTTATGAAAAATGCAACTAATACCATTTCCACATTTGTTATGAAAAATGCAACTAAAACCATTTCCACATTTGTTGTGATAATGCAACTAAAACCATTTCGACATTCTCTTTAATCGTGGAATAGTTTCTCAATGTAGCATCTTTTAACAATAACATTGTAGGAAATAATCTTGTCTAAGTGTCACTCTTGTGTATATAGATTGCCCATATGATATGTTTTTCTCGATTTTTATATGCTAAATCTTTCTATTCAGAGCACCATTTTTTCAATGCCAAAATTTTACATCATAACCTCAAAATTGAGAAAACTTCACTATTAAGCCCACTACATTTGTCCACTGACAATCTATCTTAAATGTGAGATTTTACTGTGTAAAAGTTGATGAAAGACCCAGTGGTCTTTATATTGAGGCTGCCTTTAAATGTAATACTTCTGTAAGTGAAACTGAGGGTCTGGTTTTTCCTGTACATTACACTCAGTTCCACTTTATTCGTCATTTGTCAACTGAAATAAAAAGCTTTTTTAAAATACAAGAGACTCCAATCAAGAAGAAAGCACCATTTTACCCAGAAAGCTACCCCCAGTGAACTCTTAAAAGAGTACTTACTACTTTCTTGTTCATATAAGCTCCAGAGAATTTGGCTCCGATCTACAACACTTTTGTGTGACCTGCTTTTTTGAAACATCAGATTTTTTTCAGATCCCAACTTAAGACACTGTCTACTTTGAACACCGCCTTGTCCAATACTGACACTTGGTCATATTGTGTTTTGGGCAAGAGAAGTGGAGTGAATTTCATATACTGGCTGTCCTAGGCCTGTCTATCGTCTCACAGAATATCTTAGCCGTTTTTTGTGTACACAGCTGAAATGTGTACAAGAGATTTACTGTTGTCAAGTATTGCTGTTGAAATTCTTAAGTGTGGGTAAGATAAGATTGCATTGTGATGGTGCTTCAAGGCTGTGTTCTGTGTGTAACACTGTTCTATAGCAGCTGCTTTGAGGAGGTGCGCAGTCAATATTGTCCTGGTTGTTGTACATATGTATGGAGTTTGTCCTTAGCTTATGGAATTTGTCCTGGGGATTAGGTGTGCAAGGCTGTGTGCTGCTGGAAGAATTTCTGCATGGTCAAGTTACTTATTTGTGACGTGGCTGGACATATTTTTTACCTTATGTTTCTTGTAGTTTTTTTTCCTTGTGGACAGGGCCCATAGAGTGTAGGAGATTAACGTGTGTCCATGGAATGAGCCAGTCCTTCATGGAAAGGACAAGTCAGGACAAAGAATTGTCTATGTCCACCATTTGGGCTGTCTCCTCTCTCCACTAAATAAGACTGCAGAGCTCTGGGCATGTAAATATAGGCATCTTTGCTCCCCTATCCTTCACTTGTTTGTCCAATATTCCTTATAAGCCCAGCATCCTTGTGGTGATGCTGCTAGTCTGATATAGCTGAAGATTTGGTCAAGAGTAATTGCGTGGGCTGCAGCACCTGGTTTTGCGATCACATGGTTTATAAGAAGTCTAATATATATAAGTACATGGCCAAATGTGCCACGTGCATTTTCCATGAGTATAGATAAATGTATGAAAAAAAAAGTATGATTTCGCCTGATTATAATTAGGTGAAAACCATGCGTTTTACATGTTATTTAAGAGTTAAAAATATACAGCAACTTGCTTGCTGAGTAAATCTTACAATAAATCGGGATGTTTTTGTATTATGACAGCAACTTACTGTCAATGGAATGCAGTAAAAGTAAACTATATAATTTACAGCAAATTGTTGTTTTGTTGAATTACACTTCAGTGTATATCTTACTGTACAATTTACAGCAACCAGTGAAATACTGCACTGATACAGTAAATTACAGCAACATTAATCATACTGCAAATGTTACAGTGACAATTTTTACAGTGGATGTTGATTACAATAGTAAAGCATTACAAATATGTCGCCTGCATAGATAAGTTGAGATGTAGAGCAATTGGAGCC
This sequence comes from Alitta virens, assembly GCA_932294295.1. Lineage (NCBI taxonomy): Eukaryota > Metazoa > Annelida > Polychaeta > Phyllodocida > Nereididae > Alitta > Alitta virens. Next base: position 39,485,688 of record OW028579.1, on the reverse strand, counting down.
AATGTCCTGTTGCCCAGACTCATTATGCTAGATGTTACATATTGTAGGCATTTGATCCTTTTCAATACATTGTATATCTGGCAAGCCAGAGGTTCAGAGGCCATGCTGTCAATTGAATTTGTATGCGCTACATTATAAGCTCCTGCATATATATGGATGATGGGTTATATCAGCTAGGAATAGCAAGCTTCCTGTGTGGTCTCTCGTTAACTTACAACTGTTCCAAGTCTTTCTTTTTTACATAATATTATTATTCTTGAGATAATTTACGCATTAATTATGTTGTATTTTATGTACTATTCGTTTCAGTTAATACAGTCTCAATAATGTGGTTATTCAGCAAAATTCCATTTGTTTTAATGTAGATTTGACACTAATTATGAGGTGAGCTCGACTTTTGATTAAGCCACTGTAAACTTTTTGATATCTCAAGTTCGAAAAGTTTTCGGTGTGACAACTCTTTAATGTATGTTGACGTGTGATTGGTTTTTATTGTACTCGGGTGTCTATGCTGAGGCAAGTAAAATACCCCACTCATCAGGTTAATGACTCCAAACCTTATCATTTCATCATTACGTCTGCCTCTGGAAGTTAGCCATATAAGCTAACTTCAGACCCAGTAGCATTGGACATTGAACATTTTTTTACTGGATGTAGTTTTGAAGTTTTACCATCTCATCATTACGTCTGTTGATAAAATAAATATATATCAGCTAATTTAAGCTTAACATCACTACGACCATACAACAACATAAATATGAATAGTATTGTTGTGTTGCTTTTATCAATATACAGCTGGCTGTACAAGCTATTGTAGTATGACCAGTTATCATGCTACACAAGCTGAGATAACCTATGAGGCCATCCGCAACAAATATGGAGCTCTCCAGGAGCTATTGTATGACCCAAACAGAGCCATACAGATGACATTTGGAGGTGAAAGATGGGAAGCATGTTAATTTGGATGCATGGGCAGTGTTGATAAACCCATGGCTGTATAAGACCCTTGTGTATCAGTAGCTCCAAGACTAGTCTGTAATGCTGGAGATATTGAAAGGCAAATTGTGGTATGTAGATGCTCACATGAGTTGTTAATGACCACCTGCAGGTCTGATGTAGAAGCATAAGGGTGTTGATAGCATGTAATGGAGAATAATAAGGGATTGAGTGAGATTAGTGTGATGATAATAGTTCCAACATGCTTTGTACAGAACATGGATAACATGCACAAACAACATCGCTAGCTAGCCTTTTCAAAGGAATTCAATGCAAATACCCAGATTCCATTGATAAGGGATGGGTGTTTAGTATTCTGGGAGCGATGCTGTCTTGTCATAAACTCAGTAGTGTCATGTTGAGCCAGCACCAGAGGGAATAAACCCCCTGATTCGCTCAATAACCCCCTGCGAGGGCTCTGTTGATCTGAGAGTGTCCATGGTCCATGTCTCCTGTCCATATCCAAACCCCTGACATAATAACAAAGCCTAATGCCAGTTGGCATGGCATTGCCACTGACTGCTCACCACTTTGTGGCCCAGCTGCCTCTGCTGCACAAGTTGTTAGTCCAAATGTCCATGGACGTCTCCCTTCAAGAGACTGTTAAGGTGATTCTCCACCACTTGGAGAGGTGTTACACTCACTTGCTTTTCAATATGTTTCCGTGGTTTCTCTTATTGTTTTCACACCTCAAACTTGACTACAGCCGCTGAAGGTCGAGATATTCTTGTGCATTTTTATCTTGCTGAGGCTATCCAATAATCTTCTTTAATTAGTTTGTTCAATTAGATAGACAGTGCGACAGCCAGACAGACCAACAGATAGACAGCTGATTTGACCATAAATTATTCCTGTCCATTATATATGGGAAAGTAGTTCGTCTCTCTCACCATACTTAAGAAATGAACTTTTGAAAAGTTTCCCATCTACTTGCATGTTTCTCTGCATATTCTTACTTAAACTGTTGGAAGGAGGTAATTTCCTTAGGAATTGCAGAGTGTAACTGCAGTTTTACATACAAGTGCAGTCTGCTACTGCAAGTGTTTTCTGCTCTTCTAGACACTAGACAGTCCTAACTACTGCTCTGGCCTTGTGGGTGGGCATGATCCAGAAGTACTATCACAAACAGGACATCAATTAACGAATTGTTTATGTGCCAGGGGCTGGGCATTTGGGCTGTGTTTTGCATATCGTCTCCAAGGACCAGTACTGTAACATGAATATGGTATGTTTGGGACGATATAATTCTGGGAGAATGTCAGATAATGCTGATGGTTGACCCTGCGTTACTCCCTTCCTCTGCTAACATAACAGAGAGTGACAGGGCAATATAGGCATGTCTCGCATACTGGTGCACACAGCATCCACATAGGAATATAGCTGCAACTTCCCCAAATTGCTGCTATGCACAATTGCAATGCTATCAAGCAGTATTTACAGCTCCCTTTACATGTGATTGGATTGGTTTTGTACAGTTTTATTGTTTCGTTTTATGATGTCACACAAGACATTGTAGAGCTCTCTGATGTTGACTAGCTGTGTAGATGTTTGTTACAAGGATGATCAATTATTCCAAAATATTTCTCCCTGCAGTTGTGTGTGTATTTCAGTATAAGAATTGATTTCTAGCTTCGGAGTCTAATTTTACACCATAGATGAGATCTTCCTTTGTGTATTGAATATGTGCATAATCTTCGACCTCACTGTTGCATTCCAGCTTGCAAGCAGACCACGCATTCCAACGGTGCATTATGATATGCATTTGTACTGGGCATTCTTACTGTGCATCCTAACTGCAAATTCTAACTGTGCATTTTACATTTAACTTGGCAATCTAGATGCATTCTAGAATGTGAATTTGTCTTCTACAGTTGAGCATTCTGCATTGTAACTGTGCATAAAAGCTGTAATGTTGTGCCTTTCAATGATGCATTCCAACAGTGCATTTTAGCTTGATGTGCATGGGATTAAAGTTGCTGCTGCACAGTTGCATTTGATGAGGCTGTAGCAGCTGCAGCGGTGATGCTGGCATTGCAGCAGCAACCAATGTGATGCCACATCACCCTGATGCAGCATCCTCTACTGCTGCCGAGCCTGTCCACAGGGCTGCCAGTAACCTGACCCTACCATAGAATATTACATTGTCTTCATGACACGGTAGCTAATGCCTAGGAATGCCCTATGAAACCTCAGCTCCCCCACTCTTCTTTTTCATGGTGTTCCAGTGTGTTTTAAGTGTGCTTCTCTGGTGCTTTAGTGCATTCTCTGAATTAATACAAGCCATAAAAGCCAATCACTCAGCTTGCTGACTTTAATCGTGTTGGTTATGTCAATATTTGCAGTCATTCTGACTAAGACATTGCATTAATGATGTCCAAATCCCATGTATCTCAGCCTCTCCACTTTTAATGTTATTACAAGCATCATTTTACTGATTACACTGTACATACAATGTCATCCGCCTGCTGCAAAATCCCTCGCGGAACATGAAATATAAAAGGCCTATGTCAATATAATTAAGATTCAACTCAGCTTTGACTTCGTTTCTTTCCCAATATGGTTGAAGCTGATACAAATGGTTTGTTTATCCCTTAAGACTTGCCATGCTGTAACATTTAAAGAGGGTGTATAAAATGGCACAGTGGTCACAGAGTTCGATGCTTAGATGCTCGCCCTGGTCATAGGTTCAAATCTCCTTCGACTATGAACTTTCGATGTCTTACGTAATGGAATAATAATTTAGGGTGTCAACACATTAAAAAAGTCAACACATTAAACAAAACTTAACTCTCTCGAATGCGCCAATAATGAAAAATTACATGTAAGGGAAAATAAAAAAATTAAAAACGCCCATATCAAACTGCAACAGACAAAAAATGTGATGACTTAAAAAAAAAAGAGAATTAGAATAGCCTTTTTTGGTGTCAAACTGTTGGCGTATTCCACAGTAAGAACAACAAGAAAAAAAAACACGTTTAAAATATTGTTTTAGAAGGCTATTTGATGCAAAGTGTTATGCGATTTTTTTGGTAAGTCTGACCGACCCGGCTGCCTTTAGCTTCTTGAGTCGTGTTATGATATATATGTTTGTGGTGTGAAATTTCATGTGGTGTATAAACGCACGAGTTAAAACATGAGTGAAACAGTACATGATATTTTTCTTCGATAAAATATGAATGATTCTGAAGTGTATCACTTTCAACACAGCGGTGTAAGTAATAGTCAATTGAGCTAAATACTTTAGTTACGCAAAGATATTCTTCCAATCAATGTATAGCTTCCCTGTGCGTGGAGGTGATAGTACTTCAAACAATTATTGTGCAGTTGGATGGATGATCCAATCTAGTGGAACATGGATTTATTGAAGGGGGAAATGCATGTGGAAAAACTCTGGTGTGATCATGCAAAATTATATTGCTACTTTTGGCCATAAAAAAAAGTAAGATATGACTGATAAGTATGATATATATAGATACAGTTAGGATATATACTCTCACAATTACAACTACACATTATTATATACATTTTCTGGTCTTTATGGTGAAGTGGTTTTAATTGTGAGGTAATGCATGCATAAAATATAATGGTCTTATTGTTAAGGTGGTCTTAAAAGTGAGGTGGTCTTTAAAAGGGGTTCCACAGTATAGTAATTTGTAGACATCCATACATTCGTGCTGAAAAAAATGATATGCAAAAGGTGTGGCACAGAAATACAATTGTATTCTCAGAGGAAAAAAATTATTTTTACAATTGTCTTGTGAAAAATATACAGTTTGTTAGCCATAAAATGTATATTCCAATATTACAGTCGTTTCGATGGAAGAACAAATTGGTGTGTCACACATAAAAGTCTACAATTACAAATTACGCAGACAGCATTTCAAATCGTATCGACGCGCGATGTCAAAACGATGTTGTACCGACGGCGGCCGATATAGAAATGGCGCTGGCCCGATTTGGAATGCTATCTCAGTAGGTTCCTGAATTGAGACCAACTGAGTTTTAAGATACATGGATTACTGTAGATTGACCATAATTGCTGTTTCACTGTAAACTGAGCATTTCTGAGTTCTGACATCACTGGGTTACAGCTAAACTCATAAACTTGGAAACTAAACTCCAGGGAACGTCATGTGAACTTAGGACTCTCATTGGCTGAGGGGTTGCTTTAACCAATGGGGTTCCTGCATTCACATGACATCATCTGGTGTTTTGTTTCCATGTCAATGAAATCAACTGTAATATATATACAAGAAAGTCTACCACAATATGTGTTCTCAGCATTTTGCATTTTTACTGGTGCCAGATACAATAAATATGAATTATGGTCGGTTTATTTTTTGCCCTATTTTGCTATCACAAGAAACCCTGGCATGGTGCACCCCCATCCTAGGGGAGAACTGATGCAGGATGATAGGGTAGATGGATTACCCCCGCCCAAAATCATATCAATAAGCAACAGAGAGAAGGCTGGGACACTGCTGGGGGACCGTTTCAAGACACTCTTATCTCCCCTCACATGGTATATGAGACGGTCCCCACAATACTGGAGAGATAGCATTGTGACGTCACGAATTAATGTTGAGTTATGAGTCATAAAATACAGAAATATTGCATTAGCAAAGATCTTCATTGTTTATTGTCATATGCTGACAACTATCATACATTCGATGGTTAAAGTACCCTACCTCTGTTGTTGTAACAAACTCTTAACAGTAAATTACCTTTCTATTAAGACCACTTCACCAACAAGGCCTGTAACATTTGCACCTAGGGTGGTCTTAATGGCGAGGTACCTATGTATTGTATAATTGAAGTCATCGTTTTATGTTTTAAAATAATTATTGTTACATGTATGTGGGGAAATTAACATGTATTAATGCTAGTTTTGTTTATTCTTGCAGGTATGTACATGCTTCATTGGCTTCAGTCATATCTTCTGGATAACTCCCTGTTGGTAACGTGCAATTCTTTTATCTGCAATATAATTGCATCATTTTTATGAGACCTGTATTTGATATTCGTGTATGGTGTGATCACTGGAAGAAAATGTACATAAGTAATAGTGATAGATATGGTTCCATTTTAGGATAAAGAATTCATGTATTTCTTTATCCCTGTGCCATGATCATTTAAGTTAAGATACTAATATTTCTGTGTAAGAATGGCAAAAAAAATGTGATGTAATATGATTATCTGCATAGACATGATAATTATGCCAAAGATGTGCCTGGGAAAGAGACAGAATGGAGTTATTGACAACTTAAAAATAGCATGCTGCTGTCCTACGTGTTCAAGTTTACTGACTTCTCAAAAGCTATAGCTGATGACACTTAAATTGTTCTCTGATTGCTAAGTTGCATGTTGGGGTATTTTTGATCAATGGTTTGTAAACTTGGAATGCTTCTTGGGTGAGAATTTAAATTCTCTGCCAATTGGAAGATTGGCATGCCTTTGGATTGAAATGGAATCGGATGATTTTCTTTAATGCTAGCCAACTTCCAAAGTCTAGACTCAAATGTTATGTTTTATCAATTTGCTTCCGATATATTCACTCCAGTCACATTGTATGAGGATAATAAACCTGGTGTCAATATTCACTTTGAGACATAATATCTTTGGTCACACCCCTTTTACCATCACACCTGTATCACACACAAAAAAGAGTGAAAATTAATTTTTTTTTTGTTTAGACATATGAGGTTTAGATCAATAGTCTGTCATAATTTCTGTTCTACCTGCCAATATAATTTCAAAGGATCTCTTTGAAATGTTTTATGATCATGATAATTGAGAGCAGTTTTGTTGATGTGACAATCCAGTAAAAATGAAAGCACTGTTTTTAATCTCTTTAATGTTAAACTTGACACGGATAATATCAAGTATTTTTAAAAACCTATCCTTTAAAAGAAGTGGATATATATTTGGTTCCCTTTTTCGTGTGTTTTCTTTTAAGCAGATAAATGCAATCGTGCCTATCAGCCTTACAGTATCAGTGTACTTTTACAGCCTAGCATAGGTGAGAGAGATTTGTGACTTCCGCCCTATGCTTTGTAGCATATTCAGTTCTTTCAGCTCTATGCCTTTCTGCTTTTAAGATGAAATGGATATTGATCTAGCCTAGAATCCAACGCACAGGGAGACATTTCACTTTAGCACGTTTGTCACACCGGAGTCAAAAAGTTACTTAGTGAATTTGACTCATGCTAAGTGCATATATCATATATATAACTGTGGCTGAAAATGTCAGCCATTGAATAGGTCGAGCGCTGAAGATGCAATTCATATCAAAGGATGTCATTTGACTCTACTAACCAAACGACTATTGTTAGTCATATTCAATAAATTATTGATCAATGTTAGTCATTTCTTTGACTACTTGTGGGTATAATGGCCCATTTGTGACTACTATAATAAAGAATAGTTGGGTACTACACAGGCTATTAATTGCTGACCATACCATCTCAGCATTACGTCTGTCTCTGCTCTGCTATGCATGTGCAGATGTCATAAATCCAGACATATTTCCTGAACTGTTGATCTCAATGAAAATGATTGTTTAGAAACTATATTTATAAGTGGGTGTAGTTAGCATGAAATTACTTGGTAACTTTTTTGGAAGATATTGTAACAAGCCATTGCCCTCAGTAACTCAAGTGGTAGACGCTCAGTATAATATCATTTACAATGGCATATTTTCAAGTTATAGGAAGTTATTATTATTGTATGTTATTTATATAAACGTCTGAACTATTTTGGTGTGTCTATTTTTAACACCCAGTTTGTTGGAGCTTGTATTGCGAGTTATAATGCACGCTGTTCATGTGAAATTTCATCAGCAATCTTAGCTAATAGATGTGGCAGCTGAATGCTGAACAAAGCCCAGCTACCCTGAGTAGACAAACCGTATGAAACAGGGTACTGGAGCAAATTCCCACAGGAAACAGGGGTATTCCACGAGCAACGGGGCGCAGGTGATCATTCTTAACCCATCTATTTCAGTCTATTAGTTGATAATTCTCTATCTAAACTCCAATTCTACAATTCACAATGGTGCATACGACAGGAACAAGTCTGATAAGGCAAAGAGAAATTTGCTGGAAAATCTTTAGATTTCGTTGAATTTTCACTACACACACACACATTGTCCTAAATGCTTTTAAAAATGATATTAGGCCCACTTATACTATGCGCAGATATCTACAATGTGTATCTAGGCCAAGGCCTATATAATTATCATGATTTCATAAAAGATTGAAAAAAGTATGTGAAGCAGTGTTCGGTCATTTTTGTGGTAAGGAAAAACATCATAAAAGAAAATACCTAAGTACTAGCAAACATGAATTTTGACAAAAAGTTTCGTCATTTCTCTCAATAAAAAAAGCAAATATTACATTTCATTCCATTGTGCTATGGTGTATTATGACAGCATCATGACGTCATAATCGACCCCTGTTGCATGACATTTAACTCAAGGATGCTCTATGTCTCCTTAAAGTATCCATTAAATTCAGAATGTATGCATAAATAACATTCAGATGGAATTCTGCATACCAAGAATTTGTTTGCAATACATTAGGTGTAACTCAAGGAATAGCCCTGTCTGCTATTTGTTTTTTATTGACATTCAAAAGTTCTGAGATGATTATACACCAAAAACTTGTGATCTAAAATATTTTAGCCAGTGGTGAGGGGTGGAGTAGGGCTTTACGTCCTGTATTTCTGCACCTGATGGGCTAATTGGGACAGGTAGAAATAACAATTAGAAAATCAAACAAGCAAACAAATTAGTAAATATGTTTTAATGGAGTATTAGGTAGTTATATTCCTCATAGTCTGGAAGTAACTAACATTTTTGTTGGTTAACTCTCTCCTAGTCGAGATGTAACTATAACTTGGGAGTATTTTCATGTGGCAAAACCTGGGACTACATCCATGCCATTTTAAAATGTGTAGTTTTAGCATAAAGACAAAGGCAAATGCAGCTTGATTAATGAATTTTGCAGGGAATTGAAAAAGAAACATTTGATTTAATTTAAATAATTTTCAAAAATTTGTCTGATTAAAAAAAAGGCATAAGTGTATGCCAATCTGTTTTGATATGAGTCTCCTATTATTTCATAATGTGTCAAGGAGTGTTGTAATTAGGGCTCTGTCAGTTATGCGTTATCCGTAGTTATACATTGGGATGCTTTCCTGAAACATTATTAAAAGATCTGAGGGATTTGTGTCTTAACAAAGCCGATCATTTCTCAAGATATCACTCAAATAGCTTTGATGTTGAGCTTAATCTTTGTGTGCTAGGTTTATAAGGCTTTTTTCGGTGTGTTAATTTCTTTGAAGTGGTCCTGCTTTGTGTAAGTATCATGTGGGGTGGATGGTGCAAGTTGAAATTGGAAAGTAACAGATACCACCAGCATATACCTGAGTGTGCAGTTTAGATGTGGTGTGCAGTTTAGATGTGCAATGGGCATAAAATGCATCCGTACAAATGTTTCGTGGTATTTTTGTTGGAAAATCTAGTCTATACCAAAGCCAGGCACTCACAAAAAGAAGATGGGGGGGGGGGGGGGGGTACAGTACACAGGTCTGCAGGTTTGCCGGCCATAATGAATTCCCCGCAGTCACTCAACACAAAGGGATCAATCGCAAATGACATTTTCCTCTGAGGCTGCTAGACTGCTTCCAGGATGATCTGCAATCCATTGCAAAGAGGATAAGTACACGGGCTCATTGTGATTGACCAGTATCAATGCAATAAATGTATTGTGATATGTCATTCCCCCCCCCCCCGACCCCCTGATTCCCAATGCCCCCCCCCCCCTGACCCCTATCAAAAGACCCCCAACGTTGATGCTGTTTGATTCAGTTATATGCCCTTTTATCGCCCATACACAGCACACTGGCCTCGCTGCAGACACCAGCAGAATTTGAGCATTTGCCTCTGAAACAGATGTTTGGATTTGCGTGCATGACTCAATGGCTGGTTGCTGGATTTTTGGAATAGTTTTATCCAGCACAACATCAAAAACTCAAGGACATCAACAATTCACAAGAAGGTAGTGCAAATTGTGTCCTTTTAAAATGCCCTTTTCTTGCCAAATGTTACAGAAATGCTTCATTTTCTTGTTCCTGGTTTGGTTAAGATTTAATGGAATTTTCTTCAAATCGGTGAATTTGAAACTCGGGACACCTGATTTTGAGCAAGCACTCTTTATTGAAGACCGCGATTTAATAGATATGGAGAAACTTACTTTGCCAAGATGTAAGGCCGATATTTAACTTAGAATACAGCATTTAACGAAATATTATCAATAATTATTTTACAGTAATTATCAGAATATCTTTAGCAAATGGTTTTATATGTAGATATAAGTGACTCACCCTATAAGAATGAAAAATAGGTCAGAAGTGACCTCTCTCTGTCGATAAAAATCTACCTATCTTTCTATCTAGCTAAATAGCTATCTATATTACTACAGGTGGTATTAATGGTGCCGCGATTCTAAAGCGAGGTTCTCTTGTACAATGTCACTTATTTAGTCCTTCTCTCTTCCTGTGATCATAGTGCAATGCCAGCTTCCGTAACATCCCCTGTGGAATGTCAGCCACATGGCACCTGGCATCACTGAAATGCAAAATGGCTGTGTACTGTAAGATGGAGCTGCATTACGTAACCAATGCAGTCTGGTGACCCTGCAATTACCCTTTGGCATTCTCTACGGAACAGTGGGATGCCCTGAGCCATTTGGGTTGGATGCCTGAGCCTTTTGGATTGGATTTGTTGAGCCATTTGGCCTTGGTGTGTTGAACCATTCAGGTTGAATTTGGCGAGCCATTTTGGGCTTTAGGTGTTGTAGTTTGTAAGGTAAGAGTGTTACCCTTTTAAAGCTAAACAACTTTTGAGTCAAACTGCCAGTTGGCGGATGTCATGATGAGATGACGTGTTTTTAAATTAGAGATATTCAATCCATCATTGTGTATAATGAACAAACGATATTGACAATTAAACTATTTGTTGGTCAGTCTAGAGTCTTTCTCAACTCCCTGGGGAGTATTCAGCCTTGAACACGGGGTTAACCACAGGAGCTTAAGAGCTCATTCTAGTACCATCACTGAGGTTGCCATATATGCCAAGTACCCATTACACCTGGGTGGGGTGAGGCAATGGTTGAAGAGGATCTTCCCAACTCCATGCCATGGATGAGGTTCGATCTAGCTACCTGTCAGTTGGTATTTGATACCTTCCCATGAGATCTACCCATATGGTGGCATGCAGTCTCCTTCTGGGTGGGATAAGTTCATGACCTCAGCATAGGAACACATTATTATAAATTTAACCCAAACTTCACTTCAGGTATCTCAGTTTACCATGTACTATTTACAGCCAACCATGCAACAACTCACGGAATTTGTGTGACAAGCATAAATACTCTTTAAGAAAACATTTTCATCTCTTCAAAGCAGTGATTTCGTCACGAAAGCTGTAGACATGAAATAATCAGGAGAGTTATAAGAAATAAATGAAGCTTGCTTCCCATTCACATTTCATTAGAAGTTATCTCATGCCAGCTTGTCTGCCATTATTATGACTTCTCATTTAGCCAGACTGAACAATGTAGTTATGTAAGGGAATTTTTTTTATAGGCAAAGTCATGTTTCTCAGATGTTTAATGTGTAGTTATATTCAATATGCATGTGTATGCATGTGTATGCATGTGTATTATGTTTATACTAAGAATGAATCCAAAAATATAAGGAGTGATGTTGAAGCATGCATGTGTGGTTCATGCTGTTTCCTTTGAAGTTGCCTGTCTTCATAAACTCATGGAATTCTTACATGTTTTAACTTCACTTATTGATAAATTATACAACATGTATTCGCTATTTCTTAGCGTGCTTGATATAATCATGGATTATAATTATATTTGCCATATGAACATCCGAAATTTGGCAAGTGCAAAACCTTTACATAGTATTTTAATTCTATGTAAAGCTATAGAAAGGTTCAGTTGGGGCGTAGATCATTTCCAGTGTATGCGGGGAGCATCGAAATTGGGCCACTTCAGTTAATTAGTAGAAATCTTAATTTGGCTAATTGATGCTGTTTAATTAACCTCATCTTTGCAGTCATCTAAAGGTGGTGCAATTAGGGTAGTACATCTTACATTTCACTACTGTTACTTTATATAGTGCCAAATTTGGTCTGTAGACCCAAAAGTCTGTGATGTCTTTCATGTCTACAGCGAACATGCCCATGGACATGTAAGTGCCCTGGGAGTTTAGCTTTGACAAGTCGTTCATGCTCACAGATAACTGTCCCCCCTCAAGGTCAGTGCATGTCCCGCATGTAGAGGCTTCAAGGTCATTGGGATGCAGACCAAACGTGGCTGAAGGTCAAGCAAGGGCAGCTCTCTGGAGCAAAAGCCGTTGTCAGAGCTCACGAAGGTGGCACGCCCATCCATTTGTGATATTGCTTGGCTCTATAATATCTTACAAAGCTCTTATTTGTAGACTACTTGTCTTGTGTACAATTATCACAAATTGTCTTGAGGCTACACTCCATGAATGTACACATGAATTTGGGTGATCTCTTAAGAGGAGCATGACATTTGAAATTACCTCTAATGGGATACTTGTGTATTACTAGTGATACAATTATAGAATACGTGGTAATTTTATATATGAGAAACATTTAAAAGATTCAATGGTTGAAAGTATGACCTTAACTTGAACATTTTTATTATATTTTCAATAAATCACACCAGAAATTATAGGGCTGCGATCAGTTGCTTACTGGTTTTAAGATAACTTCACAAATAAAACCGGTAATAATTACCTAAATGTTGTAAGAAAAATCCATTACAGTACTAATAGCAGTGCGTGTACTACTAATAGATAAGGTTGGCATATTGGCTTTATTGATAGCTATGAATTGCAATGAAGATATAATACCCACATTGGCAAGATCACTGTTAATACCTACCTTACAGCTAGTAAAGGTTACAGGATTTTGATATATAATTGTGATGTCTTACTTTATAGCTGTGTATCTAGCCTACTGCGCATAATGCCACATGTTACATCCGTTGTATTGTACTCCCAATGAAAATCCTTATTGCCCTTACTGTCCATACTATCCTTACTGTCCTTACTGTCCTCACTATCCTTACTGTTCTTACTGTCCTCACTTTCCATACTGTCCATACTGTCCGTATTGTCCATACTATCCTTACTGTCCTTACTGTCCTCACTATCCTACTGTCCTTACTGTCCATACTGTCCTTTCTTTCTTTACTGTCCTTACTGTCCTTACTGTCTGTACTGTCCTTACTGTCCATACTGTCCTTACTGTCTGTACTGTCCATACTGTCCTTACTGTCTGTACTGTCCATACTGTCCTTACTGTCCATAATATCCTTGCTGGCCTTACTGTCAGTACCCTTCTTACACTCCTTACTGCCCTTACTGCCAGTACTGTTTGTACTGTTCATACTAATCTTACTAGTTGTGATGACAAAGAACAGTTTCTGTCTTCTTTTTCATCCATCCATCTTCTTTTTCATAGGTCTATCTACTGTTTCATCTGTTGCTTCTACTGTTGCTGAAGCTCTATAATTCCATCAACATGAGGCGCCAGGAGTTTGGACGTTGAAAATGCAATCAGCAAAAACACACAAAAAACTGCACGGAACTGAGAAAGGAAAAAAAACTGCCGTCACGTCCGCAAAATGTGTTTTGTGTGACGCGACGTTTTTATTGAATCAAATGTCAAAAAAGATAGGGAATCAGAGAGGCTCCCAGAGTGACTCCATGACAGTTGCTCTTGTACTTTGATAAATGAAATTGCTGATTCCTGTCTGGATTTCACCAAAAGGCAAATGCGACTTTTTGCTGTCCTGGTTATTTACTGTGCACCTGTCTGATACTGCACAGACCTATATAATGCAGATGAAGTTGTTAATTGTCTTACCCGTATTGCTCAGTGCTACAGGGTAGCTCAGTCAAACTTTATTCCTAGCTGCATGGTAAGGCTTGGAGTCCAAACCATGCTATACATTCACCTTTTCACGTGGGTTATTGAATCATTTAAAATGTTCAATTTTAGTGAATAACCATGAATCATTTTGATATTAGCAAGAACTCTTTTCGCCTACTCATTGCAGAATATGACAAGTTGTTTAGGCTTAAATGAGGTTTGAAATGGTAAATAATTAGGTTGACAATGTTTTGAAACATTAAATATATTCAATAGACAATTCTCAAATCATGGGATGCTTCATTTATTAACTTGTCTTGCTATTATGCCAGAAATACTGTACCTTTACTTGTTCCTTAAACACCTACATATCTGCCTCAGTGCCTATCCATCATTGCAACCAGTATGACTTTTCTTTTCTGGCCTTGATAAGAAGTGTTATGGAATACTGGCATTATGTCTGGCGGTCTAATTGACGTGAGGTTGTCGGGGGGGGGGGGGGGGGGTTCAGTGCTTTCCACTGAGGCATTTGTGTTATTGTTGGACCATTTTGGCGCCTTCCGCCATTACAGTGATTCACATGGTATTGTTGACAGTTTTAAGCACCAGGGGCCATGTAGGCATTGACACCTATCGGAAGTGTGTCATTATGTGCATCAGGAAAATGGAACTGCGGGCTTCCCCCGTAACCCTCTTCCAAATTGTGATAGTGTAACCAAGTAAATTGACAGGCGTCACCCTCTCACTCAAAAATCTGATTCTCTCTCAACCAAATATAGAAGGGCTTCTTTTAGATGAAGCCCTCAGCGTGCGGTGCAGTGACGTCACTGATGTCTCTTCGAAAGTACTGACAAATTGCTATTCTAAAAAAAAAAAGGGAAAAGGTCTTAGTTTCCCATTTAGGTATTTCCAAAACTCAGTGCCTGTTGAGGGGCAGTAAACTTAATGTCATTCCATTGAGATGAAGTTACGAAACCTGCTGCAAATTGTTCTATTTTCCGACAAGTTTTTCATGCAGACTAGTGGTATCTTCTGCATGGTGAGAATTATCAACTTTACCATCCCGTCATGACGTCTGCCACGCCTGTTTCTTTAGTGATATATGCAGCTTTAAAGCAGTGTACTATATAAGCCACATGATAATGCTTTGGAGTAATATAATTATGAAGTCAATCATAGGGACATAGAAATGACAGTTACAAGTCATTGGTCAGTCAGTCATAGACCTAGTTAGGGTATTAAATACTTATGTTTAATATTTCCTCAATCAAATGCAATTAATATAAAACATAAAGGGCGGCGCTGCAAGGGATTTAAATAGAAAAGAATGGCCAACAATGGCCATTTGGGAACGCTACAACAAAAAGCTCTGGAAAATAATAGGCTGCCACTGTATAAGGCATACTTTTCATCCGCTTTTCACTGACCAAGGGCTTTGACTGTAGGGGAGAGGTAGGTATTAGGAACATTGTGGCCCTGGGGATCTGAGGCTAGCAGCACAAGTCTAGTGTGGAAGAGGATTCTTGTGTAGACCAGCGTAAATATAGTAAGGTCTATGTGCAGGTAGGGACAGTCAGCAGCCAGTTGATGTATGGTGCTGGACAGTGGTCAGCTTCATGAAAGACAGAAGGAAGAATAAAAGGAAGAATAATACGGATACTTAGAATGACCCCTAGACATACAGATAGATAGATGGATGGATAGAAGGATGGATGGAAGGATGGATGGATAGATAGATAGATGGATAGATGGATAGATAGAAAGATAGATAGATGGATAGATAGATAGATAGACAGATAGATAGACAGACAGACAGACAGACAGACAGACAGACAGACAGACAGACAGACAGACAGACAGACAGATAGATAGATAGATAGATAGATAGATAGATAGATAGATAGATAGATAGATAGATAGATAGATAGATAGATAGATAGATAGGAAGGAAGGAATAGCTAGAGAAACAGACCGACAGACAGACAGTGTGACAGACAGACCAGACCAGTGTAAAATATAGAAATATCAAGAATATAATGCAAATTATAGCAGATGAAAAAAGATCATAAAATGCATGAGCCATTCGCCAGATCACTCGTTTATTTTCTAACATCACACAGCAGATGGACCCACGTGTGCAGATTGTGCAGGATAAATGACCCAGAAACACTTAGCCCTTGACCTTACTTGACCTCTATGTGACCCAATTATGACATTGACATGACCTTGAAGGCGTCGAGTCTTGTTAAGTTCGCTCCATATAGACCTGGCTGGTCGAGGTCTTTTGCCTGTGGTGCTGACAATAATCAAACAGAATTCATGATGGCTGAAAAATTGCAGTGCAGTGTGACTGTTGGTCTTGCCGCAGGGCAATCTACCCCTCCCCCTCCTTTCCTTTTGCCTTGCTTCGTCTGTTACCACATTTTTCGCCCTGCCAGGGGATCCAGTTAGGGGGGGGGGGGGGTTAGAATATGGCAGCACCAACCGACGGTCTTTTATGGCAATGCCTGCAGGTCTGCACTTGCCAGCACAAAGCTGTCAGCGGGAAACCCCCTTGATAGATGGCGCCAAAGTGCCAAGATAGATGGCGCCAAAACACGAATGGCTGCAGACGAGAGAGCAAGTCCGAAATGAGGGGGAATTATTTGAAGAAAATGACGGCATAAGCACACTTAGGGGACAGAGTCTGTGTCCTGACGATTGCTGGGCTCACAAAAATCCCCCCACGGCCGGTAGTGATTAAGATCTCGCGGGAACAATACGACAACATCACGCACGAGAAAAGGCGAGACTTGAGAAGGCGCAAGGGGGCGCTGGGTGCGTAGGTGTTAGGCAAAGGTCGGCTGGCTGCAAGTGTCGCTGGAGTCTGGTGGACGGCTTGTTCATTGGACGGTTTGGCCATTGGACGAATTGACCAGAAAAGCTAAGAAGATGTATACAGCAGCTCATTACAGCTGTAAATTTGTAACAATGTATTGTTGACAACTGCATTCTTATGTATAGGTAGGACACTTTTGGAACACTTGTGTTACAAAAAATACCAATATAAGGCATGCTGAGGGAGTTTTGTGAATAGCCTAAATTATCATCTCCTACAAATGCCTACCAAGGCCTCATCAACAGAACGCAATCTCCGTGCATCGATAAATACACATGAGCCATAAAAACAGAAAGTCATTTTGAAAATCCAATGATGAGAAAGAAATATCAAGGGCTTGTGAATTTGGGACACAATCGTGTTTGATTGGGGCGGATGTTTGTGCTGTTCTGATGCTGTGCACTAGTGTTGTTGATGTATGCTCGATGAAAGGTAGGGTGTAAATTATTTGGCTGGGTACTATGTATTATTTATGAGGCAGCGCTGGTGTGGAAATTGCTAGGGTAGCTAGGGTAGTTGTGCAATTTGTGTGTATTGCAGTCCCTAGATGCCTGCAGAAGCTGTTCCTGCATTGGTCTGCATGTCTTGGCTGTCCTATCATTCATTGCCTGATTGGGCCTCCCCCCCCCCCTACATCTTTCCACTTGTGAGCACAGTGTTTTCATAAAGCCCCCCTCCTTGCCCTTAATGCAAGGAATTGACAAAACCCCACCAAGCACCCTCTGCCTTTGAATTGCAATTATTTACCCCTCGGCTCTGATTGAACACAAACTGCCGATGGCATGGCTGCAATGACATCTGGCTTTTTGGGAGCTGTGCATTTCAAGTTAAAATCTCATTAGGAGCGCATTGTGGACATCAAGACAAACATGGGGCTGCCACAGACTGCTGGTTTAAATTACTGTATCATTTTAACTGTCATGAGTTTTCCCAAGCGCCTCAAATTCAACTCCAACCGTCAAATTATAACTTTAATCCGCATTGCTAACTTCATTTATAATTTGATATTTAAATTCGTTTTCATTTCTGTCATTTAGCCTAGATATTCAGTGCTCGAATAACAGATTCTTGCCAAAAAGTTTGTTGTCAAACTTTGAAGATTAAACTGTCACAGCATATGACAGTGGGTTCTGGTTAATGTACAGGTGCTTTCCCTTATGGCATGGCTGTAACTTGTCTCAGATAAAGTGATTATTCCAACGAAATTGATTGGCTGTGTACAAAAGATATTAGGTTATGTTGACAACTGATAAAGTGCAGAAAATTGATGGTTATAGAATTGGTTGGTTTTATTGACAGACAGAGCAGACAGACGGACAGATAGATATGGAGCTTTACGGACAGACATTTCAGCTCACTATGCGATTTAGTGTTTCTGTAACTGACTGATTGTTGATACTCAGTATAGTTGACTGGATGGCTGGCTGGCTGGCTGGCTGGCTGCCTGACACTGACTTGACTGACTTGACATCCGGACAGCACAACAGATGGACGGACAGACTTCCGGATAGCTGGACTTACTTACTTACTTACTTATGTGTACTTGACTAACTTGACTGACTTGACTAACTTGACTAACTCGACTGACTTGACTGACTAGCTGACTGACTGACTGACTGACTGACTGACTGACTGACTTGACATCCGGACAGCACAACAGACAGACGGACAGCCTTCCGGATAGCTGGATTTACTTACTTACTTACTTATGTGTACTTGACTAACTTGACTGACTTGACTAACTTGACTAACTCGACTGACTTGACTGACTAGCTGACTGACTGACTGACTGACTGACTGACTGACTGACTGACTGACTGACTGACTTGACATCTGGACAGCACAACAGATGGACGGACAGACTTCCGGATAGCTGGACTTACTTACTTACTTACTTATGTGTACTTGACTAACTTGACTGACTTGACTAACTTGACTAACTCGACTGACTTGACTGACTAGCTGACTGACTGACTGACTGACTGACTGACTGACTGACTTGACATCCGGACAGCGCAACAGACAGACGGACAGACTTCCGGATAACTGGATTTACTTACTTACTTACTTATGTGTACTTGACTAACTTGACTAACTTGACTGACTTGACTAACTTGACTAACTCGACTGACTTGACTGACTAGCTGACTGACTGACTGACTGACTGACTGACTGACTGACTGACTTGACATCCGGACAGCACAACAGATGGACGGACAGACTTCCGGATAGCTGGACTTACTTACTTACTTACTTATGTGTACTTGACTAACTTGACTGACTTGACTAACTTGACTAACTCGACTGACTTGACTGACTAGCTGACTGACTGACTGACTGACTGACTGACTGAACATCCGGACAGCACAACAGATGGACGGACAGACTTCCGGATAGCTGGACTTACTTACTTACTTACTTATGTGTACTTGACTAACTTGACTGACTTGACTAACTTGACTAACTCGACTGACTTGACTGACTAGCTGACTGACTGACTGACTGACTGACTGACTGACTTGACATCCGGACAGCACAACAGATGGACGGACAGACTTCCGGATAGCTGGACTTACTTACTTACTTACTTATGTGTACTTGACTAACTTGACTGACTTGACTAACTTGACTAACTCGACTGACTTGACTTACTTGACTAACTCGACTGACTTGACTGACTAGCTGACTGACTGACTGACTGACTGACTGACTGACTTGACATCCGGTCAGCGCAACAGACGGACGGACAGACTTCCGGATAGCTGGACTTACTTACTTACTTACTTATGTGTACTTGACTAACTTGACTGACTTGACTAACTTGACTAACTCGACTGACTTGACTGACTAGCTGACTGACTAACTGACTGACTGACTGACTGACTTGACATCCGGACAGCGCAACAGACGGACGGACAGACTTCCGGATAGCTGGATTTACTTACTTACTTACTTATGTGTACTTGACTAACTTGACTGACTTGACTAACTTGACTAACTCGACTGACTTGACTGACTAGCTGACTGACTGACTGACTGACTGACTGACTGACTTGACATCCGGACAGCGCAACAGACGGACGGACAGACTTCCGGATAGCTGGATTTACTTACTTACTTACTTATGTGTACTTGACTAACTTGACTGACTTGACTAACTTGACTAACTCGACTGACTTGACTGACTAGCTGACTGACTGACTGACTGACTGACTGACTGACTGACTGACTGACTTGATGTCAGGATAGCATGACAGCCGGATGGACAGACTTCCGGACAGCTAGACTTACTTACTTACATGTACTTGACTAACTTGACTAACTTGACTGACTTGACTAACTTGACTAACTCGACTGACTTGACTGACTAGCTGACTGACTGACTGACTGACTGACTGACTTGATGTCAGGATAGCACAACAGATGGACGGACAGACTTCCGGATAGCTGGACTTACTTACTTACTTACTTATGTGTACTTGACTAACTTGACTGACTTGACTGACTTGACTAACTTGACTAACTTGACTGACTGACAAACTGACTGACTGAGAAGGCCTTAACCACAAAACCAAGGGCAATTCAGCTGAACAAATTCCATCATCTTAAACCACTCAATCTTTGGTGGAAAGAACCCAGTGGTCATTTTGCTGATAGGGTAGTTTGTGACAAACTATCTTCAATGTCAAAGGCCTTGACAAAGTCAACCAACAATTTCTCTTTGGCTGTTGGTGGTGCTGTGACCCGTCATACTAGTTTGCAATGGGCTCCCTTTATTGGCCAGTAAAGAACCAGGGGTGTCCTTACTGGCCTCATTGGGAAACACCAAAACGCGACCCACAGTCCCGCTTTCAGCCCACTTGTGTAGGGATGTTGCTTACCCTGTCTTAGAGGTCATTCTCTGATAGTCTGGTGATAGAAAAGGGGTAAATATGACTAAAAATATGAGGAACATTAAGCCGCAACATACCAAAGGTGAATTGGTGGATAGACTGCGAGAACCATCCCAGTTGTATGCGTTGCTATGGCAGCCGAAGTCACTTACAGAGCAATTGTCTTGTGTGTGCATATGAGGGCAATTTGCTGTCAGTATCAAATGGATTGGTATGCCAGGGTCGAATTATTATGTCTTGGTCTGACTAATAACTAAGCATGGATTTTATATGTTGAGAAATGTGCAATACTATGGATGCGGCAACAAAGAACTTGATAACTAGCACATGTAAAGTTCTATATTTAATGGTGACATTTTCATAAACAAGCAATTACAGAACAATGAATTGAATGAAGCTGTTATCATATTATGCACTTATATTGCAATTTTATCAGTTATCCATTGATTGTAACCTGAAGGTGTAAACATAGCAGCTTTTGTTAAAGAGCCAAGGTCTCTTCTACTGTTGGAAAACATTGAAAAAAGGTCTCTTTCGCGTGCTATAGCTCTCTTTTATAGGCCGACTAAATGCCATTTAAACAGAGAAAATGGCTGTGAAACCAGGGTAAAAGGCTTATGTGAACAGGATAGGCTGATTCCATGCAATTGGCGTTGGCCTTGTGTTGCTGTTTTGTCATATATGACTGATGGTGCTTCAGGCGTTATTTTGATGTTTTTAGTTGCAGATTGCTGCCGAATGTGTTTTAAGGGAATCTTTGATCAGACCTAGGCAGTCAGTCAGTCACTCAGTCACTCAGTCAAGTACCTAATATATAATGACTGCACTAGACTAGATCAGTCAGTCAGTCAGTCAGTCAGTCATTATTGGCAATGTATTTATTCTCTGATTCTCTGATTCTCTGTTAGCCAATCAGAATGCTTCATTGTCACCCAACATGTGCGGCAGCAGAGCGTACTGGCTGTTAAGTATGTTGGACAGCTGCAGTGTATGTTGGATGATTGCAGTGTATGTTACACAATATGGTAAATATTAGCAATGCTGGATTGTGTGCTGTCCAACATCGTTTTGTGGGATTTGGAAAAGTTAATAAAAAAATTATATATCATCATCCCACAATACACAATGTTGGACTCGTCATCATTATGTTCATACTGTCCTTAGGGTATGACCTGATATTGTGACACTGTATCTATGTGTCTTCTTCTGTGCCTATACAAAAACATCACAAATTACCCTTGTCTAGCACCGCAGCGCCACCTACTTCCGTCGTGAGACAGCGTCACGAAGAGCGTCACAGACGATGACGTAACGTTGATGCAGCGTCGTCGACGGCGTTCTTTGTGATGGACGCAACAATCACGTGGTTTCCCGCGGAGAAAATGACCCCTTCCATATTTCGTGCTATTTCCAATTTGGCGATTCAGGCACAGAGGCCCCACTGCCATTGCTGTCTGTTGTATAGGAGCATGCAACTCTTAAGGCTACCTTTATTATGTGTCTTGGCAGTTGCTTTTTTTGGGCAATATGTCACTCGATAGATATTAGATAAGGATCCAAAGATATTTTGAGTAAAATATGTCTTTTATCTAGAGTAGTTTTAATTATGAACGAGGTTATGGATTATATTTTGTGACTTCAATTAAGAAATGGCATCATTAGTGAGGTGGCATATTAATAAGTAATTTCAGTCAGAAAAAGGTCAGTGTTTATACGATAATAATGAGAATTCTGCATGTAATTAATCAATATACATTGCTAGAAAAAATAGCTTCTTGTGGGCGTTTACAATGTAACTATTCATTGAAATTCAGATTGTTAAATTTGATATTATTGCACTGTTGTTGTAAAGTAACTAGTGGCAGATAATAGCATAGTATTTAGTGGAATGGTAGCTCCTTGCTTGATGCCCGTCTTGTGGCTAAGCGGGTCATCGGCAGCGGCCAGTATTTGTCAAGTCTCATTTGCCCAGGTGGCCAAACGAGTGGTCAGCTGGCTGCTGTTCAATCAGTTGGTCAGTTGGTCTCATATTGCGCTGACCACTGTGTGGAAATCTGACCAAGATTGGCCAGGCTGCCCCAACACCCCAGGAGGGTGAAAGTGTGAGGTAGCATGAGATTTAAGAGAGTTTGCTCTTAAGTAAAGCTCTTGATCTTGGCCAATAGAGAAAGAAGGCAAGTAGAATAAAAAGAAAAGTATTAAGCCTAAGAAAAGCTGCTCAGAAGAACTGTTTCTTTCTTCTATATTCTTCTCTCTTTTATTCTTTATTCTTCTTTCTACTCTGTTATTTATTCCTTTTCCAATGCATTTTAACCAATTGGAATGCAATGGCAGCCCCTTGGCCTTGTACTCTGTGACAATGGGCCCCTTGCAATCTGCATAAGACATTTAAGAATCACTCTGATAAGTCAGTTGAAGCAGTCAAAGTGAGTCAAAGATCTCATTCGGAGTCTGATCCGTTTGAGCATCAGCGTCTATTATGGAAGAGACGGCTGCTGAGGAGAGGCCCAGCATCCTAAGAGCATCTCTTATTCCTCCCTCCATGCTGTCTCCTTCCTCTCGCACTTTCCTTCTGCCTCAGATTGGTCAGCAGTGCTCTGGGACCGGGGAGTCCCTTTTCCTTGAGGGAGTAATGGATCCTGCTCTATCACGTCCCTTTCTGCTCTGCCTGAATTTTAATGATCCACTTACAAGCCCGGGTTCCTTTAAAAGACAACTTCCCTCCTACTACTACTTCTACTACTACTACTACTACTACTACTACTACTACTACTACTACTACTACTACTACTACTAGTACTACTAGTACTACTACTACTGCTACTACTGCTGCTACTACTACTACTACTACTACTACTACTACTACTACTGCTACTACTACTACTACTACTACTACTACTACTACTACTACTACTACTACTACTACTACTACTGCTGCTACTACTACTACTACTACTACTACCTACCTACCTCCTAATTCATACTACCAGCTACTACTACTGCTGCTGCTACTGCTGCTGCTGCTGCTGCTACTGCTGCCGTGACTGCTCCTCCTCACACAACTACTACCTTTTCTGGTTGCTGTAGTGGAAAATTTCTGATCGTGAACATCTTGAGACAGTCTTTGTACTTTCTGACATTGGCCTAAGAAAACAAAAACGTGGGCTAGTGGTCCAAGGTTTGACAATGTCCTGGGTTAGAATCTCAGTCTGGCAAAACGACTTGCTCCATTATTTCATTGAACGACATGAATCTTAAACAGTGTTGGCATGACTTAGATTACAGAAAAGTTGCAGTAGGAATATAAATCCATAATACCATAAAAGAAAGACCATAAAACCCAATGTAGCCGCAGCCACAAAAACCATCTAAGCCAGCATAACAAAACTTGCTCGCTATTTTTCTTTTTGGTGTTGCACTGACTTTGTGGATTCCAGGGGACTGGGCATTAGGCTGATTTATTTGAGCTGCATAAACAGACTTCATGGGGGGAAACAGTGGCTGTATCTTATGATGGGGACTGATGTGGTGATGCTGGGGTTGCAGTAAGCAATGGCAGCATCCAACAAGAGGCAGACACTGCGCTGCTCCTTAGAGTTTATCACACCCCAACAACATATCCTTCATGACCAATGCATGCCTAGTCACAAGGAAACACAACATCTGATCCGTTTGCTATTTGCTCTGGGCGAGAACCACTTGAGTATTGTTCGTGTCAGCCAAAGTGTTAGACAAGGAGCACCAGTCTCCCTCACAATATTTACGGATGTTTTTGATATGATATAGGCAGACTGCACAGTATAATTCTACAATAAATACAACATCAATATTATGAATGCCTTGAAACTAAACCATTCTAGGCTGGTTTCAACTGCAAAAGAAATATATATGACACAGAATATTAATTATTATTTTGTGGGCACCAACGTGCTATCAGTTCTACGAAGAACACAAAACTGCCCATAACTTTTGATAAAGCTGACAGATTTTCGTAACTTTTATGTCAAAATGATGCTAAGGACGTCCGTGATTCATTAAAGATATGATATTGAGTGGACAGCCATTTTGAACGATGGATTTGGACGTTTTCTTGAGTGAAGAACTAGGCATGTTAATCCTTCCCGTCCAGTATTCTATGAAAGCACAGAAATCAAGCCAAAAAATTAAATAACTGCTACTGATGATGACTTTATCTGTCCTTGAAAGACAGACAGATCTATATTATTTCATTCATAATCATATGATAATGTCAAGAACAATTTGAAGGGATGAAATGGAATGGATGAACTATATAATTATGAATAAGGAGACCCCCAAAGACAAAATATTTGTCCCTACTGGGGAGCCACTTATGACATTGATGAGTTATTATTATTATCCAAAAGTGATTGGAAACCCCTGCAAGTACTGATTAAAAATAATTATATACGGTTTACATTACGAAACTGCTGATAAGTGGATATTCTAAATGATTAAATAAATGTGAAATGAGAAGATCTCTTTGTTAAGGTCTTCCTTGCCTTACTGAATAGAAATGATAAATTATAATGGAGCTCATAATATTCTTCGTTTTTCAACAATATATTCTTTAACTTTTGTCGGCAAAAAGCCTTTATAGTTCATGTTTTATTGTTATTTGTATCACCACCGACTTTAAGTAAAATTTTATCTTATCTTATCTTATCTTATGAGTAACGTAGATGAACATACTACTGATGAGAGTAATTTCCATATTGTGTTTGATTTATTGTTGACTATGTTATAGTAATGGATCTCTCCAGGTGGCCTCACGCCAGCAATAAAATATATTTATCTTTGTGAGGTCTCCTTGCGAAACAAATGTTTATAAATGAAAATATAAAGATAAATTGTAAATATTTTTTGGCAAAATAAAAAGAATCCGATAATCGAAACAACAAGTCACGTCAGGACCACAAAGGTTAACAGAAGTGAACTTTTTATTTTGAACAAATAAATTGGTTTCAATATAATATATATGCATTGTTCTACATCTAATTTGAATGACTTTTTAAGAGTATGATTTATAGACGTGTTGTAATATGTGGATTATAAAGTTTTATTACATTTTATACTTCTTTGCGCAATATATGATGTTGGATTGTTGTTTATAGCGGAAAATGTGTGATGTCTTTTAGGTCATTTAAAATAAAAGTTGCATGGAAAACTCATATCAAATCCAATGGCCTTTTGTACCTTTGGGCAATAACGTCTGACTTCTCATGAGATCTTTTGGCACTTTGAGAGTCTGAGCTGCATGCTTTTGGCAATAGTTGAACATGTCCATTAAGCTCAGCCTTACTTCCTTAATATAGTTCTTGGCGTCTCGAGAAACCCCCATCACAAAGTCAGCCCCACACGTTTTGTCACAAATTGCAGGCTCAAACACTTAGGTTTCCCTTCTACACAACCCCTGAGCTTCTTCACAGTGCTTCAATAGTCTCTTATGGAGACAGTGAACATGTTAAGGCAGTTGAGCTAATTTGCCTGTTGGGAATATGCCATAAAACACTGCCAAGCAATCAGACCCTCTTTCCTTGTAACATCACCTGCCAGTCAACGCTATCACACTACAAACGCCCCGTTAGTCATCATGTCATTAGGCTGCCAGAAAATATGAACTTATGCATGGCAAGGTAGGACTGACTGGTTGAATGACTGACTGGCTACCTGACTGGCTGGCGGACTGATTGACTGATTGGTTGGTTGGTCGGTCGGTTGGTTGAATGGCTGGCTGGCTGAATGATTGACTGGCTAACTGACTGACTGATTGATTGAATGACTGAGTGGCTGGATGATTGACTTAATGACTGATTGAACGGCTGGCTGGTTGGCTGGTTGGTTGGCTGGTTGGTTGGCTGGTTGGTTGACTTAATGACTGATTGAACGGCTGGCTGGCTGGCTTGTTGGTTGGTTGGTTGGTTGGTTGGTTGGTTGGTTGGTTGGTTGGTTAAAAGACTAGCTAAGTTATTGACTGGCTGATTGGCTGGCTAGTTGACTGACTGACTGACTAACTGACTGGCTGACTGACTGTTTTGATATATTGACTTTTTGTTGTGTTCATTGGAATACTTAATGGCTGACTGATTCTGTGACTGGTTAAGTCAGTGAGTGCATCAATCTTGATTATTACACTTTTTTTCTCTGCCATGCGATTCTGTTAATTAATACGACTTCGATTTATAGTCACTGAATGCAAAATACGTCGTTAATGCCGGTCAATATGATCGATATGTATGATTGATTGGTTATTAAATAATGTTACTGAATGGCTTAATGCATGTGGGATGTACATTCAGGATCAGCATAATTAACACCACGGTCGATCAATAGATTTCTTCAGCTTCGAAGAACAAGACCGGCCAACAGCACTGACTATAAAAGTAAATCTTAAGTCACTTGCAAGAAAAGTACATGAAATACTGCGGAAGAAACAGTAGAAGTGAATTATTGAGAGAGAGACAGCCTATTATGCTTGCTCAGTCCAGGCCTCTATTCTTTCTCTTGCATGGTTCGAGGTAATTGCGCCATGTCTTTTTGTGTGAGACATGAAACCGGAAGTTATTGTTGCAGCCGGAAGTTGATGGCATGATGGGTGAACTCTGTTGTCAAGCGTCTTGTCGCCATGGATATGACGTTGTTGCCGACATGAGTGGCATAAAGAAACTTTGTCAAGCTTGCATGTTACACAACAGATAAGACAACAAGAATGCCTCTGGTGCTTAATTGTTGATGCCATTGGTCTGAAGCTTATTCAGCCTACATGGTCAGCTGCAGGCAGACGTAATGATGAGTTGATGAGGCTTGGATTCCATTCCACATTACACATGCATCACATTTATATAAGTGGATTCCTTTATTATTCCAACATGGACGTCTCATGCCAAGTAATTTCACTTGTGAAAAAGTTCATGTCAACCTATACAAGTACGACCAGCTGCAGGCAGACGTAATGATGAAATTATAAGACTTGGAATCCATATTCCAGGTTACACAGATGTATATCATATAGAAGTAGATTCCTTGATTTAAATTATCCAGCATTGACGTCCAAATTTCTTTGGTGATAAAGTTCCTATCTGAGGGTCCTTAAAGGCCCCCAAGCTGCTAACACTCGGAAGAGACTAAATAGAGGAGAGTGGGTCAATTCCCTTGCCTCGGGCAAATGGACAGTGGCTACATCAGAGGCACTAATGAAAGGGACCAGGTAGAACAGGGAGACGCAGTTTGGCTTAATAACTAGGCGAGCTGTGCTGAGATCAATACGTGCCAGAAGATGAAGAAAAAACACAGGGCAATGGCACGTCCTTGCACAACCCCTAACCACTGTGAAACCAAGGCAAAGAGACTTGCAAAATGGTCTGGCCTGATTGGTGCACTGTCCAATAACACGATTCATGCTCAATGCAACATGGAGGTCACGTCTTGGACATCAGCCACACAAACGGTACAGGAAAAGGATACTTCGAGTAAGTAGCAGATATAAAGAGCATAGAACCCCTTTTTTGTTCTATCACTGTTGGTTTGCTAGAAAACAGAAGTATTGGCAGTGTGATTTCGTAGAATATGTAGTTAAGTACACGTGTCGCATCTGTAATGTGAACAATCTGCAATGATTGGATACACGACTGTAACATGCAAGCAAGCTTCCAAGCAAGCTGTCACAACTGAAGCAAGCAAATGAGCAAGCAACAAACAAAGCAAGCAAGAATTTCATGAAACGTGCAATACGTGGTTAGAGGCTATTAGGTCAATGTGGATGGCGCCCAACCAACTCTGTAATCATGAGCACCATGCTGGGAGAGGCTTCGTGCCAAAACAAGGTTGGGAACTGTCTGTGAGTCAATTACTCGCCGTCACGAAGATTACGACTTGTGGAACGGCGCCGACGCAGATTTGAGCGTCATCAAAGAGCGTAGTACGCTTAGGACGCCACGTTGCAGCGTCTTAAGGCAGCGTTATCTGGCCTAATGACGGAAGTGTCGACGCTGTCATTTATTTTGACCGATGACCATTAAGGCACATAGCAAGGTCGGGTCGTTGTTGGTGATCACAGGATGAGCCATCGAGCCATCCTCAGCACCAGGTCTAATGAATTTAAGCATCACACCTCCGCATAAAACTGCTCTAGCATACATTGATTTGTGCTCGATGTAAACAGTCCTTCTGCATCAGGAAGTAGTGCACTGCCGCGGAATATTTTGCCTAATAAAACTTGGTTGTAGATGTCAATCATTACAAAACTACAGTTCTTGTAGAGATTTATTTCAGTTGAGCAGGATGGTGTGGTCCTATATCATATTGATTGCCTTTTAGACTTAAGTAGTAGGAGAAAATAATTGTTTCTCCATACGTGACTTCCCTCTGCCATTATTTGACTTACAAATTGAAAGTTGTTGAGTACTGTTTTAATTAGTGATGGCAGATTCCTACAAGATCTACATTTGATGAAGAACTGCAGCACATCTGCAAAAATATATTGAAACAACCATTATCAAGATACTGACAGCAAACTGATGAGTAAAAGCATGGATCAAGCAGGGTGACTGAACCTGGGGCTGTGAAGTCTTGGGTGTGGTGAATATGAGGGGAGAAAGGGAGCACCCTTGTGATCAACCACAGTCCCCAGTCCTCCCTGTTACGCTTGGAGGGAGTGCAGAGGGGCCCCCCTCCCCCAGGTCACTGATCTCCTACTCTGATCTCCCCCTGAAGCAGATGCTCCAGTTGCAGAAGCTGAAAGATCCGCATCAATTGCATCTTCGTCAATTGCCACTTCATCCTTTCCAAGTTTACTTCCCGCTTCAGCATCTAGCTACTGTGGGACTGAATGACTGACCCGGATAGATAGATAGATAGATAGATAGATAGTGACCTCTTGGTTATAAATGGGACTTATATTGTAACTTGCAACTATGCTGTGCAATTAAATAAATCGTAAAGTGGCATTAAAACTGACAAAATAATGACATATTAATCACAGTGTTGATAGCTAGCTACACCTCCAGAAGACAGTTATCCTTAGATGGTTTTGGTTAATGGCAGGTTTCATGGGCTGTATAAATAAAACTAAACAGTTTGTAAGAGACATGAGTAGGACTCCATGGTAGAACTGTAGACCATAGATCTGAAACGAGATCCACACACAGACTTTCATGAGAGGTAGATCACAATTAAAGGGACAATTAAGGAGGCAATTGATGTACCATCCCAAATGGGCATGCCTCAAGGTCGTTCCTTTAATGTGATATTTTTAGAGATACAACTTCAGATGATATAGCCTCTAGCAACACCACCTATTTAATGAAAGCTGTTACTTTCAAATAGGCCATATTGCTACAGCAAGCGATAAAAAAACAACCTCCCCATTCATGTTGTACAATGTAGATGACTGAGTGATATCGACTGATTGTGGCCTGTATGGACACATCTATGGTAATAACAACACTCCAAATGGTAAAATAATCACAACAGGAGTAGAATTGAAATGCTAATCTATGTGAAGTCAACCAGTGTGAACAAGCAAGTTGTCACCAACAGACAGAATCGTAAACAAGGGAGCCCATGTGATGTGTGTTCAGCTGTGCCTAAATTTGCTTTATTTTCACAGGTTGGGCTGGTTGCGCCCAGGGCATGCTGTGTCTCCCATTATTTTTGTAAGGCAAAGGTTTTCTGTAGCTCTAGAGCTTTTTGTAGTGCAACAAGTGTTATTATGGGCTACATGTATGTACATGCGTACGGTCAGCATGGTCAGTGTACAATGTACATGTATTTCATTGTAAATGGTTATATGAAGCAGTTTGTCTTTGAGAATATTATATTTTATCTGATTGTTCCTTGTTTTGCTTTGTTATTTTTTATTTTATTTCCATTTTAATGCCTGAATCATAGATATGATGAGAGTGATTGATATTAGGTATTTCAAATTTGTCCAGACATATCATTTACACAAATATGGGTCTAGGGTTCAAAACCAGGTATATTTTGAGAGCTTCAGCTCAACCTGATATCTTGAATAGATGGTGTGATGATATACCTTGGATTGAATACCTGTACTTGAGATACAATTGATGACAAACGGCTACAGATAGACAGCTAGACCAGACAGAAAGACAGCTAGACAGCTAAACTAGACAGCTAGAATCGACAGACAGCCCAGATAGCATTCCAAATTGTTTCAATGTCGGCGTGATGTCGGCGATGGTAATACGATGTTGAAACGACAGTGGCATATATGGAAACGATGCTGGGCCGATTTGTAATGCTATCTGGGAGACAGCTAGACAGACAGCTATAGACAGACAGACAGAATCAGAATCAGAATCACTTTATTGTCCTTTCTGTATACAAGTTATTAACATTTTGTAAAAAGTAATGGATGACAGACAGCTAGACAGAGCCAGCTTGACAAAGACAGACAGCTAGACAGACAGACAGCCCGATAGACAGACGGACAGCTACACACACAGCCAGATGGACAGAGAGACAGAGAGACAGACAGACGGACAGCTGGACAGACAGACAGACGGACAGCTGGACAGACAGACAGACGGACAGACAGACGGACAGCTGGACAGACAGCTAGCTGGACAGACAGACAGACAGACAGACAGGCAAACAGCAAATATAAGACAAAATCAAGACAGAGATTATTGAGGCATCTTTAGCAATCAGCTCATGGGCCGGGTCAACCATTGTCTTCAATCTCGCTCGCTTACTTAAGGGACAACGACTTTAACTTAATTAGCAGATGGACTGAGCCCAGTCGGATGTGTGCACACAAAGGCATTGATGTTACTTGAGAATCAGGTCAGGCCTTTATTAGGAGAGGTCAAGTGGTCACCTAAGATGGAGGTCTCCATATTATAGGCTCTTACATTTGCATCCATCCTGGGTCTGTCTCCTCCGTTCTTTGTTGAACCTGTTCTAATTTGTTATGTTTAGCCGTTTAATTGGCTTGCTTTTGTTCTTTTGTGTTGCTTTTCTCATTTCTCTTATTTCCTTCCTTTTTCAAACCTTCTGTTGCTTCCCAGAATGGATGTTGAAGAGCCTAAAATAAACTTTCCACTTTAGATAAAAAGATGTATGATGTTTTTTTGTTTTGAATTCTACCGAATCATATTTTAGTTGCACTCAATCAAGTTAATTTTGCATGCTGATGTGAAGAATGATTTAGAATACAGATTTCCTTAATTCCTGTGAGGTCTTTCCTTGACATTTGGCTTTAGGCCTACTGATGTGCAATATTCTGGTAAAGCATAATAATAATAATAATATTTTATTGAGCCATATATATTACAAATGATTAAAATGTCACATCTTAGACATGTACAAAAACAGCAGAATACTTCAAGGTTGGATGACACACATTCCAAGTGACTGGCTCTTATATTATATATTCATCATTTGATTCGCAACATATGATACAACATCATTAAATACAAGAATTTTGAATAATTCGGTAGTCAGAATTATGTATGTGAACTTCCCTTTACATTTCCTTTGTGCTAACTACACATTGACAAAAGACTGCAATTCCAAACTTCATGTAACTGGCAAATGGCTTGTTAACTAAAACAACCATTCTGTTCTCTTTGAGGCATAACCATGGCATTTTTCTTTCTTTGATAAAACTAGCATCAACTTCAACCTGACCTGACAATATAACATAGAACTGGACTAAACTTAAGATTCCTCAGGCAGTGCCATATCACTTGACCAACTAACGAATAATCCAAGGAACATAGCAGTAAAGAAACCATCCCTTTATCAATATCATTTATATTTTCATGTAAGGGTGATTTCAACAGAAATGTATTGGGTGTTCTTCACACAATGTTTTACTGTGGTTGGTGCTGGCGTCCATGATATGCACAGAGCCCACAAAATGTAGATATGCTATGGTTTGATATAGCACCCTACTATTCCTAGTTCCACATAGTTACCATGGAGTCCCTACCCAGCCATGTTTAAGAGCAGCAGGGTACGTAGTTCTTCTCCTATCACCCCCATTTTCTTGGGTGTCTGGGAATGATGACTAACTTCAGGGTGAAACTAGTGCCCCGGAATTAATCAACTAGGATGCTTGCTGTTCTCAGACTCCAGGGGCTTAATCAATGAAGGTGAAGTATCTCTCTGACTTGCAACTTAACTGTTTACCGGGCTGCGGGGTATTGGTGGTAGGACGTACACGGAATTTTGGTGGAAATGTTGGTGGGGTAACATAGCCACTCTGCAAGAACTACATTCCAGGACCCAGCAGCTGGTTGTGGAACGCATGAGATGTTAAATTGGAGGTGCCTTTTACTCGGTGGGTCTATGCTGAAACAGGTAAAAGACCCCACGCATGCCATGGGGTAGATGTGTAATATGGTGTGGAATCCAAACCTTATCATCTCATCATTACATCTGCCTCTGGTGGATTCAAACCCAGTAGCGTTGAGACACTGGCATTGTGTCATAGTTGTATTGTATCCACCTTAGATAAAGTTAAGCTATCTGAAAAAAGTTTAACACATAGGCATACCTAGCTGGAAAACTAATATTTGGTTCTACTTAAATCAGTTAGTTAAGTTTTACTTAATTAAATCAATGAAAATATGATGATTTTTGTTATAACTTGCACCTATTCACTGTACAATCAAATGCCAGTCATGAAATGGCTATAGAACACATAAGATGAATCCCATGCCTTAAACAATGCATTAATCATGAAGTCAGATTTCATGTATTCACATTACTTTTCTCTGGTAAAAGTAAGTATTTTGTGAGGTGCATAAACCGGTTTTCACATACAAATTTGGACGAAAGTACATATAAATGTATATACATATTTTAGATGGAATGTCACTGATTTACTCAGCAGGGACAGGTCTAAGTGACAGATCTACAAATGCTTCAGTCAATCTGAAGTATGCTGTCAGTTTCTATATATTATGAAGAATCCAAACAAATGCCTGTAAGTATATGGTGGATGTTTGAAGATGTGTTTCCTGAGTTGTAGATTTTCTAATGCTGATGTTTTGCTACTTTACCTTTTAGATGTTTTAGATTGTGAATAAAAATCCTTTGGGATAAATGGATGGAAAAGTTTCAGGTTGGTAATAGCTATGTTCTGCACTACATGGGTTTCATTAAAGTGAGTGCAAAAGTTGGGATGGGATTTACAATGTATGAGACTTGTAAGCGGGCTATATTGCGCAGGTGCATAGCACTGCACATAGTTGCCACCCATGGAATAACATTATAACTCGCTTTATGAAGCAGCTTTTGCCTCATTTATCAGGCACAGTACAGGGTGTTTCTGTCGGAGTATAACCCATGTGGGAATGTTGGCTGCTTTTTCAGTTGGCCTTTTGCAACTGTGATAATCCCAAACAAGGTCTGCCAAATCAAAGTGTATGAGTGAACAGAGGGCCAGCCCCTGAGTCAACATGACATTGCACTGCGTTCGTGGGCTGCTGAGGGGTCACCGTCCCATCTATATAGTGTATGGTCCAAGCCCAGTGTTCCTCTAGTCTGCTTGTGGTCTGTCTGTCTGAGGTATGACCAATATGGGGTTGGCATTCCACTGCCAGTCCAATGGCAGTCCGATGGCAGTCCACAAGCAGTCCAATGGTAGCCCTGGCCGCCTGGCTAATGGACTGTCCGCCCCAAGAAGGAACCCATCGATCCAACTCTGGTGTCAGGGGTTCACCGGGGGGCCCCAATCATCCAACAACTATTTGCCTATTCCTCCATTTCATGACATGTAATCCATACAAAAAAGGAGGCCACACCCGGGAGTGTCAGTGCATACTGCAAATGTTTATGGGCAGATTCTTTGCTCACCATTCCATGTAGAAAATGTAATTATTGGATTGTTGACAGAGATGCTTTTGATTCCCCCCTGCAGCCTTGAAGGGGATTTATGAGGGATTATTACCGCTCCACAAATGTTGGTTTATCTTTGCCCTCGCCGACTCTTCGGTCCTGTTAGCCTATTCATGTAAACCAATCCATATGAACCAAAGTATTTGCTACTGTCAATTGACGCCTACCAACTTGTTAACTGGTCCTTCCTTAATGCAAACATATCGCCGACCATTTTCGCCAGAGGTCACTGAGGGCGACCCGCTACGCCCTCTAGGGCAATCAAATGGAGTTACATTTGAAAGCAATTTGCTTTAGGTGCTCGGGCAGGAAAAGGCCTCACCCTGCTCAAACAAAAGATGAGGTTTGTCTATAAGGATGAACGTGTGTGTGTGCTGATGTGCCCTCAGCTAGACAGGTGGAGACATCTAGACTACAAGTTCTACAAAAGGTTGTTAAGATACTGCTATTACTGTATTCAAGATGCACATTTGGCTATGGTTGTGTCTACCAACTGCAATGGGTGTGGATGTTTGAATATTTTCTTGTGATCTTATTTTGGTAGACTGCCAAATCTGATCCTTAAGATGCAGCACAACAGGGGAAGTGCTACGTAATGCTTTTAAGTCTTACTTTGTACTAATAGAGTCATTTCACTGAGCAGTCCTGAATTCAACAAAATATAAGTCTTTCTTCTCCTCTTATAACCCATTTTGCTTTTCAGATAAAGAAGATCATAACTAACCTATTGAATAAATACTACTTTCTCAGGAAAATAACAGATACCAACTGAATGATAAGATGTTAAATATACATTAAAATGCGCTAAAAATACTGCTGCTTGGATGCACTTTGCCTTATCCAATCACAGTGAAGGGCGGGAACTTTCCCAGCCAATAGTATTGCGGTATTCTGTTTTAGCCACCTAGTGGAAATACAGAGAACCTTCCGTGAAAATCCACTACTGACCTTTTAGCTACCTTTGTGTCGGTGCTGTGCCCTTTAAGTGAGATGAAGGTGTGAACTGTTGAGGCCACAACATCGACAACATCCAACCCCAGGAATGGGGTGTTTAGCCAGGCTGTTGCTTGTTTCAAATGGCTTTTCGAATTTGTAGGTATCAAGGATGCCATCAGGCTGTTCTTGAGAGGACATGGTTGAGGGTGTTTGGCTGCAGGTTGCCTGTGTTCTCGGTGCTTTTCTCTAAACAAGGAGATCTAGTCGATGGTCAAAGTCATGCATTATACGCAGCGTCGACGCTCCCAAGGGCACGTCCTACGACGTAGCGTCCTGCCATAAAAGGTCAGCCAGGACGTCACCAGGGAGGGCCATGGGCTACATGAAAACGCATGCGCAGTGCACATCATGGTCTCCAAGGGCAACCAGCGACGCCTCTGCTGATTATTTCCGCTTCCGTGACCTTGGTCTTCACGAGGTGGTGTCATCACAGCCCATTTCAACTTATGAGTCTGTTGGGACTTGTGGCAAACACGCGAAAAACATTACAAAGAAAACGCCAAGGTCAAATCGTTCCTTGTGCTCAAATGAGAGCACAAGAAAATGGTGGACAGGGCCAAAATACGACAAAAAATATATTCAAGAAGTTACGACAGTTTACTTTCTGTTTTTGTCAATCATCAACATTTATTGACTGATGACTGTTGGATACCAGGTCGTGTGGGTAATACAGGGAATTAAAAATCAGAC
Organism: Alitta virens; assembly: GCA_932294295.1. NCBI lineage: Eukaryota > Metazoa > Annelida > Polychaeta > Phyllodocida > Nereididae > Alitta > Alitta virens. The sequence continues at coordinate 39,449,369 of OW028579.1, read as the reverse complement.
TATATCTGCCAAAATAAGCACTGACTCAAGAAATAACTGACTACAATGTACCATACACAGATTTTAGACCAATCATAAATGATTTTATCATGTCTTGCTGGCAAACACAATGGAATGAATGTGAAAATAGCAAAGTTTTTTTAATTCATAGATGTCTAATTGGACATACTAGACTAACTCATTCACATCTTCTTCTTTTAGAGAAACCAGCCCGGATATGTGAAACATTTTATATTGGAATGTTACAGTAACGATTTACAGCCACAGGTCATTATACCAATCAAAATCACTAAAACATCTTTTCTCGTCATATCCTCCAAATAGCATTCTACAATTTGTACATGAAACGAGTCTATATTATCAACTGTAATTAACATGAACCAAGCTTGAATACCCTCAACCATTCCAGCCTCTACATTGCCTAATGGGTGCTGATGAGGCGTTAAACACACATCACGCACACATACACAAAATTTATTGAGTCCCCATAGAAAAACGTCATTTCATTTGTGTGTGACTTATTGTAGAATCAAATTTGTACATCAGGGTGCAACACTGTTACCTGTGTATTTTAGCCTTTGTAGAATTAAAGTTGTACATCAGGGTGCAACACTGCTACCTGTATTTTCTAGCCTATGTAAAATTCAAGTTGTACATCAGGGTGCAATACTGTTACCTGTATATTTTAGCCTATGTAAATGCACTTTATTGTGGATGCCTCTTTGTGTTGTAGTAATACACAGGCTGTAGCATTCCCAGCCCAAGAGCATGCTTTATGGGAAAAACACAGCATTTTATCCGAGTATAATTCAGCAACACTGGAGCTTCCCATGGCTGATGAGAGAGGAACATTGGCTACAAGGGCCTTGGGGAAGGATGGTTATTAAGACAAATGGCAAACCATTAGCATTGTACTTGTTGCACAATTCATGGACCTGTGAAAATGCTAATAATGGCAAGAGGAGAAAGAGAAAAAACAACAACAGCAAAACAACCGTAAAAACAGAGAAGCATGAAAGCTCAGCAGTTGACGATATACATTTTTACGAACAGACAAACAGGTGCACTGATACAGCTGCAACTGCAGATAGATGGGAGGATAGACAGATAGGATACTGGATAAAGAAAGAAATTAACCAAAAATATTAAAGAATCTCCAGTCCATCACTCGCTTATTGCAAATTTCTTAGAGCTGTATATCTTCACTTCACTGCCAGGAGATCCAACAGTTCAATTAAAAAAAAAATTATTTAGCCCTTGAGTCTTACATACAGGGACATATTATTGGTATACGGTTATAGCTGATAGTTAGACAATGTCAACAACAGATACAAAGATCTCTACTAAAATAATGGATTGTTTTACTTATCTTATTTGCATAACCATAAAGGTTCCTCAAAATTAAGGCCAGTATCACATAGATAGATAGATTGATAGGTAGATAGATAGATAGATAGATAGATTGATAGATAGGTAGATAGATAGATAGATAGGTAGATAGGTAGATAGATAGGTAGATAGATAGGTAGATAGGTAGATAGATAGGTAGATAGATAGATTGATAGATTGATAGATTGATAGATTGATAGATTGATAGATCGATAGATCGATAGATCGATAGATAGATAGATAGATAGATAGACTTGCTTCTATATAAGGGAGACATTCTCTTCTTCAATCTGACTACCTAACCCTATTGTCCCATTTAGCTCCTATGTAAGACAATCCTAGGAGGTGGTGGGGAGCTGGCTTGGCTCTGTTGATCCTTTAAATTGGTGGTGGCCTGGGAAATTGAGAGCAGTCGCTTGGCTGCTAAAAGAGCGCATCAGATTGGTTGCACTGACTGGGCTATTAACGCCACCAATCTTGTTCTCTTGTCTGGGAAAGAAGTACATCACTGTGTTTCTGATGAGAGTCTGGCTCTAACAGACTTTCTTATAATTGAAGAAGTTATTTAGTAACAAGTGTTGTACTTGTTACTTCCAATAATGCAGAGAAGCGTTGCAAGTGTTACAGAAGACTCAGACTAATGAATACCATTATTATTACATGGCCAAATGTGCCACGTTCGTATTCCATGCATTTGGATAAACGCATGTAAATCGCATGGTTTTTGCCTCATTATAATTACCTACAAACCATACGTTTCCCATGCAATTATCCTTCTCATGGAAAATGCATGTGGCACATTTGGCCATGTACAATGCATTTTTGTATTTATCTATAATGGTATTTCTATCCACTGATCCATGTTCTATCAAAATATAAACAGCCCGCTCGGACCAATACCCACAATTCAAAGTATCAACAGCAACGCAGACAAATATTACACCAAGAATTAAGAGTTTCTGTAATAATATTATTGTATACGGTCATCAACATGTTCTTAATTTGTGTGCATAGGAATACTAATGTATTCAGGCTGATCTTAAAGGATACCGCGAAGTAAGAAGTAGTGTATTGTCTAGTGCAGATACATGTCTGTTAAGACCTGAGGCTGGCCATTAGCACAATGATATGGCACTGCTGCAAATGTATCTTCGGTGTTGTCTCCTGTTTTTCGCTCAAAGTGGACTATTTCGTAATGGGTTTCTCTGATCGCATCCTATGTACTTTTTTATGTGCTCTATCTTGGCTTTACTTCTTGTAGAGAGACTAGTGTAGGAAAACAGCTGGCTGTGTCTATCTGGGATGAATCTGTTGGCAACTGAGGACTTTTCACTGACAGTTATCGTTTCATCAGTCGTCATAAATATCATTAAATCAATATCAGTGGGTCCAAACTGGTCCGCAGTGTGCTTTAAGTGGTCCCAGGGTCCCTCTACAAGGCCCCTCTAAACCCCCCACGTTTCTCCCCAACCATTTATCAGTCTATGGTACACGCTGAAAGAGCTGGGTCATGTACGCAATATACAGCTGTTGGTTCCATGGTACATGATATATATTATGGTCACATACAATGCACCATCTCAGATACAGTATCTCTCAAAAGTACATGTAAGTTCATGAAAGCTCCAGATTCTCCAGGAAATTCTCCTAACGTGACAGACTACTTCTGTCCCATCATCCATTTGACTCTAAAAACTGTACTGCTGTCACTTATTTAAGGAACTATTCAAAAGTGTGTTGTGATATGTTCTTTGGGTGGTTTAACTGCAACTGCAAAAAAAGTACCAAAGAACTTTAAAGGTAGTTTTTTTGTGATGGTGAATAAGTATGGCCATAATAAAGATCCCTGAGGTACATTTTTTTTGTGTTGATGACGAATGGTGGGTCCTTAATTTACCATCAGAAGTCATTCTGAATTCCAAGAAAGTGCACGGTAGCCAACTAGACTGTATGAAATTATTATGGATAAAGTTATTAGGCAATTTGTAATCATACAGACAATTCAATGTGTGTTATTAACCACCAGTTGGCTAATAAGAATTGAACACAGCTGCAAAGTTTCATGCAACCAAAAGTGTGCAAGATCATACAAGCAAGCAAATTGCAAGCAACCAACCATGCAACATCATCTGTTCTATGGCATTAAATATGGAAATTGGTCTTCCATCTGTCTGTCATCTGTCATCTGTCTGTCATCTGTCTGTCATATTTGATGCCTTTTTTCTTTTCTTTTTCACCAGATGTGTGTACTCCTTGTTTGCCTGTCTTTTCGTTTCTGCCCCAGTTCATGCAAGTGACAGTGTTTTATTCAGCAGATGATGACATTAATTTATTCTTCACTTCCACATTAACTTGTGCAAATGGAGAAATAATACAAGCCAAGCAAACAGGCTCCATTTGTGGCAAATGGCATTTCTGTGTTAAGGTTCAAGGCCCCTGAAAATTGAACGCTTGATATGTGCTGTCTCACTTAATGGTTGATTTGATTGAAGAATATTGTATTCTGATGAGTTCGAGATAAAACTCCATTGATAGATAGAGATCTGCCTGACCTAGTGAAAGGATGAAAAATAATGGAAAATTATTAACCCATTTACCCTTTCGCCCTTAAACCTTGTTTTATTTGAGTAATCTCCCTTTTAAGAGCACATCAGGTTCATTTTACACTTACGTTTAGGCAAACATGACAGGCCTAGAAGGATATGCTGGACTTTTAAGCCTTTTTGAAGCCTAATTGATGCATTTAGGTCTTGCAGAGCATGCCTAATGCACTTTGAGAAAAGCCGCTCTGTGCAGATATGCTCTCCTAGTCCTCAGAGGGTCAGGTTATGCTGAGGAAAATTCACTGCACTTCTGGGGGCTCACACAGCAACACAGGGCAGCAGGACTTTCGTCAATTTTAAGCATTTAACACACACAAGGCATCTATTCATAGCTGCTTTTGTGAACTGCCAAGGCCAGGGCAGTGATCTTTGAAGGTAGCTTTATGTGCTGAAGAATGGTGAATAGGTATGGCCATAATACAGATCCCTGGGGTACACTTTTTGCGTGGATGACCTATAGTGACTCCTTAGTTATGCTTGGGGTTGGAAACGTTGCTCACAATGTGCTGTTGTATCTCTAACCTCTCCTTTTTGGTATAGTAGAATTCCACTTTTCACAACATAATACGAGGATGTTTCGTATTTTACAATTAAGATTAAAAAGAAATTAGATTTAGTCTAAACGAAGTCCCGTGATCGTAATTATCTAGCAATTACCAAGTAATTAAGGCACATTCTAAGTCATATCATAGTGCATAAAAGTGCATAATTATGACTATATTATTGAATATATACCATGAAGTATGCATATTATGCATACTCCATGGTATACATTCAATAATATAGTCATTAAGACATCTAATGCAACTAGCGAATATTCAGACAAGTTCACTGAAGCATTATGCCTTTATGAACTCATCTAGGCAGCTCAGGTCTACTAGCTCACTGTTATTTCCCTGTTGTCTCGCTGTTGTCCTTCTTTTGTCTCTGTGTTGTGCTTAATGAGTGTTTTACAGCAACTTGTGATCTCTTGTCATCTCGGACGCGCGAGACTCGAGTCGACATCTGCGACCAGCTGACAAATGACGTGTCCGGGGTGTCCCCAAGCATCCCAAGGCATCTCTCATCCTGCATCCCTCCACACTGACAAGTTGCTGCTTTGATCTCCCCCAAGATAATGGCATGCTACTTCTGCTTGTCTCCCCTGGAAACTCCTTCTGTCAATTCAGCAGTTGTAGCTCCTTGTTCCTGCTGGCCCAACCTTCGATTCTGCTAATCAAAGGAATCCCTTTGCTCCATCTTGCCCGCTTTAGCCTTGCTTTCCAAAGGTGACTTGGGGATAAGGTTGAGTGCATTACACTTAATTTTCACCTTTGTACCTTTGTAGGATGCCCCTGGCCTTGTGTTCTCTTTCTTCCATCTGTGTCTGCAGATTTTCCTATTCTGATTAGATTCAAACTTCTGTCAGAGTTTCTTTGTGAATCGTAGTTTTGAAGCTTGTATTGAGCTCATGTCATCTCTGAGACCCCTAAGCTCAATATTCACACATAATAATTTCTTACAAATTTTTACTGAACTTAAGTCTTACTAATGCATTCTCGAACTAAATCAATGTTTGCTGAAGTCAACTATATAGGAACCTATTCATATATGAGTGACATTGGTGCATTGTATGAGAATACTTGAAGATGGAAAATTTGAGATTGACTGCTTCTGTGTGCTTGCTTAAAGTTCACGCAAGAATACTAATGTAACAGTTGTAAAGTTGGCACTCACCCTTTAATACAATTTCCTTAGAGGAAATACAGAAATACAGAAGTGTGGAGGGCCACACTTCTGTATTTTTAGCTACAAAATCTGCCAGAATCCTTACGTTCTTCAGATAGTGTGGGATAAACTTTCCTGGGCCTAAATCTGTAGCCTATTAGTACTGTTTTCAATTCCAGCTGAGTTGACATTGTGTTGGATTGCAATGTAAGATGACCAGACCCGTTTGTGAGGAATGACAATAACAGATGATTAGCCGTGGGTCAGATTGTTTGGAACTGCTTCCGGGTCTTCATTCTTCCATTATGTGGGGTTCCCCAAGGGGCAACATGCGCAAAAGGACCTTCCGGGGATTAAGCAGACGTTTTCTGTTGGGCTTGGAGGCGGTAAAGAAGAAATAAAACAGAAAAACAGACCAAGCCAGTCACATAGGGCAGACACAGCATGTTGGCCTGCTGCTGTGTCCATCCAGTAAGAAGCTTGAGCACCCAAGACATGGCTAATAATGTGGCCAAATGGCTTGGTCGTTAATCCGCAGAGGAATTGATAAAGATGGAGGGGTTTGCTATGGCTATGGGTAGCTCTGGATGGCTGCAGGATGGCTCTGGGTGGCTAGAGGATGGCTCTGGATGGCTAGGGGCACCTGGCGAGACTATTAGGGCTATTGAAGAAAGATGTTCCTCACAAAATGCCAAATCGCCCTAGCTGCTGCTAGTAGCCTGGTGTCTCAGGCTACTCCTCAAATCTCCTGGAGCTAGCTGTGGTCTTTCCCCTGCTTCTGCTGCTGCTGCTGCTGCTGCTCCTGCTCCTGCTGCTGCTGGAAATGAGGACAGACAACACAATCAATCGCAAATCCTTCTTTGCTCATCAATAAAAGGCAAGGCTGCCCCCTTCGACTTCAATCAATCCCTTCACAAATGCATCCCTCCTGCCTCCCCCCCCCCTTCTCCCCCTGCCTGCCTCTCAGCTGAACTGACTTGCACCCGTTTCCTTTTCTGTCTCCTGTGGGCGCCGAAACCAGCGCCTCCAATGTGCGAAATTAGGTCAGAGCAAATTTGCCGGCCTTGCCTTGTCATTACGCAGAAAAATCCCTTTGAAGAAATCGCTCACGTGCCAATAGACAGCCTGTGCAGCTCTGCCAGCTTCTGCTGGTCCCAGCCAAAGATTCTGGTGGTCTGCACAGCTGCTGGTTTATGTGGCTGGGTGTGGCACTTTTATGCATTTTGCCAATAATTTATAGACTTCAGTTTACGAAATTAGTTGTGTTGTCTTTACAATAAGATAAATACTTAAGTTTTCAACATATTTGACAGGTATGTGGCAGGTGTAATGATGAGATGATAACTCATAACCCCAAAGGTCGATCTATTTACCTGTCTGAGGCACAGAATGCAAGATGCTAACAACTGTATTTATGATTTTGACTTTTAACTAGATATTGTTCGCTAAAGATGTTCGTTTGTAGTCTGCAGTATGAACTGTTTGCTTGTCTCCTTGCTTGCTGGTTTGCCTGTTTTCTTGGCTGCTTGCCCGGTAGTTTTGGACAGTAAGCTAAGCCAATTGACCATTGGGGAGTGAGTTGATTGAGTAGTGGCCAGAGCTTCTGGTCACATTTTCCTCAGATTGATCGCCCTAGGCAGATCAGCCAGACGCCAACCTTTATTATCCACACTTTTTCCTTCTTAACTTTTTTCCTTCTGTTCCACTTTTTTAGTTATTTCTTTCCTTGTTCCATTTGCTCTTTGCTTTTCCTCGTTATATTGTTCACAGCAGGGCGTCTTGTAGCTTCCATAATTTGCAGAAAACCCCAACAAAAGTTAAAAAAAAGGTATAGAAAATAAGTTGACAAAAGTTGTCTGCTAAGAGAGAAACATTGTTTTAGGAGAGAAACAGATTTACTGCCTTTCTGTTGTAGTCTGTCAGGATTTGGATGGTGGCCTCAAAATGTGTTGCCCTACAATGGCATTTATTTATCATTAATGGGGTTTTCAATACTGCGTTTCAAGCCTAACAGAATCAAAACAATGTTTACACACAAAAAAGTACCACAGAATGAAATATCCACTGATATTCTGACTGTTGTGCTTGTGTATTCTTGTTTGTGCTTCTTCTGTCTATGATTTAAAGATTGATTCTTATCTTCTCTGGATTTTTTTAATTTTTTTTTAGAAGGATGGCGAATGTGGCTAAAGTTAAATCAATAGGGGGTTAATAGGAAGTGTGTAGACAGGGACCTATTACCGAAGGGTTACACCCGGAACAGGGGTATCATGGCCCAGAGCTTGTAGTTTAAATAGCCTGGTGATGATTAATAGATAGTCAAATGGGGCAGACAGACAGAAGCATAGAGTAACAGGCAAATACAGAGAGACAGAAACATTGTTACTGGCATTGACAGACAGACAGACCGACAGGCAGACCATCAGACAGATAGACAGATAGGTAGGTAGGTAGATAGATAGATAGATAGACAGATAGATAGATAGATAGACAATTAGACAGATAGGTAGGTAGATAGATAAATAGATAGATAGATAGACAGATAGATAGATAGATAGATGTGTGTGTGTGTGTGATTAGGGCTTCATGTCCTGTATTTCTGCACCAGTTGGGCTAATTAGGACAGGCAGAGACCATGGCAATGAGATGAAGGAGGAAACAGCCATCCAACTTAGGCTCGACCGGGAATCGAACCCGGGACCCAGCGGTTGGAAGCCCAGAGCGCTACCTCTGAGCTAGGCCCCCGCCAATAGATAGATAGATAGATAGATATGAGTTATTAAACAATGAATAACAAATCATGGCTTATCCCATATACATATTTCTAATATTTACCAAGCAAGAATGAACTGACATTTATGTCCAGACACAGCCCACATATCTGTCATTGGCTTTGGTAGGATAGCTGAAATGCGCATGCTTTTTATATGCCATATATATTTTGCTGCTAATTAAGGGGAAGCCCCTCAGCAATGCAGTCAATTACAGATATGCCATCATATGAACAAAGTGGCTACATGTCATGTTAGGATCTGTCAGAGCTAATTTGCGCAAATGTGGAAGCATGATCTCTGCTCTAATGTGTCTGGAGAGTAGAATATACAGAAAAAATACATATTCTAATGATATTTGGAAAGAGGGAGGTTATCTAATAACAATGGGTCGGGTATTTACATTTAAAAAATATATATCTATTTGCAATTAAATGAAATCTGCCTGCCTATCTGAAACCTTATTTTATATCTTTGTTTTCTTATGGTTTTGATTCACATTATAAATATTAACATAATACTTTATTAACTCTGCTATATGTATATACCATGAAGACAGATTTAAGACAGCTAACTCTGACTAGCAGGTAGTTTTACAATGGGTAATTAATTTACCCCGTGCACAGTCACAACCCATTCACATTAAAATGTCTGATGAACATTGTTTGCCAAAATATGAATACAACTCGACTGAGTGAACACCAGAGGTTATAAAGTTCAAACAAACAGAAAGACAGATACCTAATATTGAATATTTTCTTTGTGTGTGTATGACGGACCAAGACATTACGAACTGGACATTGGTCACCTAATCCTTAGATCATTCTCTTTTGTTCTGTCATTGCCTGTCCTATTGTGTTGCATCAAATAAAATATATTCTTCTTTGATCTCCAATATATGTTGTCAACATATTTTCCAGTTAGTCTCTGTGTTGCTAAAAAAATAAAAAGAAGAAACAAATAACAGAATCCTTCTGACGACCATTGTCAATTATATAGGTCTACATACACAGTCACGTGGTGTTAATGGGCAAAGTTTATTGGCTAATGGGAACATAAATATTTAACCCCTTAAGTACACTTGTGTGCAGGTGAACATATGCCATAGCATCCTAGACTTGGTTGAACAAACAGAAACTGGTTGCATGCATATGTTCCTGAGTTAATTGTGTGTCCCGCATGTATAAGAACTTTTTCGACTCTTTTATTCATTTGCTTTTGTTTTATATTGTTGTTTTTTCCCCTCTGATGTAGGTTCTGTTCTGATCAATTAAACATTGTGCAGGGCTTATACCTACTGCTCTCTTCTTAAAGTAAGTTGTGCTATAGCTGTCCTGAGCTAGTAAGAATATTTGGATCCATAACAAGCCAAATTAAATTAAAAGCAGCTGGGTGGTTCAGTGGTAAGATGCTCGCCTGCTCCACTGAAGGACCCGGGTTCTATCCCAGGCCCGGGCAACCTTTAATGAGTAGCATCCCAGCTGGATGTCATTTGAATGAGATGTTAAATTGGCGGTCCCTTGTACTCAGTGTCAACTTGTACTCAATCAACACTAGATAGTGGCAAGAACTTGCCGTAGAGAGCTGCACTTTCCATCTATCTATCTATCGATCTATCTATCGATCTGTCTATCGATCTATCGATCTATCTATCTATATATCCATCTATCTATCTATCTATCTATCCATCTATCCATCTATCTATCCATCTATCCATCTATCCATCTATCCATCTATCCATCTATCTAAATAAAAGTGGACTCTTCGGCCACTTGAGCAACAACACTGTCAGTGAATGAATACGACTGTTTAATGCTCTGAAATAAAATATCAGTCCTTATAACGACAAGACTGCGATATGTTAAGCATAGTGGTGTGCTTTAGTTATATATTCCAGTAGTCAGCTAAGGCTGGATGGTTTAGGATACTGGCAAGTTGCCAGGATATTAAAAATAGTGGTCTGAGTAACTTTCTTCAGGACCATCCTAATGATAACAAATTCTCTTAAGGGCTGTGATAAAACTTTAGCAGTATGAACATGTACATTATTTTCACGACGTCAAAGGGTGTGCTAGCTCCATCCACGGCGGTCTTTGCCAACGGAAAATTGCATATACATACATAATGTATTGCCATAACTTGCATCATTAATATGATTATTAAGGCTATTTATGGCTGACTATCATGGAGAACATAGAGTGATAATCTACTTGGCAGTCTAGCAGACCTTTAACAGCTGTGTGTATGGATATTTCACGAACATTTGTAAAATATGTACTTATCAGATAGTTAACTAATGTCTTTGTTTTTTTTCTCTTTCCAGGTATGTGTTGGCTCTTACCCTATTGCTGCCTGAAGTTGGTAAAATATAATAATTCGATTTTATATCACCTTATTGATGATAGACAATAATTCAATCACAGGAGCACGCTCAATTAGGTGTATTCATTCATTAAATCAAGTTTAGGAAGTGAAGAAAATGACTTACATGTCAGTTCATTTATTTAATTGATGTCCAAACTCAGGAAATGTCGTAAAGTTGAACTTGTTTGTGTCTTGCAATTGTGAGGAATGTTGACCCTATCTGGGGTTACTTCAATTGCAATTTTGCATGTTTAGGATTCCTGCTGTATAGATTGCAAAAAGTTTCACCGTTTATGGAGCTAGGACATTTAGATAGATCTACAAAATTCATGGATAATGTTGTTCGTATTTGAGCCAAGAAGTTTGAGTTTGTGCCCATTTTAATTGCAATGTGAACATACTGAGTGAAGAGTCATTTTCAAGAGAGTCAGTCCAGAATATGGCATACAAGTATGACCAAAATGTAGTACAAAATGGACGGCCGTGCTTGCACAATGATTTAGATTTATGAGAAAATGGCCGCCACAGTATGGACCACTCTGAAATCGCTGGTGGCCATGTAAAATGAGACATCTAGACGATCTGGTGCATATTGTCCTGATGGGCAACGCATTAAATGGCAGAAAAAAGCTGCGGGGGACAGCTACATAGGCTACATGAACAATTGTTCACATGGTGGGGTGCAGTGTGGGGTGGCAAGTGCCATGGGGTTGAATTCATACATATTCAGTAGCCAGGCACTTGCCAGCCTCACTAACTATGCCTCTCTGTTATCCATGTAACTCTACACAACAGCGGAAATAGGCAACCTGTGAAATCATGAAACTTTGCCCTCCTTCCATTTGTAAGGGTCAGAGGCAGCGAATTATAGCAGAATATTCAGCCGTGTCTCGAATAATGCTTGATGAAGCGAGGTTAAAGATGCACCACTTCCCTGCATCAGCAACTTTCATCCACAATGCCTTCGTTCCCCCCCCCCCTTTATGACGTCATGCAAATTGTCGTCTGCTTTAAGAGGGCCGCCATTTTGGATGGGACGTCATCACTGTCTCGCTGAATGGGCGCCACTAGAAAGATTTCATGAAATTAAGTGGAGACCTTCCACTAGCCTTCCCAATTCATAAAATGTCCAATTTACAATCCGTCCAATTCACAAACCGTCCAATTGACGAGCTATCCTATTCACAGACAGGCTGACATTGTTGATAGACAGTCTATTGCTTCTTAATGACTGGAAATATATCTGCCGTCTGTCTTTGAACTTGAGAGTTCTTTGGCCTGTTTTGTCATTCAATCCTACTTATCAGAGTTCCACAGTCACTCCAATGCATTTCTGATCAAAGATCGCAATAATTTCAAGTATTTGCTCCAATAATTGGGACTATTAGATGGTTCCCTTGTGTTAATAACGTCATATATCCAGCAAGATCAAAGAATCACTCGCCTGTTTCTATTTTGGCTTTGTTACAGAGACATTTGTAAACTTTCAAGGAGAGAGACCTCTTCTACAATGTACAAAAAGGCTCTTCACTCCATGAGTAATGTATCCATCTCAAAGTGTGCATTTAAATGCTATACTTTGCTTGAGTGGTGCACTTTAGCTGCATACTTTGTGATATTGATGCTAAAAATTTGGTATCATACAATCTGACGAAACACATTTGCTTTGCTGTGTCAGTTTTACACCTGCTTTTGTTGCGGTTATGAAATTGTGCTATTTCAGTCACCAATGCAACATCATATGCTACAATTGCATAATAATGAACAAAATGCAATTGTTTGAACTCTTCATAGACCTACATGTAGTTCCAAGTTCAAAATTTAAACTTTATTAGTCATATTACCATACAGGTATAGCGTATAGATATGGTTAGTTGGACTTATAGCCAAGGATGTCTTATACTAGTCCTGGTCCCTGGGGGGGGGGGGGGAACAAGTATACTGCTGTGACGTAATTGGGCATTTGGATGACGTAGCACGTGACCTGAGGACGTAACTTTTGACGTAGCGTTGAGGCGTTTGACGTAGCGTCTTAGGGTAGGGCTCACTTCCTGGGAGAATTTCACGTCGCCCAGCAGTTCCGGCAACTGTACAGCCACATTTCCCTGCAAACCATCTTGGGTACTGAGACAGACAGATGAAGAGGGATGCTATCCTGGGGTTAATTGATGCTGCAACCATATATTAGGCCTGCATGCTACAGGACACCAGACCAAATGGTATCTGTCAAGAAATAACAGAGTGAAAAAGATAAATTATAGTACTGCAATGGTATATTTGCTAAAAATACAGTCAGTTACATCTAATCAAATACATTTCTGTTAGATTGTCCGGGTAATTTAGTTTACTAAGTTTATATCAAGCAAACTATTAAAAAAAAAAAGTTGCCTAGCAAACATATTTTAAGATATATTTGGGTTTATCAGTCCTATCCGAGAGTCATTAAGTGAAAATCTACAACATAACTAGTATTAAATTTAGTTTTCTTTGAAAATATTTTGATTTCAAACTTCTAAAATGTTACTAACATTTTCCAAATTGATTGCAACGTTTATGCTATATTAGCTTGTGTGAACTTTAAAAGCGCATGTAGAGCTCTAGCTAATTGAATTTTTGCACATGAAAATTATTTCTGGTTCATTTTTGTGTTTAAGCTACATGATAATGTTTATGAAGCCGTAGTGAGTGATTTACTAATAACTCAGTGCATTTTATGAGGGCTTATGTGAACAGTGAATTAAAAGTTAGGGAATGTTACCAAACACGCCTTGAAGCTGTAATTAGTGGTTTGACTGTTGTTCTGTCGCATTGCCCGCGGATATAATCTGATAGAAAGCGGAGTCGACAAGAGATTACTAATCAGTGGGGGTGGCACTTTTACCCAGTATCCTAACAATAGGCACTGATTAAAGCTGTCTGTCAACCTATAACTTGTGAAGTGACTGCCAGTAAGTACAAATAAGGCAGAAAAAGCTAAATAGGGTAAAAACGTAGGAAGCGGGGTATTTTTGCCCATAGGTTATTTAATGGAACCTCGTAGGCTCAAGTTACTGTCCTTGTGCTTTTTCTGTCAGTTTGTATCCAAGTATATGCTGACAGAGCTCTGATAATTGCATATAGGACTAAATACAAGTGCAGCTATTTGCTACTGTTAATCATTTCCCCAAGTATGTTAGCAGGTTTTAGACACATCCCTAAAAGTGCAATATATCTAGGTCACAAAAAAAGGTAGTTTAAAGTGGCACCAACCACTCAAAAATGTAAAACTTTTATATTGAGATGACATTAATTCTTTAGGCTTGTATACATTTTGATACTTAAATCATCCAAATAATGGTGAAAATCTAGACAATTATGTCTATGGTCTGGAGGAACTTTCACAAATTGCCATCAATAAGTCTCTGACTTAAAGCTAAATTAATTTTAAGTCTAGTGGTCAGTCTATTATATAACTTTAAATCATCAATTATGTAAGATGATGGAATCACTTAAGTCACCCTATGGTAAAGACAGAATGATAGCAGAAATATAGGAACAAGGACAAAACTAAAACTCATTTTGTTTCTGGATCAGAAAAACCCAAATCTCATGCGATGCATAATCACCATCCTGGACTAAACATTGTGGCTCAGTTTAGCGCAGAAAATTGAAACATTACGGAAGTGTGTTAGCGTCATACAAAGTAGCCATGGTAATGGAATTTCATCAAAGGTGGTGGAATCTGGGTTGATTGTCCCATAAAGATGATTAGTCTCATTAAAATTATTGGCTATTATATCAAAGTGAATTCTAATTTCAGACAACTGCGTGTAGAATATATAGTATGTTAATGGGTCAAACTGTTAAAACAACATTAAACGTTGGTTAATACATGCAACTGAATTATATCATAAACACAAGTGATCTCTATTAATGACTACGAAATTTGGTGAAATTAATAAAATATTTAACTCGAATTTAAATGAGTAATGTTAGTTTCATTGCAAACTGCACACTGTGCTTAGCTAAAAACTTTCTTTTGTCTGTGAACATTTGGCAGAAAGAATGGAAAATATTCCAATTTAGCTTATCATGAATCTTGGCAAGACAGGGGAAAATCAAATAATCCCATTTGGGTGGAAGTGTGAATTGTAAAAAGCTACATAAATCAAACGGTTCATTTCACCTGTATCTAAGATGAATCAAGACAGATGCACAAGATCATTGGATCAGGGGGACTGTAATTATGTGTAAATTATCATATGTAAAAACAAAGGAATAGGGTGTCAGCAGTAGCTGGCTGATTGCTGATGCAATTAAATAAGAAAGATAGGTTTTCATCAAAGAACTCCTGTGCACATCCTAATTGCAAAGCATCTTATATTGGAATGCATATTAAAAGAAGGATGGTCTATCCATTTCTGTGTGTGCTTCATATTGGATGAGCATTTAGTGTCTACGGTTTTTTGTGCTGTCTTATAAAAGATAGATACCCCAAGTAAGCTGACCTAGTTTCGCAACATATCCATTCTCTATTACAAATGCATGGGTGCAAATAGTTCAGTCCTTGCCTGCATTAAGACTTCCCCCAAAAACCCCTCTCCAAAACCACCAGTTGATCTAAGATGTTTTTAAGCCAATTCTGATGCAATGCAGTGCTTAAAAACACTGCATCATTTTAATGGGAATGGTTGAGCGAAATTGACTTGAGACTGAATGGTAACTTAAGAATGCTGAGGCCTCTTTATGGTATCAACATACATCTAATGATATTACTAAAATATTATATTTCTCTATTTTTTAACATATCTCCAGGCACCCATGTAAAAGATATGTTATGTGAATTTGTTTATACAATACTTGCATAAAAAGAAATCCATTTGTAACTAAGATGTTCTGATGGTCCGAAATGGTTTATTGTATACAGTTCTGACAAAGAATCAATGTTCATAAGATTTGGTTGGTCAGCTATGGCCAGTATTACACAAAATTTGATTTTCATGGCACTGGTGTGCATCTTCATATACCACCCTAAACCTCGTGTCAACGTGATGTCCTTAGCCCAACCTGGTGTCTATGACCTAACCTGGAGTCTATTGCCTAACCTGGTGTCTATGACCTAACCTGGAGTCTATTGCCTAACCTGGTGTCTATGACCTGACCTGGTGTCTATGACCTAACCTGGTGTGTTTATTCCAACCTAATGTCTATGATACAGCATGGTGTCTATGCCCTAACTTGGTGTCTATGTCTATGACCTAACCTATAGTCTATGACCTAACCTATAGTCTATGACCTAACCTGGTGTCTATGACCTAACCTGGTGTGTTTATTCCAACCAAGTGTCTATGCCCCAGCCTGCATGGTGTAATGACATGGCCTGATTTGCCCAAAGCAGCTGGTCAACTCTTGCAGAGAGGTTGCTTACACTCGCTAACACATGCCTCCGAGGCAGCCAAGATCACGAGGTCGTGAACAACTCGTGGAGAACTCGTGATCACTGCGTCCTGTTGGCGGACCACTGGCACTTCGGGCACGTTCGAATTAAGAGGGACACGTATAGCCAGATGGCACAGGGGAACTACATGGCTCAAGAGAACTGGGGGCTAAGTGGACAGTGGATTATTTTGGCTTGGATTATCTTGACTTATAGTACATCTGGTGTCAAGCTGTCTAGTTGCAGATTGACAGATGTTTCTGTCTGTTTCTTGGTCCATGGATATGCAAGGATAATTCTTTTGGCTCTAACAATTTACTAATAATGATTATTATAGTGCTATGTTTCCAGATGTTTGTTGAGAACTTCATGATAAGAGACTTGAGATAGTGCATCTTTTGGCATCAACTTTTGGCATCATCTTTTGGCATATTTTGGCATCATTATAGCTTCACATACATATATAAGTCATTCGATTTTCAGCCAGTGTTATTCAGATGCACTGTAAGATCTGCTCAAATTGGCTGTTTTGAACCACAGGAAACTCCGAAGTGCTTAGATATATAATGCACCTGCACGTTAAGGTCTGTTGCCGCCAAATTCATTCTCTTAGAAATCAATCTCAGAGACTTGGCAGCTTAACTAACTCCAGATGGCGTCATGTTAATTAGAGTCTTGACTCACATGACGTCATCTGGCGTTTAGTTTCCACCTCTATTAGATCAGTTTCCAAATCTATGAAGTTGTTTGTAATAACTTCAGGGAAGCCAATTTAGCAGCAGCTTCCTACAATGTAAGAGTACTGCTTTGATAAAGTCTATATCTATATAACATTTTGCCTGCCCCTGGGGACACTGACCACTATCCCAGTCACTGCCCAGTGGCCTGGCTGTATATCTCTTGCAAAGGAAAAAAAATTATCACAAAAGAAAAACAGCGACGTCCTATTTGACCATTAGGACGCCCGACGGAGCGCAAAACGTTGCGCTGTAACGTTAATGGCGGCCGATAATCTCGTGCAGTGTGCGTCCAACTGGGAGACTTACATAATGGTCAGTTGGCATTCTTTGTGCAAATGTCACCTGCATAACATCCTGTATATAACACATATATGTGCCATTTATGTGGTCTGTACCTGCTTGTCATCACGGCCAATATCGCCAGTGCAGAAGAGTGATGTCTCAAAACTGAGGTGGTCTGAATTGTGAGGTAAAATACAGTGGACTTAATGATGAGGTTATGGCAAGTTGAATAATCCAGGCATATGTGCCCATTAATGGCCGAGAATTGGAAGTAATTGAATAATGAGAATAATTATACAGATACATTTTAATATAATGCTAAGTATGCATACATTACTGTTTGGAGTATTTTACAAGTATTAAGCCTTTCAAATGAGTTGGAACAACATTTAAGATACCTCTAAGCTTGGAAATTGTCGGTCAAATATCTATAAACCTATGGGATTATCAAGAAATAGAGATATCATTTTGAAACAGCTGCAAATGTCCACATTGGGATCTCGAACGACTTGAGTAGTTTTTGAGATGTCAAACTGTTTTTCTTTTGCTGAAGTTTTATTTCCAATTTCATGGGATCTCACGAGTAGAATCCCTAAAACTTGGATCTCTTTTCCAGTACAAGAAAAACTACAAGACTAGTCTTCAAAAAATGATAAAAACGTTATTAAGAAAAGTAAAAAAATCTTCACTCCTACTTTGTAATCAGAGCTTCTATGGGATTTCAGTAGCCTATTGGCCAAAACGAGGTTGAATTGGGCAGATGATGACGTCATAGATGATCCACAAGAGGGCAGCAGTGGTCTTTAATTGTCTTGGGATGCCTTTAGAAAGGGACAACCATTACATTACCATTGACTGGTACTGAGATGCGATTAGCCATTTTTATACTATTCTTTCTTTTCTCTTGAGAGTTTTTATCACTGGGTAAGGATATGCACGGACACACAGACGTCCTCAGAGGCAGATAGTCAGAAATATATAAGTCCCTGTCTGTGAATAAACTTCCCTTATAGAGGCTAAACACTCTGGGTGAATTAAGCGGGTCATCTGAATATTTTAGGAGCATAAAACAAGCAGAAAAATGGGCTAGGAATGATATTTGTTATCTGGGTACTTGGGTATTCAGGAGAAGACATTACTGTGCAGCTTTCTCTGTTTGGGTGAGATATGATTCTCAACAGTCCCTTTTGTGTCGTAATCATTGTGTATACTGTAATAGAAACTCACTGTATAACCCATAATTATTAAGGAAACTACTATAATATCACTGTAAAGTTTGGATTAGAATCAATGACAGTAATTACCAATGTGTAATTATTCTCACAATCCACTTCCAACAGTTTGAAAATGATCTACCACGACTGCTCTTAAAGTTATGCCCCACTGTGCCATGTAAGCCTAAGCCTGTAATTTGTGAGCTTGTAAACCCCACAAGAAGCAAATGTCAAGCAAATATTGACCCACTTAGCACCCCATATATAGGTCATATCTGGTCATGCGCTACACCCAAAAAGGATTATTCGCACCCTCTTAGGGCTGGCTGGCTGGCTGGCTGGCTGACCCCGGAAGTCACTAAACCAAGGTCAAGGTCACCACCCCAATGCACTTCCTGTCTTAAGCCTATAAGGGTCTTTTACCATATTGCTTTTCACAGAGAAAGGGATCATAGTTTTTGGGCAAATGCAGAGTTAAGCCAGGATAAAGTACAGTAGAGCAGCACAATTAAGAACAAAAGAACAGAGGTAGCGCTCTGGGCTTCCAACCGCTGGGTCCCGGGTTCGATTCCCGGTCGAGCCTATGTTAGATGGCTGTTTCATCCTTTGTCTCATTGCCATGGTCTCTGCCTGTCCTAATTAGCCCAACTGGTGCAGAAATACAGGACGTGAAGCCCTAATCACACACACACACACACACACACACACACACACACACACACACACACACACACACACACACACACACACACACACACACACACACACAAGACCAAAAGAAACACTGAAATGGTTGTAATAGTTAACTCGGAGGTAAAAGTTCTTAAATTGTGTTGTCGTTAATCATAAAGTAGCGAGTTCAAAACCCCACCATGGCATGGAGGAGTTGGGCAGATCCTCTTCCACCATCGCCTCAGCTCATCCAGGTGTAATGGGTACTTGGCAATAGGCAGCTACAACGATGGTGCTGGTGTTAGCTCTCAAGCCCGTGTTCAAAGCTGAATACTCCTTAGGGAGTTGAGAAAGACTCTAGATTGGCCTGTGAGGGTAAAATCAGTTGAGACTCTGTTGGTGATAAGCCCTGATGGTCACAGCGAATTTGACTTTAATTACACCTGTGGTTTGAATATTTAATTATCTTAAAGTGAGTTGCAAATGTGCAATTGTGTCATTCTATTTATCATTCCGAATATCTTTTACACCTGTATTTTTTTCTCCTCATTCCATTCCCATTATACGCCTACCCCCTCCCACATATCCTAATAGTCAGCTACGTAAGAGCCCGCCATTTTCCGGCCAATTCTTTCATGGGTCACCGCGAGCCGCTCCCTTCTGACCCCCTGCCCATCTGTCCGCATGGTGTCGCCACTAATAACATAATGGTGGCGGATAGTGCACTTTTTCGTCTGCTTTTTAGGCGCCACTATATTCTAATGGGTTAGGGGCAGGTGATTTGACATCTGTCAAGTCGAATATGACTCCGGGTTTACTGAATAATTTATCTGCCCATAAATGCAGCCTGTTTCTGTATGATACTGCATTCCTTTGTAATATCGCCCAAATTGCCTGCAGGTTGTGCGTGGCCCAGAGAATCAGTTTGGCAAATGCCCTGTACCAATGTCATCAATACATATAGATGACATCATCATTTACGTTATCTATGCAATCAGCTTTTACATTTTGACCCTATTAAGCCTAATGTTTAGTGTTCTGCAGCCATATGCTGCATTATTTTGAAAATTCTGATAAATACTATAGAAAATCATTTATTTTCTGCGGATGCTAATTGCAACACACTAAAACCTTGGATGAACTAATCTACAGCTCATTTGCTTTCTTGGAAAGGCGAATTCTGTCTTTTCTGTCTAGGCCTATATCTCAGACTTTCTGTCCAGCCATTTATATTATCTGCCCCTGTTGTCCATTATTATTCTCCAAGCCTAGACTCTCACTAATGCATAGACTACATACACATTTGTAGAGTACTGGAAAATCGGATGTATAGTTCATCAGGGCACCAGATCACAGGCTAATGTTGACTGTCGACAGCTCCAACAGACATTGATAAATAGATGGCAGCATCCAATATCATAATTTTGTGACCTGTGCATTTTTTGTATGCAAATGTAGCCGCCTGATGTGATTTACGAACATAGGGAGCATCCAGCGAATTGTCAATACCAATGACTCGCCGCTCCCTGTTTGTCAACACTGGTCTGTGTGTGCTAATGCTTTTTAGACCAGCCTCTACCCCCTATTATACTTTGGACACAAATAACCCTGGACTGATAGAGCTCTTTGGGACGTTATCAATCACATCACAAATTCATAATTCACCAGCTCTTCTTATCTGCAAGTCAGTAAATCATCAATTACTTCTCCACCTAATCTAGTTTGCTGTGAGAGCCCTGTGAAGCCATGACACTGTCACATTCGTTTCAACAGCACCCGCTCCAGTTAGTTATTGATAGCGTAAATAGCAACAGATAATACTGAGCAAAACCTTTGATAAATGATTCGTTGAACACTAGCGAGCAAGCCTAGAATGACAATGTGCCTAAACACTTAATTGCTTGATCAGACTTAAGGCTTCTAAGCCTGTGAATTCCAGAGGTATTAATTGCTTCATGCCCGCTGGAGTTAAATGATAACTTGCTCAAGGCTAGCATGGAAATTTGGTATTAGAAAGCAAGTGAAGATAAACAAGTCTTCTTATATCAACGAGTTTAGAATTTCAATTAGTTTTCACTTTCCAAAGCCATGGATGTGGTAAATTCCCCTACAATTATGCACTTCATACTGAATTGGCGTTGCTTATTTATAAGTGATCAGACAGTGTCAGAGGCAGACGTAGTGATGAGATGATAAGCATTGAAGGGAACTTATTTTGCTTCCTTTCATAACAGACTCGCATTTGACAGAACCAGGCTGTATTGAACAGTCTCAAATGATGGGTAATACCACCATTTAATCATAAACGTATTGGCTCTTTCTAACAAAATCCTCCCATATATTTTGTAGTTAAATTTTTTCAATTATTTATTTATTTATTTTTTTTTTGCGACTGAGTGTATATATCTGAGATATGTATCATTTTAATATCACAGCTTTGTATTTCTGAATATGTGTTACCATGGCAACGAGCAATATCATAGTCGTTGACATTCGATTAGGCCTAAACATTGGATACTATAATAAAAAAAATTGCCTTTTCAAATGAAAATGCCTAAGTTATATGTTCCTGGAGGAAATAGTATCTCAGGATGCTTTAATAGGTTCCACTAGATTCTTATTATTGGAATCATATTTCATATGAATCATATTCGTATGTTTGTCTGATTGTTGGTATCTGATGGCCTGTGATAGTTTTTTATACTTTTAATTTTCGAATTGAAAAAGTGCCATAGCAAATGGAAAAATGAAAGGTAAAAAGTTCAGATGAGTTTCACTTGCGTCATTGCTGTTTTGTGAGGTATGTTTTTTTAAGGGGAACATTTATTTCAAATATCGAAGTATAAAAATAACAGGTGGATTTTTGATAAGAATTTTATGATTATGACAGATCAACAGTCCTCTAAGTCAAGATTTTTTCCACTCTGTATAGACATTGCACACCCCTCATGTGCGGGACTTTTGTCTTGCCTCGGAATAGACACACGGTTTCAAACACTGGAAGTTCAATGACTCCACATGGTCAAGTTCCAGCTTAAATTTAGCTCACAAAATACACCCAAAACAGGCATCGAACAAGGACCTACAGGTTACAATAACAGACATATTTAACACTAGAAAAAGCAATTGCTTGTCGAATACAATTTTCTGAATTATTCCATAATTTTATAATGTATTTATTCAGTTTTAATCCGGTAATTAATGTATATTGGTTACACAGCCAGCTTTCCCTTTACCTCATATATCTTCTAAACCCAATTATACGTTTTGACAGGTCCACTGACTTACGCTATGCTGTTCTATAGCCAGCCGAACAATTACAGCCCAGTATGGCCGCTATCATAATACCAGACGACGTATTGTCACATCTTGGCATTGCCTCAATGGACCAGCCAAAGAGACGCCATTTTGAATCTGCAATCATATTTATCGTGGGTTACTTTTGATGCCAGGGGCCTGTTGTGCCATGCAAAAATTCTGGAAATACCAGCTAATTGTATTTTAATGTAGGAAGTAGAACTCAGAAAGAACATAAATAGGCCTATATTATTTTAACATAAATAGGCCTATATTACTCTGACCTGGCTTTTAAGATAAGATATGATAATTTAGTGTAATGGAGGAGATTATATTCTGGAATCACCTCTCATGAAGTTTCAACAGACTTTATAGTTACACCCTGGGCAGGCCAATCCAGAGTCTTTCTCAACTCTTTGAGGAGTATAAAGCCTAGAACATGGGGTTAACCACATGGACAAAAGAGCTCACACCAATGTCATCACTGTGTGTGTGTCTAATGCAAAGTACGTGATAAGATAAGATAAGATAAGATAAGATAAGATAAGATAAGATAAGATAAGATATAAATGTCACATCACAATGATAGTCGTAAAACTGACAGTTTGTCAATTTAACTGAAATGACTGAGGTGTCAATAGCTGTAAGATAGTTTCATGTGTAAGTTGTATACATAGCTAGTCTTTAGTGCAGCATAAATTGCATTAATGATAGAGTAGCGGAACAGGTGTAGGGCTGTAAGATGCATTAAAGGTTGTCTCTTAGTATATTGCAGGCAGGCAGGAAATCAGTTTTTAGCTCACAAGAGTCAGCAACTATAGACAAAGATGATAGAAAGGCCCATGTCCTGATTGACGCCATCTTGGATTCTATATTAATGCTATAATGGTGCATGAATATCAGCTCCACGAAGACTCAGTATGGTCATTTATTTGTTTGTTTATGTATTTTTAGTTATATATGTTAATGAATCAGAATCAAGAATTGACTGGACCTGCTGCTTTTGCTGTTTTATAATACAGTCCCACATTTTTGGAACTTAAAGCAGTAAATCCCAAATGTATTATCAGCTGTGAGAAGCTGAGTACAGCATCTTCTTGTCCTTTGAAAATGGTCTATAGAGTCAGGCTGAATTCACTGGCATTAGTCAAGCTAACGCAGGATAAAGTGAGAGTGCAGCACTAGTCAATTCAGAAGAATTGAGAGCATTTGAATCAAACATTTTGAACTGGAACATTTGAATGAAGAGCTGCATGATCCGATTGAGTGCATCCGCATCACTTCGGTCAATGACCGTTATGCTCTGATAAGCACCAGCATCAGCAACCAAGAGCGATGGCGGAACTGATGCAGCTCTGTCAAATTCGTTTGAAATCTCTCCAGCATTCAAGGCCTATACCCAGCACCCTTTCAATAGCTACTCGAATGCTCCGCTTCTCCCAGCTTTTTTTAACAGCCCTCTAGATTATGCCTATTGATTATCACAGAGGGTTTTTTTCCCTCCAACTCTCACCATCCCTCTGTGTATAGTCCTTGGTGTAGAAGATAGCACCTCCAAAAACGTTTTGATGTGCCTCAAATTTTCAGAAGTATTTTCAGAAGGTGATATGCCAAGCTCTAGGCTTTAAATTAGATGTTTATAAATGCAATTGTCCAATATTTCTGCATGGGTTCCTGGCAAAAAGATGTGAGAGCATTAAAGTGGCTTACCATGGCATTCTGGCGTTTTAGTTGTTCTAATGAAATTATTATTATATTTTCACGGTATTTTCATTACGTCCAATAAAAAATTATTATTACAGTTAAGTTACGATGTTTTATCACCATAGTAGTTTTGAACTAGCCTAATGTTGATCATGTAGCAAGCTGTAAACAATTTTTATATGCCATTATTTTAATATAGGCCTATAATAAACCCTGAACTTCTAAATGGCTTGGGTTGGGAAATTGAAAGATCCCAGCTCTAAATTGATCCGCGCCCTATTTTACTCGGCGGAAGTACATGCAAGCAATTAAGAGCCATTTACTCAGCCATTAAGTGTATTCATGGGCAGCCGAGTTGCCTGAAAGCAAAATGCCTAAAATGTCTGCTACATGTGTGCCCTTGAAATTATATCTGAGCCCTGGTTTATATTAGGGAAACTGAAAGTGTTTTGTGAATTTAATTCGTGGTCTTTGATTGATACAAGAATAGATTAGGCTATTATAACAGTGTAAATGTAAAACAGGCATGCCAGTCTTGAGTCTTTCTCAACTCCCTGGACAGTATTGAAACTTGAGCACGGGGTTAAAACCTTGCATATCTTATCTTATCTCATCTTATCTCGTCTCATCTTATCTCGTCTCATCTTATCTTATCTTATCTTATCTTATCTTCCAGCTTCAAGCTTCCAGACAAAATTTATCTTATCTTATCTTATCTTATCTTATCTTATCTTATCTTATCTTCCAGCTTCAAGCTTCCAGACAAAATTTATCTTATCTTATCTTATCTTATCTTATCTTCCAGCTTCAAGCTTCCAGACAAAATTTATCTTATCTTATCTTATCTTATCTTATCTTATCTTATCTTATCTTATCTTATCTTATCTTATCTTATCTTATCTTATCTTATCTTCCAGCTTCAAGCTTTCAGACAAAATTTTGACCATTTTCAATTGCCGCGGACTGGTACTTTTTCAGAGACCATGTAATTGGATAGCATGCTAGACTGATATAAATCATTGGGAAATTAATGAGAGATTCACAGGTCTGGTGTGAATTTCAGATTTATCCCATTAATTTCCCAGTGTTACTTAAATTATTTAAGTCATTAAACTGGTGTATAGTACCCTGCAATCATCGTAATTTGTCCATCCTTTAATTGCTCTGTTGAAATCACCATCAATAATTACTTGGTTTCCTGTATTGCATTTTATATTTATGGCATAATTCTGGTGCCATGATACGTCATGACATAATTATAAAGGGAGGCACGCGGTGAAGGGGCGTCCTATTGTCCTTAAATGGTCCTGGGGCATTATGATCATCTCACAAATGACACATCCATCATTGATTAATGCAAGATTGAGTTGTTTACCCCAAGAGAGATGTGCTCTTCACGTGTGATGCACTTTCGACTGCCCCACTCAGCTCAGCATCTTCCAATCATAAGTGATTTTTCATAGTAGACTGAGCAGTCTTAGTAATTTTGGTAATTTATTATGAAATTGCATGTGTGTAGTTCTGTGGCAGTGTGGGCCTAATAGTAATATTGGAAATAATATTGGAATTTTCTGAGTTATCTAAGATGAGATAAGATAAGATAAATTTAGCAGAAGATCATTGAGCTACATTCAGCTTGTGTCTGCTTTACAATGACAGGAAAATAGTTGGGAAATATGTCAACTGGTCTTAATTTTGAAGTGGCCTTCAAGTGACGTTTCACTGTATATATGATGATCTACTCCCAATATGCAGTTGAGAACTTTAGGCCATATTAGGAGGCTGATTCGTGATTCTACTGTTGGCATTAAAAGGCACAGTTGAATGGGAATTGAGTCGCCTCCATAGATCAGGTAGGAAAAGGGCTTTTTTCATCTAAACCAGCTTTTCCCTTTTATGCGCTGGATTTTCTGAAAGAGTTCGCTGAATAATTCAATGATAAACTGCGACTTGGTCTGACGCTGAGTCGTGGTTGCAGCCATCAATTGTGTTTATGGAACAATGGCGATTGTCGGGGTCACGTGACACTGTCCTGGAGAGTGCAGTGCGCATGCTCGCCTATTGTATGCTAGAGTGTGGATGGTTTGTTTTCATGCAACCTTAATTCACGGGGGTTGAGCAAGGGGCAGTTCTGCTGCCCTCGCTTTTATGCACCCTCAAAGTTCTCTGCTTTCTGCTGTAGGTCCTGTTATATTCCATCATGAATTACTCAACATCATTTTTCCTGACAGACATAAGAAAAAGAAAGACAATCCATTTGATGCGGAAAAAAACTTTTACAAAAGATATGCTTTCCTTTTTGTCTTACAACGTTACATCAAGTAAACTGGAACCTACCATACAACTATGTACAATAAACGGATAAAAAACTAAAATAAAAAAATTAAATACACGTGAGCTTAGAAAATATATGAAGGATAACGATAGACACAAAGATAGACCGAGATATAATGAGATATATTGAGGATGAAATATGAAGTATGTGAATATATATTGAAAATAAAAGTTTGGTTGTCTTGAAGCGGGATTCCACTGTACAGCTGCTGTAGCTAAGGTATTTTGATCCAGCTACTTATATTGTTGTTCATTCCTTGTGCAATTCCTGGATTTGGCAACACCACAGTATACCTGGTGTTATGTCATTGGTTGTACATGTACAAGTGCCATGTGATATTCTTTTGTAGAATATATGAAGAGGTTCTAGCTCATTGAGTGTACCGTTTTTCATAGCAGCTACACTTGAAATCAGCTGCCATTCTACTGAGCTCTCACTGATTGCTTCTTCAATTCCATTGTCATGGTAACCATGCTATTCTATTTAAGACATTTAATCAAAGTTTCAAGTACATATTTTTCATGTGAAGATTGAATGACGCCAAATAAGTGAGAATGATTTAATTTGCCAGTAATTTTGCAATCATCTTCTTCATTTCAATAGTTTTTCTAATATCTTTTTGTTTTTCATTTTTTCATTTATGATAAGTGACAGGTAGTTATATTATCTCTCATCATTAGAGTTGAAGATTTCAACTTGGTTCATTGTCATTCAGCCCAATGAGACGTTAAAATTGGAGGTGCCTTGTATTCGGTGTCTAAGCTGAGGCAAGTAAAAGAGCCCACCCATGGGGTAAATGTTCTACATGGTTTGGACTCCGAGCAGCCTTATCATCTCATCATTATGTCTGCCTCTGACAGCTGATCATATAAGCTGACTAAGCTTCAGACCCAGTAGCATTGAGAAATACATAGAAATATAGTTCTGAAGTAAGGTACTTCGACAAGTAGTGAGATAAAATATTTAATCGCAAAGATCTTTCACAAAATCTGGGTGGGGGCCTAGCTCAGTGGTAGCGCGCTGGGCTTCCAACCACTGGGTCCCAGGTTCAATTCCCCTTCGAGCCTATGTTGGATGGCTGTTTCATCCTTCGTCTCATTGCCATGGTCCCTACCTGTCCTAATTAGCCCATCAGGTGCAGAAATACAGGACGTAAAGCCCTAATCCACCACCACCACTTTCACAAAATCTACCGCAGTCCCATAACGTGATACAAATTCAAGATGAAACTAGGGTACCTACAGTCCATCAACATCAGGTCAGGCTGCATTATAAGAAAGACATTATTAGCTGCTTGGGGCTTTTGAAGCGCCTATAAAATCTGTCTCGTACCCGATTACTTGCATAGTAATGAAGTTGCCCGCTTGCTCTGTGCAAGTATGTCTTGGTAATACTGACATAAAACAGTTTGTTAGCATGTATGGCCAGTGGTGGTAGACATAATGATGAGATGTTAAGTGACATTTTGCACTTTCTTGATATAAAAGAATGCAAGGAAGAGTGCATTGATCTTGTGATTTCCATAAAAACAAAAACATATTTAAAAGGTTAGTCTCTGGTCTTTCATTAACAAATCTTCGTGATGAGGTACATGTCACTGTTTGTGTATTTGAGAGCAACTGTCAACAGTTATCATGCTAAACTTAAGGCTTCAGATCCATTTAAATTAAATTGCAAATATGGCATTTTGTGTTATTGACGATAATTATTTACAACATTTGAAATGGAAACAATCAACGTACATGGCCAATTGTGCCACGTGCGTTTTCCATGAGAAGGATAAACGCATGGAAAACGCATGGTTTTTGCTTCATTATAATTAGCTAAAAACCATGCGTTTTCCATGCGTTTATCCTTCTCATGGAAAACGCACGTGGCACAATTGGCCATGTAATATGATACACAGTACATCCACCACGGAGGAAACTTTAATGTGCCAATTTTGTTTATCACAAATTTACCACACAATTCCACTGGATTGTTTATCACAAATTGATCATATTTCCATCGGAAAGACTTTCAATTAAGATGCTATTTCACTTCAGACATCATCTTTGAAATCTATTACAGCAATTCCATCCGATGATTGACTATTTCAGTTCATCGAGGTTACGAAATTATTTTGTCAATTTTTTTCTGGCTCTCGAAGAATATCTCAATTCCAGAATCATTATCCATATAATGGCGACGCTCATCTTTATTCTAATCGTTTCTTAAGGTGCTTATTCCGGCCTTAAAAGGGAAAGCTTAATGTTGAAAAATTCAGCAGCCCTTGATATTTTAGATGCATGAGGTTGCAGTGAGCCTTCTTTATGCAGTCAATGACAAGATTTGAATCCCAATTCAGAGATTACCCAAAAACGTCAAACAGGAATTTGAATGACTTATCATTCAACTTAGAGATATTTATGATGGTAAATGCCAACGCCTATTTTATGATCTTTTCAAGATATGCCACTGTCATTCAGCTGAAAGATGGGATAGGATCAGATTATATTACACTGATTTATGTAGATAAAATCAGAACAATAACTTGTTTACTATATATAGAAGCTTTCCACTAGGCTCCTCCGATATGACACTCCTTGACATGACTGTCAACACAAATTAGATGAGTCAAATGCCTGGGTCAGCGCCATGTTGCCTGGTATATTTCTCTCCTACATTCAAATGCAACCATGGATTAAATTTTTATACGAGTGAACATTCTTATCTTTTGTGTAAATTTGAATCTTATCTTGATATTATGATCAGTATTTGTATATGTTTTTGTAAAATTTTAATCTAATATTAATATTGTAATCAGTATTTGTGATTTGATCTGTGTTTTATCCTCTATCTTTTATGTATATATACTTATATATTTTTTTCGCTTTAATACTGAATGTCTAAGAGCAGGACTCTGCCCAGAAAACATCAAATTATGGCAACTGGGACCTTGAACGTTAAGCTATATATTATGTATAAAATAATGAGAACTTTTATATCATACTTCTGTAGGTGTAATTTTAGATAGACTTAGTGAGTAGAGTTACAGATATATGTGACATATGTATCTTTTCTGATATGAAAAAGTGTCAATTAAAGCTATATATATTTATATATATGCTTAGTTAGTTGACAATGATTGTAGGTAATTATATTTTGGGCCTGATAGTGGTCTCTATGTCAGCATTCATCCAAAACATGTATACAATAATAATAATTTATTAAGCCATATATATTACAAATTATAAGAAAGTTATAATATCAAATCACACAGTAATGTACATCAGGCTGGCTGACACAGGGAAAACTGTGAATATGCCGATATCAGGTGTATCTCATTGGGGGGAGGGGATGGTTGGGGGGGGGGGGGGTCTTAATAGTGAGGTTTCTTAATATGCAAACTACGAATATTGTTTTACAAAATAGATGTCATATTGTCATAACAAACACACAATATTTATTAGTATTCCATTTTCTGCATTTTAATGTGCCTTTTTAGCACCAGAAGATCATTTTATATTTGAATATTTGCATTTTAAATTGCTTCATACATGCATATTACTAATATAACTTTAAGCCTGGTAAAATTATTAATCTAAATACTTCACAATCAAACTACTATAAAGTGGTGATGTGTATATATCAGTGAATTCAGGGGCTTTTTTGTGCTCTGAATGAACTTCAGGAATTCTCTTCCACCTGCGCAATTCTTGTATACCCCAGGGGCTCGCTAAATTAAATGGAAAATCAGTTGCAGGGAGTTGGACTGTCTTGAGTGGCTGTTTCTTTCACCTTTCTTCTTCCACTCCAACTCATTCTCTTCTGCTGTTGCTACTAAATGTTGGAGAGAGGGGGACACCATTATGACGGTCTATACTAGGAGGTTGGAAATACCAGAAAGAGGCTGTTGAAGGGCAGAGCATTGACTGTGTGTAGACCCTGTTTCGCGTGTGCAGCCGTGCAGCCGTGCAGCCCAGCAGCTCAGCAGCTCAGAAGGCCTATATGGGAAGCAAAAAATATGCCTGAATATGCCTAAATATGGTTGGGTGTAGAGCATTGGGTAATTCAGCGTTAACTTAGAGGATGTGCTGTGCCGTGCAGAGAAGGGCTTGTTGACAGAGGCTAGGAACTCTGGGGAGAGCCAAATGGCTGAAGTAATTACCCCAAAGTTGGGCTCTTAGACTTGATAGATGTGATAAATAGTGGTGGAAGCAAGGAAACGATTGTGTATGCATAAAGCAATGCTTCCCAGCAAAATACAAAAACCATAGGAAAGGACCACATCTGAGATATAACTGCAGTTAACACACCGTTCACGCTATATATTACAAGTTGCTGTCCCACCAATTCCAGGCTTCACTTTCCATGATGACAATTCTAGACATGGTTCTAGAGTTAAATCAGAATTATTCTGCAGATTTCTCCTAAACTTGCACCATTTAACTTCTATGAGGTGGAAACTTCATTTTGGCAATATTAATCAATTGATGAAGCCTGTCCATTATTCTTTAAAAATGGTACAGAATTAAGTGGTCAAGTAATAAACAGTTGACTACTACATTCACTGATGATGTGTTTAAACAGATATGGTAAATATATGCATATTATGTTTCAAAATGCCCCTTTTATGCATATTTATTATGTAAAAATCTGGGGCCTAGTTTGTCTGGCTAGGACATTACCAGTCTGAAACAGGTATGGTACCAGATCGCATTTCTGTGGCTTTTCAATATAATAGACAGTGTATTATTTTTCTGTGTTTTTGTCAAACTTGAACGGATTCCTAGTTGCCCTACTTAACAAATACATAAGATTAATTGCTGTTGGATTAATTAGGTGATTAAGTGGCTTAAGGGGTGATTAATATCTTCTATCGTTTGTTCTCAATTGTTTGGTACACCAGCTACAATTGTTTGCAAAACCCATTTTCAATTCCACCCTCGAAGTTTAACTCGAGTGTTCTGCTCGGCGGTGTGGGGAAGTCTAGAGGGAGCCATTATCATGGCTGCCTGCATTTTATTTCCATTTGCTGAGCCTTGAAACAACAATTTGCCATCACTCTGATTGTGTAGAGAGTTGCTAAATGAGCCGACATCACTCACAAAAGATGAACAGTTGGGATTATTCAATAAAAGGCAAAGTATCGCAAGTAGGGCATGCCCGAATGCTAAAAAAAGGTATCTACTAGCCTTCACCATTCATATGTTGAATAAGTAATTGTAATTCAAACCGTAGGCATATTTCCGAAGGTATTCTGATATTTTCGTAGCTAATTTTTACAAGATGAGATGAAGCTGAAATGTGAAGCCCCTGTCAGTCTGTTTGTCCTAGAACTCTAGATTCCATGCAAGCAATCTGATAGATAGATAGATAGATAGATGGATGGATGGATGGATAGATGGATAGATGGATAGATAGAAAGATAGATAGATAGATAGATTGATAGATAAATAGATGGATGGAGAGATGGAGAGATGGATATGGAAAGTGCAGCCCTCTCAGTATATTGCTGCAACGTTCAACAAATATGTAAATAATTTTCTATGGAATAGAATTGCCGTCGTCAATAAACTTATATTCTATTCTATCTATTCTGTTCTATTCTATTCTATTCTATTCTATTCTATTCTACATAAGGACCAAGTAATAATATACGACCTATTTTGGACTATCAATCTGTTTTCTTTAAAACGAATTTTGTTATACGAGAGTCTGAACAATGACTTCTTTAAAACAAACTTGTTGTAAGATTGATGGTTATAAATGTGTTTAATTGTATATAGTTACAAAAGCACTTATGTGCCCGGCTATTCTACAATGAAAACATTCATACTGGCCCTAATTGTTAAAATTACTTCATTCTAGAACCGCAACAGATACAAAGAAGTAGATGACATTATTCATTTCAGACATATCTTATATTACCGCGGTCAAGTCATTACTGAAATAATTTACAATTGGAAAGATGTTCTATACTAACTTTGCTGGCAGTAAGGGAATGTTATAGAACTGTGAAACATATTCCAAATATGAGCTACAAGTCAGTGATGTGGGATAAACTGTTCAAATCAACGTTTCAACCACTTCACGTTCGTCCTTCATTTTTCATTCTGAATTTGTGTTTTTTTCTTTCTTATTCTTGTTAGTTGAAAACTGCATCTTTCTTCAGAGAATGATAACGTATGGATGAGAAGAATCTCTAGTGAAAAGCTTTTGCAAAAAGAAAAAACTTCCATTGGAATCCTCCTGAGTTTTAATGGTGGCTTCTTAAAGGCTAATGACAAGCGGAATTCCCTACATATGCCGAAAATAGAAAACCTGAGTCAGTCATCCTCACATAGAAGAGTCAAACATGAGCTGTAACTGTCTTTGTACCCCGGGGGTTTAGGGTGAATAAGGGGGTTTTACTGGGATCCCCTTGTGGCTGAGGTCTTTGTAGTAAATGGGTGAGTTTATTGATGCAGCGAAATGATGATAGAATATACCCAAAAGTGTGAAGACTAAAGAAATGCAAAAAAAGTTTTTTTGGAATTTATTACTTTGGCTTTGTACTGACTTGCAGTGATATTGGGCTGCAGCTTGTTCAGTCTGTGGGCCTATTTACCAGACAGAAACAAGATCAATAGATTATATAATGACCCCATGTTACACATTTACCCTCATGGGTAATGTCTTTAGTTTGTATGAAACTGAGACCTAGACTATTTTTATTTTGAAATGTTATTCAGAGATCTCAAAATACCATGCAAAGTAGGAATCAGTATCTGAGGGCCAGCTTCTTCTTCTTTTTTCTTCTTTTTGTTTTCATTTTTTTTTTTCTTGGCAACAATTGAATCTGACTCAAATCTTTAGTTGATCCCAGAGTGAATTGTTTTGATACAAATTCTGAGATTCAATATTTTAGTCTCACTTGTAAACCCAGATCGCATTCTGGACACAACTGTTTGAGAGTTTTACAACCCACGACCGTGCGAGCGAGGATGCGAAAAAGCTCCTAATCTCTAGGCCACCCTCATGTTTGTTTTTCTGATATTTTATGCTCAATTTCAGGGCAATTGCTTTATCCTGTAAGCATCCTCACAATGACAGACTGTTGGCAAATATCTCATACCACAAACCAATTAATATTTGAGTTTTTTTGTCATAACAAGTGGCTTAATTAACAACCAGATCACTTAATGGCCTCCCTTAATTAGTCTAATCAAAAGTTCTACGCTCCTAGAATGGGTAATTTGATTTTCAAAGGAATGTCATCTAGTGGGCAGGTAGCCATGAAATGTCAGTGATTAGGCAATTATTCTTCATATCTTTTTGGAGTTTGTAGATCTTTTGTAATGAAATTGCTTTATTGTTTACATATATGTGGTTCATATTTTGGAGTTATGGCAAATATTTACCAGAAATTCTTTTTCTTTTCAGTGTGTGGAGCCTGTGAAGGGTCCAGATACGAAGCGAGACCCTGTCGAGGGAATATTGACAGAGAATGCATTCGTGAGTATCAAACCTACATGAAATTAAGGTTGTATTACAGGAAAGATATTCATTTTCACAATCAAATACAAGTTCAAACGGGGTACTACAAGGAAGAAATTTGATATACCAGGTCGAAATATCATGAACAAAGAGATATTACATAGATAGAAATAAAATATTAAGTGCTAACACAGGAGACACTACATGCAATTTAATTAAACTTATGCTGAAGGATAATATTATGAACCAGAAGAAATACAGATGTTATGACATAAAGAAAATGTATTGTGTGGCATAGTCACAGGCAGAAAGACAGAAAAATTTAACAATTTTCTGGACATTCAGAGACTCGGTAGTTTTAGTAGACTTCTGGATTGTATTTGTATATATTGTATATGCCCAAGTAAAACACAAAGGTTTTTTGGAAGATATACAGGAAATACAGGAAGCTTTTCATGGCTTCTCAATATCTACTGCCTGCTACAGCAAGTTTATAACACAACTGCCTGAACTGTAAGCTAAGTCAAATGTTGTAAAAGGCTCAGGACACGACAGTTGGAGTTTTAAAAACAAGGGTGACTTTCTTCTTTAAAAAAAAACAACATCTAAAACAGTATGTTTGCGTGCCCTTTTTGGCCCATAGCCTACTTTTTTAGACATACAGTCCAACCCAAAGCTAAGTTCAGTATTTTACAAGTTAGATTGAGCTTGATAACTATTTGAACTACTCCCTGCTACCAGTCTACCTATAAACCAATCTGGCTGGAGCTACAGGTATCCTTGAGGTACCCCGGAAGGATTAATGTATCAGAATATTGTTAATATAAGGTCACGTCATGAGTGGTATAACAATTTATATGCAGTGCTGTAAATAAGTGACTGAACCCCTACCCTCCCCCCCCCCCAAATTGAATAAAAAAATTATAATTTCTTTAGTTCAATGCACTATTGGTTGTCTTATAATTAAGAAGAAAGATCTTTACCAAGAGTATTAATAGGTTTTACTTTAATTTAGGAACCCCAAAATATAAAGTAATTACACAATATCCGTTCTTCAGTGGTGTGAACTTACTTATGCACAGCACTGTAAACAGCTCACAGTAACAATCAAGCAGTTTATAATTAATATTTTCTGCTGCTGTGAAACTTCGATTAGGTATCTTCATATGCATATTGCTAGGTTAAAACTTTGTTGGATAGCTCAAGTTGAACTTCTCCTTTTTTCTTTTTTTTTTTGGTGAATTTTACTGTCTAATCTGATGGATTTCACTTTTCAGACGTTGCTCATCCTTTACTAATCACTGGTCAGGAGACCTTACCCACCTTTTTAGAAGGTGAGTACTGCCCCATGTCATCCCAGTTTGCTTGTGTGAATTCTTTCCAGTTCATTCTTTTCGAAATTCTCGCCTCTTTACTGACTGATGTAGGTCTGTCTCTCTAGGCTTCATCTGTGGAATGTCTTCATGCAACGTAATCATAACATTATCGTAACATTCCGTCAAACCACACAAACACTAAACCGAGTGAAGAAAACTCACTAAACGTGACATAAAACCAATGACATTAAAGTTTGTAATTGTTGACTAAAGATATGTTCATTGACATAATAAAACCATTAGTTACTGAGCTATAAACGCTTGTGTTCAATATGAAAATAGGCATCACATTCTAAAAAATAATTGTAAATTATAAAAGTATTTAAGTAGGTGACTCAGAAAGGTTCGTATAATTTTAACATAACTACTTATATTTGTATTCCACTTGTATTTCATTACTTGAAATCAGTGTCATATTATGGGGTCATGATCGATTGTACCTTATAAATAATTTGCTGTGATTGCAGAAGGTACACTTCCTGCATAGGTCTCAGTTACATTATTAGTTTATCACAACTTGGCAAATTATCTTGACCAACGCATGCAAATATTTCCTGCAGACTGACCATTCACTAATGAGGGTCAGTCCTTTTGTCCACTTCCATTGAAGTCCATATCTAGACTTCTCTGTGTCTCTGAAGCTCTTTCTACCTAATCATCTTAGCTGCCCATTGTTTCCTCCAGGTATTGTATGCGCATGCGCTAACGAAGCTTTCTACTTCCTCTTCCGGCCACCGACACGTGATACCACGTGACTCCGGGTTGTAGGGACGCACAGACGGAAGTCTCCTTCACGCTGTGTTTACACCGTCGTTGGTCAAAGTGGTTTTTCTTTTTCTTATATTTTTGTTGTTTCCCCAATGCAGCTAACTTCCTTAGTGATAAGCTGGGCATTCCTTGATCTACTCTGGCTGTTATAAAGATTTTTAGCAGGGTTTTGCTAGACTTAGTGTCCAGATGATGAACAGCACTCTTGCTGTCCTTTACCTAGTTTTTCGAAATTAGGTTAGGCCTTCTCCGCGACAAACTGCTATGTCCAATACAATTGATGGACTTAGAAAACTAAACGCCAGATGACGTCATGTTATCCCAGGACTCTGATAGCTGAGGAACTGCCTTAACCAATGGGGGTCCTGGATCCACATGACGTTCTCTGAGTTAAGTTTCCAAGTCTATGAAATTGGCTGTAAACAAACTGCAGATCAAACGACTTAGTTCAACTAACATCAGGTGCAGACCACGGACAAATATTTGGCTTCTGGAAAACTGTAGTAATAAAGATTTAGTACAATTCTTAGATGCTCTGTTAAGTTTCTTACAGCTGCCAGACATCAAAGACTCATTGACATATCAAAGACTCATTGACCTCATAAAGTATTCTCGAATGTAGATTCCCAATCTCTGGATTGATAATAAGGAAAAAATTATGGCATTGATATTTTAAAATTCTCCTGGAGGTAACATCATCGACTCTCAGAAAGTATGTTACATATAGATTTTATTTGTGTATTTTCCATCGGTACAGATTTCTAGGTACACTACACTAGGATGGGTGTATAAGTGTGCATCTCATTGGCCAGGGTTCGTATATCTCCGAACGACAGGAAGCCCCTTGTTTATTGCAGGTCGCAAACCTAACACGACAGGTTTTGTGTTTCTCGCTCGAAAACATCTTCGTATGCGGAAAAGCGGAAGTGCCAAATGAGTCGCACATATTCCTCCGCTTGTGCTTCCGGCCATTTTCTCCCATGATTCCTTGCGGCAATTCTTGCGCAGTTCCCAGCATGCCTTGCGAGATACAGCAGCAGCAGCAGCAGCAGCAGCGCCCCTGGTGGAGGTAGAGGTCCCATGTCTTGAGGAGTTTCTCGTGTGGCATCGTGTTCTCTAATTGCTTTCTTTTGTTGCAAGACTTGGCTAAATGCAAGCCTGGCCCTGTGTGTTTGTAATCTTGGAGAAAAAAGGGGGGAAATATGTCTCATACCTTGACAGCAGCCAAGAAATTGCCACGTAGCCTTGAGTCTATAGAAAGCAAGAATTTTCTGCCTTTTATTATCAAAATCCATATTCCAGGCAATTCTGACAATTCTTCTCAACTTGAGAGCAACAATTATTTCACTGGGATACCACTGCAAAAGCAAGCTGTCAATACACTGTGCTAGACACAAGTGCATAATCACAATACAATGTAAGTTGCACTCAGCATTCTTCAGAACTCTTCTTATAATCTGCCAAGCATGGTCTTGTTTTGAAAATACTTTTGCCAACCTTGGTGAGATCTATCGGATGATGGAAATGGGTGAGCCCTCTAAAGATGGTTTCTGCCTTATTCACAGTGTGCAGGTGACACATACGGGTCGGTTGCTATGGTGATAGCGTCCCACTTATTTTTTTGTTAGAAGCTTTTACAAATCATGACCTTTTTTCTTAAAATTCAAAACTTTGAAAAACAAGTTCAATAAAGGTAATTTATCATTGACAGGCATGTAATTAATGATATGGAGGTCCTGAAACCTGTGCAGCTTTGTACATAAAGGACTTAGCTGATTTAATTTGCACAGTGTCTGAACACATTGTTTGGCAAACTGTTTTAGGAATTGCACTTTGGGCGGCTGTGCAATACAGAGCATTGCAGCTGCAAATGGAGCATACAATATTGTTCACATATGAGCCAAAGCAGTTTAAAAACTCTTCAGAACACAGAATAATAAGCATGAATTCTCTGTCAGACAACTTTACGAGCTTGAGCAGCACAATTATTACACCAACAAGCAGCAAAAAGGGCAAAGCACCAATCGCAGGAGGTGCTCGAAATGTCTGTTAAGGTTACTGGGAGCTGGGGTGGAGCTGGAAATTATATCCCATCTAATGTAACACAAGGCAACAAAGTATGAAAGTTAGCCATAGCAACCTGTTAGCTCCTCTGTGCCCTGAATGTCATCCCAGTACAAATTATCATATTGAAAGTAAATTAAGCTACAGGATGATCCTTTGAACTATGTGTCTATGCTGAGGAACTAATTTATCCCACCCATGTACTAAGTGTGTAGAATAATAGGGGTTCTGAGCCTCATAATCAAAATCACTGAGCTTGTAAATGTTAATGGGTTTTGTGACTGTCGTCTTTGGTAACAAGATTCAACAACATTACAGTTTATACCCCTGGCAGACCTGTTCAAACTTGAGTCTTTCTCAACTCCCCATATTGGGAGTACACTGGATGTGCAGCCCTTACGGTGCATCTTGGGTTAAACAATCTACAATTGCCATAACTGCCTATAGGAACGTAGCCATTTACACCTTGGCATGGTGAAACAGTGGTTTAATGAAGATCTGCTCAGTTCCTCCATACTGTGGCTGGGTTTGAACCCCATATATATGACCCAATACCTTATCCACTGCACCATGGTATCCACTCTCAACAAAAGAGGATTTGAAGCCTACACATGTAAAATTGCTATAATGACAATACAATTTAAATTATTGTTATATATCAATTTCTGATATCAAGTTTGTCAATAAAACTATATATATTATTACATACATGGCCAAATGTGCCACATGCGTTTTCCATGAGAAGGATAAGCGCATGGAAAATGCATGGTTTTCCCCTACTTATAATCAGGCGAAAACCATGCGTTTATCCAAACTTATGGAAAACGAACGTGGCACATTTGGCCATGTAGCTGACAAAGCTTGAAGGAAGTATCAGTGAGGCAATGCAACACACTAGAAGTGTTAAGTAATACAGTGAATGCAATGTATGCATGAGACGGGCATGCATAATATAAGAAGCCACTCATGTTTCTTGTCTTCTTAGCATTGTCACTTATTCTTGTCACATGACATGTCACATGACCCTTTGTCAGTGTTGTTCTTTGTGGTTGTCATCACCAATAGGCCGTAAGGTGGCTCTTAACAAAGAGAGGTGTTCTTCAGCAAATAGTTTGCACACCTTCTGTCATCAGTGGTCGTCATGGGAATTGGTGACGTCATCATGGTGTGGCGACCTCTTTTGTCAGATGCATGAACGCCAGAAGACAATGGGGGAAGACCTTACACCATTATATTTTCTTTATTTTATTTTTTTGTCGTACAGAAGTTTGTAACTTTGATTACCATGTAATCTGACCATATACGACTTTAAATAAATTATACATACATACATATACACATTCATGACTCAAACACACTTGAGGTACTGATCAAGCTGATGTATTTTCTGTTGATATTGTATCAGTAAAAATTGATCAAACTTGGTGCTGACCAAAACTACATTTCGACACATGCTATGTGAATTAGTTTTTAAAGAATAATCCACGTTATGAAGAAAATGTCATGTATTATACATGATTGCTAAACACAGCTACCTACACTGATGAGTGCTCCACGTAACATGTAAATATTTATGCACTGCAAAGTGCATGTTGTTTGAGGATCAATACATTGTTATTTACAATTGTTTAGAGAGAAGTTTAAGCTTCAAGAACTGTTTAACCAATGCAATGACACGAAGCACACTTTGAGTGGAAATGGCGTTTCCTGTCAACCGCCTGAAACAAGATAAGAAGAAAGAATTACAACATGTAGAGCCATTGTTTGCAAAGTATGCCTCCGAATAGTAGATGATGAAAAGGACGAAGTAGTTAAATGACGAAGCTGAAGCTCTCCTGTCAGAATGCACAACTCGTGCACCTTAGCAATTACACCTCCGACACAGGAGAGTGAGACGCACGTTCTTCTAAGCGCGTGATTATTCAAAGCGTCTTGTGTAAACATGGCAAGATTGTTATGTTAGCTAGAATCGAGCTTGCATTTCCAACAACGTGAACAGAACAATAAAACAAGGCATTTGGAGGGAAACTTGTTAAGCTTCGAGGTGGAAATTGAGACAAGAATAGCAGGGTGACGCAAGCAACTTTTTTGCATGTGCTCTGAAGACGTTGTGGTGGCGCCCTCTAGTGTAAAGATCCATTCAAGGACGACATCTGGTGTTCATGCATTACACCCTTTGATGTCTGACATTCAATATGAACTGACAAGGACAGCGTAGGAGATCCTCAAACTCCACATAAAATCTGGCATTTTAAACAAAGGCAATTTGAGTGGTGCCACTGTCCTTAAAATTGAATAGCCACCAACGAGTGGATTTCGATGAACTAGTAAGGCATTCACCTACCAAGCATGACCTTGCAGGTTCGAACCTTCACCGTAGCATTGACGAGTTGGACAGATCCTCCTGCAACCGCTGCCTCACTCCACTCAGGTGTAAAGGGTACTTGAAAAAGGCAACCACAGTGATGGCACTCTTAAGTCATGCAGTTTACCCCGGGTTCGAAAAAGAATACTCCCTAGGCGGTTGAGAAAAACTTCAGATTAGCCTGTCAAGGTGACTTTGATTGGCCTACTAAGGATTTAATTTTAATGCCAGCTTGGTACGTTATTACTCATGAAGTTTGATGTTAATTCTGGATTTAAAAACAAGCTCCACATTGAGTTGACATTGCATGAATGTCGAAGGTGGACGTCTCCTGTCAGAATGCACAACTCGTGCACCTTAGCAATTCCTGAAGTTGTAGTCAGATTGCAATATATTCTCAGTTGCATACTGGGCCTAACTTGTGTTTCCTTTTTTATCCACTCCATTCATTTTAGACTCTGTGGCATTGACAAATTGTGGTATGCAGAGCAGTGACAGCACTTTGTTGACTATCTATTGTTGTGTGAGCCTAATTAGATGGCCAGCACATGTCTTTGTGGTGATTTGTAGTTCATTATACAGATGAGCTTCCTTTATATGTGAGGTAATCACAAAACCATTTTGGCTATTGCTGTGATTACATCAAGCAGTGTATTGGAATGAGCCTATAGCTATAGTGATCATTTTCAACCCTCCTCAGAATCTGCTGGTATAAACAAAGCTCTGCTGTTAATTGTGATTGGTAGGTGAGCTGGGAGAAATGATGGTAGAGACACAGCAGCCATAACTGTTCTATGTAGTACTTGCACAAATCACAAGGTGGCGTTGGTGTGCATTAACGCAATGTCTGTGCGCCATTAACGCCAGGGGAGTGGAGCGACAAATGCAGGACTCATTAATAAGATGACAAAATAAACGATTCTTACAAAATTGTGCTGCCAACAGGGTGCCAGTCTGATGGTTTATAGCGCCATCAATCCAGAGAGCTCTGAGGCTTTCCGTCGCTTTTTTCCTGCTCTTTGGACCGATTTGTCACATTTTGCGCTTTGTGCATTGTTCACCAGACAGACGTATTCTCTCCTTCATTGTCTTGCCTCGCTTTGGTTCTCTGTCAGGCCGAGGCGGCTACGGAATCCCCCAACATTTCTCACCACGAACGAATAACAACAACAAAAGCCACTGAATGCTGATCAGTCTTTACTCAAACTACTTGTGTCTGGTGGAAAACAAAGTATTTTCTTTGAGGAAACTACACCTGATCTGAAGTGAGGACCAATGAAAACTGTATGCCAATCACTCTGTATATACCTTAGCTGCTTATCTGACCCCTAGGGGTACCAAAATAGTTAATATGTTGAATAAGAAGAAAACTGTTACTACTTTTAACTGGCCTTCTTGGGACTAAACTACGTTTTAGTTAAAGTTGACCTTTTTCTGAAGTTATGTATCTGAACTGTTAACTTCAGTTGTGTAAACTTGTATACTTCCTTTGCATTCTTCGATTTTCCCTGCGCCAGACATCTTACTTTATTGATACAATATGTGTATAAAACCTATGGGAACTTGTTTGAGGATGAAGAGTACCAATACTGTAAAGTACATTTATCGAAACCTCCACTAATATAGCTTGCTATGCCATAAAGTTTGTTTATTTTACAATACAACTAAACAAATGTCAAACG
This sequence comes from Alitta virens, assembly GCA_932294295.1. NCBI lineage: Eukaryota > Metazoa > Annelida > Polychaeta > Phyllodocida > Nereididae > Alitta > Alitta virens. Next base: position 39,407,159 of record OW028579.1, on the reverse strand, counting down.
TTGATGTGATACAATAGCAACATTGTCTAATTGTCTTGATTTGTTTGCAACCAATGATTTTGAATCCTAAAGAAAAATCTTCGACGACAGCAAAATAACAATAAAACATCCTGCTATTTACATTTAATCAGACCTCACTAACTTCCAAATGATTTAATCACAACTGGATAATGATCATGGAAGCATTAATCTAATAAACGCATTAAAGCAATATTTGTGCAAAATAAATGAGTCATATCTGATAATTTTCGTGTTATTGCTAATACGCGCCACTGACCTAGCGTGTTTGCTTTTCAGGAATTTTGTTATTTTGTCATTTGTTTCGTTTCATGATAAAACCAGAATAACAAAATCCCTTTTTGGCAAAGATTAAATTTTGGACACTTTTGCAATAATAAGGAAGCCCATGTCTTTGCTAGCACATTTGAAATATTAATCTGACTTGTAGTTGTTTGATCTAGTCGTGCTTTTATTTCGTCACTAGGAAACCTAAATCATTTAATTGACAATTAGATATTCCTAACCAATAGATTTATTCAGTTGGGTGTGTATTTTTATGTGCGAAGTAGAGATTTGGCTTCCATAACTGAAATCATGAAAACTGTTTTCAAAAAAATTAAATAAAGCAAGTGTCGCCCTCTTGTGAGAAAGACGCGAAGTGTAAAATATCTTTTATAGAAGTTTCCTGAATATTTCAGCATACCGCCGGAAGACTACGCTCTTGTCTAAGAGCAAAAGCAAGTCATTTTTCTGTCTCTTGTTCCTTCGATGATGTCATCTTGCTTCCCCTTCCCCTCACCCCCCTCTTGTGTTCAGTTCATTTCCTTCAGTTGTCCGCATGCCAAGTGCAGCCAACTAGCCAATCAGCTTGCAGCATGACGTCACAATGACGTAACCAATTAACTGCATGGCCCGTAGATGCTTGCCTAGTGCTAACAATCCAAAATTAACTGACTTATCAGTCAATTAAACCAACAAGAAATAAAATGTGATAACATAATGCTTAGCATAGTTTTGTCCAGTGTAATTATTATCAAATGGTTTTATCTATAACAGTCAATTAAATTAAATGTTGTGTGTGGAAAGTAAGCTGCTTTGCATCAAGGTTCTAATCATTTCAACTAATGTAGCAGCATTGGTATAATGTGTAGCAATGGAAAGCATGCCTTTGATAGAGCATGATCCTTACTATTGATGATAATTATGTATAAATAAAAGCCTTAATGATTCGTCTGCTTTTCACCAGATGGCAGCAGCTGCAGGCCTTTGGTAAATAGTTCAAGTAAAAAGCTCCAGGTGTCACCTGTGGTCATGTAGTTTGAGATAATTATTTCAAATCTGTTGTGGATACCATGTTACTGACTTTTTAGGTAAATATCAGAAATGCCAAAAATGTATAGTATAGGTTTTGATTTTCATCTAGGGTTAATACAATTAGGAAAAAAACTATTTTCTCTTTATCTGGTTTGGAAAAGCAGACGTCTGACCACCGAATGTGGTTTGGTTAACTGGTTAATTGTAGTAATATTGTTTGGTTTTAATCCTCATCAAACCCCTTAAACCATTAACATCAGGATTAATTTTAATGTTGTATTATAACTCTGTGAATAATAATAATTGTTATGGAGTATTAAAATGTGTTTAGCTTCTAAACAAAATTAATGTACTAACAAATCCTAGGTTTTGGTGCCGATGCATAATATGTCAAGTAAAAACGAAAAAATTCTTACTACTTTTAAATTGCTTTCTTGGGACTAAACTGCATTTAAGTTAAAGTTGTCTTTCTGAAGTTGTGTATCTGAACTGCTAACTTCAATTGTCTCAGTTCTTAAACTTCCTTTGGGTTCTTCTATTGTCTGTAGCAGACCTGTAAACATCACTGAAACCTTTAAAGTTCAAAAATTTATCTCATATAACTTATAAAAATTCTACATTTAATAACTTGCTATTTTGATAATGGAACACTGAGTAAGGTTTCATGCAATTTTACTACCAGATTTTCTGTAACTTATTGTATGCTCCAGGGATGAAGGTCGAAACTTCTAGCAATATCTTCACGGAAAACTTGCACGCCACCAGGAATTTAGAGACAACGTATTACGTTACGGACAACACTCAAGCCACCGACTTTTTCTGGGTTCGCGAATCTAGTTTACAAGTTCACATAGGGATTCACGACGTTCACTTGATTCCTGAGTACGAAGACGTAGACCATGAAAGTGATAATCGTTATATGCTGCACAGTCCACCACAAAGCTCACAGCCCTCGGAGGATATTCAGCAGTTCCGAAAAGTCCTCAAAAATTACTGCAGGTAAGTCGCTTTGCAAACTATGCTTCACTAATGGGAGGAAAAGTATCATCAGAGGTCAATGCCACCGAAGCAGAATGATGATGATGACCATTGTTTGATGACGTCATCTACTCAGTGATGTCATTCTTGTGTACATTAAAGGGTGGGGGGCCTAGCCACAGGCCCAAGTTACCCTTCACTGGCTACGGCACTCTCAAAAATAACCTATATATAATGCACGCCACATTTTCGTCAGCTGAAGTTGTGAGATAAGTCATCTGTGCCGGTGGCCTAGCTCAGTGGTAGTGCGCTGGGCTTCCAACCACTAACTCCTCCTGCCAGCTAGGTTCAATTCCCGGTCTAGCCTAAGTTGGATGGCTGTTTCATCTATCATCTCATTGTCATGGCCCCTGCCTGTCCTAATTAACCCATAAGGTGCAGAAATACAGGACATGAAGCCCTAATCCACCCACACCCACCCTTGTGTACATTAAATGATTGCTTTATCTGCTTCGGTGACTGTGCCTTTTGGTACCGGTAGTTTTTCTCCCAATTGCTGCCGTAAACTGCAGATGACGATAGTGTATACTACACTCAAATGATGTTGTTCTGCCAAAATGAACACCATATTAAATTTGGTGACATACACAATTATTTACAAAACAAATATTCTGATTACAAATTTTAGGGGTTTTAATGGTGGCAAATGACGCTGATTGTGACGTATTTTGTTGATTTCAAGTGTGCTATTTCAAAAGTTTCCTGTTTTATAGAATCTTCTTTATCACCTGTAAATATTCCTAATCCTTATATCGTCATGATACCCTCTTTTACCCAATTGATCTTTTGATGCCCTGATATCACCATCACTAAATTACAAAGGGTGTAACCATACTATTGCTTATTTGTGAGTAGATAACTCATCCCAAAAGCATAATTTATGCAGCTGTAGGGATGAAGGTGACTACAGAACAAAATGTACGAAATAAATCACTTAGAAAAATGGTAGATGCAGAAAGTCAGCGTTATTTTGAAAATTATAGACTATACAACAGGCCAATAATGTAGCAAAGTACCAATGCCAGCATCACCATAATTAGGTGCCCTATGATTTAATTAATAAGTTGCATCTGTTGTGTCATAAAGTAACACTGATGGTGTTCATGCCATGATGTAATGTGGTGAAATTATTATTTTCTGGTCCTTATCTTGCATGTTCATTGTACTTCAGACCCTTAACATGCAACCTCAATCAATTATGATCCAAAAGCTCTTTTCTTGGTCGTGTTGTTACTTCCAGCTGTCACCACACCTTTTTATTTCATCTTTTGTATTTCTTTCTCTTTTTATCACACACATCTTCTTTATTTTTGATTAATTGAGGTTGCATTTTACTTCTTTGTTGCTTTCCCTTGATGTTTATTTGTTTTTGTTTTGATATTTCATTTTATTTATATGTTATTATTAGAGGATAAGGCTTGGAACTTATATTATGTTACACATTTACCCCATTGGTGGGGTCTTTTACTTGCCTTAACCAGTCATCCTAGACTCCAAGTACAAGGCACCACTAATTCAACATCTCATGCGAATGACGTCCAGCAGTGGAGATGTATCAAGATACACCAGACATTAAATTTTGCAGTGTCTTGTAATCTGTGTCTATGTTGAGGCAAAGGAAAGGTCCCATAAATGGGGTAAATGGGTGTCACCTGGCACCACACTGCTATCATGGCATGGTCTTCCCATTTCCAACCTGGGGTGGGGGCCTAGCTCAGTGGTAGTACACTTAACTGCACTTCCAACCACTGGGTCCCGGGTTCAATTCCTGGCCGAGCCCATGTTTTATGGCTGTTTAATCCTTCGTCTCATTGCCATGGGCCCTACCTGTCCTAATTAGCCCATCAGGTGCAGAAATACAGGACGTAAAGCCCTAGTCCTCCTCCTCCTCTCCCATTTCCAACCTTAATGCATGAGTGACAGCTACTGTGAAGTACATGCCTTTAGAGGGTTACACTGCAGTACTTCTAATCCACTGACTCTGATGTTATCTATCTTTGTTTTTCAGACACCCCATCCCTGAATATTACAGTATTACAGTAGAAATAGCCAGGGATCGTATAACAACTGCACAACAATACAAATGTGACTCTAGAAATCCAAACTCTCAATCATGTCCCCCGGATTATCCCAATGGAGAATATTACCTCAACCGATCGATCAACAAACCCTGTGAGCAAATGGTAGGTATCCTTTCAAATATATCTACATATTATAATCAATATGGTTAGAAGTAATTGACCACAGAGCCCTATCTTTTTTATGCAGACACAACAGTTACTTACATGAACCTGTTAGAACATGAAGATCTTGAACTTCCATCTTCTGTTGGTGGCAATTTTTTGCTCTATTAGAATACATGAGTATCTTGATGGCTATGCCAGTTTTGAATTTATATTTGGTCCCTAATTGATATCTTCTGATGATTGGCCTACCCATGGGCACATGAAAAACTGAGAAGCGTAATACTTATTTGATGTAGGACAAAAATTAGAATGTGTCTTCCTTATGCTGTTCATTGTAAGATGAATTTTAATTGAATCGATGAAGTTACTTTTGGCCATCTTAACTTCTGTCGAAATCATATCAATTCTGATAATTTCCACAAAAATATGGCATACGCATAAACGATACATCATGCTTTGGGATCTTGTATTGAATATAATACAATAAGCTCCACGGATTTGGAATAGGCTAGAGGGACCTTCGCTTGGATCTATGGCACCCTAGACTCTGTGGCCGGTGAATCGGCAGCGAATCGAGCCATCTTCCTTGAACCGAGATCTCTCTCCAACAAATCGTTTTCTCTGTTGGGAGTTTACCACTGACCTTTATATGCAAAGCAGACGTTAGCTTGAACCCTTGACCCCCTGAGGGACTATGGATCACTTACCAACTGGTCAGACTGTTTGCCCTTGTGTTGTTGACCTCTGTCCACCGTGTCCAGCCAAGATTTTATCAACCCACCACCAACACAAGGGGTTAATCTCTTCTATCTCCATTGTCAGGGCTGCCATAAATTCAATATATATTCCAAGCCTGTAGTACATTGGTTAAACCTAATGTGGAAGACCTAGAATAGCATGTTCAATATCAATCATTGTACAAACTGTATTCCATTCCCTACAATATATTGTCAAAATTGACATAACTCACTACATTAATAATTCTATAGTTCTCTATATATCCTCCAGGAGTCCCCCCCCCCTCTTCTGTATTAGGTTTTGTATGCATCATGTAAAAGTATCCCAATATAAGATATACTTTAAAAATCATAACTTCTTCTTGTGATATACAGGGATGAATCACAATATTTTGATATGCTGTTCATGATATTATTACTTTGAGGTTTGACAATGATTAACAGCCACACCAAAAATTATTTAGATATTTTCAGATTTTGTTGCAAATTTAAAGATGACATTTAACACTCTCCAGTATCATTAAAAAATTCAATGTTATTTTAAGTCTGTTATAAGGGTTTACCTTGGGACATTTTGCAGTTAGTTTCATTAAAAACGGCCTGTCAAATTGAAAATAGACAAAGCTGTCATAGCTGGCAAAAATTTCTTGCATTTACCAAGGTTTATATTTATCTGATGATAGATGTAAGCCGATTATTAGCTATGGAAGTTGACAGAAGCAGCTGGCTTTAGCATGTTTAGACCACAGCCAGGGACAGGTCACTACAGACAGCTAGAGTCGACCGTATTTTATGAAACTAACTGTAGTTTGTGAAGCATATGAAATGATCTATACCCATGGTATTTGCAACAGGTCGAAAGTTTTTGATTAATTTTTGGTATGACTGTATGTATTCTGATTTAAATGCCTAATAAGTTACTTGATTTCAGCCTCTTCAATGAAGTGACATTTAAATAGCTTATACTCAGAGATAAATGTGTACTTACATATTTACGCCATGTTTATTTCCTTGTTTTATTAAGTTAAAAATTAGTTCTGTGAATAAGTAATCCACTGGGTATTAAATGTATGGTTAATTCGACAACACGTAAAAAGGTGCTTTTGACTTTTATAGACAGATTAATGGATTACGATATTAGATTATAGATTTGATTACAATTTCCTTAAACTTACTGGATCTTTTCATTGTTTTTGTGTCTAGGCCAACCCACGAAAAGCAATGGTATGAGCACAGTTGAAAGGTTTATCATATGGTGTATGACAGAGTGGTTATTACTACTCAACTGAATTTGAGTGTGTCACGAATTACCATGTTTTAAAATGGTTTTCAAAATGATAAATACAATCCTATGCTTTAGTATTTACTCTATTTTTGGAGTATTTACTCTATTTTTGTTTGTTTAAGTTGTATTTCTTCCATTTTAAAGCTCTTTTTAAATACACAGGGCTGATGTCTAGATAAATTTATATTGAAATTTATTGTAATTTGGTGTGTGAAGGCACAGTTTAATTCTTGCCTGCTTTCATGGTGTGACAGATGAATATTTTTTGCTTTTAAATTTTTACTTACGTTAAAGCACGGAATCGCATGTTGTTTGTGTATTTTGTCTTGGAATTTCATAATTTTGTCTTCTCTTTAATGTTGAACCAATACGGTTTCCTCTGATTTGAGACAGAGAACATTGAATTTTAGTGCACTTACTTTCGGTTCAATGAAGCTATTTTCAGCTCATTTTTATCTTATTCTGTGTCTGGAGTCGTTTTGACTGTATAATCTTTAAAAATTGCAAAAAAAATAATAATTCTGAAACGAATATCCGTATCTGGTCTATTGATTTTCCTTTTTGAAATCTTGGTCTTTTTGAAAGATTCTTAAATTTTACATGGCCAAATGCGCCACGTGCGTTTTCCATGAGAAGGATAAATGCATGGAAAACGCATGGTTTTTAAATGAGGCAAAAACCATGCGTTTATCCAAATGCATGGAAAATGCACGTGGCACAATTGGCCATGTAGTTATCATTATAGAATACTAATCCATCATTTCAGAAAATTTCTTTTTTATATTTCTAGACAAATATAGTGGATATCCTGTATAATTTGATTTATTCATTTCTTTCTGTCAGAGGAAGTCTGTTGGTTCGTTTATTTTGCATACAGGGGCATGTATAAATGTCATCCACTCAGACACTTGAGAAATACAGAAACATTAAAAAGGAAATTTAACTGACCTTCAAATAACAGAAGAGCCCATGAGAGCCATCCGTAAAACATGGTTGTTGCATAGATCTGACAGCTTGAAAATAGTCTCAAAAACATCCAAAATCTTAGTTGTTGGATGTAAATGTTTCCCTGAAATGTCAAGCAGTTTGTAAATGTAAACATTATTCCTAAATGCAAGGAAATGTTATCCACCAAATGCTCTTTTGTTTGAAACCAGTTACAGCCAAATTGAATAATCCAAAAACAACATGGCTGACTTTTAAAAGTCAGACCAAGAGCAAGAAAGTAAACCTGAGCAATTAAAGGTCAAATGTGACGTCACAACACAATGTCTGCACTTGATTTGGCTGCACTTTGTTGCATTGGGCCGTGAAGTACCATCGAATATTGAACTGGCTTTCCAAAATGAAACTTGTTTAAACATCCAATGGGCACAATTATTCCCATGCAATATTTTCACTTTAATGGGTATTATTATATTGTATTAGAGCAGTTCAGCTGTTTTTTTGTGTCGGTTTAATAAAGTTAAGTGATTGTAGTTTTGCTTATGATATTTTAGCACCGCTTTCCGTTCAGTTTTTCACTAATTTCAACATTGTTTCATAATTATGGCGATTTTTGTGGCTCATGTGTGCACTTATTTATACTGGAATATTTTCCTTATTATCTTACTCTTCCCATTTTATCATATGATCATGGGACGTGCTCATGAAATCAAACACACAAAAGTTCAGTAAAGGGGCGTTCGCACGGTCACGGATAAGACCTACGAGTGACCACGTATGCAAAAAATGGGCTGTACGCAGCTATACGGAACTATACGTGCTCACTCGTGGTTCTGTTAATAACGTATAAATTCCTTCCACGAGCGTACATGAGGCAATCGTAGGTCGCTCAGCGGAGGTCCGTCAAACGCTCGCCAAGCATCCGTCAGGCATCCGTCAAGCATCCGTCAGGCACTTGAGCGTTCCACGAGTGGATTACGGATGGACAGTGGCTGCGTATGGCGGCGTATGGCTGCGTATGGCCGAGTGACTCGAGCAAGTTTCGTAATATAAACAATCTCTCGTAGAACGTCTGCCAAAGTTCTAAACATGTTTAAAATTTTCTGCCCTCTCCACGTATGCTCGTGAGTGGTCAAGCGCGACCAGGAGTGTTCTACGAACTAGCGCGAGTATATGTAAAACGCTCGGCGAGTGAATCACATATGGCCAAGGATGACCAAGAGTAAAAATATTTTTTCATCCGTGGTCATACGTAGGTCTTATACGTGACCATGTGAACGCCCCTTATAGGTTGAACAATTTGACGTGATATTTATGTTTGTTTTTGGTATCAGACATTGTACTCACACTTTTTTATTTCAAATGAAACTTATGATAAAGTCAAAATATGAGTTTTGCACTGTTCAGACCTATTTACAGTCCAACCTGTGTTAAGAGGTCACCCAAGGGATAGATTAAGTCGTTTAAGGCAGGTGGATGTTTATTTGAAAGATGTAAAATATACATTAATGTAAATTTGGGTCGATGAAGTTATAAATATGGGAGCGGTCGTTTACAGCGGTGACCGCTCTATACAGGTTTGATTGTATTAAGAGAGTCAATTTGATGTATCATATATAACAGATATATAAGTTTGTTTATATTGCTACTACATATTTTTCTGTGGTACTTCGAGAACAGCTATAATTGAAAAAGAAATATGATCTAAAGCATAGATTAATAATATAATCAGGTTATGCTTCTATGTACATTTGCTTTATACAACAAACTATTGGCACAAATATCTACCAATGAAACATGCAAAATGCTCCACATTGACTTTCATGACAATAGATCTACAAAATGTTAATGAATATCAGAAAGGAAAGTATTTGGTTTTTAAGTACCCACTTAATGTAATAAGTGAGAAATTGAATGGAACAATAATGACGTTAAAAATGAAGAATTTAATATTATATTCATTGTATGTTGTTATACTTTTGCACATGACTGGTTTATTTCTATGTGGATCTTGTAAAATAAGCACTTTTGTTGTTTTACTCGTTCAACTATCCAATTCAATGTTGTGCTTGCCACTATTGAGGACTTTCGTGTTGGGAACCAAATGCAGCTGATGATATGATGATAGTACCTTCAGGATTTTTTTACAGTTATTTAGTCATTTATTTAGCCTCTATTCAATTGGTTATTTCTTATTCCAGGGGACATTTCCTGACCCCATGATATCAGCCATCAATAGTGTTGTATGTAAGACGGACACAGCTCTTTTGAAGCAGCTTTTTAACCAGACGCTGACCACCGAGAGACCTATTCAGTTCCCATCTCGCCAATGCAGGACTGCCCAGTCACAATGCAACCAGTGCCTGAATTCATTGCAGTGCTCTCGTATGCGTGAGTATGCCCTGTGACCCTCAGGGGTGTAGCTTTTCCCCTATCAAGGGTTATTATGTACGTTATGTAGCCACTTTAGAGAGGTTACCCAGCACAAATCAGTTATAATATAGTATTTCAATAATATGTATTTCAATAATATGGCACTCAGTGCAAGACTTAAGGACTAAATAAAAAGGATTTATGTTTGAATTTGACACTTCTCTGAATGCAAAGTTAAATGGAAATGAATTTTACAATCTACACAAGAATATGTCGCATCGGCCCGAAGTTGGCCCAGCGTCACCCGCGATCGACGTCACGTCAATATCAGACGGACCTGAAATGGCCCTATGACAGTTAAAAAATATTTAATTTGAAATACACGATTTTCTAGATGGGCCTGTGTAATATACAGGCACATTATCCAAACGATACCAATAGTTATGTAATAATCTATTTTATGCAGAAAAAGTGATATAATTTCTTCCATAGTCTTAGGTATTCCCATTTCCAAGCTGTTTATCACATCATAATGTTTACCATGATTTCAATGTCCATATCTGAACTCAGACCCACAACATACTGGTTAATAGACCAATTTCTTTCGTCAGCCACACAGATTATATATTAGAGCCTGTGATACGAACAACTGTTACACATGATTAGGCCTAGTCTATATGTTGTAGATACCTCATTTAAGAATCACCCAAATGACCTTTGTGGGGTCTCATGAGGTAGAAATTCTACTGACTTTCACATTAATTTTCCTTTAGAAATTCAAACGTAAAAGCCACCTGCACTCCATTTTAACCTTTTGGAGAGCACTTCAAAAGAAATCCGCTTGCTCGACTCAATATTTGGAAGTTTCACTAGTTCTGTTTTTTTTTTTTTTTTGAATCAATTTAAGGCGTGAAAATTGATGAGACAGCATTTCTTGAAATATGAAATTGAGCTATATATAAGTTAACAGGATGCTGGTAGGGCTGGTAGGTATAATGCACTGAGAGATGGCAAGATGAATGTAGCCCATTGGGACAGAGCTTTGAGAAATCAATCACCAAATATATGCATCCTTATTCCCTGCAACATTTCCATTAAGATGTTGCAAGCATCAATTCGCTGAACCATACTTAGACTTCGAAACTAAATGCCAGAGGACGTCATGAGGATAGATAAATAATTTATTTCCAAGTGAACACATACAGAATTTACAAGTACAAATTAATGGAGCAAAGTACTTGAGGAGAATTACAAGAGGGTATTGGAAGCCTGTAGTGTAATTACCTTAGAAAGGAAATATTTGAATTATAACAATAAACTAGGTAAATTAGAGAAATATATATACATACAGTTAGTTTTTTTTTTAAAGAGAGAAAAAAGGAATCAATAAAAAAATTCTAATAAAGTAGATAATTAAACACAATAATTTCCCAACAAGTAGCGTCAGCAATACAATTGATTTATAAATGATAACATATATACTGCTGGTTATAAATCTAACTGTATATTGTAATTTCATAAACTAAGCTTTACAGACCAAAAATTGTGTTAATAGCAACGTTCTATCTTTGGTGGGGCCATACATAATTTGGTCAAAATCTTTTTTGTATACAGAGGATATATACAGGGTGCGGCATAAAAACTTGCACCAGCAGCTACTGCTACCTCTTTTGTTATTGCCTCAATTGACAGTGATCGCATGCAGCTGCAATTATACACACGAAAGTAATAACAGTCCTAAATTATTTTTATAAATATATTTTCTTCTTGACCTTTGCCGCCAAAAATAGGGCAAATAGATTCATTTTTAATAAAAAGGTAGAGCATTTACACCTTTGAGGTGGAAAGTGCCATTTTGAATTTTGATAAATTTTCTGTCTTTTCTGTTTAAATAACTGGCCAATCCTCCTGAAAATCATATGATTATTTCCAGATTAGTTGTAGATTCAAAAAGTCCATCTGGAATGCCATTATATTTCTCCATTTTAATTTCATGACCTTGCTGAATCAAATTTGGAACCAACCTTCTTATCATCTAATACCATGATATATATATGCACATATAAAAAACATTAAAACAGGATTCTGTGCAAATATTATATTTTCTGTGGCTTCAGAGGTGTAGTAACTAGGAAATCTCTAATTTGTAAACTTTCTGCATCGAGAGACACCATGCAAGCAGACAGAAATTTTACTTCTGTGATACGTGTCACTCAGAACAAGCCCAGCAGCATGAACCCTCTCAATAATTCAGATACTGATATTGTCTGACATTATAAGATCAAAAATATCACAATGACCAATTGCTTACATCCCTGACTAAATGTGGCAAAACTTTAAAAGACTTCATAAGCATTTGAGTAACCTAGAGCTATCCCGAAAGAGGAGATGCCTGGTGCAAGTTTTTAGGCCCCACCCTGTAGGTAGTTTCCAAACGAAAATGCTCATACTTACAGTAATACAACGCTTGGAACCACAATGTTTTTGCAAGACATTTTCATCCAAAGAGTAGAACGTGATATATGCACCTGAATTTGTTTTTCCTAAAAATTCGGAATGTTTTATTCATCGTTTTCCTGTCTTTGAATTTATCACATCACATATATTCATCGAAAGAATTTAATGGCATGTCTCCAGTCTCATGATATTTTTAATGTATCATGTTTGAATCTATTGTTTCTTTCAGAAATTTTCGAGAAGGCCTGCTGTCAAGTGGATTGCTTTACTTTGAGATACTGCAAGTTGGCCTACAGCGATCAGTGTCAGAAGGCTCCAGTAGAGTGCGCCATGGGTATGCTTTAATTTATTTGAATTTGTTTCTTTTTTAATTTATATATAATAAGGCAGATTTGTGTAAATCTGCAGCACATATTACTTTTTGGTAGAAATTTATTTGCGGTATGCATTAGATTCATCGATGTCATTGCACTTTCTATTACTTTGGAGCAGATCCATGCAGTATGACCTTAACCTTTGACCCAATATCAACTGCTTGACCTTGTGTTTTCGCAGTAATCATCACTTTTATGCTAATGCTTCAATATGCCTCGCATATAAAACATTTGTCTTTTCTTCTTGCTTTAGCTAAAGCAATGAAAAGATGACCTTGAACTCTGACCTAGGTACAAGCAAATAGTACTCTCGGTGACACTAGTCACAATGGCTAAATTTTTTTAACAAAAACCAAATACAAACTGTCGAAGTCTATATGTCTCATCATTTTATGATCGAGCATACAAAGCACTGAAATATAGTCAGTACTAACTTAAATAATACTGTCAGATCTTACAAAAGCTTTATTGACTAACTGTACAAATCACTCAAGCTTGACCTTGCCAATGGACTAAATGACCTTCACCTTGGACTATTTCCAGGTGACTCGGAGGATAAAACCCATTGAAATATACTAAATTTAACCATTTAAGAATACTGTCAGATCGTACAAAAAGTTTATTGACTTACTTTATAATGTAAAAGTCACTTGACCTTGACCTGACTGACCTTGAGCTTGGACTGTTTGCAGGTGACTCTTATCGCTACACCATCCAACCCAACTTCTTGCACCACTTCAATGAGTTCCAGTGCCACATCCGCCACCGCCCGCCCAAAGTACTCTACACGCTGTTCTACCACATCAAAGTGCCTGGTCCTTACGGCACGGACAGCGAGATGGAAACGCCCCGCGTATACAAGACCATTCACTCCAATAACTTTGATAACCCAGGCCATGGAGATTACCAGGTCAGTGTTATGAGTAGTGCCATCATTCATTCTTATAGATATTACTATCTAAATGTCTGTTGTCACCAATATCATTTACATCTTATAATCACCTTCATCAGGTAACTTACAACACTGTGCATAAACTGTTTACCCTTAAAATATCTAAACTAGAAGGTTGACCATGCAACCATAAAATTATCCATTAAAAAAAAGAGCCAATAAAATATTCAACCATATCAGCCTGCAAGAGACCATCTTTGTTGCTATAACAAATTTCCTACATACAACTCTGTTTTCAGGCTGACTACATTTCAGTGGAGCACAGCTCAGGTCTTCACTTGCATGATGAGTTCATTCTTGTGGGTCGAGAACACAGCAAGCGAATGAACTTCACTGTCTCCAGCCTTAAGACATCAGACGAGTACGATACTTACGATTCTGATGTCCATGATATCGCTAGCAATGTATACGTTGCACGGACACAGTTTTCCTCACCCTTCGAATTCAGCACCAGCAGCTGGGACAAAGAAAATGGCTGCGATAAAGATACGAGAAAATTCAAACGACAACAAAAGCATTACCGAAATGACGGTCAGAATGTGTTGGCTGTCATCCAAACGACAGACTCACCTTTCCAGTACTTCTTGAAGTCTGTCGATAACCCACCGTTTATTCGCTTCATGGTACCAGGTGAGGATACAATTTTGTACCGTCTCCATGCTACTGGAAAAGCTCAGCTAGTTCGTTCGACAAGCTCCCAGAGGCAGATGTAATTACGAGATGATAAGACTTTGGTTAAGGTGGTACTTAATCATTATCCATTTTACTAACACTCATGCTCTGTTTCAGGCAACACCTCAGTCCTTCCGTGGTACTTCCGCGAAAATGGTCCGGACCTGCTGACAGACAACTCTCTGTCAGTTGACCTCACACTGGACAGTATTAATGCCATGTGGATCATCCATGTGACAGGTACAGACAATTACAACAATCAAATACAACAATTTAAATCTATATGGTAAAATTTATGATGTGTCACGCTGAGCTAAAATTTCCAAGATCCAGCCAAAGCGGTTGCATTATGTCGATCACTAAATCTGCAACTTTAAACTCTGTAAAAGGCTGATACGTGAAGTCGTCAACCTCAATATACTGGCTGGTGAAAAATTATTCTGGGCATTGAAAGATAAGCCTACATAAACTTGCATTATCACCAGAAACGACTTAATGGATTTGCAGTTTTGTTGATGCCTTGAATGGTTTGTTTCATGTCTCCAAACAATTGACGACATCATCAATGGTCCTATTGTTCTCATGCTCCTTCCCTAACACGAGTTGGTGAAAAAGCAGTTTTGTTGACACCTGACGCTTGTTTCTTTTCTTTGCAGGGATGATGTCAAACTGTCCTGGTTACCTTGGGATTATCATCCAAGACCTTCTTGATGAGGAGGAGCTCTTCAATTATGACAACCTCATCTTCTGTTATCCTTCTCGTCCTTCAATGCCCACCTTCTTCAATCTGACCTTCAGCTTCCCAAACAAAGGTCAAAGGTGGGACCGGACCTTCGACGTCCAGTTGGATGACTCGAAGAAGACGTATCACGTATATTTGACACACTTGTTGTTCGAAACGATGTTCTTGCAATCGGAGAAGCACGTTGAAGAAGAGGTGCATCAAGCGAATCCAACTCCATGGCCGATCTTGGCTATCATTCTCACCGCAACTTTGTTACTCATGTTGTTCCTTCACATCGCTTATGTTTATCTTGAAGTCACCAAGGTCAAAGCTGCCTTTAACTCAAAAAAGAAGAACTTTGTTTATTATGGCACTGTTGGATCTGCTGCTGTTAACACAGAACAGTGCCACCAAACCTGTGATGGTGTTGTGATGCATTCGAAGAGTCCCAAGTTGACTCAACGTCAGTCCATGTTCATCGTTTGTTTTGTCGCGTTTAGAATAGTTTACAGTCTCGTGTTTACCTTCACTGTCTTTCTCGCTCTCATGGGATTGGTGCTACAGGGTGATCTTAAGACCCTTTCAAAGCTGCCTGCTTTCCAGAAGGAAAAGTACAACACAAGCTCAACCCTCTTCACTCAAATCGAAAAGTACGAACAGCAAGAACTTCTTCGCCAAGCGCAGTTAGTCGGAAATATGCAGGGTGCATGTACAAACTATTTAGGTGAAATATTTGATGCTATGGTGGTTCAAATTAACAATATCACATTGACTATGAACCAAATACAGGTGTTCAGTTCAACAAACTCCGTTACTACCTTACTTAAACAATTGTATTACAACAAACTCATGGCATACAGAGAAGAGATCAATCTCTTCACAAAGTATTACCAAAATAATGTGACTAAGTCCTTATCTTCACCTCTGAAGGTTTTTAAAAAGTACCTCTCCAAAGTGTACCAAAACAAATGGTTGCAATTCCCCCAGATATTGTTCAACAAAAGCAATTTCCATTTAGACCGACCTTCAGCATTTCATGACCTTGACCTTTCGGGTGACATAGTTGACTTTGCAGTTTTTTTGCCCCTCGAAGAAGTGGAAGACGCTCAGCTCTGGTCACTAAACCTTTGGGAAAAGTTTCGATTAAGTTTGCCAAATTTTCCTCATTTGCCTCCCATTGATTTCAATGGGAAAAATCTGCAGTGCACCGGTGAGGAGTTCATAATTGGTGTCTTCAATGCGACCGAACGCCTTCTTCCCCAAAGGTCAGACTCGAGTCGCTACATGGCACCTCACCTGCCCCACTGGGCCAATAAAGGCCAAGCGTGGAAACCTCAAAAAGACAATACTAAGTACAAATTCCTTGGCCCACCAGAACCAGCTCCTGTTAATCATGACTTGTTTGATTTTAAACTGCTGGAAGAGCATCTTAGTCTCCAATTCATTTGGATTACTTTTGTCATTCTGGATGTTTTTCTACTCGCTTATCGATTCAGCCACACTTTCATCACAGCTCGCACTCTGTACCAAGGTTTTGAAAATACAATTGAAATCTCGCGTAATAATTTATACGACAAACCTGATGATAAAGCCATTCGACATTGTGATTCCAACATTCATGGAAGTGAAACGAGTTGTTTGGAATATGTCATCAAAACTGAAGGGCAGACACATGTTATACCTCCAATTCCACCTCCGGTCGGGAACCACATTTCTTCGAGCAATAAGTTAGACTCTGGCGGAACGGGGGAACACCACCGCCATAAGTACAAATCCCACAAGAAAGTGCATTTTAAGAAGGAGGGGCAACCGATGGTTGTGTGCAACAGAGACTTGGTGCTAACCGTGATGGCCAGCCAGTTCCTTCCTCGCTTAGTCATAGGAATGGTTATCTGTATCATAATCCTCTGGGGAAGCAGTATAGCGGCTGCCATCTTTTCCACAGACATGATCACTAACCTCGATGGCTTTCGGACTTTCTTGGTCAGTCTAGATGTACTGGTCAACAGGACCAATTGGTATCTTGCTGAACAAACTGATTACTACAATAACATAACCATGGATATTTATCGAAACCAGATGTCCTCCGAATTGCTCAACTTCCAGAGTATGCTGCAGTATTTCAACTCTGGTGAGTACATAAATATGTCGAAAATGTATGCAAACTTGTTTAGCTGATTATACACAACACCCAGGTTTGCTGACCTCTCAGAACTGTCAGGTACCATATTGCTAAATTGACTAACCCAAAAAATAAATTAAACATCAGGGGGCGTCTCTGTACAGAACTTATACTGCCAGTGACACCTTGTGGGTGGCATGGGAAGTTGAGGTACTTTGTATTGCATGCCAGAAGCTAATAAGAGACCATCTGAATACTGATATATTTTATTTCAGAGCAAGAGAGAATCGTCAACAATTATGTTAAAGAAGCGTGTGCCATCAGACGCGGTATCCTTGGCAACCGCACGTGCGCATCAGGCATCAGCGCCCTCTCACTAGAAGTTCCCATGGTGCCCTGCAACTTCATTCCAACTCAATCACAGTTATACAGAGGTAAGAAAAAGAAATGCAAGTGGAAAAAATTACCATAGAGTCTTAATTGGAATATTGTACATTGTACATTGCTGCCTCTAAGCATGCTAAGCACAATAGATTCAGAATCTTTATTCCAATTGTACAAATGAGTAGGGCCTCCACAAGGCAACAAGACTACCACTGGAGGCACCCCCTTAAATTTCGCAGCAGTAGGCTATACCATCATAATGTAGCAATTACATAATGTTAAATTGAGAATTTAACAAGTGCTTCTGAGTGGGAAGATATCATGTACTGTAGCCCTCTGAAGCACTACTTCACAACTATTAAATTTGCAATTACTGTTTGTTTCAGACTTCGAAGAGCATATCTCCGAGTCAAAACTGCTACAAGACTTCAAGCCCTACCTGGCCTCGGCCCATTCCGTGTTCTTAAAGTCCTCTTACATAATCATCCTGGTCCTGGCGGTCATGCTCTTGTGTCACGTGACCGGAAGGGTCATATTCCACTTCCTGAAGACGCGTCACAAGTTTCCGGTGCATAATATATGCGTGACGTCACACCATGACGTTGCTATGGAAGCCATGACGTGCCACGTGGGGTTGTGCAACACTGAGACTGATGAAGATGAACACGATGATGAGGAACTTAAGAATATTAAGTCACATAATTATCGAAAATATCCAGTTAATTCTATGGAATCGCCAGAGAGGAGAAAAGGTCTCCTGTCAAATTTCAGATACTCCGAGACGAAAGTATAGCATTTAATGATAATTCGGTGGTTTTTGTTTTCTTCAATAAATTGAAATTGTGTGTGAACTTTGTAAGTGTTTTTATTCAGATGTGAGACATCAAAGTTGTTTCGAAAAGTCAAGTAAAATTATGTCAAATAAAACTATGAAAACTTTGAATATTTTTACAGAGTGCCTGCGAGATAAGTACACATGTACCTTTGTAGGTTCTACATAATATTGACTTTCATAACACGATATAAAAACCAATCACTTCTGAGAGGGACAGAGAAACTCTAATCATGACATTGCACTTTGGTTCAGATGTTTACTGCTGTACGAACATTTTGAATGATTCATATTGAATAAATAAAAATGGCTAATTTATTTATAAATCGTTTGTTCTTGTTATTAATTGTCTTTTATGAATTATGACTTGGATTATACAAGGATCAAATTAGCCTGGTGTTTGCTTCTAAAGCCATTTTGAGACTTGAACTATTTATATGCCTATAGTGGCAGGTAAATGATCTCTCATCATTATATTCCCCAGCCCACAAGGTGCTTATCTAGCAATAGGCCGTATTAAAATACACCCATGTATATTTCAATACCATCCTGCATATTTCAATACCATCCTCAGTGAAAGTATGGAACATGGAGTACCAGAAAAAGCCAACAGATGGCGCGAAATATTGGGACTTCCTGTGGAAGAGTGCCACCTTCTGTTAACTTGGGAAGTATCCTAATATCCAATTCATTAATCAATAGATAATCAATGAAGCAAATATTATTATCACTTCATATAGAGCTAATAGAAGCCCATTATTTCATACAGATACAATGTATGTATAGATTAAATCAAGAAAAGAACCTAAAAACGTTCCTAATGACCAGTGGGGGTATTGTATATAAGGACTCCGTGGCGCAACGGTAGCGCAGCTGATTCCAGATCAGAAGGTTGCGCGTTCAAATCACGTCGGGGTCATTGAACTTTTGCAGTTAATTCGTTAATTGGGTCAAGGCCTAATTGACTTTATAACACTATAACTTCTATCCCCAGTTATAGGCCTGTTGTAGGCCAAATGAAGACTAGTGAATTTGGAAACTTTACTCCTGTCAGCTGTAGCAACCTATTCCTAGCTGTAGCTATAACCTTGGAGAAATTAGAAGGTCAAATTTCTTTAAGCTATAATTCGCCAAAGCCAGCCAATTTAAATAAAACATCTAAACATCTGTCTACTCCTAGCTTATAGTCGGCTTACACCTCCCACCACTGAAGAAATATAAACGTTGGTAAATGTAAGAAATGTATCTAATATATTATAAATATGTATCAAAAAATATTACAAATAGGCATAACTCTCCACTAGGCTCAATCGACAGGCCGTTTTTAATCAAATTAATTTTAATTATAGGCCTATACCTATAAAACATAATCAGCACATAATTTAAAAAAAATGAAAGACCTGTAAAGTGCCATGGGGATGAAGATCTATCTAATAAATTACAAGAGGTCTAATCATGTGGAGCTCTAGCCCTGTCAGTTATACAACAGAGGTACAAATGTGTTGAAAAAAGAATGTTTGTGCATGTAGGGTTATTAGACTGATAATAAAGTGAGAAAATTACCCCAGTAGATCTAGTACCCTGTAAGATTGTCCCTTTGTATGTTATACACCTTATAGATCAATTAGTCTGAGGGTGCATTTTTGCATGACCAGACTTCAAATTACCCTACCCTGCCTTAGGTATGTCACAGTAGAAACACACAGGTCTATAATTACCGGATCTATACTAATTTATTTTTCGGTCTGTTTTTCATAATAGCATGGAGCATCAAATGGTATTGTTAGCAATAGCCCCTCCCCACACCCCCCCCCCCCCCACCCCCATATTTTCAAACCCCAACTTGCAAACTCTTTTAAAAAAATTAACGTAAGCTTCCTATTTTATCATCTTCTGCCTTTATTTCATATATGGAGATAGATAGACAGCTAGATAGATAAATAGATAGATAGATAGATAGATAAATAGATAAATAAATAGATAGATAGATAGATAGATAGATAGATAGATAAATAGATAGATAGATTTTAAAGATTTGGAGTTCGACCATTATCATGCTATTTGTGAAATCACTAAACAAGTGGACATTCTTTTTGTCACCAAAATGTGTTTGTGCAAAGTTCTGACCATGGAAAGTAGAACAGATCATAACCTGATGCAACTGCCCGATGCATAATTAATATTCTTTGGACATAACAGGACCGGAGTTAATAAGTTATGGCAGCGTGCATTGATCTGTTTTTATGGCGAACTGCGATCAGAGCGCCACCCTGCGGAAGGTGGAAGAATTACGCGAAACTAGGCAACCTTCGATCGCTTCGATCCTTCGATCCCTAGTTACCAAACGATGCCTTAGAATATTCTTTTTTAATTCCCCGGAAGCTGAGGGTCTAACAACTCCTTTAAATAGGTCAGGGATCCAAATTACGTGTATACGTCTTGAGAAAACGTCGTGACGTCACAGATTACGCGCTTGATCAGCAGAGCGTGACGTGTTTGGCGCGTTCTAATTTGGATCCAGAGTGCTAAAAGGAAAGTAAAGGATCCAGTATTTATAGGCAACATGGTTCCTGTGTAACAGATCAGCAGAAAAAGAAACAGGTTGGCGAAATCTTTTAATACCACATTTCAACTTTATTAATGGGTCCATAATAATATTATATATTTACTGTAGAATTTGCTTGCATTACAACTTGAAGGCTGCATCAGTATATGAGCCAGAGATATAATAGCTACAGAAATCAATATATTGGACATATTTTTTCTGCACAAAACATCATGTGCATATACCAGAATAGGCCTACACAATCCATGCATATAATAGCATACATTGATAATAGTATTACCTACATTATAATATAAGTATTATTCCACCTACAATTATTTATTTATTCCTTCGATGTGTTTAGGTTTTTTTTAAGTTCATTAATTCTGTGCGATCGATACACTCTCAAGACTTGGCATTGGTGAACTAAAAGTACATTTACAAGGCTCTACCTTGGCCTTACTTTCCCCTAGTAACTATTTTAGGCCTAAAACTACTTTCACAGGCTAGTGATAATTGTCCTGTCACTGTCATTTTCTAAGACGTATTCCTCTTGCCCCATTACTAGTTTTTACTGCTGCTGTACATGGTGTATGCTCTGTTATGAGTTTCATACTTCGGTATTTGTTTGCCTTTTTTTTTTATTCTTCACTTAAATGAGATATATGATTTTGTCAAAATGAGATAAAAATCTCTATAAAAACTGTGTTTCCTCAAATCTAACCTTTGTCCTCCAAGCAATAATTCATTATTTCCATCACGTAGGCTTACTGTTATAAATATGAATAGGCCTATATCAACAAAGATATTGAATATATTTTTAATGATTATATACATAAAGAGGAACTACTGAATACATATATTGGTCTAGTTTTCGAATTTTCTTTTTCACAGTATTGAAAACACTCCCAGCAAAACACATGTTAAGTCATTGAAATGCATTTTTGTATTAGCAGAAATTGAAAACTCCTATAGCTCTATAAAGGTCTAAAGTTACCATTTGTGGTATAGGATTTAGAGCGTTAAAGCATTTCACATTGTACACAAATGGTTAAATATTTTCAGCCGGTTTTTTTAGATTTATATAATGGCCTCTTTTAGGGTGGCACCTTTATTGAGAATGAACTAACCTTCGGTCTAAAAATAGAAAATAATGAAAAGCAAGTTATATTCTGAGTGGTGCAATGTTAAAGGTTTTATCTTGTTCTATTGGTAAGACTGGATTCAATTCCCTTCTGATAAATTACAGTCAATTTCATAGACTCGGAAGTGAGGAAATTACCCAGAATTGGATGATATATAAACAGTACTATAAACTTCAGTCTGACAGAGGACGTTGAAATTGGTTGTATAAAGAACCTTTAATAAGGTAATCACGTATTACTCAAAGCTAAAGTCATAACATCATCAAGAATTTATAATCCAGCATATATAAATTTTAAATAACTCTTGGAGTGTTGCTCATTTATATGATGGCACATGATTATATGATTATATAAGATTACTTAATGCAGCCCTCTAAGTGTGGGTATTGCTGCTCACCACGTTTCAATTGAATAACAGGGACGTAACACAAGACGGTTGAACTAGTCACCTACAGATTCGTGTAATTATTGCTTTAATAATTACGTAGAATCACTCTTTAATTTTCACTTGATTCTAAGAGCATGATGTCACAGTTTTCACCTGTTTTGCATATATTTCAAGCTCCATTTCCTAAAGAAACCAAACAATACTCAAGATACTCAAGTCAAACAAGACAGTATTGTAATAGCCTATCTGACATAACTAAGACTTAATCAAAACAATTTAGCAGTTAACAGTTTGTTTGACAAAATCCCTCATGATGTCACGGATGAAGAAGAAAAATCAGAAAGACTATTCTACGTAATTGGTTACATTATTATCCTCGTAATAATTAAGTGGGATGGAAGAATATTTTTAATTTTTTTTTTGCTCTCGTGCAGTTGGGCACTCTCAACTTTTCTGACGAAAATAACAGAACATAACAAAAAAAATAAAATGTTTCGTCAAACTCTGTTTTTCTTTTTTTTATGTTTTATTGTATATAGTTGTTATCTGTTTGATTGTTTATAGTTATTCCTTTGAGATTTGTTTTAATTCTTGTGTACTCTTCGAATTGTCTTTCATGTAACTTGGCATACGTAACAGCAAATAGGGATTAAAAATAGGGATTAAAATAGGATTAGCAGACAAGACATGAAGTGATGTCATCTTCTGACTCAATGCAAAACTTCAATTGGAATTCTTCGTGATTATTACACTGGGATAATAATCAATATTTGTGCACCATAAGCATTATTCTTCACGTGCAGCTAACGACGCAAAACAATAAATGTTTAACTATCCTGTTTCACCAATCACTCGATCTAAAGATCTTGGACTTCATTATTATAGCAGTTTAGCTCTCTTCAGCTAGGTATGGCTCAGTTCAGCTTATTGGAGCTTTAGTTGGTTATATTATTATATTATCAGGTGACTTTATTAAGCCTGCATCATGTAGTGGTTGTGCAATCTGTGTATCAGCTTAATTTGGGGAGATGATCAAAAAACCAGTCAGCTTGATACCATGTGCTTAAAAATTCTTTTTTTTCTTTCTTCAAGGAAATCATAAGCCCAACTGCCAATATTGGAAATGACCTCATATATGTGTATAATATTTTACAACGATCTAAAGATCCAAAACATTAGCACATACGCAGCATCCCGATTTCTAACATCCTTCATTTCAACTCGTGTGAAATCACATTTATGTATTTGATAAATCCTGCACATTTATAATAATATTATGCTTTAACCGTTTGCCTGATAAACATCAAATTGGCGTTGGTGGATATTTGAACTGGAGTTTGTGTGAACAAGGCACTGATTTTTAAAGTTAAATATTGGTGTTATGCAAGCACTCTTTTATGGAATAGGGGTTAAAAAGTCCACCTTTGCAGGGGTGGACACTGAGTGGACAGGGCATTTCAAAAAGGTGTTCATGGTCAGTTAAAGAGTGACCACGCAGAACATCAGTGTTTGTTTGCCGGACTCTTGTTATTTCTGCAAACAAACCAAGTTTGCTCTTCTGTGATGCCTCGTTTGATTGCATATGGCGTTCCTGTTAGATGCAAAATAATTGATTATTACATCTGCCCTGGAATTACAGTAAATCAAATCTCTAGACATTACATTGTATGTGGGTCACTCACTGAAGATGTTACTGCAGTAGATAAGATAAGATAAGATAAGATAAGATAAGATAAGATAAGATAAGATAAGATAAGATAAGATAAGATAAGATAAGATAAGATAAGATAAGATAAGATAAGATAAAGACAAGATAAGATAAGATAAGATACGATAAGATAAGATAAAGACAAGATAAGATAAGATAAAATAAGATAAGATAAGATAAGATAAGATAAGATAAGATAAGATACGATAAGATAAGATAAAGACAAGATAAGATAAGATAAAGACAAGACAGTATAAGATAAGATAAAGACAAGACAAGATAAGATAAGATCAAGATAAGATCAAGATAAGATCAAGATAAGATAAGACAACAAAAGAAGACAAGATAAATTTTACTTTAATTCGTGTTTAAATAACTACAAAACAAAGTGAAAGATCATATATATATATATATATAGATAGATCAAGGAAGAGAAAAGCCTATAAAACAGCAAAATTTTTAATTCATTTCCATTTATTCATTTATTCATTTATTCAATTTACAATAACAGTTTTCATCACACAAATCATCCATATAAAAGACATGCGTGACACTAAGGAATCATAATACGACTGACTGGCTGGGCTGACTGGGCTGGCTGGCTGGCTGAGTATGAGGAAAGTATGATCAGAGATATAAAATGCCTTGGAAATACATATTTCTTTTAGAAGTTCACATTTAATACTTAAAAAGGCAGTCTTGTCTCGTGTGAGTTAATGCTTATGTGCACAAGTATTTACCAAGGCTATTAGAATTATTTAGTTACTTCTTAGCAGTGTCTGTGAGCATACATTCATCTGAAGTGGTTTTCATTGAATTAAGGAAACTTCATTTCTGCCACAAATAAATCAAATCTTGTTGCGCTTCGTCTGACAGACTTTTTCTGGATCATGATTTATGCCCATTGGTGCACATGTATTTCTCTCAGCTCAAGAACTGAAATAAAATGTCTGTATTTCTGTCTTTCTACTATGTATTGATACCAGCTGGATGTCAATAAACATTCAATTGTAGGTGCCTTGTACTCAGTGTCTATGCTTGGGTATAGTAAAAGACCCCACCCATTGGGTAAATGTGTCACGTGGCGTGGACTCCAAGCCTTATCATCTCATCACGTCTGCCTCTGGATAGATAGACAGATAGACAGATAGATAGACAGATAGACAGATAGACAGATAGATAGACAGATAGACAGATAGACAGATAGATAGACAGATAGATAGACAGATAGATGGATAGATATATAGATATATAGATAGATACATAGATAGATGGATAGATAGATGGATATATAGATAGATACATAGATTGATTGATGGATTAATTGATTGATTGATTGATTAATGAAAATTGTACAATATTATCATCATCTAAATGGAAATGTACGATTTATGGTTAAAATACGCATTTAACACAGTCTGTGTGTCTGTCTAATTAAGGGTTTCTAGTTTCATTGCACGACTAAATTGCCAAGTGCAAATCACATAATTAACAGCAGGAACACTAACACAAACATCACAAAAAAAGCTAATACTCTTCAGATATTTACTTGTAGAATAGACAAACAGTTCTTGTGGTAGAATCAATAAAATCTCACAAAGTGCGCGCGATCATTCAGTCACCATGCCTACAAAAAACATAATGAATTTTTTGATGCTCTACTGGGACTCTTGCGAAGTCCTCGACTCACTGGTTGCTGGAGTCGATAATTCACGCAGTATTCAGTCACAAGCAATAGTCACCCTCAATAATCAGTTACAATCCACTCACTGAGAATGTGCTAAATGTGACACCAGGAAGGTGATTAGCATACAGGATTAAATGTGTGCGATAAACAATGATTTGTATAGGTTTTAGATTAGGTGAAGTAATTGAGAGAAATAGGTGCTTAAATTATGTAACACATAAATATTCCATTTGAAGATCTGCAAAGCAAACTTGAGTTTTGCAACTAACTTCAAAACTGCAAAAGTTTCGCAAATTACCAATTTTACCCCAGAAATAACACAAGAAAAATAATTTGATTTAAGATGATCATTTAAAGTAATTGTTTAAGTAATTTATTTCTTTATAACTCAAGTCAATAAGACACCAAAAAAACCATTACTTGAAACTAGTCAATGTTGATTCATACATTATTAGTTATTTTGTAAGCCAAATTTGAGATTTTGTTTTTGGTCACTTCATACCAGAATAAACAAGCAATTTTACCGAATTGTCAAGCACCATTGACTTTATAAAGTGTAAGAATAGTTCATCATTAATCGAACAACGAAAATAGTTAATATCATTGTACTTTATGTTAGGAAATGACATTCCAAAATCAAAGTTTAAGATTATAGTTGTAGCTTAGCCTAAACATAACCAAAGAATTTCGACCAACAGAAACTAGCTATCTAACCAGGCACTGAAGCATCATTAATGCCACAGACAGTTATACACTGTCTGGATGAGAGACTTTCACAGCAACATAATTTCTAAAGACTACAGTAAGGGATTGATTTTTCCCAGTCTTCAACAGTTATGATTTATAAGGATGAAATCAGCTACAAATCATACTGCTTACTCTGCATAAAAATATCTAAATATAGGTATATTTTGATCCAGGCAGTTTGGACTAATATGATGCTGTCAAAATTTTTAGTAATTTAGATAATCATTGGCGTTAAGTACTCTTTAGAATCTTTATTTTTTGGTGTGGTGACAAACAATTCAGGCTAAAAATGGTGAAGAACCCTGTAATGTTCTATCTGGCAGTTTGTTGCAGTTTGTATCATTATGTTACATAATAAAGGGTGACTACCTTATCATTAAATAGGTGATAAACACCAAGTGCCTAGAGTATAGATCTTTCTGATGAATTTCTAGCATCATGCAAATCCATTTCAATGGCTGGGTCCATTCATCTTGGTGAAGATATCGATTCCAGAAGGTAACCATGGAGTCGACATTGCTACCAACTCTGGTACAACGAGAGCACACCTAACATTGGTATCAGTAGCAAATTTGCTGATTAATAAATAACTCATAGCACTGGTCAATCCATGTGGTATTGCACTAGTCAATTAAGTGGTCAAGTGTGGTCAGTGTGGTTACTTTTTATATTATAGATTTGTTATGATATGCTTAAGTGAGTTGTTCATACCTTAGTAATTGTATGATAGAGATCACAGCTTCAAATTCATTTCACATTGACAGATACAGGACTACCAGTAAAAAACTAATCAATCCAAGTAGCTTTTATAGAACTAAATTATATAATTATTAAACCCACATAACCATGCCTAGCTGGATATATCTAGTGTTCACTAGAGCCAGATTTAGCAGAAAAAGCAGTTAATTATATAATGTTTGAATTTTAAGTTATACATATCTCCTCCAATTAAATACCAATCATGGAGTGTTCCCAGTATTGCCAAGATTGTAAAAGATAAAATTGTGATGGTGTAATTCTGTAATGGCATATCTAGATCGATTGTAGATCTGGATTCCATGCTGAGCAGTTGTCCAATAGTATTATATCTGTTGTTTAGAGCTGATTAGTATGGTGTTTCGAATCATCTGGTTCATAATATGGTGGAGAGGAGAATTAAAGACAAGTCTCCTTACTACCAAACTATCGAAAGAGCAATTTGAACGACTTATTTCCATAAGTTTCATCACCTATCAGTATCAAATATAGTGGACCCCAAACTGGTATTATTTACCGCGGTGCATTGCACTTAAAGTCCTCCAGCAGTACACAGTTATCTATTGTTTTTATTTTTGGACTCAGCATTGGCATGTTGCCATTGTATGAGTAAACTGGTAGTCTAAACAGGCAACCTTTTTTTTTAGCCATTTTGAGACATTTTGACTGCGCCTAGAAGACTTACCGAACTGGCTGTGGGTGTGGGTTGTTCTAAACACTATCAAATGACTAAAAGTTAGTCAAAACAAGAAGCTGAGAGAGATGGAAGGTTAGCATGCTTTTTCACCAGTGACTCATTTTAAGTATCTGAAGCCCAGGAACTGTTTAACAGTTACAGAATTCTAGTTGATATAAGGTCACTGAGCAATTTGTAACTTTTTAAATCAGAATCTATATTTATGATTGCATTCAACAACAATCCATTTCCCTCTGTATTTGCAACTTTTTTGGTCACTTGGTCTTTTGCTGACTTACACCTACTGGCCTATCTAATTGACAGATCTGCTATTGCTCAACCTATTGCTTTAAGCGTGATTGAAATCAATAGGTGCCTTACTGTAAAATCATCGATTGGACAGTTATCACTGGAATATGCAGCAAGCACATTTTGCAGTCATGGTTTGCAAACCCAGGGCCATATATTGTAATTAATTCAACATTTCAAAATGTATTCTGGTGCAGCAGCATCATCAGCTGCAATAATAACGTTCAAAAATGCCAAAATATGATTATGATATTGTATATGAGATTGGTAACTCTCATATCTTTTTCTAATTGAACTAAAACTGCTGGAATTAAATTAATTTACAGCCATTGTTTTTTTTTTGGTGAAAATATTGTCCACCTAAAAACACTCATGTTTCATTGCATTTCAATTTCATCAAATTTTGACAGTTTTTTTTCTCTCTCTTTTTTTTTTAAAGAGAACAAAAAACCACTCAATGAATTAGTTAGTTTTTTTCAAGAATCAAGACCCCAAGAAAAAGGACGGAAAAAAAGCTGAAAATCACATACAATTGAATGTGTAAAATGTTACGCAGATTTGAGCGTGAAATCCTGGGGCAATTTTTAAGCTGATCATAGCAAATCAATAGATTTCCCAATAACCGAACGGTTTTGTTATTTATTGATTTGTGAAACTAAATCTGGTAAAGCTGAGTTGCCTAAAATGATCCCACTGCGTAAGGCTGGGAACTCTCTGTGAGACAGTGTTGGGATACATTTGGAAGTATTTTAAATTAGTTTGTTGCTTAATTGGCCATGCATTAAGAACACAAAAATTAACTCAGTTTATTGTTACGTTCAGTTTCTCATTTTAAAGAACTTTTAATGGTGTAAACAGGGCACTCAGGAACGAAGAAAGAAACAATAATAAAATATATAATCATAAAACAACAACAAAAAATAAGTAAAATAAAAAGAAAAACTATTTATTTGGCTAGAATCATTTCAGAACCATGGTTAAACTACATTTTTTCCAAATTATTATAATAATTAATTCATGTTTTCATGCAACTTAAGTTGTCCGAACCGTGACCATTCAAGCTGTAACTTATAACTGCCCCTTTTACTTCTACTTTTGAGTCAAAATGCTTCCCTTAGACATTTAACCCTGAACTGCATTTGGGTGAAATTGACCATGTCTAAGTGTTATAACAGATCTTTTCTCATTTTCTCATTTCAGAACCATGGTTAAACTACATTTTTTCCAAATTATTATAATAATTAATTCATGTTTTCATGCAACTTAAGTTGTCCGAACCGTGACCATTCAAGCTGTAACTTATAACTGCCCCTTTTACTTCTACTTTTGAGTCAAAATGCTTCCCTTAGACATTTAACCCTGAACTGCATTTGGGTGAAATTGACCATGTCTAAGTGTTATAACAGATCTTAGCCCTCCCCCCCCCCTTGGAGTCCACACCCAACACTATATACTTTTTACATGTTCAGACACTGCTATCGTACTTTGTTTAAATCTCAATAATGAACACATGATAATTTCTTGTTGTTATTTTTTTTTTTTAATTCTGGTGGCACAGAGTTCCATGAAGCTCAGGATCCAGTAATGAAAAACCTCATATATTGACATTTAGTTTTGAATTATTACCTTTTCAGTTTTTATTATTAATTTTTTGCTGCATCTAAAATTATATGCTCTTGGCCTATAATTGTCCACAAATATATCAAATCTTTACTATCTGCTATATTTATACGAAATGTGAAAAAAATAAAAACTGTTGGTCTTGTAAGCTTAGCAATGCCTGTTTTATCAGGTCAAGTAAAGTTTAGATCGCCCCACTTGGCAAAGTGTCAGAAGGCAGCCATTGACTTCTTGCCAACTGAGGGAACTAAAATTATCCGGATGAAAGTCAATGACTGGTGCAATAGGGTGGAACGGGATGCAGGAAAAGATGGGAGCCCGCTTCTTGTTGCTATGTTGATAAATCGTGTATAAAATATAGGACTATTTATCAGGGTACATATGTCAAGAAATTATACATGGAAATTAGGTCTGATTTTCACCACAAGCAATGCAAGAATTTCAAAGTGGCTTAATTATATTAATTATATAAATTAAAAATTATATAAATGATATAACCTTGTAACTTTTAAATTCTTCAATTAAAGTTAAAGAGTTTTTGTTCATCATATTATAGCTGAAAGCAAATGTGTAATAAAAAATGCCTCAAAGTTATTCATATAGATTCATTAAATATTATTAGGTAAAGGAAATTAACATAATCAGCGATGGTTTCATTACACAGGTTCTTATTTATATTGTGTATCAGGTTACGGATTCAATTCTCTTGCAATTTCCTTTACAATTGCACTAATATACTGCAATTACATACACTAGATAACTATCATTATGAAAGTAATTTGAACAATTTTCTCTTTCAGTTTTCACCATGCCTTGGGCATCATGGACCCTCTTTGCTGCTACCAGTAAGTATTTAAGTTCGGTACAATAACATTCAGGCATTTGTGATGAAATTCTCACTGGTCTTAAGTCTGAGGTTAACATAAATTATAAGCAATATTGACAAATGTTAGTTTTATATATGTATATCTGGATGTAGAGAAGAAATTTTGATGATAAATTCATTTGGAGTCTACTCAACCCCATCACCTGGTAACTGTCGCACTGGGCAGGTACTACACCCTTTCAAACAGCAGCCATGTTGGTATTTTTGCCTCATTGACCTCTCTTTGTACTCAGATATAGTATTGTGATGTCATCAGTAGACAATGGCCATGGTGAGATCACAGAGTGCAAGAACAATGGAAAAGTAATGATGTCATAATATATGACCTTATCAAAATGAGGTCAATGAGGCCAAAGTGGCTGCTGCGCGAAAATTGCGTTTTACAGAAACATCAATAACCCACACTTTCCAAATCTTCACATTTCAAACATGGTGAAAATACATGGCAAATATTGAAATTGACTTTTTTTTTCTACTTGCTCTTTTTTCAATCTGGGTATTTTAAACATCTAATGGTTCGTGAAATTTGCGTGAAATATTTGAAAATGGTAATGGGTGTGAAGTTTCCATGGCAACCTTTTGTTAAACTTGCCAGACAGAACCGTGAGAAAGTTGATCCATGTTTTGAAAGTATGTTTAGAACTATGAATTATAATAAAGAATTCCAAGACAAGAAGATATATATATTAAAAATTAAAGGTAGAGAAAATTTATAAATACCTCACCATGAAGACCTTATTCTATGAATTGTACTGGCCATAATCAAAGAGGTGGTCTTTTTGAAATAGGTGAAAATTGCGAAGAATTCAAAGGTTTAAAAATGGACGACCTTAAAAAGTAAGGTGATCTCAGAGTGAGGCTTCAGTGTATATACAGCTCCCCTACAGCCTATTTCATAGATTTGGATACTATATCCCGCAATAGAGTGTGAACCTCATAGAAAAACCATGAGGTTCACACTATGAGGTTCAGTGTTGTGAACCTCATAACATACATTATCCCTTATAAAGAGAACAGCCTGGCCAATCACAGGACAGCACACAAAAACTTAGTGACGTCATGAGAGTCATCACTTCAACTGGATATTCTTCCCAAAATCTATAAAATAAACAAAATTAGCCTCACCTGACATAAGAAACCCCATTAACTTTTTGATTCCTTCAATCTGAGTACAATTTTAACATGGAAGAAGCTTCAGAAAGTCAACAATGAAAATTTGCTGAAGTGTCAGTTGAGCAGTGACAATAGCCCAGTTCACATGGTTTCTGGGTAACAACATGTCTTAAATACACTTTTCGGTCCTGAATGAGCATAAAATCCAAAAATATTTCAGTAGATATGGTTTAAATGTACTCAAATGTCCATAAACTCTCCATTTTAAGGCCGAAAGTGCTTCATATTGAAGACTCTCTCCTTGCTGAATCATGACGTTGTTGTTTTGAAATGGTGACATCATCACCATGGCGACCAACCAGAGTGAGGCAGAACAAATTGGGAAACAATATATTCTTACTCACTGCTGGAAAAATAGTTCTCATAAAAAATAATAACTGAGAGGTTATTGCGGGATATAAATAAAACCTAATAACTGTGTGGTTCAGAGCCTTGAACTTCACTCATCACTCATGAAGTTCAAGGCTCTGAATCACACAGGTATTAGGTTTTATTATAATACTACACTCTCATTGATGAGGGGACTGTCTTAGCCAATGGGAGTCCTGGATTCTCATGATTTCCTCTGGATTTCAGCTTCCAATTCCATGACATTAGTTTTCAAGTTTATGAAATTGGCTCTAAGACCACCTTACTTACATGATTTACCCATCAACCCTTGATAGCGGCAAGAACTTGCCTTTAGAGGGCTGCACTTCCATTATCTATCTATCTATATTATCTTTATATCTACCTATTTATCTATCTAACTATCTTTCTGCCTATCTATCTAACTATCTATCTATCTATCTATCTATCTTTAAATCTTTATATCTATCTATCTACCTATCTATCTTTCTTTCTTTCTGCCTATCTATCTATCTATCTATCTATCTATCTATCTATCTATCTATCTGTGTATTTATAAATAACATCAGCAATTAGACCACCTCTCTATTGAGACCATGGTGGTCTTCATAACACTTTGTTTGAGCATTTAATTAAAATGTTCTTACACAGTAAATTAGTAATAGATGCATATGATGTTGATAGTTTTAGCAGATTTAGAATATTTTTGTGTCAAATATGTTCAGTCATTTTGCTCAATTCATTCAGGTCGAAATCACAACAACACTGATGGATTTTTAATTATTGTTTCGTAAATTGGGGGTGCCTCATTAGCTGCTTATGTCCAAATCTACTCTGGCCATTGTATATTGAGCAGTGCCACACACTAACGATATTGATGCAAATGTTTAATCATATTGATTTTTTTCTCCTTTTGCAGTACTGCTCTGTGGCGCTGGCTCCAGCTACGGTATGTTCTATTATCACAACATAATAGTACATGACATGAAGTGACATAACATGCTATAACATATATATATGCTTTTATTGACACAGTTATATCATACATGATAAATTTGTCAAAAATAACAGATAAAAACATGTACTAAGTCTGCTTCTACTCACTATTTCTATATTCAATATATATATTCATGGTATAAAAGTTAAAGGTATATATTATCAATGGATTATCTATACATCCATGGTCCCAGTTGCTGAACAATAGCACGGTAATATGATCATTAAGTCACGTTTACATACATTTGTTAAATATATATATATATATATATATATATATATATATATATAAATAGACATATATATAGACATATATCACATGTATACAGTAACCCTAAATACATATATTACTGCAGTTAATACTGTTCATTATCACAATGTTAATTTAAGTACAACATTTGAATTAGGAGTATATATGACAAGGCATCGTGCACAGTTATGCAAATGAATGTAAAAGCATAACATAACATGAAATGACATGACATAACATACCATGCCATAACATGGCAAAACGTGACTTGAATCAGATAAAACATGACATGACATTACATGAAATTACATCCCATTACGTAATATATGACATGACATGATACAGCAGTGTTATTGAAAACCATACAAGCATGCTGCCCTCACGTTATCCAGCAAACACAATGAGAAAATGGCATGTCCCACTTTTAGAATTTTCAATAAATCAATTTTTAGATTAGGTCAATAAAAATAATGATCAATTGTTGTTGCAACACTTCAACTATTGACAATAATATTTCATACATTATGTATAATGTAATTAATTTTCCATAAATCTTTAATCATTTGGTGAGAAATTGGAAGATAGCTTGTCAAATGATATTGGCGTGACATTATAGAATATTCATCAGTTATTAGAGTATTACGATCTAGGGGTACACAACTATCTCGCCTACTAGCACTTGGCTGGTGGGCAGCTGCTCTTTAGCTTACTGTTAGAGTGCAGGAAAGTTGCTCACAAGATTATTGCAATTCGAAATGCTAAATTATTCATATCCTTATAATTTTTGTCAATTATGTTTTTAGAGACTGCAACGCAATGGTACCAAATTAGATTTATTAAAATAAGCAATTAGGCCTATTAAAATTATGAAACAAAAACTATGTAGTTGTGCATGACTTATTGATCAATATATTGAATTGTCATTTTTCAGCATGTTCAAATAGCACTGACATAGTCTACGTTGTGGATGCCAACCCTAACGTCAATGACGTCAACAACGTTAACAACTGGCGCGATCTGATGAAGATGTTGCGAGCAGTAACCCTCAATGTGGGAAAGAAGGCGCCGGGTGCTAGATTTGCTGCCATCACATACGCCAGGACTGGAAAGATTGCCTTCCACCTCAAAACATATGAGTGAGTGGTAACAGATTTGTTTTCATTACATTAAATCAATGAAGGATATCTAATATTTTGTAACATTAGTATATGACTATATGTGGCTAATGTATTCAGCCACGGAGGGGTTGGGCAGATCCTCCCAAACCACTCCCATCCAGGTGTAATAGGTACTTGGCAATTGGCAAGTTTACCACATAGATGGTGCTGGTGTGAGCTCCAAAGCCAAGACTACTAGTCTTTAAAAAAGAGCTTAAGGCTGAATATTTGGAAATGAGAAATACACTGGATAGGCCTTAGAACCCCTTTACCATGACTAAAAATCCAGGTAACCACAGGAATATTTTGCACTCCCTCTACCCAGATAGCAGTCCAAAGTGGAACGACATCGGCAAGACGTCAGTGCTATTGATACGATGTTGAAACAAGAGTGGCCAACATGGAACGATGCTGGACCGATTTAGAATGCTATCTTGGGTATCACAGCGGAAAGGAACTCCAGATATTAAGAATAGGAACTCTCTGACAGAACTCAGTCTATAGTTGACACCACACATGCAATCTCAAACAGAATCTGATAATCTGATGGGCTAGTGATCTCAAACAGATGATCTGATTGGCTGATGATCTCCCACAGATGATCTGATTGGCTGGTGATCTCAAACATGATCTGATTGGATGGTGCTCTCAAACAGATGATCTAATTGGCTGATGATCTCCCACAGATGATCTGATTGGCTGATGATCTCAAACATGATTTAATTGGCTGATGATCTCAAACAGATGATCTGATTGGCTGATGATCTCCCACAGATGATCTGATTGGCTGGTGATCTCAAACATGATCTGATTGGATGGTGATCTCAAACAGATGATCTAATTGGCTGATGATCTCCCACAGATGATCTGATTGGCTGATGATCTCAAACATGATCTGATTGGATGGTGATCTCAAACAGATGATTTAATTGGCTGATAATCTCTAAAATATTATGCAATTGGCTGGTGATATCTAATAAAAGTTCTGATTGGATGATCTAACAGATTATCTGATTGGATGATGATCTCTAACAGATTATCTGACTGGCTGGTGATCTCCAATGGATGATATTATTGGCTGGGATAAACATGTGATCCAATTGGCTGGAGTCAATTAGAGAACAATGCCTTATTATGGCCACAATACCTTCTCAGCAGACATTAAAAAGAAATTATCTACTGCCCTTCATAGCAATTTTTTGTCTTTAATTACAGTCGATACCAAGATGCAGCTGAGGCAATCACAAACATAAGTCCATCTTACGGAGACAATGCAGTGAACCTGCATGATGGTCTCACCCTGGTGGAAGTTATCATGAGTCTTGGAGTGACAACTGGTGGATATAGAGCAACTACTGTGGTGATCATCTCTGATGCAAGACCCAATGTCCAATCAGGTATACAGTGGAGTGTGTTTATGTAGAATAAAACTATACTGTGGAACATCAAATAAAGAACATTCACTATTAATACAACCTATTATTTCATGTAGACCCAAAACTGATAGCTATTGGATATTTAAGAAAAAGACAGTAAATGATATAAGAGATGTGCTATGCAATGAATAGACTTGTGCAAGGAAAAATGTCTTTCGGGCACCGACGAAATAAAAAAAAAAATTTTGAATATTGATTAATTAATTTTGCTGTGTTTTGCAGAAATCATCATCAACCAAGCAAACCATCTCGCTGTCATGGGAGTCCGCATCATTGCGGTTGCCTTAACATCATTCGCGGATGAAAATGCATTGGGACGTCTCATCACGAACCAAGTTAGGGATTTCTACAGAATACCAGACTACAGCGAATTGACGAAACACGAAGCTAACCTCGTCAACTTAATTTGTCTTCCATTCGCACAACAAATACGTAAATCTCAAATATCTTATGATTTTTGTTTCTTCTTGTTTCTTAATCATTATCACCCAGGTTGAGGTTAGTTTCTCTTCGGGCAACATATTCCCAAATATTTCAAAAGTTGTCCTGTGGTGGTAGCTTTGTCACAAATGACTACTAGATGAATGTATAGATACTTTAATTTTATATTAATAAGTCAATATTTTACTGCACAATACAAGGAAGTGCAGGCAAATCCAGTCCGAACATTGTCTTGTGACATAACACGCATACTTATGCAATAGTTTGGTCAGAAATACATTCTCTACTGATGTGAAGCTGCCATACATTGAACTTGTAATTGCTACAGCGTCATAATATAATGAGGATCAGAGTGTCAATGCTGTACACTGTTAATGCTCCGTGTCTGTGGCTCACCTGACATTGAAAATGTGTGGCTTCTGTGGGTGGGCGGATTAGGGCTTTACGTCCTGTATTCCTGCACCCGATGCGCTAATCAGGACAGGCAGGGACCATGGCAATGAGATGATGGATGAAACAGCCATCCAACATAGGCTTGACCGGGAATTGACCTGGGACCCAGTGGTTGGAAGTGCAGTTAAGTGTACTACCACTGAGCTAAGCCCCCACCCTTAAAAATTTAGTGGTTCTAATTTCGCAACCTTCACTTTCAGTCCAGTGCTCAGCAAATGCTGACATTGTCCTTGTGTTGGATTCCTCTGGATCCATGACGGAAACAAACCCGAACGGATGGAGTATGTTGAGGACCTTTGCCGTCACCCTGGCATCCAACCTCGCTTCCAGTCAGGACAGGAAGTACCGCTTCGCATTTGTCAAATTCAGTCATGAGGCTGTCATCGAAGCCCCTCTGCAAGAATACTCGTTAGTATAAATTAAGCCTATATGGGGTTATTGTATGTTGTGTTAGATGAGATGAAGCGAAAATAGTTTAAGAGTATGTAATAATTTTATAAAATAAGTTGAGACTAGCGATGAGGTTGTATGGGACGAGAGGATCCATAATAAATGTCCACTTGTTTTTCCATCTTGTATTTTCACAATAACATGTCATGGGGAGGCACAAAATATAAAAAAAATATATAAAATTAAAATTCCAATTTTCCAAACCATAAAACCTCCTATGTGTACAAATTAACTTCAAGTTTAGTATTTTTTCAATGGTGATATTGTGTAAGTTTTCATCATTATAGCTATTTGTTATAGTTACAAAGAACGAGCAGAAATTACATTGGAGAATATAGCAAACTTCAAGTTATTTCTTTCCCAGAAATGTTTTTATAAATATCGAAAAACAGGTGATTTTGACTAATACTACAGATGGATGAGGTCAAAGATAAAATAAGAGAATGATTCAGACACAGACTTATTTTTAACTTAAACTTACACAATTAAGATTGGAAGGGCTCCCAAAGGCAGTTTCCTGCAGTTATGCACCTCTGCCTTCTCATATTACATAACTTCAAAATAATACAAATTACTTCATATAATACTTATGAATTTATACTAGTGAATTTATAATGAAGTGTGATGACCTGGAATCCGTTTTTCGAATGTTACCCGTTCCCATGACCCCAGTGACCTCAGTGAGGCCGTTGACCTAGAATGTGGGGCATTTCCTATGCCCCAGTAAGGGGAGCACGTGATAGGGGCATGGCTGGGTTCCTATTGGCCAGAGTGGGCTACAGGGATGCTGGCAGCATCAGTTTGATTGAGTTTGGTCCATAGAATGGTATAGGCAGGACGTTTGGCTAGGGCAGGGCCAATAAAGCTTCAAAATGTATTCTTTGAGTTTGTTTGAGTCAAGTCTGAAGGACCTTACAAATTGGCGCCCGATATGGGACTCGACTCATTCTCAGGAATACTTTGGATCTGTGAGGACCTTTTCAAATAAGGTGCTTACAGGGATTTACTTGTGTTTTTAAGGATTTACCATTGTGTCACATTGGAGTACTCTTTTGTGTGTTTTCTACAACAGAATCTGAACAGCTAAGTAGTTTCACTTCACTTTGAAACTGGTCTTGTTGAGTGGCCCTGCCCTGGTTACTCTGTTTGTCTTATTTGTCTTGTTTGCTGTTTGTATTGTGTTCTGTAAGAATGCCTGGAACTTCAGCATTGAGACCCAAGCCTGGTAGAAAGGTACCCCAAGACAGGGAGAGCCGATCATTGGCTCCCCAGTCAACAGGGGTCAACACATCAGGCCCCCCAGTCGCCAGCATGGCTTCTGGGGATGCCACCCCAGTTAGACCACGTGCTAGCTCCATGTCAGGAGTGAGGCAACCTGGGGAGATCAGCTCCAATTCCGGAGTGAGGCTCCCTAGGGAAGGATCTAGAGCTAGAGCAAGTAGTGGAAAGAGGTCCAGGGATATGGTGCAGAGAGAGTCGGATTCGAATGACTCCTGTGCGTCCACTCCCACCTCTTCTCCAGAATATAGGACCCGGGTGGGGACTGAGCCAACTGGGGCCGGTGGGGCCGCTGGAGCAGTAATGGCGGACCACGTGGCCCCTGGCAATCGTGCCTATCGTCCAAGGCACAGGCGTCGTAGGGAAGCCTTACCCCCTTTGTATGATGGTCAGGGAGTAGCTTTTGCTGATTATTTGATGGAGTTTAGGAGAGTGGCAGACTTTAATGGTTGGACAGAAGATGAGCGTTGCTTCCACATGTGGACTAGTATTTCTGGCCCAGCTAGGCTCAAGATTGTCTCTTTGCCCTATGAGAAATCGTGGGTTAAGATGATAGAGCAATTAAATGGTCTTTTTTGTTCCTCCCGTGCTCTAGATGCTTATCGTAGTAAATGGTTTAATTCAAAAAGGGGGCCCGAAATGGATCTGGAGTCATATGGCTTGTTCTTAATGGATCTTTCCAGGAAGGCGAACCCTGCATCCTCGACTGAGGAGCAGGAAAGGTTTGCCAAGGAAAGGTTCATGGAAACAGCCGGTTCTCCCAGCATGAGGTTCTGGTTAGGTGCCCTCAAGCCCTCTACTTTACAGGATGCCATTGATTTGGCTGTCCAATATGAATCCGCCTATGAAGCCACAAGGCCCCACAAACCCGACCTTGGGCCAATAGGGGCCGTGGCTTTGCCCGTTGTCCATCCTGAGACCTCAGAATTAGCTCCAACAAGTCAAGCAGGGGTAGCTCCTTCAGCTAAAGGAGACCCCATGACTCAGGAGCAGGTTAAAGAGTTGTTTTATTCCCTGATGAATGATGTATTGGCAAATCGAGGTGGGCCCAGCGATAAGGGTCGCCGAGATGGGCCGAGGCCCCCTTCCGGTTCCAATAGGCGCTGTTTTAATTGCAATGATTACGACCATATTCGTAGAGACTGCCCTAAGCAAAACAGAGGCAGAGATCAATCTGGCCGGGGCAATCAGGGAAACAGTCGTCCAAGGGACAAGAAAGATTGGGATAAGGGGTCAGGGGCCCGAAAAGGTGCCCCAAAAGGTGCAGGGAATGGTTCACAGTCAGATAAGGGAGCTAGTTCGCTAAAAGAGTAAGGGTGGAGGAAGATCTGGTCCCAGGTCCTCCACCCTTGAAGTTAGTGGCTCCCATGAATAGTAATGAGGAGTTCTTTAAGGGACAGGATAGGCCTCAATGTGCTGCTGCACAAGAAGCCGTAACAGCCTGGTATTTGTCCATCCGGATTGGTTCCACAGATCTGGAAATGCTGGTGGACACAGGTGCCCAAGTTTCAATGATGAGTAAGAAAGTGTATGATGAGATAGCTGGAGTGTATAGATCTCCACTTTTGTCTATGGAAAGGAAAGTAGCAGCTGCAAATGGTGGTCTTATCAAAGTATATGGAAGGCTAGAGACAGAGATCTGTGTGGACAGAGCTCTGTATCAGTGTGAGTTCCTAGTTGCTGAGATGGGACAACTGACTGGGTTGCTGGGGATGGATTTCTTGAAGAAGCATAAAGCCACTTTAATGTGTTCCTCTGGAGTATTGCGTTTAGGTGGGTCAGATGTTTTGTGTAGAGAAGGTCCAGAAGGTCTTGGAGGTCGAGCAGTGGTCAGAGAACCCATTTGCCTGCTAGCAAGGCATGTGTCATTGGTTGCAGTCAATCTGGTGACATGGGGCAAATATCAGGGTCATGACCTTTTGTTCGAAGCCATTCCCCAGGTTAGTCAGAATTTGCATGTTATGGTACCTCGGGGCATAGTGGACGTGAATTGTCCTGATGCCAAGGTCTGGATAGCAAATCCAACTGGGAAAGATATTTGTCTGTCACAGGGTCAATTACTGGGGGAGTTGACTAGTGTCCTGTCTAACAAGGATTCTCTGGAAGAGGACACGCTGGTATCAGCTGTGGCTTCCAAGGAGGGCCCTAGACACAAGGACCTTCCAGATCACCTGAAACCCCTTATTGACCCGACAGAAGGCCTTAGTGGTGAACAAAGGGAAAAGTTGAAAATGGTTCTGTTAAAGTATGAGCATTGCTTTGAGGGAGGTCAATTTGGTTTAGGTCGAACAGACTTAGCAAAGCATGAAATCGATACTGGTGACCATAGGCCCTTTAAGCTACCTGCTCGTCGGTTGGGCTGGGCCCAAAAGCGAGCCCTAGGAGAGGAAGTTGATCGTATGTTAGATCTTGGAGTTATTGAGCCTAGTAGTAGTCCTTGGTCTAGTCCTCCAGTCCTTGTTCGTAAGAAGGATGGCAGTTTCCGGTTTTGTGTAGACTACAGGCGTCTAAATGCTTGCACCAAGAAGGATGCTTATCCATTGCCTCGAATTGAGGACTGCCTGGATGCCCTTGCTGGTGCTAAGTGGTTTTGTACTCTTGACCTGTCCTCAGGTTATTGGCAGATCGCTATGGAAAGTGAGGACAAGGAAAAGACAGCTTTTACAGCTCCTAGAGGGCATTATCACTTCACAGTGATGCCCTTTGGAGTCACAAATGGCCCTGCCACATTAGAAAGGTTGATGGAGTTGGTGTTGGGTGGTTTAGATCTGACCACTTGTTTGTGTTATATGGATGACATTGTGGTCCAGGGTTCCACTTTTGACCAATGCCTAGCTAATCTAGTTACTGTCCTTAAACGCATGGACCAGGCTGGTCTGCGTTTGAAGCCCAGTAAGTGTGAATTGTTTAGGAAAGAAGTGCCCTTTCTTGGCCATGTGGTAGGAGAAGCAGGGGTTAGACCAGACCCTCGGAAAATTGAGGCTGTCAGGAATTGGCCTGAACCCCAAACCCTCCATGAAATTCGTAGTTTTGTGGGATTTGCATCATACTATAGAAAGTATGTGCCGGATTTTGCTGCCCTAGCTGCCCCATTGCATGCCCTGATGACTCCCAAGGTCCCTTTCGAGTGGACCTCCGAATGTCAAAGGTCCTTTGAGGCCCTGATTAAGGCTTTAACCACTGCGCCAGTTTTGGCTTTGCCTCGAGAAGGCTGCCCTGTTATTCTTGATACAGATGCTTCTGATCTAGCAATAGGTGGTGTTTTGTCCCAGGTAATTGAGGGAAAAGAACGTGTTATTGCTTATGCATCTCAAGCTCTGTCGACTAGCCAGAAAAATTACTGTACAACTTACAAGGAGCTTTTGGCTGTTGTCCGAATGGCTAAGATTTTTAGACCTTATCTGTATGGACAGGGATCAGTGCTTTTAAGAACTGACCACCGTGCCCTTGTTTGGTTACAGAATTTTAAAGATGCGGAGGGCATGCTGGCCCGTTGGTTGGCATCATTGGCTGAATATGACTTCAGAATTGAATACAGGGAGGGTAAAAAAGCATGGAAACGCAGATGGTTGTTCTAGAATTCCTGTACGAAGGTGTAAGAGAGATGATTGCCCTGATCCAGGGCATGGTGACCAGGAAATGATGGTGGCCCTTGTACAGTGGAATGCTGACAAGGCTCACTTGTTGATGAAGCCATGGGAGCAGGCCCCATTGTGGCGCCAGGGACAGGGGCCAGGGAGAGCTAGAGTGGTAGGCAGCATTGGTGATGTGGCTGATGGATCAGCCAGGGCTGAGACAGTCTCTGTGAATCAGCCAGTGGTGGCAGTTTCTGAGACCAGCCCCGGAGTGAGCAGTGAGGCATCACCAGAAGGGGTGACTGCCCCACCGGAAGTGGGTGGCCCTGAACAATCTGAGGTCCTGGGTTCGAATTGGTTGAATGTGTGGACAAGGGGAGAGATTGTGGCTGCCCAAGCTCAGGATAGTGCGACAGCTTTGGCCGTGGATTGGCTGAAGGCAGGACAAAGGCCCTCCTATAGTGATATAGCAGATAGGCCAGGTAGTGTCAGAGATATTTGGGCTCAGTACAATTGGTTGCACTTAAAAGATGGAAAATTGTACAGAGAGCATAGATTGCCTACAGGAGAAAGTGTAGAGCAATTGGTGATCCCTGCTAAGTTGAGACGAGCGATATTTGAGCAATTGCATACCTCACGGTTAGGGGGACATATGGGAATCCATAGCACAGTGGCCAAGGTCCGGAGACGGTTCTATTGGCCAGGGTACAAGGAGGACATCGTCCGATGGGTTGGATGGTGTGAGAGCTGTCAGAAGCGTAGACAGACAGGCAGGAATAGGGCCCCATTACAACAGGTTCCTGTTGGGATGCCTATGGAGAGAATGGCAGTAGACATTGTAGGTCCTTTTCCAGAGACTAAGAAGGGGAATAAGGTCATTGTGGTTATTGCTGATTATTTCACAAAATGGACAGAGGCTTTTGCCCTACCAAACCAGGAAGCTTACACTGTGGCTGACTGTTTGGTAACTCAGGTGGTTCTAAGGTTTGGAGCTCCTTATCAGCTTCATAGTGATCAGGGCACCAACTTTGAGTCTAAGTTGTTCCAGGAAATGTGTAAATTGCTTGGCATTGTTAAGACCAGGACGACTGCTTATCACCCCCAGAGCGATGGCTTAGTGGAAAGGTTCAATAGGTCTTTACAGGACATGCTCTCTAAGTTAGTGAATGACTACAGAGATGATTGGGATGATATTCTGCCTTATGTCATGTGTGCCTACAGGGCTACGCCCCAGCACTCAACTGGAGTTACTCCCAATAAGTTGATGCTTGGGAGGGAGGCCCTCCTGCCTGTTGACCTGTTGTATGGTCATGTCCTCCAGGATCAGCCATCTTGTACAATTGAATATGTTGAATGGATACGGTTGGCTATGGAAGATTCCTTTGAGCGCTGTCGCCTAAAGCTGCGGAAATCAGCTCTGAATCAGGCGAAGCACTACAACAGATTGTCCAGCAATCAGTCTCATGAACCTGGAGACTGGGTTTTGCTGTTTTATCCGCCCCTGGCTAGGCAGAAACTTAGTTTGAAGTTTTTAGGGCCTTACAGGGTGGTGAGAAGAGTGGGGGAGGTTAATTATGAAATTGTGGCTCCTGCAACTGGGAAATCTCGAATTGTGCACATTAATCAACTCAAGCCGTACTTGGCTGAAGTACGTGAGACTGATCTAGCTAGAATTCCTGATTTGCCCTTGACTGACCCGTACACGGACCCCTTTCTCTATGATGAGCGTCAGAATGAGCCCCCCTCTGAAAAAGAGCAGGATCCGCCTCTGACGCGATCTGGGGAGACGCGAGATGGTGTACTTCGGAGTGCAGTGAGGCCGGCAGCAGCATCCTCTGA
This sequence comes from Alitta virens, assembly GCA_932294295.1. NCBI lineage: Eukaryota > Metazoa > Annelida > Polychaeta > Phyllodocida > Nereididae > Alitta > Alitta virens. The sequence goes on along the minus strand of OW028579.1, from coordinate 39,362,901 downwards.
ACACGTGATGCTGGGGGATGATGCGGCGTCCCCAAACGCTGATGCAGCGCCGTCTACCCACGTGGGTACAGGCCGCACGGAAGCGCCCAGGTTGATGCCTGCAAACCACATGGAATGTGGCGGGAAAGTGGCATCACCTTGGCTGGCAGAGGATTCCAGACTGAATCCTGAGGCTGAGCCCTTTGTTTCAAAGAGGCTGAGACAGCCACCCGACAGATATGGTCACAACATTGGATTTGATTAAGGTTCACTAGTTCAAATCCCGGTCTGTCGTCTATACAGCGACTATATGTATAGAGTGTAATTTGGTATTGGCAGATATTTTTGATTGAGTGGGATCCCCTTGCTAATTTTAGTAAGTTACTTTTTCATTAATACGGAGTAGGCTAGCGAAACTGTCCGGAAAGGAGTGAATCAGCTTAAGAATTCCGTAGGGCAATTTTAATTCTTTAAGTTGTACCATGTACCTGATGTGGTTTTCCAAAGAAAGTGTCAGTGTGACATGACCTTTCTCCGAAGGTTTTTATTCACTCGCCTAGTGAGTTATGTGTGACTTTAACTCTAGTAGGAATAACTTTCTTATTTTTAATAAGATTGCGGAAACATGGGGGTCTTGTCATGTTCATCTTTATGAGCATGTTGCTGTGACATGTAAAAAGTCGGTTTAATACTTTTTCGGTGCCCTAGCAGTGGTTTTTGCTGTAGTATGTCAGCTGTCATTTCTAGAAATAGGAATAGCTGTCTTCATGTGGTAATTTGTCAGATAGTGTGTTTCTTTCTCTGAGGCTTATCATGTGACGGTTTATTATGTGTTAATTCGTCAGATAGTGTATTTCTTTCTCTGAGTCTTAGCATGTAACGGTTTTTTATGTGGTAATTCGTCAGATAGTGTATTTCTGTCTCTGAGTCTTAACATGTAACGGTTTTTATGTGGTAATTTGTCAGATAGTGTATTTCTTTCTCTGCATTTTATCATGTAACGGTTTGGGACATGACAAATTTGTCCTGGTTGATGGATGACATCAGTATGGAGTTGCGAAACTTGTTAGTTTTGGTTCTGTTCCATTGGGTGGGTCCTGAAAGGTCCTAGATACTGATTCCATTAATTTTGTATTTGTTGGCAGGTTGGGGTTTCTTTGTCTGATGGAAACACGTGTTTCTTGTTGGTTAAAACCCGCCAAAAAGTGCCTGGACTTTTGACCTCTGCCATTTAAGGTCATTAGTTCAGCAAGTTGGCACAATGGGGTGTCTGTAAGATGGTTCCAACACCCCCCTTGGTTGGCAAGTAGACCGAGTTGACCCTTCAGTGTAAGGGGGGGGGGGTGGGGTAAATGGTGCCAAAATTCCATATTTGGCGAATTTTATTGCCTGTGGGGGAAAGACATAGTGATGCAGGACCTCCTTGCATCACTCCTTCCTTGAATTTCATTCAGGAAAGAGGTACTGCCCTAGGCAAGAAAAAGTTTAATAGTGAGAAGTTTGATATTTGTACTTGAACAAAATGGACATGGACTGCAGTGAATTGGCTGATGTGGTCATGCAGGCCCTAGATGCTGCAGGAGTGGATCTCCAGGTGTCAGTGGAGGAGAAGGAGGTGGAAGCTGTTTGTGGTCACCACTTGGACTATCTGGGGGCAACCCCAGTCCTTGTACAGGAGACCACTCCAGCACCACGCCGTCCGGGGGCAACCCCAGTCTTGGAGCAGGAAGCCACTCCACTTGACATGCAGGGGGCAACCCCAGTCAACCAGGAGTACTGGACAGTGGAGAGGGAGCAGGAGGCCCAGCAGCACATGTGGGCCTTCATGGAGTCCAGGGCTTATGAGCCCATTGGAGTGGCAGGCCAGGCCCCGGACCTCGTTCGGTTCCGCCGGCTTGTCCGGGCTAAGCCCTTACAGGAGGACATGGCCGTCCTCCTCCAGTGGATCCGGGATGAGCTGGGACCCCAATGCCAGCTGGAGGACGTTCTCCGGAGCATGGCCGACCAGGGGGGGTATGCTGGGTCTCCCCAGGCCCAATGGGCCACCCCTACATCGGCCCAGGCGACCACCTATGCAAAGGCAGTCAGGGTGGGTGAGGATTGTGAGGAGGCCCCGTTACTGGGCCCCTACAGCCCCATCACACCCCCGCCAGGCAGCCCAGAAGCCGAGGACGAGGAGAATCGAACCCTGGACCAGGCCCCAGAAGACCCCGTCGTCAGTACTGACGACACTGGGGCAGAGGTGTTGGTTCCAGAGTCCCCCAGTGACGCAGTCGCCCCGGACATGGGGACCCTGACTGTGACTTCCCCAGTCTCCGTGGCCCAGTCACCCAGTGCCTCTCCCCAAGAGTCTCCCTTGGCCGACAGATACACCACGTGGGTCTCCACGTTGCCAGCTGGGGCGGAGGGAAGTGCGACTCCCAGTGAGGTTTCCTCCAGCCCCACCCCTTCCTGTGTCCATCCGGTCCATAGGACCCAGGAGGCCTTCCCTTGTACTCGCTGTACGAAGGTTGTGACCTCCAGGAAGGCCCTGAGTCGCCACATGGCGACCTCTCACCATGCTTCTTACATGGGCTACCAGTGTCCCAGGTGTACAGTTGGGTTTGTGGCGGACCGGAAGTCCAATTTCCGCCGCCACCTGGAACTGCAACACAGGGCGACCCGGAGGGAGGCCGAGAGGGTTGTGGCCGCCACTGCCCTGGAGGAAATCAAGGGGCCCCACACGGATGCCTCTCTACCGGCCTCCAGGCCCTCGCCCACCAGGACCCAGATGGTGCCCACGCTCATGTCGACCACCTTGACCTGGACACCGTCCATGCACACCCAGACTCGGGTGCAGATGACCCCTGCAGGGCGACACCTTGCCTCTGCCTCTGGGGCCCCTCCCCTGAGAACCCTCAGGGAGAGTAAAGAGAACCGGATGGGCCGGCTCCCCTCAGAGATGACCTTGGAGGAGAGAATCCAAGACCTCATGAAGGACCTCGTCAGGGCCCGGGCCCAGATTGCGGCCCAAGCCCGAGACTATGAGGAGGTTGCACGACAACGAGATGGGGCCCTGAAGGATGCGGAATCCGAGAAGAGGAGGCGCAGGGATGCAGAGCGACAGGCTGACCTCCTCCTGGAGGAGGTAACCAGGATGTCCGAGGAGCGGACCAGGATGTGGAAGGAGCACCGCCGGGTGTCCAAACCCTGAGTCCTTCCATCAGCCTCCGTCCAGCCTCTGGTGTGTGGCCCGATCGTTGGGCCCACAGCCCCTGGATAACATCCCCAGACACCAACCCCCAGATGCCAACCGGAAATGTGTAAATGGACAACGAACTGGACCGCTCCCCCCGGAGGCCATGTGGTGACAAGGACGTGTGTCACTGGTCCTCCTGGGTGGCGGCCTCAGGCAGACTAATCAACGGAAAACGACCCAGAATACGCCCCTGGATAGCATATTGGACACAAATACATAGACACTACCACGGAATGACAATAGAATTGGGATTAGGCTTACCTAAAGGTGGACTTGACCTTGGATTAGGTCTGTGGACTAATTAGGTAGAGTGCCTAACGGATACCCAAAACAGGTTGGAAAGTGTGGACTTGACCTCCGATTAGGTCTGTGGACTAATTAGGTGGAATGCCTAACGGATACCCCACCTGGTTGGATTATTGTGTGTAGTGATTTCAATGCGCAGGAGTGTCCATCTTTGTAGTGATTTCAACGCGCCAGATTCTGACAGATGACCTGACAAGGTCACGGCTTGACAGCTGTCAGACGGTGTTTGGCTTTGAACTGTGACTAGTCCCAGGACTGTGTGAGTGGACTGTGCCTCTGGAGTGTGACTGACAGCTCCCCTGGAGCTAGTGCCCAGTGACAGGGACCAGGAGGATTGACTCTTTATTGTTAAGAAAAAGTGTGAAATCATTGTGGACTCTTGTGGACTTTGAACGGAAGCCATATTGTTGTGCCAGTAATGGCCTTGTTATGTGCTGAATATTGTGTGTTTGTGCCCAGCTATCATTGGGCTGGGGTGGGTTGTTGTTGTTGTCGTTGATGTAGTGTTGTTGCTTATGACATGTCTGCCCTGATCGCTAGTCAAATCGTCCTATTCATTGTTAACCAATAGTGGGTACTTTGCTAAAAGTCACTGTTGATGCTGCCTCCATCCCCCCGGAAGACATTGGTGATTAGGTCTCCTCTGGGCCCTGTCGGAGGCATGAGGACATGCCTCATTTGTAGGAGGGGACAGTGTGATGACCTGGAATCCGTTTTTCGAATGTTACCCGTTCCCATGACCCCAGTGACCTCAGTGAGGCCGTTGACCTAGAATGTGGGGCATTTCCTATGCCCCAGTAAGGGGAGCACGTGATAGGGGCATGGCTGGGTTCCTATTGGCCAGAGTGGGCTACAGGGATGCTGGCAGCATCAGTTTGATTGAGTTTGGTCCATAGAATGGTATAGGCAGGACGTTTGGCTAGGGCAGGGCCAATAAAGCTTCAAAATGTATTCTTTGAGTTTGTTTGAGTCAAGTCTGAAGGACCTTACAGAAGTCATGAATACTTTTATCTACACCATTATTCAAATACCTTACGACCTGCCAATAAACAAATTTAAACCATCTGAATACAGCTGTGTACTGGGGTTACAAGTATAAAATACACCTCCATGGTATAAAAATAGATTAGGTATAAGTAATACCACAAGTAATATTTATGAAATTGAGTGGTTGTCTAGCTGAACATTTTTTATGGAGAGTACTGTATATTTGGTTATTCCTTGTTGTGATACACTAGTTATGGTGTGATAAACAACCTATGAAGAATGTGGGGTGTGAGATAAACAATACCTTCATCTGTACAGTATATCTTCAGGAGTTGTAATCAGTTAATTACAGGATATGTGAGTAACATAAATGATGCTGTGATCATACAAACCGCGAATTACTCATTTGGTGCTTTTTACGTTTTTCAGACCAGAGTTTGCAACGAAGATAATGTCATCATCACACATGCGATGGCTGACTAACCATGCCGACGCATTGAGGAAAGCTGACTCTTTGCTGTCTGGTGCTCGTAAGTCAGATTTCAACACCTTTAGTGAACAAACTCGTCACTCAAGAGTGCCATCCAAACCAATTGAATGGGTGGTCTCAAATTTGGCAATGGAGCAGACTTGCATATATTAAGCATATTGACCTTACAAAATAGTTCCACTTACTGTCATATCTATATGGTTATGTTAATCTAAATTAAAAGGATTTTTAATCGGGCACCATATAAGTGAAGGAAAGTGTGGGTTTTTTTTGTCAGCAGCATCTAAGAATTTAAAGGCACTGCAGCTCAAGTAAAAAAAACCCAATTTTACAAAACTATCTGTACCTTATAAATGGCGAATATTGCTGGTAACGTACATCATTTTGGCTATACTGCTCTCATAAGCCAAATCAGGTACTTTGATTGATGATTAATTTTTGTATTAGCACTAGATGGCAGGGCGCAGTACATCGTCCTGATAACAGATGGCGTGGCGAACGTAGAAGCTGACGAAGGACCCCGGGTGGCCCAAAAGATTAGGGACAGTAACATTGGCATTGTGGCTGTTGGTAAGACTAGATCAACTTTTATTGAATTGAATGGAATTGACAAGAGATTTATTCAGCAATTGACAAAAATAAACAATAGAATAACATACAAAAGGTAACATTTTTGTATAGTGTTGAAATTATGAATATAGCCTAATTTATTTCATACTAACTTTGCTATTGAATAATTGTGTTTCATATATGAAGTGGAATTAGATGCCCATTATTCTTGGCCATTTATTGAATGTGTCTTTATTGATGCATTCAGGGGTCTTATAGTGACTGACAGACAGACAGACACATGACTTATAGCCAAATCACATTTACAATGTGTATTAAAATACATAACTATATCTATATAGATGAATTGGTGGCAAGGGAGACCCTCAATAAGTCAGCTATCACAGACGCTAATGACTTTGTCTTCTTCATATGTTTACTGTAAGCCTGTAACACGTTGCCATGGTTTTCATTTTAGGTGTGACAGAGAGAGTGAACCGAGAAAAACTTTATGAGCTGACAGGAGCAGCCTCCAACACAATCCTGGCGGAGAATTTTGATCAGGCTTTGATCGGAGATTTGGTCACGATCATAAACCAACTTCAGAGCTGTCCTAGTAATGACAGAACTCCCCAAGGGCCACCTAGCGTCCCAGGTGAGAAAGAAATGCAGAGATAGATAATTTAATATTGTGAAGGGCTTGCCAAACAGACTGATAGGGAGCATTGACTTGGAGACTAAAGGATGTCATGTGAATGACTCTCGTTGGCTGGGGGACCACCTTAGCCAATGGGAGTCCTGGATTTACATGACGTCCTCTGGAGTTTAGTTTCCAAGTACATGTATTCTGCTGTAATTAGCTGATGCAATGGGCCAAATTGGTAGCTACCCATCCACCAAATGCACTAAAGCTAAGTGTGGAGTTACAATAAAAAAAATCAATTACCAAGGTAAAGATGACCACAACAAAAACTTGAAAAAATTTAAATAAAATTAAACGAAAAAAAAAAATCGATCAACTCACCACTCAAAAATTGAATGAAAAATTAAAATCAACTCACCAGACTTCAGAATAAAATGCTGATTTACTTACATAAAAGACGCTACTTAATGGTCACCGTGTTTTTGTCTTGTCTAGCCTGTAGTGGAGTTCCTCAGATCGTCTTCGTCCTGGATGCATCCGACAGCATTGACCTGAAGAGGCTTGGAGGATGGGAGATGTGCAAGGAATTTGCTCGGCGTTTGGCCGGAGATATCAAACAGCAAGTGCCTGACGCTCTCTTCGGAGTGGTCACGTTTGGGCCGACGGCTGTTGTGGAGTCACAGCTGGACAGGTGGGTATTTCTATAAGAATGTTTAGCAGTTGCAAAATGCAGTCAGATTAACACCTCATATCTTTTACACTGAAATAACAACAGAAGCGGATCCAGAGATTTGGGGGGGGGGGGGGGGGCTTTACAAATTCAATGTACTGCGGGGACCGCTGATTATTTTTCTTTAATTAAAATGTACTAGGCCAAGGGGGAGGGGGGGGGGGGGGGTTCAACTCCCTAAACCACCCCCCCCCCCTCCTAAATCCACTCCATTTTAGACCTTTTTATTTTATTAAGAAGATTTTTGATTGTAACCAGCCTCATGGGAATCACGGGTTCTGGACAATTATTTTCCTAAGTTTTACACTTTTAGCACTTTTGGAATTTGCCGCCATCTCTCAATGACTTACATTCGTCTTATGCTGCAATTTGTACCTAATAACGGGATTGCCCTCAAACCTAACAAACGACTGGCAGCCAAGGCACATAAATACAAAAACAAATAGTATTTTGATGTTTAGTTACTACGGTGGCTGGGAGGGGACATGGACATTTTTTTATATCTCGTTCCAACGAGAAAGTTAATCGTTCTAACGAGAAACTATCTCGTTTTAATGAGAAACTATCTCTTTCTAACGAGATCCTATCTCGTTGGAACGAAATAATATCTCGTTCTAACAAAATAACATCTCGTTCTAACGAAATGATATCTTGTTCCAACGATAAAGTATCTTGTCATAACGAAAAACTAAGTTCTCATTTGGACCAGATAGTTTCTCATTGGGACAAGATAGCTTTTATCTCGTCAGAACGAGATATTATCTCGTTGGAACGAGATATTAAAAATAAGTCCATGTCCCCTCCCAGCCACCATAAGTTATGCAGTGACTGTAAAAAAATTAATTCAAGCTGTGGATTAAGGCTGCAGGTTTTTACGGAATTAGGTCCTCACGTAAAAAGGTAAACTAACTCTATATATGGTTTTCCTTAAAAGCTGTTCCGAACTTCTTAGGGCATGCAGGTCTAGGGCAACTCGAGCAGTGTAGCTAGGACATTCCATGTGAAATGGTCCAGTGGTCCCCAGGTCACGTTTTCAGATTTACTTGAAACTCCACTATTTGAAACTTTGTTATATTAAATGATGGGTGGGTGGATGAATTGGGGCTTTACGTCCTGTATTTCTGCACCAGTTGGGCTAATTAGGGCAGGCAGAGACCATGGCATGAGATGAAGGTTGAAACTGCCATCCAACTAAGGCTCGACTGGGAATGAACCCAGTGGTTGGAAGCCCAGCGTGCTACCACTGAGCTAGGCCACAATCCCGATATGTTAAATGAAGAAATGCAAGTATCTCTGGCCTACTCCCAGTAGGTTTTAGAGTATCTAAAAAAAATTAGTTTTTGACCTAAAAACAGTGCTCGCGAGAGCTTTTAAATTTTCCTCAATTTTCAAATGCTCAGACATCTCTACTAATCAAGATATAGGTCTCAAATGTGGTTTATGAACTGTCCTGTATGCATATATTAGGATCCTGATTACAGTTGCTGAGCACAGTTGTTCATCTGGTGCTAGAAGCATCCTCAACATGTTAATATATTTTAAAAAATTAGCTTACAGCTGAGTTTATTTGTTCTTTTGAAATCTTTTGTGAGTAATGCATGTGATTAGGACTAGGTGTAAAATAAATTTCATATTTATTGAAGCCTTTTTGAGATTTGATGAAAATCTTTCTTACAAAAGATAGCCTTCAAGGCTTTAGCTAGATGACCATTTGTGACAGGGGATACAAAATATAAGAATTTTTTTTTGAAAGTAACTCGTGTAGTCATCTTTAAGCGCTGAAAAAATCAGAGAAGCAAAATTTCTAATTTTTCTGCAAAAAATTATTGAAATACATTAATTTTATACATTTTCACCACCATAGATACTTTGCATCTCCTCCTTAAACATATCAAAGTTACAAATAGAGGAGTTTCAAGTAAATCTGAAGACATGACCTGGGAAGATTTCTTCATTCTGGTCAATTTGACATGGAATGTCCCAGCTGCTCTGGGCCCTGCAATGAATAGGACTCCCCCACACGGGCTAGGACTGTGGCTCTTCTCTTTTTGTTTCTGTGGCAGTTTTTCTATATGAAATAAATATATGTCATGCTATATTCGTTCAGTGACATCACTACTGTCCAAAGAACCATCCTCAACGCAGGCTACCTGGGCGGTGTCACTAACCAAGCAGAAGGACTGAGAACCGCGAGACAGATACTGGCAAGTGCACGAGAGGGCGCTACTAAGTATGTTATCATGCTGACTGATGGGACACCTACCGCGGAAGTTGGACAAGAGTACACTGTTGCAAAGATTATGAGGGAGGAGGGCACCATGATGATAATTATTGGTAAATAAATAAAGAAGAACTTTATAATATTATAAGAGAGATATTCAGTCATAATGTTATGAAGCAATACCCAGATTATTCACCACGTTATCTAGCATAATGACAACTGTAACGAGCTTGTTAAATTATACTGTGGATTAATTGAAATTTTGTTGTGTTAATTGAGAGGTGATTGTATTCATTAATTGCATATTATCTAAAAGCTGTTGAGATAGGTAAAAAGCACAATAGCATGACAATTAGTGGTTGAGATAGATATTTCCTGGTCATTTCTACAATTGATTGCTATTTACTGCATCAACTGACCTTTTTTTTTCTCAAGGTGTCACTTCTCACAGAAATGAACAAAACCTGTTTGAGCTTGCTGGAGCTGATGGAGTGGTATTTCAATCTGATACTTACGGAGGCCTCACATCCATGGTGTCTCCTGTCATATCTGCTACAAGGGCATGTCCTCCTAATATTGGTGAGAAAATAATGAAAAAGAAAGCAAAACGAGTAATAAGAGGAGATAAAAAGACTTATGTCTGTTTGCATTGAGGGCTGTTCAGTGAAAAGACTCTGTTGTCTCTAGGTGACCCCATTATGTAAAATTGTTGTTATTATAATGCTCATTTTCATGTAAACTTTTAAATGAATGTATCTGAACCTGTCTTACCCTTCAAATTATCCGTATTACTGGACGAAAGTTTTTGTATTTTCTAGTACCCTGCAACAGAGCGTATGTCCTCTTTGCTATCGACCAATCAGAGAGCATCGAGGGAAAAGGCGCTGGAAATTTTAAACAACTCAAGAGGTTTGTCATTGACCTTGCTTACGGTCTTTACCAGAGATATCCTGATGTCCAGTTTGCCCTCGTGTCCTTTTCTGACCAGGCTGATGTTCTCAGATACTTCGCTGACTTCAAGTAAGTTGTGTTTTAACAGTTGAGTGTCTCAGACCATAATACTTGCACACAATTTATAGTCTATTATGGACTATTTTTTGGTTCTGTCCTTTAGTCTACATTATGTAAATTTTCACAGAATATAAACTTGATATATTCACCATCTCTTAGGCCAAGTAGAAAACTTGTCCGATAGCTCTAATAATTCTGGTTTCTAAACTTATTTCTAAAGTAAAACTTTCCATATCTAAACTTATTTCTTGTCAACTCATCCACTTCATTAAATGACTTATGTGTGGCACATGTATTTAACTTGAACAAATTGTTTATGGCCACAATTTCAGAGGGATAAAAAAAATGGAAGAGTTTGAAAATGCAGTGTCCAGTATGTCGTTCCATAATGAGAAAACCAATTTAGCAGCCGCACTGAGCAAATCAAGAGAGGCCATTGTGAAAGGTGTTTCTGGAGCAGCCCAGGTAAGATAGCAATACTAGCTGATAGGATAAATGTCACAGTGAAATCTTGGTGGATAATTGTGGAATTACTATAAAATGGCTCCCTTTAATGGAAAATTCAATTTACATCATCACTTTTATGTTACTACTGATGTTTCTCGGGTAAAGCGGAAAGCAGGGATTGCATTCCATGATGTTGACTATGTTATTTCTTTAAATTAACTGTTGTTAATAGATTTTCTGAAACGTTTGTTTAATATAACAGATCACCACAATTATAAAGGTGAATGCCTTTACTAAGGCAATGAGATTCAAGGAAGTTTTAGACCATGACATATACTGTGAGCTAATTACTTCTTCTGAACTGCACTATTGTAAAAGATAAATGAGCTCCAAGGGAAGTTGTAGACCATAACTTATACTGTGAGCTAAATACTTTTTCTTGAACACATTGTTCTGGTCACTATGTTGGCCTTGCATGGGCTAGGACCGTCCCTGGCTGTTCTCTTTTTGTTTCTGTGACAGTTTTTCTATGAAAACAATTTAAATATATATATGTCATGCTATATTCGTGTAATCTCAGTTACCCTTTACGATAGTGCGGTTCAGAAAAAGTATTTAGCTCACAGTATACACTAACACTAACCGTGACTCTGAACTGCATTATCGTAAAAGGTAAATGAGTTCCAAGGACGTTTTAGACCATAACATATATTGTGAGCTAATTAATTATTCTGAACTGCACTATTGCAAAAGGTAAATGAGTTTTTAAACCATAACTTATACTATAAGCTAAATACTTTTTCTCAACTGCACTGTCGTAAAAGGCAAATGAGCTCCAAGGAAGGTTTAGACCATAACTTAGACTGTGAGCTGAATACTTTTTCTGAACTGCACTATCCTTGATTGCAGGTACTTCTAATTACTGATGGGGAACCAAACATGGAAGTGGGAGAAGAACAGGGCGAGGCAAAGAAGTTGAGGGACTTAGGAGTCAAAATATTAACATTGGGTAGGCTGAATTTTTAGCTAATGGTTAAGTTGGCTGCAAGATAGACTCAATGACGATCCACTTAATTACCTTACTCACAAAGTAGTAAACCAGTAAAGAAAACCGAATAATCCTAAAAAATCATCATCTCACTCACTTCCCCACTCACTAATAATATATTTGATAAATAAGAACCTCTAAAAATCTCTTTGTTGAGACACTATTTCATTGACTCACTGAATCATTCTCACACTCACTATACCCTTTCTTTTCGCTGATTAGTGAGGCACTAAATTATTTACTCACTTACTGTTCAATCACTCACTTAACGAGTAACTCACTAAGTCACCTTTTCACTCTCTTAGTATATCGTGAGTGATTTGATGAGTGACTACCTAAATCACATACTCTACTACTCACTAATTAGTGAATCAATAAATTAATGACTCACTAATCAATAGTAATCATCCTATCATTCATGCTCACTAATAATAAATCACTTAATAAATGATTGAGTAAATCAATCTTCAAATGATCGCTAAATGACCAACTCACTATATCACCATCGCAGCACACACCCTTCAACTCACCAATGACTTATTAGTAATTACTATTCATTCTGTGAGTGATCCACTAAATCACCCTCCCATTCACTCTTCTACCTTCTTCTTAATAAATGATTGAGTAAATCAATCTTCAAATGATCGCTAAATGACCAACTCACTATATCACCATCGCAGCACACACCCTTCAACTCACCAATGACTTATTAGTAATTACTATTCATACAGTGAGTGACCCACTAAATCACCCTCCCATTCACTCTTCTACTTGCTTGTTTACCCCATCAAATGACTCAGCAACCCGAATGGTCCAACTTTGCAACTGACTGACCTAATAGAAAGGTGAATTAATAGCCATTCACTATCAGGGTACATTTCATTCTCCCTTTCATTTTCAGGAGTGACGAAAGAAATCAACAGGGATACTCTTGAACAGATAACTGGTGATCCGAGATTTGTTTTCTTGGCGCCCGATTTCCAGTCGTTGACGCCCAACATCGAACCTCTTATCGTTACTTCATGTGATCGGGGAGAACGTAAGTTAGGCTTTTAAAAATGTCTCTTTATATTGGTGCTTCTGGACATAGTTCTGTTGAACATTAGATTCAAGCTAAGGATACTAATATTTACATTATTTATTCAGTTGTACTAGGATCATTTAAATTCAATGATTATGCACAGTACACTGTAGCTGTTATTGTATTGTATTGTATTGTATTGTATTGTACTGTATTGTATTGTTGTCTATTGACTGCATAAACAAGGAGCTAAATACAAAATCTCAAAATTTGACCATAATATTTTGGATTATATGCCACAAATGTAAAAGATATACAGACGATTATGAAATGTTACATCTTAATTCTATTTCCGTCAGAAGGAGCCGAGATTCCAGACTGCTTGGCGTCAGACGTTGTCTTTGTGCTGGATGCTTCCGGAAGCGTCAATTATTCCGACTGGAGAAATGCGAAAGATCTCCTGAAAGACATCATGGTGCACTTGAACAGGAATAACCCATCCATTAGATTTAGTGTGGTGATTTTCAGCTCATCTGCTACTCTTATCGCTAACTTGAGTTCTGATGTTCAGCATGTTTCATCTCGCCTCACCGATTTTCTCTGGATTGGTAAGTCCAATGATAATTTTAGAATTCAAATTATATGAATTGTTTCTCCTAGTGTGATGGCTATTGAAGCTATAGAAACCAAAATCAATGATGCTTTGACAATACAAGGTGATGTTCTCAAGTTGATGTTCTATGTTCAAGAACGACTGGTTTTTAAAACATAGGCTGCACTGCAGCAAAATACCCTCATCGAATCCCACATAGCACTAAGGCATCACTAAAATTGTTAAGTGTTCATCCGACAGGCAGGAGAGTGGGCGTTACACTTTCATTTCCAGAGCAGAACTCTAATAAACACTTTCGTTTCAAGAGTTGAACTCTGACACTAATGCACTTACCCTTATGAAATTTTATACAGTAACATTCTATATGGCCTAGTGGTGCCTTATGATAGCCTTGTGATAGCCTTGCTTATTAATGCAAGTTATACAAATCAGGGCCACATGAAAAATTTGGAATATAGATATTGTTGCCCCTTAAAAATATAAATTTTAATAAATAAATAGTCTTAAGACAAATTCCAAATTTTCTTAGAATTAGTTTCAATAATTTTGATTTCATCGTAATGAAGGTCCCCAAACTCAACAGCAGTAGATGTATTAGTAATATATATGAGTGTTGAATCAAATATCAAATGTATATTTTCATTACCTTTCTGACATTTCAGGACAAGAAACAAACATCGCCGAAGGTTTATTTGTAGCTAGAACTCAGGGATTCAAAAACTCCGGAATAGGCCGTCAGAAAGTGACCGTTTTGATCTCAGACGGAAAGTCGAACCAGAATCCTTTGAAAGAAATTGATGAAGCGAGATTGTTGAAGGACCCTCCTCTATCAAGCATTGTAGCTGTTGTCGGTTAGTGATGTTATGGGTGATATCAATGCTGATATATGAGCTTGTGATTGACTTGTTGTCTTATGAATAGCAGGATCTCTGGTCAATAATACTGAGTTATCATGGTATAAATTTGTGTGATATCCAATAAATAAACTAATTAAACAACAAATTATACTGCAAATATATGTTTTAAGATGATGAATTATTTGTATGGTCAGGGTAAATGTCACCAACTAGAATTTCCCTGAAACCTTGTATTTATGCACCAATATTTGTCAATTTTCACACATTGTTATTACCAAATTTTATTAAATTTGATAATTTGACAATAAAATATAACCATGCTCTATATAATTGGCAATGAATGTATTAATGACTAAACCGTACATACCACGTTAAATCTTATGTTTTTAGGAGTAACTGATCGTGTGGATTTTGATGTCCTCGGACAAGTGGCCTCAAAACCAGAGTTGGTCGTCGGAGCTCCAAATTTTGTGACAGTTCGCACTCAAATTGAGCAGATTGTGAATGCTGTCTGCATTCCTCAAAACAGTCCCAGTCGAGATATTCCGGGTAAATCATTATCACCCTACAGTGGAATCCACTTGTAGCAAGTGTTCATACAAGAAAGAGTAATTTATACCGTGTCAAAAATAAAATGTAAAAGAGAATCCCCTATTCTAAAAATAGGCCTAATTGCACATTTTTAAACACTATATCAGAAGAGCTCATGCAGTGCACCTATATCATTGTGTACAAGTAGCTACATTTTGTACTATATGTCAATTATTTTTGGTGGCCAGCAACCACTAAATAAGTATTCTGTGACTGACTAAGGCTGTGATATTGTTATGGTCATCGATAAAGAAGTGCATCACTTATCAAATTATTTCATTTCTACAGCATGTGTAGTGGACCTGGCTCTGATCGTTGATGCATCCAGCAGCATCACCGAGGATGCTAACGATCCCCTTAAAGAAAACTGGAACATCATTAAACAAACGCTGTTCAATCTCATCAACCAGCTGGGTCTGATCGGTCCGAGTGGAGTCCAAGTCGCTTTGGTCACTTTTAGTAATGAAGCCACCGTTCGAGTCAGGTTCAGCGATTCGTCTAATCCACAGATACTGGCCAACGCCATCGATAAGTAAGTTTATCTTAAGACACTTGAGTTACTCTTTGTTCTAAGCGACAAAGGAAAAAGTGCAGTATAGCGGACCCAGATTTGTGACCATATTTAACGAGCCTCATTCCAAGGCCTATGACGTAAAAATGCTTGAAATCAATCTATGACGTCATAAACTAATGTAGTTATGACAGCGAGTTTCATCTTCACGGTAAAGACAGAGTTTATTTTGCTTTTTCTTCAAACCCCCGTTATTCTACACCAAACTTTGTTTTGATTGTGCTAGAACTTCAAACTTTTAAAATATTTGATAAAATTTCATTTTTAATGCATGCCAAATATGGCCATAAATATGGGTCCGCTATACTGCACTAAACCCGTGACAAATGACAGATTCCACCCGGGGGTAAATGTCCCCCACTCTTTCACCTCATCAATATAGACTTGTGATGCGTGCTTTGTTGCTTGCCTGTCTCCAAAAAATTGATGACGTCACCACCGGTCAATTGATGAGGTCATTGTAGCTAGTACAATTGGCCCATTGCTGACGTCAATTGTTTAGAGATAGGCATGGGGAGCCTCTCTTCCTAGCTCTGTTTTATTTACTTGCTATTTACTGATGTTTGTAATTATGTGTCGATGTCATATTCTAATCCTGGTCCAGTTCCTATATTTATTAACAAGTAAAGCTCTCATTAAAAAATAGACCTGTACCAGACTTGTGTTATAGCATATAATAATCGGCAATAATAGATAATGTAGAAAACAGTTTTGTAGGATAAGGAGAAATTATACTCTTCCCTTAATATAAATGATATATAATATTACTGATATCTATACATAACAAAAATAAAAAAAAAATCCGCAGGGTTGGATTCGTACCCTAGTTCCCCAAGCCATTCACAGCAGACCAAAGCTTTAGACCACTCAGCCACTGCTGCAGGCTATAAATAGCCCAATGTTTCTAGGAAAAGCCTGATGTTCTGAGTGTATGTAGGTCATGTGCTGCATCAACTGGAAGAACCATGTGTGAGGTATTCTACAAGATCTGGTTCAGAAAAGGATTTTCAGGCAGTAAAAGATATCAGAAGTAAAAGTATCTGTCAGCTCAGTAGCTCAGTTCTCCATTTTTTTATATCTTGGAAATCATTATTTTCTCTAATATGATCAGTATACGTTTGCAATTTATTCGTACTTTTTTGAAGTTTCTATTGTTAATCATTCCTTCACTTAATTGACCACTGCCAATGAGCCCTACCATATATTATTTGATGAAGTACAGACATGCCAACTTTGGAGGAAGCATTTCCGGGTCAATGACAGGCGAGGCCCGAAGATCACATCATGGATACTAACAATGTATATTATGTATTGTAATTTTTTGCCGGGTTCAGTGTTCAACTTCCGGGCTTGACCCGGCAATTCCGGGTCAGTTGGCATGTCTGGAAGTAGTGGCACTTCACCGTGTCCTGCGCCCTCTGTTGTTGATGTTTGACCTTCCCTGGTACTTCCTTTGCTTTTCAGTCAATGTTTTTCACTTTGGGTTATTATAATAATTAGCGATTTCAATCCTGTTCCAGCTTAAAAAATGATGGATTTCTTACCAACATGGCGGATGCTTTCCAAGTCACATTGATGGACGTCTTCGGTCGACAAAAAGGCGGACGACTTGGCGTTCGAAAAGTTGCTGTCTTGATAACAGACGGTCAACCGACTTTAAGAGAGGATGTGACACTCGCACAAGCAAATTCCCTTAAAAGGCAACTAGATTACTTTCACGTTGTCGCAGTCTCGGAAAATGTTGCAGACGAGACGCTGTCCAGCATAGCTCGGCCATTCCCTTACATCCACGTCAAGAACTATTACGATCTAGCCCGATCAATCGATCAGTTATCTATGTGGATATGTAAGCCGCTTTCATAAAGCAATACTTTGCTGAACTCACACAAAGGACAAAGCAAAAACCATGTATTTCAGCCTCAACATTTCCAACAGAACTTGAAGATATTAATTATTTTATATTCAAATAATTCATATCATGGAAGCAATTGGCAATTTATCAAGCGAAGGTCTCTGTCAGTAGCTGGGCTAAACCATTGATAATAAGAAGTGACACTCCCAATTATCTTCTATTGTTCATGGAATGATGGGAAAAGTGCATTGCCAAATGTGCCACTTGCGTTTTCCATGAGAAGGATAAACGCATGAAAAACGCATGGTTTTTGCCTAATTAAAATGAGGTGAAAACCATGCGTTTTCCATGCGTTTATCCAAATGCATGGAAAACGCACATAGCACATTTGGCCATGTAGCTCAAAATTGAATACGCCCCTGGTGGATGATATTTAAACTGTGCTCTGCATTTTGGCTGGGACCTGCCAAAGCGTGAACGCGATAGGCAGGTCAACTCTACCTATCCCGGATGGCTGATTGGCCAAGAACTGAATTTTCTGATCGGCTGTGCTATTTTTAGACTGGGGATCACGTTCCGGTCCAGGCTTTTCCAATGTTAAAGCCTAGGATGCGCACGCACACTACCGGGAGGAATCCCTCCCGGCTAATGGCAGCCCCTACATGCGTACTGCGTCAGCTAGTCGCAGAGGGCCAGCGAACTCTGCATCATGACCCAGTATCTATGTTGTCATGTAATAATTGGCTTCGTTTTTGACGTCATCAATATGATAGGGTGTCCTTCATTTGTAAGTGACTTCTCTAGTTACTCTTTGATTAGACCAAGCTTCTGACAGAGCCTCTATTCGGTGACCCATTTTCGTGATAGTTATGTCATTAATGTCATTTTAAAAGGTAACTTTTACTTTAGTCCTAAGAATTATATGAATTGCCATTATGAAGTTATAGAGCTGCTGTAAAAATATACTGCTTAGATCTAGATCATCCAATTATGATTAATTAAATTATACTTTATTGTACTGCTATTCTAAGAACCATTGCATGTTGTGAAATAGATGTTCCTGCAGGTAATTTAATTCAATTTACCCAATTAAACATAGCTAGGTTAAACTAGATGCTCATTCTGGGAAAAAGAAATGTATGGATATTTATTTGTTATGATAAGCTAATTGAATTTTGGGTGTTAAAAATAACGGATATAGGCCACGTATTAATTTCTGGTTGAAAATTAAATAAAAACTGAATTGATTTGTTTCAACTGCTTTGGAAAGAGAGGCTTTAAAAGTGTCAGGCTAAGAAATAAACACAATATATGTGATGCTACAATTATTTTTAAAGTTGTTTCACTTTTTGTAATTTAAAAAAAAAACGTGATTTGTCCAATTATAAGGTGCATGATTCCAAACCTGCTTTACTAATTTTGTTTAATTAAGAAAAAATGGAATCTTGGACTTTATTACGCTTTTGTTACCGAAATTGTCCCATTCAGGACAACTTTATGATTTCTGTGATACATTTCATGAATATTTCTAGAATAATTGTAAGACAGGGTTTGGTCGTTTTTCTGTTCACATATCCTAGTTGTTTCATTTTCGAATTTATTGTCTTTTTAAAATATTTAGTCATGGCTAGGATGAATATAACATGTTAATCACAGACATTCTAATGATGTGTTGTTCCTATACTACCGAATGTTGTTATAAATTGTGCAATATATATTATTAAATATTGTTTTTAACTTTTATATACGGTTGCATTATATTCTATCCTGAAAAACTGTGTGTAAATATTGTTTCCACCTACACATTTTATATATTTTACACATAATGGCATTTATATATACACATTAGAATTTGTATTGCTTGTAGATTAAAACAAAACTTGAACAAAGTATTACACATTTGTAAATTTCAAATGAGGTTTATTGTTTTGGGTTGTAGTGGAAGGCTATGTACTGCACATGTCATTTCTCCATTTCTTCATTATTATTAAAATTATATATTCTCTGCTATTTTCTTAAGCATATTTAATGGAAGTTAGTGCTATAGTAAAACCCCAAAAAAGTGATTTTGTTACTGATATAGAGAACTTGAAATTCTGGCAGCATTTTTTCTTTATTTTCAGGCAGCATATGGTTCCTATTTTGCTGATTTAACCCTTATATATATATATATCATTTATTATATGTTTTAAAGTAATCTATCTCTTGTTTATCACAATACTTTGTGTGTGGATATTTATAACTGTGCAAAAGAAATGTCAATAAAGTATTAACCTAGACTCTGTTGTGTTATGTTTCAAACTTTATCAATAATATTTTTGTGAAAGGACGACCACACACAGTGCTCGGGTAATATAAATAGTTTTTAATGACATGTAAATAAAATATCATGTTACATAAGTTTAGCAATATGACTAGTAGCTAAGTCTAAGTACAAAATTATCCTACGAAATAGTTGACTACCAAGTTGACTAGCTAAATCTGGTAAGATAGCATGTGTATAAAGTACAGGTAAAAACTGACTAGCACATTTTCTAGTAGGTGATGTAATTATGCAATACAATACTACAATGAATGTACATTTGCCAAATGGCATAAAGATAACATGATATGTAAGAGTATATAAAGGAGTAGTATAAACATATAGATGTCAAGTGACATTCAGGTGTGATTATAGTCACTAAAATGCCCTTGGAGCCCTGAAAAGCACCAAGGCCCTGTGTACAGGGCTGGCTCCCAAGGGAGGATGGTGCCCAAGCTTGATAAGGACGGCAGCACAGTGGTCAGACAAGAGACTGACACCACTTGAATGAAGAGTTATATTGTGGGAATGGACGGACGATCTGGCAGGTGCACCATGGCCAATCATAGACTGACACCATGGTGGCAGGTGAAAGGGATAAGGAAAACTTTGTCCAGTAGAAGACTGACAACATAGTGTGGATGAATGGGATCATTTGGGGAGGGCGTTGTGTTGGGGTCGGATGTAGGTCATATATGCTAAACTAGACCAGCGACCGGCACGCCGTATGGTGTCTTGGGGTTGTTGGTCCTGTGCCATCTGGGTCGTTCTGCCTATCCGAAACGAATGAGTATTGTAGCGGTTGGCAGGCAAGCCCGCCAGTGTAAGGCAAGCTTGAAGAAAAGTTGCAAATGCTGTTCGGTTGAGTGGGAAGGTGTCCTTATTAATGTAGACTGGACCCGACTGAGTGGGTCTGACAGAGAGATAGAGGGTGGTTGCTCTGACAGGGCAGTATGCCGGGTTGTCAGCCTGCTGTATGATGAGTTGGGCTGGCTGTCGACTGTGTTTAAATGTGGGGAGAGTAAGCTGATATGCATGTTGAGCCTGGAAAGTGATTAGATTTAGATTGGCGATGCTGAGGGTATGTTGTGGGTCATTTGAGATAACTATTTCTTCCACTCGAAGGCATGCATGATAGGTCATGAGGAAAAGTGATTTAAACATTAGGCGTGTATATGGATCACTGGTAGCATGGGAAATCTTATCTACCAAGATGTGGAGAACATCCTTGGTGATGGGGAGCATACTTCTGGAGGCCTGATTGGAAATGTTATTGGCCAAGCCTTGCAAAGTTTTAGTAACTAGAAGAGAGCTGGTTGGGTCGGTGACATTCTGAAGGCGGTGGTAAAAAGCTATGGCCGACACATAGGTTCGTATGGTGGAGAGCTGCAGATTGTGATTAGCAAGGTGGACGATAAACATTGCAACAGGAATATGGTGAGCTGTCAAGTTGATGTTAGGAGATAATAGAGTAAGGACAAGCTTGCGAATGATGGACATTATTAACTTATGTTTTGCAGTTTGCTTATCGATGATTGCAACAACAGCTTGGTTATCACAATGAAAAATAATGTGGGAATCTTTGAGTTTGGTTGCAAATATGGAGATTAGTAAAAAAATTGGGAAAAGTTCAAGGAAATTAATGTCAAAAGCCTGCCAAGATGGGGGCCACGTGCTTTGTAGCCAGTTAGAACCATAAGTTGCACCGTAACCAGTTTTGGATGCATCCGAACACATCTGAAGGGCTGTCGAAGTGGCCGGGATAATTTGGCGTATGATGGTTTTGCCATTGTAGTTTTGTAAGAATTTTTGCCACAGGTGCAAGTCCTGTTTGACAGCTGTTGTAAGGCGGACTTTGTGATGAGGTGCAGTAGCCTGCATAGTGAGATCGTATAACCGGCGGAGGAAGGGACGACCGACAGTGATAACTGATGTAGCGAATTGCAGCATGCCGATGAGAGATTTAAGGTCATGCAGAGTTATCTTTTCGTGTGGAAGTAGTTGGCTGATGGTGTGATGGTACTTGGTAAATTTGTCAAGTGGGAGGCGTGCCTCCATGATGTTTGTGTCCAGTTCTATTCCAAGAAAAGTGATAACCTGAGAGGGACCCTCTGTTTTGTGGTCAGCTAACGGAACACCTGTCTGGTGGCATAAGGCACGGAAACTATGAAGCGCATGGTGACAAAAAAATCATCCAATAACTTGACAACGCTGCTGACTTTGAGTTTGTGGACAAGGATCCACTGAAGGGCCGAAGAAAACTGCTCAAAGATTGAACAGCTACTGCTGCACGCCATTGGCAAGCAAAGGTCATAATAATACCCCTCCCAGTAAAAACCTGTTAAGTGGTGTTGGCTGGGGTGGAGAGGTATGATGCGGAATGCATCGGCAATGTCCGTCTTCGCAAGACAACAATGAGGGCCGTGATGTTGTATCAGGCGGATTGCATCAGCAATAGTCTGGTATTGTACAGTGGAAAAAATTTGAGGAATATTGCTATTGACTGACTTAGTGTCGTATGGGTAAGATAGGTTGTGGAGGAGTCTAAATTTTCCTGACTCCTTCTTTTCACGGACAGCAAGTGGGGAGCACTTAAAATGTGGAAATGGAGGTTGTTGGTATGGGCCCTTGATGCGGCCCAGAGACAGTTTGTGTTTAATCGTTGCGGAAACGACTTTTGGATTGGAAACAGCAGAGGGAGAATTGTGTGAGGTCAGATCGGCATCAGGTCCCTGGAAATGAAGCTGGAAGCCATTGGTAAAGCCGTCAACAATGAAGTGCCTGTTAGCATAGCCATGCAGCAGTTTATTTACCACCTCTGGCTTTACTGGCGTTGGCATAAGTGCTCGGTTTGGAGGAAGTATTCTGGGTTGGAGAGGATGTGCTGTGGCATGAGATTAGTGGGTGGGCCTTCTGGCATTGTGGACATAAATGTCGGAATCCACAGACGTCATTGGTGCATCTTGTACCGGGGGAGTTGCATTTGTAGCAGTAGCCCTTTGGGATGTTGAGTGTGGCCCGCGGGCGGGCCCCGGAGCAAAAGGGGTGCCTCTCGGCAGGATTGGGCAGAGATGAACCCTGATGGAGGAGCATCAGGTCCAGTCGCATGGCTGCCCAGGAGCATTTGGTGCGTTGTCGATCTTGACGGAAATTTTCGTCATAGGCTCGCCAGTCATGTTGTTTTCTGTTGAGTAGACGAATTGTCTTTGAATAGGTTGAGAGATCAGCTATGAAGTGTGGGTGAGCTGCTGCATAGACTGCAACAAAATCGTCCCAAGCTGAGCACCAATCGTCATAGCTGAGCACGGATTTCCGTTTTTGTGTAAAGTTGAGCACAGGGCCATCAGAGGGGCCCCCAAGGGTCATGGTATAGGAACTGTCTGATTCCGGGCGTACGAGATCACGGAAATCGACATATTGATCAGCAATGATCGCCTGACGAATTTTGTCCAGCAGGTGGAGGCTAGCACGTACCCCACTTGACAGGAGGGTTGGTCGCTCGGGCTGAGCCAGAAGGGTGATTACTGACTCACCAGATAAAGCATCTGTCGAGGTTGAAGGAAGTGCTGTAGTTGGTCCTGGTTGAAATGCCCAAGGAGCAGTTGGAGTAGTTGGGCAAGGATGTGTGGTCTGGGAGTTAGATGCTGCGGTCTGTGTTGATGAGATGGCAGCCTGTACTAGGTCAGTGAGGCTAGTGTTATCTTTTATTTGAAGTTGTTGTTTTTTTCTAATTTAAAAAGTGACACGATACTCGTTTGTGACTTACTTCAATTTATTATATACGAAAAATTAACAGCAAAACATTTCAATTTTGTCTTTCCAAAACCTCAAAATTACATTAATTAATTAGCTATTTAGGAAATGCAGCTAAGATTAAATATATTGTTATGATATTCACCAACACATTAATAAATCTGATAACTTTACTCCCCTTCAGCAAAAGCAGCAAAAAATTCCTCATAATTGACGGATCCCGATTGATCTTGATCAAGCAATTGCATCATTCTCTCGATCTGATCCGGAGGAAGTTTACCGCCGAGTTCTTCGAAAACTTTTGACAATTCCGCAGTATCGATTGTGCCATTGCCATCCTGGTCGAAGTGGTTGAAAGCGCGTCTCATGATGGCTTCTCTGTGAAAGAGTAAGACAAATGTGGAATAAACATCATATGTGACCAAGGACGTTTTTTGGATTACAAATTACACTTCTGGGTAATTGGAATGCTGGCCCAATGTTGGAATGATGTTGGAACAGGGGTGTTGATTTCTCTTGACGGCTGGGGTGAAGCACTGCACCGTGACTTTCCCTTGCACGTACAAGTGACGGCAGTTAACGCACGAACACTTGTCTAGAGGTAAAGTAATGGTGGGTCATTGATGCCAAACTATTTTACAGATAAACTTTTAATGATATGTGATATAAAGTGTGACACTGTTTAACAAAGCACAAAAGTTCCAAAACAAAAGTGTTTAGAAAAATTTATAATTTTCATTTGAGAATTTCAGGGGGTATGATTGCATTGATCATCCCCCCTTGCCAAAAAGTGTGGTAAATATCCCCTATATCCCCCCCCCCCCCCCCCCAATTCGATGCGCCTGTGTTTAAACTATGTGGATAGGGCATACTATCTGAGCAGGGTCTCTATTTTTAGGGAGATATTTGCATTATGCCACCAGAGTGATGGTGCTTATAACAGATTTAGAATTATATTTGCTCTTTTTTTTAGATTTTTTTTTTAGTAAGGTCCAGTATTTTAGGAAATTTTATTACATGAAAACGATCTTGTGCGAAGTTAGCTTTTGCCAAAAGATAACAAAATGGTTTACCTATGATAATGAATATTGCAAGGTAGAATTTAGAGTAGTAAAAAATAGCTATAGATAAATAGATAAATAGACAAATAGATAGATAGATAGATAAATAAGTAGATAAATATATAGGTAGATAGATAGATAGACAGACAGATAGATAGATAGACAGACAGATAGATAGATAGATAGACAGATGACAGACAGATAGATAGACAGATGACAGATAGATAGATAGATGGATAGACAGATAGATGGATAGATAACTTACTCATGCTTTTGTGGGTCCATGGCTGCCTCCATTACATTAATGAATTCATCTTTTGTGATTTTCCCATCTCCTCCTTCGTCCAAGCCTGTGAAAATTCCCTGAGGATACAAAAAGTTGAGATTAAAAAAATTAAATATGATATGTAATACAAGTGGGTCAATGAACACGGATACTCATGGTGGGGGGCCTCTTGAGACTGATATTATCCTGCTTTTTTTATTTATTTATATTTTTTTATCTTATTTTTTTACGGTGTACTGTAGTGTCATTGAGAAGACTGTTGAGCACATTCACTTTCTAAATGGCACTTTCAGATAACAGTGATGTATTATTATGAATAATAACTTTATTGCAGTTGATAAATAAATAGCGTTAGCTGAGGAAGCAAAATATAAAATTTAAAAAATTGGGTGTTCTAGCTTATCACCGTGTGTTGTCACCCCACAGCCCAGTGACCTAATTACGTACATGTTTTGCTCATTTACTCATCTAAAGTAAATTAATCAATTTCTCTTATAGTCTATAGGCTGGCTTATGGTATTAAAGGTCTATCAATGAATTACAGGATAATTAGATGTTCATGTGCTGAGTTTAAGAAATTCTTGTTCTGACAAGCAGGCAATTTAGAAAAATTGCCTTAACTAAAAAAATATGAATCTATTTCTCTTGTATTTTTAAGATAAGATTTCTTAGGTCTATACTCAGCCTATCGGCTACATAATTTAACCAATCATTTTGTTTAACTAGCAAAGAATTCCACAATTAGGTCGCTTGTTATAGGTGAAGACACACAGTGTCAGAGTATGTTAATGCTTTTATCATTAAACTTGGCAAAAATAAAAAATGCTAAGTACTATCATAGCTAATGATGGAGATCTAACATCGAAAATTGTATATTGGGAAAGAAATGTATATTGGACAAGAAAATCCTATTTATTTACATATCACTACAGCAATGAAGTCACAAATTCCATATTCTAATCATTTGCCACACCTGTTAGTTCTGCTGCCTAATTAATTACAGGTGATAAGAATTGGAGCAAACACATTTACAGAGTAACCTAATTCTGACAGTGCACCTGCTTGACAAACAGGTGTAAATGGATAGCACAGGTGAAAAAATGTACTTGGAAATTGTGGCAAACAAGACTGCTACTGGCAAGACTAAAAAGCATACTTACTTTGAGGTCATCATCAGAGATTTTGTAGCCACATTTTTCCACAGCTGCCCTGATTTCTGCTTTACTTATACAGCCACTTCCATCCAAATCAATTTCTTCAAAAACTTTAGCGAGGTCTTCTCTGACTCCCATTTTGACAGAACTTGTGACTGACTGACTGAAAATCAATCTTCTCTGCTCTACACTCCACTTCTTATCAGGTTTATGATATGTAAGATACCACGTTATCAAGGGTCAGTTATCAAGTAGGGAGTTTTTAATGTATCCCCAATTAATAACATGTAACAGCATGAATTCTCATTAATTTTATAATTAGCATGCTAAAAACTTATATATGATATGGTCGATTGCCTTGTGTTGAGCACAGTAGTTTGACATGTAACTGTATGAAAATAATTTAGAAAATAATAGTAGTCTGACAACCAGGAATATAAATGGTACAAAATATAAAATTACAAATCAAAACAGTAATTAAAGTTTATCAACTAATAAATGCATGTATTAAGAGGAAGTCTGTATCAGACTCATATTTTCATCAAATAGGTGTATGCATTACATATAATGACAAACAATTAATTATATGTAAAATGAGATTTCAGATACCATGTCTAACCACTAACCAGAACTCTCAACATGCTTAATTTGATTTATTTTTCTGCTGCAATTGAACCATGGTAAATATGATGATAAATTGAAACATAATTCCGAACATTTTAATATATTCCCCTCCCCAACTTCGTGCTAGAAATACAGATTGCTGATTGGGCTGAGTGAGTGCAAGGTAACCTCTCTGATTATCAAGATCAAGCACCTGACAAGAACTGTTTGTTTACGTGGGAGCTTGTCTTGTCTGTGTGGCAGTTTTACAAGTGGCACTGCCATGTCACAGAAAATCTTGTTTTACGGTTAACTTATCAACTGAAACAGCAAATTTTAGTGCTATAGAAAATGAGATAAAATTTTTTAATCCTATAACTGGTTTAAGAGATAAAGCTGACGATGCTTAAATTCAAATTTTAGAATATTTTTTATCAGTGTATGGTGTGGGGAGGTATTTTTTATATATACCAAAACTTTTACAACACGTCACTAAGGAAATTAGTGAGTTGAGCAAGATCTGAAAATAAGTTATACCAAAGTTTTGTTTGAAATCAGTCCAAAAGGTATTGAATTTGTTCAACCAGATGAGAATGTTTAATCAACCGAGAGATTACTGTGTTTTATAAACAGTAAAGGTTGGTTGGAGGTATTCAAGGTTAAATCTACAAACATTGTTTGCCAGTGTTACCACCTTTACTGTGTGCTGTCGCCTAACAGCCCAGTGACCTAATTATGGACATTCTTTGCTAGTTTACCTAATCTTAAAATATCAAGAGAATTGGATTCATATTTTTTTTAGTTTAGACAATTTTATGATTTACCTGCTTGTCAGAACAAGAATTGCATAAACTCAGCACATGAACATCTAATTATTCTGTAATTTCATTGTGAGACCTTTAATACCATAAGCCAGCCTATAGACTATAAGAGAAATTGATTAATTCACTTTCGATGAGTAAACGAGCAAAACATGTACATAATTAGGTCACTGGGCTGTGAGGTGACGACACACTGTGTCAACCATTATAGTGTTTCACAAAACAGTGTAGTGTCCTGATCACACACCTGTACCTTGGTTTATAAACACAGATTGACACGATTGTTTCCCTGTCACCCCACGCTGTACTATGATAGGGGACTCAGTAATCAAATAAGATTAATGTCTGCAAAATGAGTGTTTGGGAAACACTGACCTGTCACAAGACAATAGAGGATTAATATCTATCCCTCTATTTCTTTTTGATTTGTTACTTCTGTGTTATAGGCAATTATTTAAAATTTGTTCACAATAACTTTTAAGAAGACATACCCACAATATATATATGACCATACAGGTCTACTGTATATATGACAAATCACTTTGTACTTTTCAAACAGTTTATTTATCTTGTTCTGTTTTGCTATATGTAAATAATACCACAACACGAAAACAAACAGTAAATTACACTCATCCATAAAAAGCTGCCAAAAATTCTTCATAGTTGACATTTCCAGATTTGTCTTTGTCGATGAATTCGATGAACTGTTTGACTTGGTCAGTTGGGACCTTCTCCCCTAATTCGGTAAAGATCTCTTGCATTTCCTTGACGTCCAAAGAGCCACTCTTGTCCTTATCGAAGTATTCGAACGTTTTTCTCAACATGGCCTCCCTACAAAACAATAATAAAGATCATAATTCCACGAATTTGAAGAAGTTAGAATGCTAAATATTAATATCACCAATCCTTGCACAAATGTGACTAATAATATTAGATCAATTTTAAAAGGAAGAAACACTTTTTTAGAAGCAAGACATTGAAAAAGACACGATTTCATTCCCTAATTTGCATAAATGTGTGTGAATTGTTCCACCAATAGTATATATAGGCCTGTTGATTAATTGATAAACTCAAGTTCAAGCTATATATATATATATATATATCTTTCTTAATCCCACTTTAGCCACAAGGATGAACTAAGAATAAAATGCATTTCATGACGGTCATTTAGACAGAACTAAGCTACCTATTTTGGTTCATCATTAACACAATATTACTCTAAATACACATCAGTTATAATGTAAGAAAATACTATTCTTCAGCTACCCACTTCGTGCAGTTAACATGTTTTGTAAATAGACACATGCTGTTATGAGCATGTCAAGTTTTTAGATCTAGGCCCTCAATACAAAACATTACTCTTATAACTATTTGTTGAGCTTTCTAAACATGCCAAAGACCATTTGGAAATGCACGCATGAAAAAATTACCATTGCAAGTTTTGCCTTTGGGGAAATGTATGACACACGAATGTTGTTTTGCAGTATATAATAAATAGTTGTATGGGTAATTTACTAGTCATAATGGCAATTCCCTTTCATGGGACAGTTTATGAATAATATCTCTGCCTTTCAGTTAGGTCGAATGGTCAGATGTCTGTGTGTCCAGCTGTCAATCTCTTCCAATTTCAAAACATTAAAGAAGTGAGGTGTGGCTTGGAAAATGTTTTTGTCATTGGGAATCCCCTCCATGACTACCGCTGGCCTCACAGTGCACTAGTGTCAAACAACAACTGGCCAACATGTATGTACACTTGAGGCTATGCTTAGCACTGATGTCTTAAGGTGCAGCAATTGTTCTTGAACAGCTTTGAACACTCAAGAGCAAATTTCTAGTGGTATGTGATACCCAAACCCAAATATACCAATATTGATTGTTTGTTCAACAGTTCAAAAGTTGTCTAGCATATTATGGAGATAAAGAGAATATATATAACTTTTACGTGAAATCACATGATATAATGCATACGAAAGCTCTGCAAAAATAACTTTTTCCAGCATTTGTTTATACATAGAAATTTATATGTATCTTATCATAGATAACATGTATCTTATCCTTGTGTACAAGTTATTAGAAACTGGCAAAATGACTTACTCGTGTTTCTTGGGGTCCACAGATTCTTCCATAGCTTTGCAGAATTCATCCTTGGAGATTTTGCCATCCCCTGAGGTGTCCAAGAAGGTAAACAGGGTCTAGAGTGAAAATAAATGACAAAGTAATCAAAACAGCTACAAAAATATAAAACATGGCAGAGCAACATATGACTAAACACACGTCCACTCTTCTTTTTTTTTTTTGTTAAGTCAGCCAAGACATTGACAATCATCTGAGAACGAACAATATCTTGACTGAATTTAAACAATCTTTTGGATGGACACTTGTGAAACAAATACTGTCTGAAACTGTAAAAACTACATATGTAGATACCACGATTTACTATAAAATTTACTGTGGTAGAATAACCTCTAATGATTCCGGTGTAGTTAGCGCAGTAAGGTCATGCCTATGTTTGTCTATCGCATATTTAATATTAATGTCTTTCAACTTAAGTGTTTTTTTTTGCAAATATGATGCCAGAAAATCTACAGTGACCTTTTTTACAGTGCCGCAGTGACCCATTAGCATTCCGTGGGAGGACATATTTAACTGGGATCAACATGTTTGCGTGAAACACCGTCACAATAGTGGAATCATATGACCACCGTTTACTGCACTAGTTGACACATGTAACATGGCAGCACCATCTAATATTAAGGCAATATTGTTCCTATTCATATGATCCACAGTTACTAATTATAATCCCTATTACATACATTTTACATGCTTGTGGTGGGTTGTTTTAATTACTCAAACATGGAAACAGCCATGTAGGCCTATTTCGATATTAGTATTAGTCTGAAGTAATGTAAAAATACTTTCCCTTTTGGGTAAATTCTGGTTATGTGATTGAGACGTTTGTAATATTATGTGTAATCATATTAAATTTTTAAAATACGTAGGGAAACACTTAAGTTTGAAAGGTATTAATATTAAATATGTCATAGACAAACATAGGCATGACTTAGTAAAAGAGATTAAATACTTTTTCATTATCAAAATTTAGTATTTTAAACTTTTTATGGGGAAAATTTTTTCATAAATGTTCTTGAAATGTTCTTGAAGTATACCCATCCAAAATAATAATAAAAATACACAAATTTGTTTTGCAACATTTTCAATATATTTTTCCAAACATGGAGGGGGCGTGGCACTTAAGAGTCCCTGCACACCTATGTTGTTGGTTAAGGATTCAAATTGACTAGATTATCTACTTCAGATAATAATCAAGTGCCATGAACGTGCAATAT
Organism: Alitta virens; assembly: GCA_932294295.1. Taxonomy (NCBI): domain Eukaryota; kingdom Metazoa; phylum Annelida; class Polychaeta; order Phyllodocida; family Nereididae; genus Alitta; species Alitta virens. The sequence continues at coordinate 39,332,420 of OW028579.1, read as the reverse complement.
ACTTCAATACAACCAGGAGTCTATATACCTGAGGAGCTAATATGATAGTCAATACAACTTGATAAAATGTGTGTTATGCAAATATGAAAATCCATACCTCCTTCTCACTGTCTGACAACTTGTAGCCACTCTTGGCTAGGTCAGCTGCGAACTCTTTTCTGTCAATGGAGCCACTGCCATCGGAGTCAATTTCCTCAAAGATTTTTTCCAATTCCTTCCTTGCACCGGCCATTTTTGAATGAGTTTTGTGAGTGAGTTAAGAGTGCTGAGTGAGTGTTGCAGTCTTTGGCGCCAGGAACAGACTGTGCTGGATGAAATGACTAGAGTGTGTATCGCAGCCTATGATGACCCACATACAGGCGGCGCCATAACATGTGACTCAGACTTCATGGAGTTACTTATGAAAATTGTTTGTGTAGTGACAACACTAAGATAATAGTCATCTAAATGGTTAAGAGTTATGGCCATTCATCACATTCCACAGATCATTTAATATAGTTCCAAGTTGCAAATTTAATTATATATGAAATATAATGAGAGTCAAAATATGTAATGAAATTGTCAGAATATTAGACCCACTTATTCTTATATGGAAATTTGAAGTTTACAGATAATTTTTAGTTCAAAAGGTTGGTATACAGGTGTTGAGTCCAGAGTGTGATGATTAATATGCTGAGACACCACCTAGCCCTAGGCATTCCCTTTAGGTAAATAAAACTTCTTTGCTAAGTGAAGAGTTAGTTATAAGGCCAATTACCATAATCCATTAATCAATAATTTTGAAGCTTTTAACCCATGCTGTTTATGCAAAGTAGTATGACCACCAAACTATTGTACTGAAATTTCAAAAGGGCATGGAAAATTACTAGTTTTTTTACCAACCCTTCTTTGGTATACTTTAGCACTTTGAATTTTAGAAAGAAAAGTTGTTCGTTTTAATTAGCAGCTGGGTGGCCTAATGGTTAAGGCATCTGCTAAATCCATATTGGCCAGCTCTGCTGAAGGTCCCAGGTTCAATTCCTAACCCAGGCACTCTTCATGAGCTACATCCCAGCTGGATGTCGATCGCAAGCGACGTTAAATTGGAGGTGCCTTGTACCTACTCCGTGTCTATGCCGAGTAGAAGACCCCACCTAAAAACCCGTAAATATGCACCATATAATGTGGACTCCAAAATTATCATTTCATCATTACATCTGCCTCTTGCATATAGCATCAGACCCGGTAGCAATGAGACTTTGAGACGTAGTAGGCCTATTAAAATTGTTGTTTCTCCTTATCTCCTAAGTACTTTGAATGGCATCAGCATAGCCTTCCTTGAAAATAAAGGCTCTCTGTAATATCAATTCCTCATCAAGAATCACCTGTCATGTAAATTGGGGCTAAATTTAAAGATAACTAACCTACACATTGAGTTTAAATTAATTTAAAAGAATGCCTACATATCATGACATTGAACATCACTTTAGCTAGAGTGGAATTTCACAATTTAAACCACCTCTTGTTAAGGCTTTAATTCACTGAGGTGCATACAATAGTACAATGTGGTGGTTGATTCTATATATAGAACATCTCTACACCTTAATTATAGTTTTCTCCAAAAAAAATAAAATAAAAAAGTGTGCCGAGATAATGTTACATTAGGAGGTTGTAGTCATGAGGCTTCACTGTTCACCTTCATCAGGCTTACATGACTTCCAGTTCTTTAGAATAATATTTCATTTGATGTTGAACAATTCCTCTTGGCAAGTTGGATCAGCTTGGATCACTTACCAAGCCCCACCCATGTTGGATGGCAACGAGCCCATGGATGCCTAAAATACAACTGTAACATTGTACTTTGTACAGGCCTAACTCAGTGAACTTAGTCGTGTCTATTTATAAGCCTCCTTTGGCTATATGAAGCAGAATGAGGAAATTAGTTTGTTATCTATTTAATACATTTGATATTTAATATTATATATTGCTAAAACTTGAATGTGTGCATGATGCCTGATTGTGTTATAGATCCATGCACTGTCAAGGTGTATAACAAGGTAGAGAATTTTACCAAGTATGTCATATATGGCGTATGATGTGACCTAATTTTAACAATTGTTGCACCACGTGCGTGTAAAAACAACATTAACATGATTGTCTGTTAAAGTGACATTACTACATTGTATGCTGCCCTATATCTGGCAAGAGACATTTCATTAATAAAGCCATCAAACACAATTATGGCCATAACATTTTGACTAAATCAAAAAAACATTTCTTTAGATGAATGATGTTGCTGTTATAATTATTTCGATACACCATTTAAATTAATATTAATGGTAACCATGGTTTAGTTTTGAAAAAAGGACCCTATGTGAGATGAAATACCATGGCAACGGGTTTCTTACTTTCAGGCAAATCAACTCCATCTCATTCAAGGTATTGATATAAATCGTGTTTGGACTTGCAATTCTCCAGCAAGAAAATAAAATATGCCCAATACATATAATATCTTTTAAGCTTTCCTGTACCTGTTGGTGTAATTACTTTCACTTCAAGGCTATATTATCATAGGCCTATAATGTCTTGTGACACGAGTGATACTTCAGATGTTTTAATCAAACAAAGTAATCGGATTTTCATATTTTCAATGTCAACATTGATGTTGCCTTCCTAATTGGTCTTTGTTGCAACACATGATATTTTCATCATTTTCATGCGTACAATCATGGAGTTCTGGTGGCTCCATGGTAAAATATGTGTGGCAAGCTACGAAGGTCGATCATTCTTATAATCATGAAAAGGTTACTATAGCAACCAGCTACAGCTGAAGGTACTGTTCTTCCTACACACACACACATATATATATATTCAATATGACTGTGACTTATATTGACATACAGTATAGTGTCAATCTATAAAGAGAAATTCACAAATATGGTTGCCAGTTGGAGTGCCTCTGATGTCCTTTGAACCTTCTTAATGCATCTATATTCCATTGGATGGCCAATAGCATATGGACCAATTCCAAATGGACTAATATCATGCACTAAGGGCCACTAACTGGAAATATTCATTTTCACAACAAAAGGATCTTTATCATACATTTATGTTGGCCATTACAGCATTATATATGCACATCATATTCATCATTTCAAATACATTCTACTTAATTGTTGTCTCATATCTAAATAGTAGAACCTTACTGAATAGTGGATTTTCACGGAAGGTTCTCTGTATTTCCACCAGGTGGCTAAAACAGAATACTTCAATTCTATTGGCTGAAAAAGTTCCCGCCCTTGGCTGTGATTGGCTGAAGCAAAGTGCATCCTAGCAGTGCATTTTAATGTATATTTGACACTTTATCATTTAGTTGATGTTTGTTATTTTTCGGAGTAAGTTATATTTATGGAATCAGTTAGTTATTACCTACTGTGCCTTAAAAGCAAAATGAGTAATAAGAGGGGAGGAAAGACTTATGTCTTGCTGAATTCAGGGCGGTTCAGTGAAAAGACTCTATTCACAACTCTGCAGTATGATAAATGGATGTTTCATGATTATAAATATTATAATAATAATAGCTTATTTTTCATCTCCCCATGTAGACTAAAATGGATACCAAGAACACACATGTATACAAACAATAACCATGGACTAAAGATGTGTGTGATGTTTATTGACGAAGTTAATAGTTAGTGGAGAAGAGAGGGATGAATCCCTGAATTATGATAATAAAATCTAGTGATGGAAAAAATAGGCAATGGTTGATGTCAAGTTGATTACATGTTCCGTTTCTTCATTATGAATTTCATGATGAGTATGGTTTATCTTAATATTTGGTTTATGGTTTGGACCATATTCAGTTCACTGGAGGCATCTGAGGACTGCCGGTGTTCGTTTCTTCACCTAAAACACAAAATTGGGCAATAAAAGAAAGCGTCAATCATCCTCCATCACTTTATTCAGTTATCAAGATGACGAAACGAATAAAGGTACATGAAATGAGATCCACTGACCTGGTGTGGTGGAGAGATTCCGCTGTGCCTTAATGTACCTGTTTTTCAGGACTGTCAAATCTTTGCTCAATTCTGCAGTCTTCCCTTCTACTGGATAACCAATCTGGTTTACGTAATGTTGTTGTTTTTCGATGACTTTTTCAGTTTCCATCTGTTTAGTTCTGAGTTCATCTAACTTCTTACTGATGTCTACAACAGAGTTGTACTTCTCTATCTCCCACTTCAGACCTTGACTCACGGTCTGTTCATCCCGGGCTTCTTGGAAAAGTTTGTCGTAACAGACTTTATTAGCGAACAAATAATGCATTCTCATTTGAGAACTTGCCGTTGGGATCTTAGCGGCAAGTTTGCTGAGCAGCGAATCTCTTTTGTCCTCCAACTTCAAGTTCTGTAATCTCAACTGGTCGAGGTTTTCCCCCGCAATCTTCGTCAAAGCATCTTGACCCTCGGGTAGCAATTCCCTCAATTGCTGGGTGTAAGGCCCATGAGTCCAGCCTGTTGAGGGTGCAGCTGCTATATAACAAATGTATAAGCTTAAATATGGGTCATTGTTTTAACATAAGCCTATTGTCTTAAGGATCATTCACACTATCATGTATAAAAATACGTATGACCATGTACATCAAAAATTGGCAATATGTGCTCACTCGTGGCTCTGTTAATCACGTATAATTTCTTTCTATGAACGTACGTGGAGCAATCGTAGATCACTCGGCGGACGTCCGTCAAACGCTCGCCAAACGTCTGTCATCAGGCATCTGTCAGGCATTCGTCAGGCATTTGTCAGGCATCCGTCAGACATCCGTCAGAAACTCGTAGGCACTCATAGATTGCTCATGGATTGCTTGCACGGAAGACGACGGATGTCCGCCGATCATTTTACGAGCGTTCTACGAGTTGACTTGAGTCGATGGCGACTATATACCGATGGACAGTAGCTACGTATGGCCACATACGTACTTAGATTGTACATAGAAAGTACGTAGGACGCTCGCCAACGGACCCCCGAGCAAGTTACGTAACTAATATAAACAGTCACTCGTAGAACGTCTGCCAAAGTTTTAAACATGTTTAAAAAGTTTCCCCTCTCCACGTATGCTCGTGAGTGGTCAAGCGCGACCAGGAGCATCCTACAGATTAGTGCGAGTATACGTAAAACATTCGGCGAGAATCACGTATGGCCAAGGATGACCAGGAGCAAACAAAATTTGTCATACGTAGCTTTAATATGTTATAGTGTGAACGCCCCTTTACTTGATCGATTTTAGGTCAAGGATCAATACGATTTGTGACTTTTTAGAAAAGATCCTATCTATAGATGAAGGTTGGAATATTTTGTGAATAGGGCCAATCCACAAAATCAAATAAAGGGTGCAATTTATTACAAATCACTCTTTAAATTCTAATATGAGATTCTAAGTCATTATGAGATAGCTTGGAACCCACACATTTGTTGTAGGGATCAATATGGTCATGTGACCATAGCAAAACTGCCATGCCCTTCAAGATATTGATGGCAACTCTGTGCCACAAACAAAACTGTCACTTCCTTACAAAAATATAATTTAGTTAATTCAGAAATCCAGCTAGCTGGCACAGTTAGGCCATTGTCACTTTCCATTGGTCATCGGGTCAGTTTCTCTGTCGTCGGGATGATTCAGGCCAACAAGAGGCCAACACTAGGCCAATGCTGGTTTCAAAATACTATATATTTAGTAAGTACGGATATAGATTCTAACTGGTCCAATAACTTGGATTAGTCATCCTTATAAAATTATTGGCAATATATCAAAATGAGCTCACCTGAAGATGGCTTTTCATTTTCAACCTTTAATATTTGGGCATTTGCTGGAACAATAAATTTGCAATGAATGTTATGCCATATTTTACTCATTCTTCTCAATGTTACAAAAGTTATTGATATTTTACAATGAATATGAATATGTCACATAGATGTAATTGTTTATTCACTTAATATATGTTACTTATCTAACTTCTTATAGAACAATATTATCAAAAAAAGGAAGAAGTGCAGTATAGCGGACCCAGATTTATGACCATATTTAGCAAACCTCTCTGCCTTGCATATAATGTCAAATCCTTGAATTTAATATTTGACATCACAAACGATGCCGGTTTTCTTGTTCACGGTACGCGTCCAGTTTATTTTCTCTTTTCTACTCTACACCAAATGTTATTCTAATTGTGCTCAAACTTAAAACTTGAAAAAAAGAAATTATATATTACATTGATGCCAAAAATGGGCATAAATTAAGTTCCCGCTATACTGCACTAAACTAAAAAATAATCAGAATCTTAAAATTAGCAAACATATTTTAGTGAAAAGTGAAAGGAAGATACAATTAACTCACAACAAGTAATGCATCCCTCATTATTGTTTATGTTTTGCTTTGTTTCTCCATCACACTCACACCCATCACTCAATTCTGCAGCCTCCATTTCTTGTTGCTCTGGGTACCACAACTCTTCAGAAAAAGTTTCATTAACATTCATTAGAACAGATGCCACTAGAACAGATGCCACTAATTAGGGTACAACTCTATAAATTGGTGGAAACGTTTGTTAATCACACAAATTAACTTTTTTAAAGTCACATTCTTAGGATGTGATAAACTTAGCACTTTGCCGATTTAAGAAACTTTGAGAAGGAAAATTATTAAGGCCTGATATTGGATCCATCCACTCTATGTAGTATGAAATCTTATCTTTTATTTCGTTTATTTATTTATATATTATATATATCTTAAGTTTTGTATTTATGTCTTTAGTCCAAAATTCGAGTCCGCATATAGCCCGATTACAGTTTATACTACACCCCCTCCAAATAGCTAGGCCACTAGATAAATTCAAATAAATCTGTGTAACACAATATAGATTATTAGGCGAACAATTTCTAATAAAAATTTGATCCTCACTCTGGTTAACAGGGGTAACTGCCTCCTCCAGATCTGTATCTTCATTTTCTTCTTTGATTTGCAGAATTTGTGGAGCCCTTTTGCTGTACCGCTGTGTGTATTCTGTACTTTCAACCGGGGTCAGCGACATTTTGTGTATATTCTAATAAAAGAAGTATATTTAATTGTAATAATTAATACTTGAAACAGTAAGAAATATTTGAAATGTATTATTTTGTTCACCGCGCTGAAAATGGCCCTGCACTGACGTTCGGAGCAACCTGGTTGCTAGGGACGCCCTCTTGTCCCAGAATGAGGCTGAAAACGTCACCAAGGAGACTTATTGTCAATCCACGTACTTGGTCTCGTGATGTTATTTATTTATATTCTATTAATCTTTATTCTGAAATTAAATCTATAAATAAATCTTAGTATAAAATTGACCAAGAACAACGATTCTATAAATTTTTCAGTAGATCCAACACTTTGTTGTTTGTCCGCTAGTGGGCGTTGTTGTGCAGCAATAGCGCCCTCTTGTGGTTTTTGTCGTAAGTACTTCACACATGCAGAAACGGATTTCATTGACGTCTAAAGTATTGACAATTACCCTCAGATGAGATGAAACCTGTGTTCTGTCTGGCTTTTGTTTTATGCCTATGGATGTCTAGGTGCAGAACAATGTCGTTGGGAGCGAAGAAATGAAGATATGGGACCAACAAATCTTGATGAAAGTCAGGGCTGCCTTGATGTGCGAAAAACACAAGGGGGCTCTGGTGTAGCCATATCATTCTCTGTGCAGCTCAATAAACTCTTGTCATTTTATGGGCTGCAAACTCCTCCGCAAATTAGTGGCCGATTAGGGGATCAAAGGGGCTCTGGACAGTACTTGGCTATCAGCATTTGGAGAGGAGAAATATTAGGGTTAACCAGTGCACGCCCAGCAAGGTAAAAACCACCGAGAAAGGCAAAATGCAATGTGGTGTAGAAAACTCACAAAAAATGAAAAATAACATAAATAATTTACTAGATAAATAAAATATAATAACAAAATAATAAATTATAATATGTACGATGTAAAAAAAGTAAATTCATATTACAAATAAATATTAAAACCCCAAATTATCGGAAATGTGTTTTTTTTTTTGTTTTTGTTTTTTTACTCAAATTGAAATATATTAGATAATAATTTTATTACATTGATAGAAGTATCATTTTGTACTATATCATGGCTGCTTAATTTCCATATAAACTGCCACTAAACTTCGAAGTTCAGACCTGCATTAAACTAAGTGACAGAGCAAGTTGGAGCAGCTGATCTGGAGCAAAGGTTTGGGGCACTTGTTCTGCTACCAGTCTCTACCACCCACGCCAAAATAAGTGCTCATCAGTGCATAGCAATTGCTCAATGGCCCAATGGAAAGGGTTTTCCCGATAGGCAAAGGAAAAGCTTGTGATAAAAGTGATGTAAAGATAAATGCTAACTTCATCATAACCAATATATATAATATGGTAAATATTTTAATTGACCTACAGTGTAATTAATTATCAGCAATCAGAATTAGAAGAATCACTTTCATTTTTCGAAAAAGTCAGATTTAGTAAATGCCTATATATAATATATTTCACGTTTCGAAAAAGTCACATTTAGCATGTAAAATAGTAACCTAATATAGGTTCCTAATAATTATACAGCATTAATATATGCCTATCCTATACTATAAATATAATTTTGCAGAATCACTGGAGAAAAAAAATTTACATAGATAAATGTTTGTACAAACTTCAGCAGACTTCAATTTTTTACCATTTCCTTTAAATTCATTGATGTCAATATCCTGTAATATTACACTTTGCAGCAAAGGACATTTTCAGCACAACACCTACACCCCCATATTTAGGATGCCTTCCAGAATAGCTATGAATAGACATCTGTTTGTATGTCAAATACAACAAATAGAAGAATGGCTGTATCATAAGTCATCTTAGTTCTAGGAATCGTGCAGGTTGAAAATGTTGTGAATATTCTTAGCTTTGTTTATTTGGCCCTACTTCCGTGTTTACCCTTGTCGTGGGTTCGGAACATGGGCTCGGGGCACTCAGCCATGCATACATGATAGGCCTATGTGCCCTAAAATATGACTGGGAGATCAGATCAGATCAGATCAGATAAGATAAGATAAGATAAGATAAGATATAAGATAATATAAGACAAGTTAAGACAAGTATAAGATAAGATAAGATAAGATAAGATAAGATAAGATAAGATAAGATATAAGATAAGATAATATAAGACAAGTTAAGACAAGTATAAGATAAGATAAGATAAGATAAGATAAGATAAGATAAGATATAAGATAATATAAGACAAGTTAAGACAAGTATAAGATAAGATAAGATAAGATAAGATAAGATAAGATAAGATAAGATATAAGATAAGATAATATAAGACAAGTTAAGACAAGTATAAGATAAGATAAGATATAAGATAAGATATAAGATAAGATAATATAAGACAAGTTAAGACAAGTATAAGATAAGATAAGATAAGAAAAGATAAGATAGAGAAGGACCTACATTTATATTAACAAGCTATGACATAATGTATACAAATTATGCCTATTCAACTTAGCCATTAAATGGTTCAGATGGAAACATAAATAAAGTTCTAATAGATAGGCCATTACTAATAAAAGAAAGATGCACAAGTAGTGACCTTATTGACTATAATACAACTTCAAAAGTATAATATTATATTCTAACGTCAAATTCATAACTAGGTAATATAATTATGCACACATAATATGCAAACATTGACCAGTGAAAAATAATCACTTGTCTCCATGATATAAGTAAGTCTACATATTTAGTGGTTAAATAAACAAGTTCTAGACAGCTTGATGATCCCAAATTTTGTTTCTCTACTTTTCCACAGCAGCTGTTATGTGTATGATGGTCCTAGGGACATTTAACCAGCACAAAGAAACCAATGAAAGTGAAAGAAAGAAGATTTAGCAAAAATGCTAACCACCCGAATTGTAATCTTTTTAAGAGGGGTAAATTGGCCAAGCGGTGCACTCTGTAATCTTCAGCAATTTGTCTTTAATTTATTCTCCTAAGGTTGTGGTGTGGTCATCGTGTGGTCAGTCTTCCGGTGGGGTCGTACAGCCAAGGGACAAGCTCAGAGAATTTGAGGAATTTTGGAAAAACCACAAAAATGCAGTCACCCTCAAAAGAAGACAAGGGTTGAAGCATGGGGTATTGTGATCTGAAGGGGTGATACAGGGTCATCCAGAGGTCACGACAATGATGCTATTGATGTTGCACTCTGTCAGAATTTGAAGATTTGAAAAAAAAATAATTATGCTGTCACAATCAGGAGTTATTTTGCTTTAATTTCTTGGATTCTTCTTTAATTTCTTGGATTCTGCTTTAATTTCTTGGATTCTGCTTTAATTTCTTGGATTTTGCTTTAATTTCTGGCCTTTGATGCCTATAGTTGAAATTTATTACAAACCTATCCTCTCCAAGCTATATATTTTAAATGCATTAATTATTGTTTCTAAATGTCAAAACTTATCGCTGCGATTAATGTAATATCTAAGTGACTGGATAAGAAGTACTGTGTGAATGCACTGATCAACTTAAAGAAAATGCTACGCAAATATAGTACGTGAATGTCATCCAATTATATCGAAGATCAATTGAAAGAAAATGTTCACCAATATGGCATGTGAATATCAATCCCAGATCAGTGCCTTAACGGCAATTCCAGTCATTTAAATCCATTAAATTATAATAAATGGACCTTACAGGTTGAATACAATACAAACATTTTCATAATCAAAGATTTGCTTCAGATTGATAAATGTCATTCCTCCATCACAAGAATCTTTTTATATAAACGTCAGTTGTACCTGGTGAGTTTTAAGTTTAAGTTAAATTAAATTCTAATTGATTTATTGTATACACTGTTATAAATGAGGGGGCCCTTTGTCAGGGACAACATGGTTGTCTGAGAAGGGCTCTCCTGATCTTGTCTATTTTTATAAAAGTCCCGAGTTCTGGTAGCATGCCCCCCCCCCCCCTCAAGAATAAAATTAATAAATAGATAAAGACATGCCTTGTAGGCATTGGATCCCACACCTAGACACCTTGGGTGGCTATCTTATCTCACTTATGGAAATGCTGCATTTGAATTAAGTAGGGCTCCTGATACATGTAGACCTACATTTAGGATGCATTGGAAATCTTGGTTAGAGAAATTAGGTTGTAGATAGGCAAGTCAGGTGTTATATGCACACAAAATAAAACACAAAAAAAGGTCAGAAAAATATAAACTTTCAACTATAGGCCTACTATAAAGCAATGTGGGTGTGATTTAATTTTTTGATAGTCTTGAATCTCACCAACAATTTCTTCACATCTAATAATTGCTGTCAATACATATTGTTTTTTTTTTATAAAGTCAAGATACAAGGGCTTATGGATGATTGTGACAAACAGCCAAGAATAAAATTTGCATGCATGTTAGAGGTCTATATAGATTATCTATCTTCTTCCTCCTCCTCTTCTTCCTCCTCTTCTGCCTCTTCTTCTCCTTCTTCCTCCTCTTCCTCTTGTTCCTCTTCTTCTTCTCTTCTTCTTCTTCTACTACTACTTCTTCTTGGTTAGTCTGGTTGCTGTGAATCAAACACAAACGGGTTAAAATTTAAAATGTAAATAATTCTCCCAACATCAGGCCATAGTGAAAAAAGAAAAATCTACGGGACGTCCTTGGAGAATTGCATAATTCCACTTAAATATATGGCTGGTTGCACTGCTAGACCTTGCACAGTACCCAACACCCCTCCTGAAGGATTGATGGCTTCGATAAGACGCCCTTTTATGCCTAATAAAACCCAAAAGTTGTCAGATGACGTCCGGGCCCACCATTTGCGTCTAGAATTTGTCTAGAATTTGTCGTCGGCTTGTAAGACAAACAATCGGTGCATTTCGCGCCATGGCTAATTGCACAGCGCTCAAGGTGACGTCGTTTGCTATAACTGCCTTCCAATGCCCTTATATGGGCAGGGCAACTAATTTAACCAAATTCATTCACAAAAGAGAAGGACAAAATAAGATAAGGCCTATTTGAAAAAAAAGTTTTGAAAAGAAAATATATAATTTTCATACTTTTTTTATTGAGATGATAATTTAAATAAAATTTCACTTAGTAAGTACTTACTTACTTACTTACTTCCTCACTTACTTGCTACTTTACTGCTATGTATCTACAAAACAATGCAGGTGTGGAAAATGCCTAAATTTATATATATGTAGAAATGCACACAAGTCTTTCTTTCTTTTTTGCTTCTTCTTCTCCTTCTTAATTGAAAATTTAGAAAGGTCATCTTCGTACTCATTCACCTTTTCTTCTTCTACTTTTTAAGTGAAAATTTCAACAGATCATTCTCGTAGATATCTACATGGCCAAATGTGCTACGTGCATTTTCCATGCGTTTGGATAAACGCATGGTTTTTTCCTTATTATAATTGGGCAAAAACCATGCGTTTTCCATGCGTTTATCCTTCTCATGGAAAACGCACGTGGCACATTTGGCTAGTACTCTGTCATGATCCACTGCCTTGGGATTGAAATGCGTTGAATAGGATAAAGTTTTATTACTTTTTAGGTGAAATATACTAATGATCAAAGGCCGCATAAGGCGCTTTCTTTTTATTTACATCGTGCATTTCCTGGTTTATTGAAACACTGTGATCTCCTATTTCTAACAACGAGCAATGGGGCATGAAAATGTCAGTAACTTTATACCGGAAGATGGGCAACCACAATCTGTGTGTTTTGCACTGTTTCTACAAGAGATCATAGCAGAGATAGAGACAGGTCTTCACACTTGCCCTGACATTTTATGCGCAGCGATAATTCCGCGGGACACCAGCTGGGCAAGATGGCGTAACTTCCGCTTGTGGTTAAGATGGTAGGGCAACTTGTGCTAGGGTGTGGAGGGGTAAAAGGGGTGAACCCAGAGGTCAAATGGAGGGTTCATTAAGCCCCTCTGACACCCCAGCCTATTGCTGCATACCTGTGGTCAGTTGTGTCCACCTCACTTGAATTATGACCAAACAAAATCCTCACAAGTCTCAGCTCCAGACACAGCGAGATGTCTCTTCCCGCCAAATTATGTACTTGCCCCCAAACAAAATGTATTGAAATGTACTAGAATGTACTTGGCTTTCAGTACAATGAGACTTAATGACATTTTTGAACTGTACTTAAACATAGGTTCGGGTGCAAAACTTATACAATAAAAAAAGTTAATTCTTAAGAGGAGATATATGTATTTTAATCCTATCATGCTGGTCTCATGATATACTTAACAAGGTAAATTGCAAGTATGTAATTGTGGATCTGTCATGATACAATATGGTATACCTTATCTGCTTCATTGAAAGCTATGAACTCCAACATCATAGACAGGTTTTCTTCTTGATTTTTTAAATTTTATTATTATTATTATATTGCAAGTATGTAATTGTGGATCTGTCATAATACAAAATGTATGTATATATATATTTTTTTTTAATACAAAAGATCCATAAACAAACACCTTTATTGCGGATTTAATTGTGTTTCAGTACTTAATATACCAAATAAATGTTTACCATGGCTATTCCTTATTTCATTGAAGCCAGCTTGGAGACCATAAATAACTTATAACCTGCCTTATTTATGATTCAATACTTCTGTGAAAAGACAGCAAAAAAAACTTCCCTGGCTTACACAATACTTACCTAGAATAAGCACTGATGAAGAAAAAAGTCACAATGAGTATGTTTCGCTTCGGATGTCCATTACAAAACATCATTCTCAAATGGGATACTTTTTAACAATGTCATTTTTCTTGCATTTTTTGTTCCCACGAGTTGGATATGTTAGTAGGAGGAAAATCGCGCGCTTCAGCACTATTCTTAACTTTGTGTGTCTATAATCTCTTGAAGGGAGCCATCTTGCAAATTTTTGCCCCCTTAGATCATCAAATCCTTAGCTAGTAAGCGGGTTGTTACTCACTCTATTCTCTTTCATTGGCAGACATTAAGAGATACTCTCCCCCCAATGCAGCCCATCACGTCCCTACATGCAGCCAATGTCATGTCATAACAATTGCATCATGTACAATGCACTCATGATATCATGTAGCGTTCATGTTATCATGTAGCACTCGCTAATAACATGTACTCAGAATGCACCATCCACAGGTGCTCCTAGCTAGTAAGCCTAACCCTAAAATGTGTCAGCCTGAAGATCCTAGTAATAAGGAAAACGTGTAGAAAGTGAATGGTGAAATTTAGATTGCTAATTACCATGTAGAAATAAATACAAGATTTAGATTGGAATTATATTGATCTATATTATACAGTGTCTACCTGGTATGGACTATTTTGCCAGTGCACTTGTTTAATAATATAAAAGGTCAATTAAGATAATTAATTAAGGTCAATTGAAGTTTGTTAATTAGACTGATAAAAGTTAGTCTTTCAAATAAATATAATAAATTTGCTTTAATCAAAAAGAAAAAAAGTTTGCATCCGTCATGACCTGAATTAAAATTTATTGGATTAAACATTTTTGCTATTAATTTCAAATGGTCAACATCCACTGCTCCTGCATTTTGTCAATTATCAATGGGAAGCTATGTAGTGATTACTGAAATGGCAGTAATAATTAAGTAGTCTTGGGTGAATAATTTTAGTTCTTGTTTTAGAACATGAATAATAGTGGGGTGGTTTGAATAGTGAGGTGGTCTTAATTGTGATGTGGTCTTAATAGAGAGATGGTCTTAATAGGGATGTGATCCTAATTAATAGGTGTCTTAATAGTGATGTGGTCTTAATAGTGAGGTGGTAATTTTAATTTGTATTTACTGTAATTAATTGTTTTCTGATCGTTCGAATAGTTGATCTTTGCTGAATGCCACACGTACAGCTGACAAATACTCTACGCCCATCCCTTTTAGAGGGAATACTTGTTTTAATTAATTGTTAAGTTAGCCAATGAATTAAAGGACTCCATATTGTCATTGAATAACTGCAAATGGGTAATTGTTATTTTAATTAATTACTTTAGCTTTTGTGTGCAATTGATAATTATGGTGTAGAGTTACGTGCCTAAACCCATGAGGACCTAATTCCGTGAAAACCGGCAACCATAATCCACAACTGCTTGAATTGAATTTTTCACATAACTTGTAGAGCCTTTGTGCTATCACTTGGTATATTTGTCATAATTTTAGCATTAGATCCGAATGAGTGTCGTCCCTTTTTAAGTCCATGTTCTTACTGTACTCCTGTTCTCCAGTGAAATTGAGAATAGTAAAAAAAGTATCAAAAAAAGTTAAAAAAAAAAATTCCACGTGAGGCACTTAGAATTTGTGCAGTGTCAGTCCTCTTGACTTAAGTTCCCATTTTGTTCTGTGTATTACTAGCATCATAGTTAGACTTTCTAAATGAGATTACTAGACAATTCCCAGCCAGTACCATACGTTCACGAACATAAATGAAACGTTCAAAAAACATTTTTCTGAGGTACACACTTTAGAAAAATGTTTTTGAATGTTCATGAACGTATGGTTCTGGCTGGGTTAAAGCTGGAAAAACACCTGTTGTAAATGTCACAATTGAGTTTTCATTGAATTATTATAATTAACTTTTCATCTAACAACAATATTGTTAATGTAGTAATGTAGTAATTCAGGATCATTTCAAGGCTACAAAGAAAGTTTCTTCTCTGTTGAGTGTTGATGTTGAAAAAATTCAATGTATTGACCTTCACCTTGGGTCACTTTCAGTGGGCAGGGATATAGCAATCTTGGCACTCATATCAATCAGCATTACACACATGTACTCGTTATACAGGCACTTTTATTATCACAATATTAATAGTATCTTTTAATATTTTGAATCTTTACTTTTAGTTTCTTTGCAGAAATTTTGTGGTATGTTAAATCTAACCTTTAATTTTACCCTTTACTTCATCTATTGAACAGCATTGAGTGCTCGATGCTGCTTGTTATAAATCGATAATAATAATCATGAGTTATTAAATTATATTTACTTTTTATTGGCCAAACAATAAATTGAAAATATCCCTTAAAGTCAGTAATCCAGTCCGTGCTCATAATTGATGCGAGGTGAAGGACATATATATCTCCATGTGGTCATTAACTGCATTTCTAAGGGGTGAAAAAAAGTCTTTATTAAATCATTGATAATTATTTCTCAATAACTATTTTTTAATGATTGTCAGAACATAGATGTCCCCCTTTTTTGTACACCTTTAGTTCCTGTTTTCTAAGTGATCAATCAGAAGTCAAGCATTGCATTAAAGGGAAATTCATTGACTTGGAAACTATCTCAAACTTGGAAGCGTAACTCCAGATGATGTCATGTGAATCCAGGAATCTCATTGGTTGGGGGACTGCCTTGGCCAATGGGAGTTCTGGGGTCACATGACATGAGTTTGGTTTCCAACTCTATGAATTTCGCCGTAAAATGAAGGTTACACCATGGATACTGCTCATTTGTTTAACCCCAGAGTTTATTCAGGAGCATTGTGTGTTCATTGTATTAATTCCTTGAGTAATTTTACTGTTGAGTACTTGAAGCATGCACATATGAAGTAGAATATCCCTCTATTTTTTTCCAAAATGCACAGAATACACAGAGGTGCACACAGCCCAGGTCTCTGCTAATCCGTCTCTGCCTTAAATCATACTCGGTGACCTTTCAATGGTTGCCTTAAACCTAGTCTGGGCTTCCAATTTTTAATTGCTAAAAGACAAATCAAATGAAGTCTGTCTGTCCTTTGTTGAAGTTCAACTAGAAATTTCACATTCAAACCTTGGAAACGTGTCTGGCGCTCGACGAAAGATTATGTCTTGATCTGAGAACTTTTCAACAACCAATTCTAGCACTGATTAAAGTCAACGCTCAATTAATAGCTAGTCAGCCATCTACTGAGTTCAAGTTCATCCGGTAGACCTGTCTCAACATGACTTAGTGCTATTGCTTGAATTACTTTGCCTGTAAGTTTTTTTTTTTCTACTAGTCTCTAGCTTGCTAGTATAGTATTACGATCCAGGGGTACACAATCACCTCGCCTACTAGCACTTGGCTTGTGGGCGGCTGCTCTTTAGCTTACTGTTAGAGTGCAGAAAAGTTGCACACAAGATGGTGGAGAATCCGGTCCCCTCTGACCTCATGTGTAGGGTAGTTGGTTCGAGTCCCATTGGTGGGGTGAGGTTGTTGACTAGGAGTGGTCAAAACCTCAGATGGTCATTGGGGATATAGTATAGATTCCTTTTGACCTGCACTCAGATCCATATCTGTAGACGTAATGATGAGATGATAAGGACAGGCATGCACACCAATATTACTTACAATGCAATGTTCAAAAAGAGCAAGGACTTGGCAGGAGGTATCCATCTGCCCAGAATACTTAGTCAGTTAGAGCTTTCAGAAGATTTTATGGAATTGTTATTTGGAGACAAGAAATTGATGATGACTTGTGCTCAGTATCTATGAATTGTTTTACATTGACAAATTAACAAATGTAAATATGTAAACACCCATAAATGACTGTAAATGTGTTATGTCCCTATGGTGCCCCAAAGTTACCTAACTTTTTTTTTGGTATTGCCTTTTGACTAAAAGAACATGCATGTATGTGCAGTTTAATTGAAATTGATGCATTTCTACCTATAGCACAACTTATGTGAAGTTTTAGGCTAGTTACTATGAGATTTTTCCATTGATTTTCAGCTTTCTTCAGCTTTTGCACTAGTCGATAGAAATGAGATACAGGTCTGTGATAACTATTTTGTGGTACCGCTCCACTGATAGCTTGAAATTATTGGGATTTTGACATTCTTTATGTATTTTCAATATATAGATCAATCTGTTATTTGAAATATATATTTATAAATAGAGAGAGAGATGGTGCAGCTTATTCCACACCAATAGTAAGCATAAAGAAAAAAAATAGTAAGTCAACAGAAAAAAACCTGTTGAAGTTTTCAGGGCACTACATAAGCACCTGCATCTCACATCAAAGAAATGCATCAATTTCAATAAAACTGCACATGCCCATTCCTTAAGTCAAAATGCAATACCAAAAAAAAGTAAGGTGGGATCTGATGATATTTTCAAATTTCATGGGCACCAGCCACACACTACCCTGTATACCTCATATAAAAGCCATGTGGTAATTGTGGTATAGCCTATGTGGTATTCTTATAGGTTATGACAATTGATGCTGTATCTCCATGGTACCCATGTGTAAAAAATCTCTTGAAGTATCAAGTGGATTCTACTTGTCTAGAGGAAACGTGATGATGGACAAGATCGGACAGACAGACAGACGCCTCCTTGTGGATCGCTTTGAATATCAATTTCTAACCGAAAGACGGCTCTAGTCCGAAGGGTAGCACTAAATAGACGTTGCAACGGCGTTACAACGCTTGTTCACTGACTTTCACGAAAATATTCCCCCGTGCAGTAGGTTGAATTCGAAGGTAAAGTTGTGCAATTTCGATTCGCTGACATATTATCAGCCAAAAGAAAACATTTGCACCAGTTTCACAGTAAGTAGATCCTGGTAAAAAATGCCCGGAAGCATTGCGAAGGAAGGACCGCCTTTCGGAAGAAACTGATCACGGGCTGGATGTTGCTGTTTGATTCTTTATGTCTTGTTGACTTTTCAAGTACAATTTGATTATTATTATTATAATTAAAATGTACTAGGCCAAAGGAGGGGGGGGGGGGGGTATCAGACAAATTGTACCATATAACAGTACTTTTGATGCATATCCTTGACATATCTTTGCAAAAATACAGAGCAAGTAATAAGTGCAGTTTGACATCAGTCTTTCAAAGTCATACCAGTGAGCAAGAAACCATTCCACGTGTCGATAACGACCTTAGACCAGTGGCACTGACCTTGGAAGCACTGACGCTCATCTCTAAGTCCTTTGTACTAGGTGAAAAATCAATTAGACCATGGAGTCTCTAGTGACTCCATGATTAAACAACATGCTGTTCGCTTACCCATGGAGTCACCAGAACCTCCATGGTTTACCTCCCTCGGCAAGGAACAGATGACGCACATCGACAGAAACGTCGTCATAATTAACCACAAATACTGGAGTCCCACAAGGGCGTGTTTTTTCTGCTGTTCTATTTATTATATGAACATTGTAAGATAATAAAATACGCAGACAATACGGTCATCATAGGACTTACATGCGACGACAATGAACTTATGTACAGAAATGCTGTATGTTACCAAAACTAAAGATTTGATTTTAGAAGAAATATGAATCAAAGTCATCCTAATGTTATACATGACAATGATGTTGACAATTGTACATAGTCAGTGCCCTTTGTTATGTACTAGAGGTCAACGGAACAAACTTTTACAGCACAGGGAGCGAACCTGTCAATTAGTTAAATGTAATGATAAGATACATGCTCCTACTGTTGTTTATGTTATAAAGTGCAAGTCTCTTGCAGCTAAAATAACGAATGATGCTGAACATCCATTAGATTTGTATTATATATCGTTATTGTAAGTATTATTTTTCTTCTTTTTTTTTAAATTGTTCTTCTTCCTAAGAAGTAGAAGCCCATTACTCAAAAACTACTGGAGATAGGCATTTGAACTTTTAAAGTAACATAGAATGTCACTGCCGGCTAAAACATGAAAAAAAACTGTTCATGGAATCTGGGAACCTGGGCCATGGAAATTCCGCTTTTTTTTTCTTTTTTTTTCAAGATACCTAGGAGAAATACCCAGGTCTGAAAGGAGTCTTATGAAAATTGTGAGCCAGAATTTTTGAGATATAAATATTTTTGAAAAAGTTGTTCTAAATTTTCGTGACAAAATTATTTTAAACCATGGAAGGAAAATTACTATTGACTTGCTGTTTGGTTTTCTTGTATATACCTAGTACAACTACCATGCCAAAAATGAGCCCATTTGGCGGAGTGGTCTAGGTAGTACAGGAGTCCAAAGTTGCGATTTTGACTGCTTGTATCTCGGCTCCAAATTGAGATACAGGAATCTAAAACACATATTCAGAAACCTCTATCCTTCCTCTTTTCAATGAGCATGATACTGCAGATGTTTCGTTTAGAAAAGCGCCCGACCTTGAAAATTTCATGTTGGAAAACAATTTCAGAAAAATCTTTAAAATTCCCGAACTTAAACTCTTTTGATTGGATTGGCCTTCCAAAGTTTACAGGAATGAATATTAGGCTTCTAAACTTAAATTTTCTAGATTTCTAGGTCATAGGCTCAAGGACACAGAGTGTCCTACATTTGGAATTTTCAGGCGTTTTGTGCTCTGTTCCTATGCAAGATACACGGAACTGAAAAATATATTTGCAGAGCTTAATCTGTTATATTTTCCATTGATGTATATCTTGACAGTGTAAGATAAATATTTCCAAGGTCTTAGGTGACTTAACCACTTAATGTCATGTAACATTGACAAAAAATCTTTAAAATTCAATAACTCGGAAATATTTGTTGAATTGGCCTACAAAAATATACAGTTGTATATGTTTGCCTCCTAGACAAGTCTGAATTTTTCTAGATTTTAAGGTCAAAGGTTCAAGGTCACATATTTTCAAGTTACATGTATGAATTAGCCTACCTAGTACAAGGAATACACCCAGAAGCAATGATTTAGACAATCACCTGCATTCATAAAACTGCCAAAGCGGTGGTGCCAACTGACCTTCTCGATTGCTTCGTTGATTGAATTTTATTCGTTCTCTGTACTGTTGTAAAACATGGCAAAAGGCATGCCCATATTAATGGAAATTTATAGTATCCATGGAAAGAGAAGAAAACAGGAAAGTGTATTGTAATTGTCATGGAGGGACAAGTGCAAAGTCTAGTTTAACATTACTGCCACATGGAAGGCTACTAATTACTCCTCGGTTCCAATGTACATTCGTTCCAAGCGCAATTAAAGTAATTAACTGATCATGATATTTGCTGCACCGGGATTTGTCTACGTCAACCAATTGATTTCATAGCAAATAAACGACCTTATCTTAGAGAGCACTGTGGCCTAATGGTTAGAGCACTGGCCTGCTAAACCACAGGCACTCAGGACGTAGGTTCGCATCCCACTCCGGCTCTCAACTGTGATACCAAACTCTGCTGCCAAAAACCAAACTCTGATGCCAAACTCTGATACCAAAACTGATACCAAACTCTGATGCCAAGATAGCTCAAGATACCAACACAGAATGACCCCTGATTCCATACTTAATGCCAAGCGCCGGTGACCAGAATCCAATTCCGAAACCGGCGCTATACATAGACATTATTATTATTATTATCTTGTTTGCCTGCCTTTAATTTACTGGCCATTTTGCTCACAGTTTCAGTATCCACAACATGTGAGATTTTATTTGTAATATTTGTTATCACGTGATTAAGCTGTGTCATAACGTGATCATTACCTACATCACTATTGATTTTGGTGGTATATAGAGTCTTAAACATTCTTTCAAATAAATCGGCAATCTTCGACGGTTCATCTTCACCATCTACTACTAATGATGGGACTGTCATTCTTGATTTATCAAAACTACATACCTCGTTCCAGAATTCTCGATTGTGATATTGTGACGTAGCATTTGCCATCTTGCTTGCCCTGATAACATCATTGTTCTTTTTACAATGTCTCACATCATAGTGACACCTTCGTCTTGAATCGAGTCGTTTCTCTGCCAAGTCACCTTCATTAGGCCAGTGCATTGCCTCTTTTCGGAAACGTTTAACGTAATCATTTCATCCTGGCATACCAATATTTGTACATATAGTAAACTTCAACATTCCCCCTGTTATAATATGAATATAAGTGTTTTATTTTAAGATGAATAAAAGTGTTTTATTTATTTTTATAATTTTGTTTTTTCATTATTAATTTATATTTATTTTCCCATTTAAACCAATGTTTATCTTTATATTTAAATGAGCAATTCTGTGTATGTAATGTGAGTATACTAATTAGGTATTTAATTATATGTGGTCAATAAATGAATTGAATTGGATTTATAGATCTATATGAAGTTACTTTATTTAAATAATAACCAGCACCCACGGATACCCAACCATCCTGTACCACAGGATCTGGGCTTTTTGCATGCTTTTCTCAATTGCCACAGACAGTTTCTAAAAGGCCTGTAATTGATGCCTGTCACATTCTGTGTCAGTAGCACACTGTACATAGCCTGGCCACCCAAATGACCATTGCTTTGACCACCTAGATACCACACTTGACCACAGGATCAAAGATGGCCTTGTCCCACTGACAGAATTCTTGGAATACCTTCTTGACTTTATATGTACACTTGGACACACTTTGTAAAACACTTTGAGCAATTTTTGGGTTATTTACTAGTGAAACCACATTAAGGCGATTTTCAAAGAATTACAAAAATGCACAAACGGTTATATTTACACCCGCTTTTAAAACTAACATTTTCATTTACAGCTTTGGCATTTCTTCATACATCAGTTCCTCCAGATTTAAAACAAGTAATTATATGATGCTTTATGGTAGATGATACATACCTCAGCACAATTCAATCCTATGGCATTTATAGCTTCCTACAATTTGAACACTCCAGTAATTATTGTCAAATTCGTAGAATCAAATAAATAGTTTATTGCAAATCAATTGGTAAGTACTGAAAATGAATGCTGGCTAGCCAGGTGCAAATTGCTCATTTGCTAAATGTCTGCTCAAAACTTCTTGGTGATACCCCAAATTCCTAATTAGCAAGAGATTAAAGTCATATTATCCTGCATGGAAAGACAACATTAATGTTTCCCTGCCAGTCCAATTACAATGTTGGAGAGGTCTATATTGTCTATGCCTTTTTCCTGATTTTGTTTCATCAATTTACACACAAATACAGTTGGTTTCATTAAAAAAAAGGCCCGTCAAATTGAACCTGTAATTGCTGGCTACACAAAACCGGATCTAAAAGTAAATATTTATGATATATTAGATCAATTTCTTACATTTACCCATTTTTATATTTATCTGGCGATAGATTTAGGCCGATTATTAGCTGTAGAAGTGGACAGAAGCAGCTGGCTTTAGCATGCTTATTAGACCACAGCCAGGTACAGGTCGCTACAGACAGCTAGAGTCGACCGTATTTTATGAAACTAACTGTATTTTAATGACAATATCAGTAAAGGAGATAATACATCTATATATATATATATATAAATGCAATATATTATATGTACTTTTATTTGACGGACTTTTAAGACTGTTGCTCTTTTTTTTGCCAGTTATTATTCTAAAAAAGGCCATTCAAACCAAATTACAATGCCACATGTATCACTGATAATTGGGAATATTTATGAGTGCAGTTCAGCGCCTATAGTGGATTTTCACGGAAGGTTCTCTATATTTCCAGCAGGTGGCTATCACAGAATACTGCAATTCTATTGGTTGAAAAAGTTCCCGCCCTTGGCTGTGATTGGCTGAAGCAAAGTGCATCCAAGCAGTATATTTTTAGTGCATTTTAATTTATATTTGACACCCTATCATTCAGTTGATTTTTTTTATTTTTCTGAGAAAGTTATATTTATGGAATATTTTAGTTATGATCTTCTATGTCTGAAAAGCAAAATGAGTAATAGGAGAAGAAAGACTTGTGTCTTGCTGAATTCAGGGCTGCTCAGTACTGTTTTGACAAAAGTCAACCAATTTAATTTCCACAGTTTATCGCAAACAGTGTGTACTGGTGAATCAAACAAGAATATTTTTTTTCAAAAAAAGAATAGATACCTGGTGTTGTGTGCACTTACTGATTTTATTGTCACTAAAATAAATAGTTATCATTGCCCACAGCCGGAGAATCTAAAAAAATTAACAGCAAAATGGAAATGAATACACACAAAAAACAGACACACATAAAACTCATACTTCAACTTAATCTTGTCACTATACTTAAACTTCATTCTGATTGAACAATAATCTAAATTAATCAACATAAACGTACGTTGAAATGTAACAAATAATTATATTATAGAAACGGAACATCACATAATTTAGGCTACCAATAAATAGGAATCATACAATAATTGGTTACACAGATCATGTGGATTGCCTTAAAACATGTAAGAATGAAAAGACACTCAAATTGCCATGTGTGTTGCCAGCTTAACATTCAGATAGCTAATGACTCTTACTTACACATCAGATTATCATTTACATAACATCAACCATACTGAAGTAAATTAACCAATAAATTTAGAGAATATTGACCAATAGAAATCATTAAGTCACATGCTAAAATGCATGGATGAATGTTATGACCGCAGGTCGAAGTTCTTGTTCCAAGCAACAGAAACAATAGTTTAGCTCAAAGGTGAGAAAATTGTCAAACTTAGTAGGAAATTACAAACTATAGTAAACAATTGCATTTAGTAAAAATTGAGAGTTTAATAATTATCTATAATATGAAATATGCATGAATATATGAAGAATAAAAATATGATTTCATTTATAGCTGTATACAAAATGACAACAAATATAGTCCTAGCATAGAGTTAATGAGACTGAAGGAACATGTAACCTCAAATTAACCTTTTTTGAAACTGCAGTTAACGTTATTGTGCAACTGTTGCATAGGAAGTCGTGAGCAGGATAAGTAAAGTTTACCACAGGGGGTAGTAGTTTTCCTATATTTATCCTTTATCTTGGGGGCCATGCAGAAGTTGCATGAAACCAGGGTTGCTCTGACCGGATGTAAGCATCCAGGGATTACATGCAGAATAAAGTAGTGCCAGGTTGAGTCACCAAGATGAATCACTGCGCTGATCAGCTGATGAGAGATCCAAATGAAGTCGATCAGAATTCTACGATCTATTGATGCTGGTTGATGGTCAATCTGGCCCCAATATCTGCACCAAGTTCCTTGACGTTTTTGACGGACGGTCGAATCCTGTCATGCCCTATTAGGACCGATTGTGACGTAATAATTGTGACGTCATGACGCTGTACACCAGCCAGCTGTAGCCGCTGCATGCTGTTACTAAGCCAGTGTTGACTAATGTGAAAAAATGGTGACTCATTTTTCGTCATTTTCAACAGATGCAAATGCCTAGAAAACCACAGGGTTACGTAATTGTGTTAGGGAGCGCCAGGTGCATGATGGGACTGTGAGATCACTTTGAAGTGGTTGAGGTGAAGCAGTGCAATTACAATTGAACCAGAAAATGCACATAACTTTTTCCTTTGAAACATATACTATCTATTATTTCTTGAACGTTATTTTCAAATCTCTTTCAGCCTTCAGAGCTGCATAGGATCCAATATATACAATCATTATTCCCTATGACTTATTCTTTAGGTAATTACATTAATGAAATACCAGGGATGTGTTTAAGTGCTTTATTTTTAATGCTTCACAATAATGACAAGACAACTGCTGTAACACTGAATATTGTACTTTTGACAATAAAAATTAATAATGATAATTATTAAGCCACGTAATTGCAAATAAAAGAGAATAATAGTAACATAGATAAACTGTTTACCTTTGTTGCTGTGTCTTCATTACATCTGCCTATTAGCAGATGGAATTAACTGAACAACCTGTAAGATATAAACTCTACAATTTCGACTGCCGAGACATCATAAATCATGACTTAAAAAGTAGACGAACACCATGATGTGGGTCAGGACTACAGGTTGGTGGAAAAAAGAAAGTAACTGGCCTGCAGAAAATGTAGGACCTAGAGCTATCACTAAAGATCATGCAACAGATAGAGCAATAGGAAGTAGATGGTGCTTATCGTATTCACCCGATTAGAGGCCGGTTTGTAATAGACCACTGTCTCGAATAGACGCCGGGGTGGAAGTACATGACTATCTTATGTTATTTTTAGTTGGAATCATCCAGGATGGAGCATTATAGTAGGATTCAAATAAATGATATATATATTTCATATTTTTTCCATAAATTGCACTGGACATTACAAAATGGAGAGAAATATCAACGAGTCAAACCCATACATTATAGGAGATAAACACAATTAATTATAATTAATAATTATAAGTTTGCCATGATCTCCATTGTGTGGACCTTACATTGCAAAAAGAGGGATTTTTATGGGTTCGAAATTTGGGTTTTGACTTATTAGTAACATTGCTGTCCATTTTGTGCTTTTAATAATAAAAGGTGACCTTAAAACAACTGGACATTTATGACGTCCTACTGTGACCTACTGAACCTATAATTCTATTCCTTAGCGACATTGAATGCCCTGTTTGGTAATAGGGTAATTACGGCAGCTGGGATTCTACTATAATGTACCAGGAAATAGAGTGTGGTGTACTGGTTGTGGGGGAGAACAGGCTCACTGCACTCACTCTCCATCCACCATCGCCATTTCACGCACCCAGACAATCGTTCCAAATGGGGTCAAACAGGTAGTACTTCCGGTGCGCCCCCTGTTGGGTGGCTGGGCATTCTGGGTGGTGTGGGCGTCCGTCTGTTGGGACAACTCAACCATACTCTATTATGCCCCATTATATGCCTATTATGTCCCTATCATGTCACTATGATGTCTCAGAAGTGTCCTGCTGTCGTTTCCAGATCAATCTATAATTGATCAACCAAGCCGTGTCCTGTCTCAGAAACCCAGCAGCATCAGTGCTCAATTTACAATGATGCCTTAACAGACAATATTGTTCCTTAATACATGTATGAAGAATTTAAGTGACTGGTAGATTGTAGTAGATTGTAGTAGATTGTAGTAGATTGTAGTAGATTGTAGTAGACTGTAGTAGACTTCAGTAGACTTTAGTAGACTGTAGTAGGCTGTAGTAGACTTTAGTAGACTTCAGTAGACTATAGTAGACTGTAATAGACTGTAGTAGACTTAAGTAGACTGTAGTAGACTTCAGTAGACTTTAGTAGACTTGAGTAGACTGTAGCAGGCTGTAGTAGACTTTAGTAGACTGTAGTAGACTTTAGTAGGCTGTAGTAGATTTAGTAGACTTTAGTAGCATGTAAACACTTATTATAATATTACATGAGAGCCTGGTCATGAAACTTTGCAATTGAACAGTTTTGATTATCCACCTACATGCAAAATGATGCAATTTCAGGCAATGCCAAAACATTATTTAATTAATTCTTTTATGTGAATTGTTCCATTGCATGCCACAAGTTGCTTTGAGTAGATAGTATACCTTTCCATTATTCACTCCTTAAAAACAATACTTGATTAGTTTAACTACTACACCATTATTTCCATCATGCATACCCCATGACAAGTTTAACTACCAACTGCCATCCATTTGTAATGTAATAATATATCTGAATTTTATTGTGAATAATACTAAAGTAAATATTATGGCAGTAAAAATCTGAAACTTTTGAGACAACAAAAACAGAAAACTGAAACTGGAAAAACCTGTAAACTGTGTCGTTTGTACATATTGTATTTTATACACTGGATATTTGCATAGATAAACACACTGTAGCTCATCCCACATTTGACAATGGAGTCTATGTCCTGAGTCTGTGTCAAAGCATGGAGTCACCAGTCTCTGGTGACTCCATGGTCAAAGTTATGCGAAGAAGGCCTAATACTTGGTCTTCTTTTTTGAGGGGGGGGGGGTGATGTCAAATGATGTGGTCAGTCTCTGGAGTCTCTAGTGACCCCATGGTCAGTCACATGCCATTTTGGGGTAAAGACGTGAACTTCTCAAAGCCTGCATTGTACAAAAGTTGTCATTCCCTTACATGTATTTTCATTCCATTCCGTTCCGCGTTTTACAGATTCCCCATATTTGCTGGGGTTCTTCGTGTTCAATTTGGTCATATCTTGGATAAACCAGTTCATATAATTACAGCGTTCTTCCATGCTATATTTACTTCCTGGAAGTATTTTATGTGCAACCATTTGTTGCCAAGTTGTTTTTTCCCCCAAATAAAGATTTTAATATTCAAACCATTATACAGACATATTATTTTCCTCAATTTCTCTTAAAAAAGTAAAAAACGCAACGCTGACTCATTTTAGTTCCTTTTTTTCACGGTTGTAATTTCCTGATCTTCCTTCTTTTATAAAAACGACCAATCAGAAACGAGTCACCATTGTGATTGACCTCTTTGCACTGAGATAGACCAATCACGTCAATCTCTTAATCCTAACATTTGCCAATTCTGCCATTTTCTGGTGACAGCATTTTTCTTAACATTCCTACAATTCAAGGTGCTAAGCTGTTCTATGTCCTTCGACCAGTTAAATAGCCAGTCCGAAATTTATATATTTACCAAGAATAGCGATCTGTTGCCATGGTATTCAGCAAATACTTCAAATACCATCCCATACAATAACTCACTGAGTTCACTTGGTCTGTCATTGAAGTCTGTTCTTGGGCCCAGTGCAGTCTGGGCCAAACCTGTCCTTGTCTCAGAATGGTCACTAAATCCCTAAATGTTTATACTAATTGTATTTTTCACTTTACTTTCTTTTTTACAAATTGCTGTAACCATGTGATCCAGAAGCATAAAATTATTAGTTTTTCCAAAAATTTCATGTCTAATTTTGTCTACAACTTACCCGCATGAAGGCCATGCCCATGGAGCATGGAGTTTAGAAAAAAATCTGCCTTCCGTCCAAATTATTTCATCATTACGTCTGCCACAGGTCACAAGAAGCAATCACAATCAGATTCATGCATGTAGTTGTACATATTTCTCATCAGAAGCCAGATAATAGGCTCAGATTTCAGTCCAGTTCTTATGGCAGCCACCTGCAGGTCAGCTTCATTCACAGAGTGAGCCTTGGATAAACTTTCTGGTTTACCAAACAGTCAGCAATGAGCATTATCTATCTATATTCATCTAACCTGTATGTAAAATGCACCAGTAATGTAAGCACAAATATATAATTTTCCTGTACCTTTGCAGGACAGGAACAATGTCCCACCAAATGAGTTAATCAATCAAGCTTCAGCCACCAGAAGGGAGAGGGCATGATTGAATTGAATTGAATTGAATTGATTTAGCATCCTGATATCATACATGCATGTACATACATCAATTATTACAATAACACTTTTCATATGGCTTTTAAATTACTAATTATTATGTAAAAACTAGGACGCTGGGTCAGGCATCTGAGCTATAAACTGTTTGAATGATGCCTGCCTGTATTCTATATGAGATAGCCTTAAATCTTTGGTGTACATCTTCATTATGTCTGCCCAAAAACTTAACAACCGAAAAGACATTGTGCTTGCATGATTAAATGACCTAGCAACAAGTAGGCTTGTTAGAATGACACAGAATAAACAGCCAGTTGAAGAGAAGAACTAACCACTCAAAATAAACTAAATGTAGATTAGTAGTCTGTGTAATGTCTTTGGGATAAACCTTTTGCCCATATAAAGAAGTGGATTTAAGTTGGTTAAATAAACAAAATCTTTGTTGTTTCCCAGGTCTGACCCATTTTAACCATGTTTTCTATCTATCTCTCCTCTTCTCCTCACACTGTTTATTTTTCTTTGAACTGTTATACAACCACAAGCGTCATCACCAAGGCAACTGATTGTTTACAAACTCAAGAGCGTCATAGAACGAGTGACAATTGCCCTCTTGCCTTATAAAGTCTTAGTGGATGCATACCATTACCCCAAAATGCAATGTAATGTTGTTGCAAACATTTTACAGTTATTTGTTTTCGTCATGACTTCAATTAATCAATTACAGGATAAATAGTCAATTGGGATATTTATAGAATAATTACACACAAAAAATTCAGGAAATCCTGTCAATGAAAATAAATGCAAACCTTTCCAATAATACTCAAATAGTTTATCTCATACTTTTTGCATTAGAGTATTGCATTTTGTTGTATATACCAAAAATAGATGTTGTAGAACTGTGATTTCATTCCTTCCTTTTTTAAAATATTTGTAGTGTACATATCTACATTTCTACAAGAAAATGTGAAAAAGTGGATCTATAATGTGAAATATATATTACACAAAACGATGACTAGAAATGAGTATGACTCAAAAGTTTGCAATATTATTGACATGTACAATAGTTATATAGCCACGGGAGGTATGATTAATTTCCTTTCTGTTTAAACTTGCAGATTTTCATAAAAAAAGAAAGTTACACCTGGTTGGGCAGGTCTTGTGCAAGGATAAGTATCTTGGAAGCAAAGTGGATTATCTTTGTTGCATTTATATGTAAATATATCAGATTTGACCTTCTGTTGTTCTGATAAGGTCATATATCGTGTGATTAACGTTTTCATGAACTCAGACGCGTGACTTTGGTATCCTGAGGCATTTTCATCAAATGAGCCTCTAGTCATTTGCCCAGTCGGTTGTGGCCGTTTTGTTGTGAGGCCGCTTTGTCTTTGATATGCTTAGGACAAAGAGGACCACTTGACCACATGATGATAACTGCCAGGACACTAAGAGCTGAGTGTAAACAATCCACAGCTCTTCTCTCGTTTGGTTTTATTTCGTGGTCAATGATTAACTTCAATAAAAGTCACTTAAGTGCACACTTATAAAACCAGTATTAGGCCATAAATGTTCTATTATTAAATAAGATTGGACATATCTACTTGTGTGTGGATATCCTGAAAATTGGTCAAGCAATGGTGTTAGCCATGATCTCAAGATCCCCACATATACACTATAATCATGGGAGCCACCATGCAGAACTGGTGACTCCATTCTATAATTATGATGAGGCACATAAAACTCAAACCAGGGAGCAACTGTAGCATATTAGTGTGGATGCCACATATTAGCATCTCATCACTACCTTTGCCTCTAGCATTTGGCCAAATATGAGAACTAGGCTTTTCATTTATCAATGACGTTTGATTTATTTGCTATAAATGTGAAAAACAGTCTTAGAACATGATGCAATTCAAACACAATGCGATGTAACGCTATTTTGTTTATACGTTGAAAGTCAGTAATGGAAAGGTATGAAATTCAAATTTACACAGAAGCTCTAAGTATCCTATTTTCCCTATTAGGCTAGACCTGGAGGTGTGTGAAAAACCACGGTATTAGTCTTATGCATTATGAAATGTCGACAAAATGCTATGGCTTCATTTTAATGATCAATCCAATACTCTTTAAGATTACTCGAACCCCGGCTTGTATTCGAGGTGAAACGGTCATTTTCTTGTGTGCACTAGTGCATAGGAATGACCTGGCTTCCTGATTTTATAATTAATCTCTTTGTATTTATTACAAGTGCATTTTCCATGAAACAGTGACAGCTTTGCTCAGCACTTCTTCTTCCACTGGACCTCACAAGATCAAAGGATCGGCCGACGTTCATGATCCAGGACCTGGGCGTCGTGTCCTCGCGTCTTACGTCGAAAACGTTGCGTCGTATAACGTAACAAGTGTCAGGCGACGTCAGGGTGGGCTAATAAACGGAACTGCCCTAAAAAGATCAGGGCAGATGAGCAGTGCACCATGGGAGATTAATAGGGTTAAGTCCGCCCCTTTTGGGACAATTATTGGCAGAATAAAACAAAAATATTGAATATTAAACATGTTGCTATAAAATTAATCATTTACCATACAGACGTTGCAATTTTGTTTTGTTTTTTATTTTTTATTCATGTATTTTTTGGTATTTGCCAGTTTGTTGCCAAGATAAGCATTCTGCAGCACTTGGTGTGGACATAGAACCCAGGACCTACTTTTGAACATGTTAACATGATAAAACCTTAAACACTAACCCAACCTAGCTGTGAAGTCCGAACTTTGTCCAGTTCACTGCTAAAACAAATATTAATTCCACCAAAGGCTGCAATAATCGATCAGGTTACGGTTGACCTGTTAATTATTGGCAATCGCTTTTCTCTGGACAGATCGACAGACAGGAAATAGAAATACAGCTTCACCTCGCTACTAGGACCACTCTGTTGTATTATTAAGGTAGCCTTATAAATGAGGTAATAATAGCTATTAAAATGGCTATAACATGTATGAGGGCAATGATATTTAACTTTGCGCTTTATCTCATGCATGAGAACACAATGTTATAGAAAATACTGTAATATGCAATAATGAATGCTCGAATTTTCTTGAATCATTAAAGTATTTAGCATTTTGTTGTTAATTGAATGGGAATTTGGCCTATGAAAACAAGTGACAGACATATATGTTAAATAAAGAATGTTTAATAATGATTCCAACCTAGAACCTTTATAGGAGCTGCTAGCAAGTGTCTTACCCCAAGACCACCCAGCTGCCTAAAGATAACCCAAAGACAGAACAACACACAATTGGACCACACAGACAACTTCAGACAGACAGACTACATACTTTTGCACCCCGCCCTTCAATTCATCATAAAGTGGAAAGGAATTTGCTTGAATATCATTTTCTGGGAAATTGTTGTAATCTACTGAGAAAAACACAATAAATGCCATCACATATGAATGGGTCACTCTTAAGACCAGCACGTCTGTATTAAATGGTGTCTGAATACCTGAAGGAATGTAACTGGGGTGTCCAAATACCTTTCTAGGTGGACCTTTTTTTAGGCTCTTGCATCAGGTAGTATTTAGTGGTTGTTGTAGCAGTTGAATTTAAAAGGGGTTTCCCCAGATTTGTTCACTCAAGCATAACCGATCAATAAAAGAATAAAATTCAACAATTGTTTGGTTTAGATATTATATAACACAATCCACTGTGGGGCACTTCATTATTGAATCCAATTTGCATCTTTAAAAAGACTTTCTTTATCATTTAATTTTATCCTAGCCATTGCATTTACCTCTCTGTCATGGCCAGCTGTTGGACATAATTGATAGGGTTAGTTGTGTCCAGCAAAATCTCCTTAAAGCAGTTGGTATAAAAAAGCATGATTGACCCAATTTAATGGCATAGAGCAAGAAAAATACGTCACTCGATCAATAAAATGAGTCAATGTGCTCAGGTAGGCCCTGCAGGCAAAGCTCTGCGAGGGGATTCCCTGATCATGTTGCTAAGGGTGCCATTAGTGTCCCCCTCTGGTGACAGCAGATTATTTTCGTGTTAACCAATCAATTTTTATATCACTAATATATAAGTTAAGAGTGAATTTATTGTAAGTTTATCTAACTTCTGATCTTATCCGAATGCAACTTATATCTTTTCATATCTTATCATATATTATCTTATGGACACACTGGCTAGCAAGTGATTAGCTACCTGTTACTAGCAGTGTCAATATATATAGTCAAGTATATCTTGGAAGTTAATTTGTGTAAAACATTTCACCATATGGTTGAATTTATTGTGAAACGTGATCTGTATCAATGGTTATAAGTTTGAGGCATACACATCATGCAGCTCCAAGCAGGTGGACATATTGACTGATAGGATTTACAATCTTTTTTTTTGGCGCTTAAGATTTCATGACAAAAGTCAGAAACATCCGTAAGCCAAGAACTTGTTGACTTTTTGGTTCTGGGAGACCTCGGTGGATCCGTTGTAAAACATGAATGAACGGTAGTAAGCTATCATGAATGGGTTGCCATATAAGGTAAGAGGCCCCAGGCGGGAGTTTTCTGATCCTACGCAAAATTATAATGGCTTTGCTCGGCAACATTTCAAAGTGTCATGGTTTGAATTAGTGCTTTATTTAAAGGAAATTCACAAAAAAAGTGTTTCCTAAAATTTGCAGACATTTTATGGACAATAAATTATTAAAGGCACACAACCCAGACGACACGAACCCCCAAAAGAACAGAGGGGGCGGAGTTATAGACAGCGTTACGGACCAATCACAGCCATGGAACCTTTACGCCCCCAAGCATGTATTCACTATTTATAGGTAGAATACGTCAGCTCGGAATTCCACGTGCTAGCAGTGAATGAAATCCCCGTGTCCAGCAGACAGGCAACAGTCGGAGAAAAGTTGGAGAAGTGAGAGGACGAAAGTGACAGGGAACGGATTGACAGCAAACTTAAAGGACATTACACCATGTGGTGGATAAACTGTCAAAGTTGGGGAAAGGCTGGTGAAATGTCTGACAGCAGCCAGGTAACGGTGACAACACACAGCACACAAGGTGGCGCAGCAGCTGCTTCTACCAGATCTTACACAGGACATTATGGGGTTCATATGCCAAGTATTCCCCCAGAATTTGTACGACAGGACAGTCTTTGTATGGCATCCCCTACTTCGCTCAATGCTGAACAGATGACATTCCCCCTCCCCTGTCCTCACAGTGGCTTAACAGTCCACCCTTCTATTATCCAGAGAGACTACAGTCTTGATCTTCCCCCTGAGTACGAAAAAGACTGCAGCACGGCCCCTTGGAGATTCGCCTACAGAAAACTCTGTGTTCTCACCCTAGCTTTATTCTCAATTCTACTAGTTGCCATGTTTGTAGAATTTTGGTATTTTACACGATTACACCCAATAGCTGACCAGAGCTTGAACTGCATCCAGTGTTCAAGATTAAAACTCTCTGCTGATCCTATGGATGACTTTACATCGGGGCTTAGGGTTTATAATAAACAAGGAATTTTATATTGCTGTGCAAGAAACCACTCACAACAACAACAAATCTTCGATGCTGTAAGTACAATTATTTTCATATTATTATTATATCATTTTATACTATTTTCATTTTCATAACACCCATGCAGGTGGTATAGTAAAACACCATTTGTGAACTGCAAATGCCTAAATTTTTTTCATATCATGTAATTGTATACGGAATGACATCATAACTGAAGTATTGATGGTAAAAAGTCATTCCCTTACAAAGCAGTTACAGAATTCAATGACAGAGCGCAGTGTTCTTTTCTAGTTTTTTTCTAATTCTGGTGAGTTGAGTCAAGCAACACCTGTTGAATGAGCGCAGTCACTACATACTTTTGTGTTCTGCTCATGCAACGTCCATGTAACGTAACCGCAACGTTATCCGACCACCTCTTAGGTGCTCCTATTAAGACTTTCCAGACACCCCCCCCCCCCCCCCCCCAAGATAGCTTCTTGATTGAATTGCCTAATAACTGACTCTAATATAAAAATCCAACAGGTTTCGTGTACTTAGCAATGTCAATATTACACGTGTTTACATGCATGATATCATAAAGCATGATTGCATGTAACTTACTTTTTCAAGTTTCATCCATAACATGCAGGGGTCAGGAAATATGATCATCCCATTTAATGTCATCAAGGCACTTTTAAAGTCTCAGAAAGTTACAATAATTTGAGGAATGCTGGAAAAAATGCCTTGTGCAAAACTTAGAAACCAACCTCTGAAATGTTTTGTCTTTTAACTTTTTATTGTTACATTTTTTACATTTCTGGATTCTCCAAGTTATTGGTAGAGGAGGCAACAAGTAGGCCTATGCCTTAAGATATTTGAATATCTGAACCCCCCCCCCCCCCCATTTGTGACCCCTGGACCCCCTAGGTCACTTGATCTTTATTTAGCCATGACGTGAGATGCCGTGTGGGACCTGGGTATACCTCCCCTATCTGGCTGAGCAACTCTTGACTTCACATGATTACAACTTTTGCCCAACTGATATAAATACATGCTAGACCATTGCATCATCATTTTTGCTCATTTCTACTCTCATCCTGATATAAATTCTAGCTTTTCAAATTCCCAATTGTAGTTAAAATTATAAGCTTCCCCCCTATATTTCATAGCAGAAATGTACTTTTAATTAACCTCACCTGATACTTATACCAACTGGAATATTTAAAAAAAAAAGTTGTAGATTGTTTTCTAAAGAACCTTCCTTAAGAAGTATTAATACAAGCAAATAAAAAAATAAAAAATAAACAAGCTTGCAACAGGTGACATACGAAGTAAATGGACTCATTGCCAAAATATCAATGTCATTCTGTACACATATTCATGAATAAGCTTTATTGATACATTATGTTGCAGCTTAGGACTATAAAATTACAAAAAAAAGACTAAAAAAACCCTTTATTTTCGGTTTCTGTTATACTTGCAATTTTTATGTTTATAAAGAAGGAAGTTTTTTGTTATAACCACCAAGATATGTTTTACAATTGGTATTTCGAAGTTCAGTGTAAATTTGTCCCGTTTGTGAGTCGTGAAGCCTTGTAATATAGTTCCTTGTGGTCCTAGATTGGTCTCTTTGACTATTGGCACCTGTGGGCGTCAGATAGGCCTCTTGTAAAAAAGCCCACTCTCGATTCTTGTGGGTAAACTGGCCTCTTAAAGTCTCCCCTTCAATTATTCTGTGTACATGTCCGGTTATATGGCAAGGGCTTGATTAGCCTCATTTAAGCTTGATTTAACCTACTCAAGCCTTGCTTGTAAGTTACCTTTAAGTTGCGTAAAACCCGGAAGCAAGCAGACCAGCGGACTAACGGATAATGGTCTGCAGATTGGCGGGCGGGGCCGCGGGGGCTGAAATGTATAGAACCCGTTAGGGTGATACAAAGTACCCCCTCAAGGATCCAGGCCAAGATCCTGCTACCCCCTACCTGGGATCAAGACCTAGTTCCCTGTACAGTATAGAACCAAATATGACCCAGTAAATGGATATGATAATTTAGGCCTATACTGATAAAGTACAATTGAGGTTTAAGATAATTATATTAAAAAAAACCATGTGTATAATTTCTTTTTATTTAGTTTTATTATTTTACACTGTCACCTATTTGTAATGAACAAATGGTAGCTATTTTGTACCTTAATTGGAAAATAGCAGCATTACAATATTTACAAAAGATCCTAATTTACAAAATGTACATGGTTCTCATTATGAGACAAATGTCCTTTAGGGAGTGGTGTATTAAACAATCACTTGTTTGTCACATGTTGTGGTAGTGTGGACAACCAGTGGCAGCATAGGTCATAGTGTCACTTGTCATTTGGACCAATTCCTGTGGTTTGACCATATTAGGACAATGATATTATTAATACGTACGTCACTGATTGCTCAATTTTCATTCAGGAAACTTTCACACCCTAATGAAATTTGGCAATGCAAAAACGCACTTCCTATAGATATTAATTTAATCATTTTCATAACTGCTGATTGGTGATAATATTAATTGCATAAAGTCACACAGATGAAAATAAATGATTTGGTTCCATAACACTAATTAGATCAGCCAGGAATTTTATCTTGTAGTGATCAACACTAGAATCGTGAAATCCTGGATAAAACAAAACAACACAATTCAATTCATGTGACATTTTGGGTTGTTTGTCATCGTAAGTTGACAGGGATTTACAAATGTACAGAGCTGGATTTGTAGGTCACTCAATTACCGGATCAAGACAAAATTGTTGGGTTGTTGTATCGTCATGACTTATTGATGTCATGAACAGAGACATAACGTACCCCTGCAAGGTTTCTGCATGAGCTGTGAACAGTACTGAACACTGCAGCTGAAACCCGTGTGCTTTTTACTATGACATTGATACATTTGACAGATTTCTCCATTTCTACCCCCAGATGGGCTGGTATAGAGTGACGAGAATGATCTCACCCCATTCCACAAATCTATTGCATTTCACTGACTTTATTTTCTGGGTGGTGGTAAAACTGATAGAGAGAATTTGGGGTTTTATTATCTCGAACAAAACATAGTGGGAATGCTTAACAAAACATGCATTGTTTAGTCGTAACAAAGCTTAAAATATTGTAATTTAAAAATTTTGTAAGAGAGACATATCTGTAGCAATAACCATCACTTCTTGCAACACTTTTGCCCCCCCCCCCCCCCTTTCCTTCGAGTATTTGTAGATTAAGGATTCACTGAAGCGTGTCGCCCCCCCCCCCCCCCGGAACGTTTACCTGACGTCAGCATTCCATCACATGCCTGGACATGTCATTAAACGGCACGTGGTCCCTTGACAGCCTTCCTGCATACATACATGTAAAACCAGTTATTTCGTATTTACGACATGCAAACTTTCACAACTGCAGGAAGTTTCTTCGTCCATTCTATCAAAAGAACTATGTCACAATGACAAATATGAAAAAACTGATCAATTAAAATATATTAAGTCGGTTCATTTCATATCATGGGCAATTATATGTATTACAAAGTATGCAAGTACTTTCCAGAAAACTTCCCCACCGTTTCATGCCACCGTCATCACAACAAGGACACGTGACCAGTTATTAGCTGATTATCGAATTAAGTTTTATCCAAGCTTCATTTTCCCGCAAATGCCAAGCTGGTTTGGTGCACCATGGTAGCACTTAATGATATTTTACTAAAGAATTGAATGTTAATTAAGTAGCCAGGATGTTGCAATTAGCTGTTGCACTTTTCATGTGTTGTTTGTGCTAAGGCGATCAACCCCCTCACTATTAAGTACGGCCACCCCCACTGAAAACCCCACCAGATTTGATTACATAAGACATTATATATATCGATTGGTGATACAGAATGACCCAGTTGTTACACTTGCGACCTCAGCCATAAAACTAGGTCGGGTCAAATCGAATTCGTGTCCAGTAAATTGCGGGGAATCCCGAAGATGCTCAAAGATAAATAGCAGAACTGTTGCCATGGTAACTGGACTCATTACCCCAGGCAGGTGTATACAAGGGCAAGTAATAAACAGTACAATCTTGGGACAGCCTCTGAGTCTCGTGACTGTATATATATTACACCATATCAGCGAGTTATGCATTTATTGTCTAATGTTTTACAATTATGACATGTGGTTTTCTTGCTTGCCAAATATCATGATGTGCATTTTTCTTTTTTCTATTCGTTTTTTTTTTCTTTTTTTTTTTGGGGGGGGGGGGGCCAAGGGGAGTCGTGTGGTCATTATGAAATTATTACCTGACATTTTGCTTGTGATTATATACATAATTACATGACTTATTTCTGAATTTGCACTGTGCTGGTATAGTTTATTTACATTATAACAATGTAAATATAAAATTGACTTATATATTGAATATTATCTAGCATTTTCAACAATACACCCAGGACAACACAGACAAATTTGCTGAGACAGCATTTTGTAGCTGGGACCAATCCCTACCCCCGGGCTAGCTAGTTGGGGGGGGGGGGGGGGGTCAAGTGGGCGAGAAAATTACCGCTTCTAAACTGACCCATGAGTCATCGGGTTTATCAAACATGCAGGAAGCCACTGGTCAAGATTTACCTAGGTCAATCTCATAAGAGGATAATAACTTTAAAAACAAACAAATTATCACTATGATATGCATGAAACGTCTAATTATTATAATTTTTTTTTTTTTGGCCATATTTACTTAAAATTGTAGATATTAATCAATAATGACCCTATATCCAATAAAACATTTGATAATTACTAATTAATAAATGGTACTCATTTGATATGCCTTATTCTATGAATTTATTCAAATGAATACAGGTGATAACCATGGCAACTCACTCAGCTGGTATTAGAAAACTTTTGACATTCCTATCAAAAACTTCCTGGGTTTTCAGATTCCAACATGTATACTTATATCAAGAAATAAAAAATTAGTGGGGTTTTCTGAGACAAGGAAATGAACCATCTTGTGTTATACTTTCTCTTAATCGTCCACATATTTCGTGATGTTCTTTATATATTTTTGGAAATGTCTTTGGTATTACATCAACGAGGAAAAGATAGATCATGTGACATTTACAAGTATAACCACGTGTTTCTTGGCTATCATTATTATGTGTATAATTGTCGACATAATGTTACATGTCTTTGACATGTCACAAACATGGAAAATGTGTTGTTATTTGGTTGGTAACTTCAGGTTTTTCCAGCAAAATCCCCTTTGCATATATTCAACATATGTTGAGCTCAGAGCATGTTAATTGCATATTAAGAAATTCTTGTGGTCAAGGCTTAGTCCACAGCTCTTTGATGGGTACTAATTGACCAATTGTCTGTCTTTTGTGACTGACAGACAGGAGATCTGATCCACTGAATTTCTAGACCAACTTTCAATAATAATAGACTCAAATAATAGACTTAAACATATCCATTTCCTGATCTTTTAAACGCAAAAGCAACTACAAGAAGAAAGTCTGATTTTCCTAACCTTTATGCAAATGAGTGACCTCTGACCTTCCATGCGTTGCATCATGGGGATACCATGCCTGGGAAGTCCTGGGCAGCTCTATATCAATATAATCTATTATGTATCAGCTCCAAAGCAGCTGTGTATGACTCATGCTAACATGGTCGACTTAAATAATCCTATTATTGTTTACAAATTATAACACTATTGTAAGTGATCGTGTATCTGATAGTCTAATACAATTGTCATGATTTATGGTATGTAAAGTTGAATTGAGTGGTAAAAGTTTCCATATCATAACTTCCGAAATATGAATTTTACAATGAGTCAGTGCAATAATAATTTATATAGCAAATAAACATTCCTGAATTTGCATAAATTGGTTATAATTTCACCATTTTTATAAATATAATTATTATACATCTATATCATACAGCTCATTATTAGGCTAATTAACCCAATTATTTAATAGTTAGTATTATGCAGTTGTACATTATAAAAAAAAACCTTATAAGTGTATTTGATATGGGTCGTATACATGTACTACAAGTTAGTAAACAATATTATGCTGACGGTGTATAAACAATAACTGACCTAGTTACTTTATTTTTTTGGTACAGCCAATTCACATAATGTACCATTTACTGTCAGTGGTGGAGTGTTTTTGATTGACAGAAATCTCGTGACAAACAGCTTAACATAACCAACATTATGACAATTACATCACAACATGGAAGTAGGCAGCACCACTGTGAGTAATGGCCTACAACTCAGCATTAATCATAGCCCCAGAAGCCTGAGGCATCACTGGTTTGTCAACAAGATCTGCATCTTTGGTCCTGATGCTGCATTGGAATGATAAATAATAGCTGTGGCTTAGTGGAATGAAACACTGGTGGTATAGCTTACTACTCACCACTGATTCACTACTTTGTAGAAGGCAGAAGCTGAGTAACACTTGCAAAAGTGGAATAATTATTATATTAAATAGTTGGAATATGTTATTCTCTGTAAAATATGGTAATTAGTCATAAAATAACAATGGTAACCCACAATTAGGACCACCCAGTATTGTGGCCACAATTAAAATAAAAAAAATACAGAATTAGAAAGACTTCAATATTAAGACCACATTTGGGATCCTCAGGGGACGTCTCAAGTTCACAATGCTGCTGTCCCAAAGTACAAATATATTGGATCATGAAAAAATAAAAATTGGTAAGCATCACAGGAATGCCTATTTTTAGAGCTGAAACAAGCCCTTCAACAGTTTTCTTGTCCTATCTGATCTTTGTTCAATGGAGCGTGACGGTGGGACCTCCCTTAGATGTTGCTGCTGTATCCAAGGTGGGGGGGGGGGGGGCAGTCAAGGGTGTGATTACGTCTGACATCAGATTTTTTTTTCCACCACCTAGGGTAGGTTCTACACGGTTGACCGAGTTCTCCCCTTTTTTGGGGGAGGGGGGGAAGGACAGTAGATTTAGTAGCTGTTATCGTCAAATTTGGAGGGGGGGGGGGCAGGATTTTTGTGGTTTTTCTGCAAGTGACTGCTTTAGCCTAGCAGCTGTGATGCTATGTCACCCAAAAATAGACCCCCCTCCCCTTAAAGACAATGTAAACATCCCCCCCCCCAACCCAGAGAGGTGTGGTCAGGTCAAATATAGGTCAAAAGGGGTTGTTACAATAGGATTTAACTCTTACAGTAAATTCAGGACCCATGAAATCTATGCAATGCAAAGGTATGCAGACAACTTTTAAAAAAAAAGATTAAAAAAAAGTAAAAAAAAAAGTATTAGTCATGCTTTGTACATAATGCATGACCTTTTTAAAATGATGAATTATAATTCCTTCACGTAGGTAAACAATGACTGTTATGTGTGTAATTTAGAAATGTATGCATAAACGAACTAGTCATTTCAATAACCTGTGGTTCAGTGAAATAACTTCCTTTATGGTATTTAATTAAATTATGGGATATCCATGTAATTGTAAGACGTGATTGGTTAATCTAGTTAAATCTTGTCTATAAGGCTGTTAGGAAAGGTACATGCAGCGCAATAAGAACGTAACAATGGTTGACCTTTCTGAACTATATTGCCTGGGTCTTTTTGAAACTTAATTAACATGTCATTTTCATAGCACCTGTAAATATGACAGTTAGGTGAAATTTTATCATTTATATGGCATTTCTAGATCTGACATTTCTAGGTGCATAGACCTGTCACAGGACAAATGCCTAGAATTGCACATGACAGTAGACACGGAGGCGTCAGCGGAAGTGGGTTTCTGGTATCTGGGCCACCCTCTTCTGCCTCCACCCCCTCCCCCAAAGCAGCATCCTCAGTGATGGCATGATATGAACCAAGAATGGTATGGCTGAAATGCAGAATTTATCGGACTGAGACAAAAATTGCCTCAACACGAAGTTTTACGTCATGTTTTGGATCTAAATCTGTGTCCCATCAACGCAAAGCACCAGACAGTGTTTTTGTACATAACTCAATGCTCAGATTTCAAAGAATAACATACATTTTGTTCATCAAATGATACCATTGTTCCTGTGTTTAGGTCTCTGTGCTGAGACAGGTTAAGATCCCACCCATGATGGTAGACTCTAGCAATACCATCTCATCAATACGTCTTTTGTGGCAGGCACTGTGATGGAATTGACATTTTCGCCAACCTTTTCAATTTGCTTGGACTCAGATTGCTGTTTTGTTACACTCAATATCTGGGCCTGGATGTGACTTCTCTAGGCACTTAACCAGAGTCGCTTAATCTGAAACCACTATTAACTGTTTTTAAAACCAAATGGTGGCAAATCGCTAGAGTGCTTTGGTTTGCTATGAAGAGATACAATTTACTGGATGCGGAAATACAACATTAGAACATTCAAAATAGGTCCTCGTACCTACATGAGTGACAACATGAACAGCACATTCGTCTACCACGACTCAGTTTTGATATTTGTAAATTTTGTGGTTTGGGCAGGGACTGAAGTTTCCTGGTAAATTATTGACATTTCTGTCATTTTAATAAATAATGGGGAACTTTTAGCGCAACACATACTAACCATACATACATTTCTGTGGTTTTGTTTTATTGGTGTGGTTTTTTCAATACATTTTGTCTTTTTGTTTTTTCGCCTTTTTTTCT
Source organism: Alitta virens (assembly GCA_932294295.1). Lineage (NCBI taxonomy): Eukaryota > Metazoa > Annelida > Polychaeta > Phyllodocida > Nereididae > Alitta > Alitta virens. The sequence continues at coordinate 39,289,238 of OW028579.1, read as the reverse complement.
TAATTAATTGAAAGAAGAAAAAAAAACATCCTGTTACATTTAGCATGGACACTGCATGTGACAGAAAACCTTAACTTGATAGGCCTACCTGGCACAAAAATAGCCCAGATATTTGATTTGCACATAAGATGGGCAACAGATGACCCTATCTGACAAGATGTGCCCCAAATCAAGATTACGACACCTTAGGCACCTAAAAGACAAGACTAGGTAAACATTGGCTATCCCAGAATGGCAAGGTGAAAAAGAACAAAACAATTCGGGGGAAATACCAGTATAGTAAACACATCAATCGGATGATTACTATGCAACAATTCTTTTATAGTCACTCGTCCCCCACACAGGATTCTCTCTATCTTTCATTTTTCACTGCCTGTCTGTCTCATTATGTCCTATTTCTGTCTACTATGCACAGAAAGATGAATTTGTTACATTGGCACACTAGCGCCCTCTCGTATTAATTGCCACAACTTTTTGTCGGCCATGCAATAGTTAGTTTAATAAGCACTAGGAGTCGACACCCGTAGCTTGCAATTTGCACCAGATGTCGCCAGTGGTCGTCTAGCCGAGCTCCTCCCACGCACACAAAGCTGAACGCGGAAGTGCAGTACGAATCGATAGTTATTAACCTGAAGTAGGGATCGAAAAATTCCCAAAGCTTCTGTTACCCGCTACACGCTGATCATCACTCGAGTACTATGTGGTACTAAGGGGTGACAATGATGAGTTCATGTTGTAAACTCAGGTCAAAAAGGTCATAACCAAGCAATTGGCTAGCTGATACATTTTAAAACTACAAAAGAATGACTTCACAACAAAGGCAATATGCTTTTAAAAAAAAGCATAAAATAGTATATAATAAAAAGAAGAAATAACAGAACAATGAATGCAATATTAGTCATTTAGCATATGCCCAGGCCTGTCCTCAGCTATTTTAAAAGCTGTAACCCTGTATTTTACCCTAATACACTGCAGTATTTTTAGGGCAAAAAAAAGATTTTCACACTGTAATATTAGAACTGGCGTGACAATCTGCACTCTGCAGTGACTTTTTTTTTTCTTTCATTGCATGCAGCATGTTCCAGAAGCTGCAGCCCCTGCATAATTTCCACTCAGGCTGCACGCGCTGCCACGTGGGCCCACGTGGTCCGACGCGCTCTTAGGTTACGTAACAACCTTCCATTTTGTCGCAGACAGCACGCGTGCAGTTTTAACCTGTAATTTAAATCTGGTCTATCACACACTGAAAGATTTAACAAATGACATTACGAATGCAATAGCCATTTAGCCAACTGACAGACAAACAATCAGTCAAGCAGACATCCAGACAGTTGACGAAAGCAAGATAGACAAGGGTAGTACTTAGATGTAGGGAGTGGGAGACCTATCGTTTCACTGCTTATGAGGGCCCCTTTATTGTATTGGCTATTGATCTAGATTTCTCAAAGCAATTGATGAGATTTTTTTTTTCTTTGTTAACTCATGAATTTCCTTCAAATTTAATTCATCCCAAATTAGGATTTATCCACGGCTCTTACGTAACCACTCCTTGGATCCCACAGGTGATTAGAGCTCCACGGTTTTTCCCAATGAAGTGATAAAGGGTCCTACTAAATATTCAAAATCCGGTTTTTCTGGAGTGATGGGGCATCAAAAGGCTATATGGCCTCTTGTACTTGTAAGAAAAACGCGTTTGCACCCAAGGTCTATGCTCGAATTAGGCCATAAATAGGCCCATAGGTTTAATGAGCTACATAGAGCATGAGACGCCATCTTGTGGAAAGTCCTAGAAATATAAAGCTACACAAAAGTAAGGGAAATCTATATCAAATATAGTGAAGTATAAATTTGATAAAAAGCAGTTGAAGTTACAGTGAAACTAGATAAAACACATTGAATGCAATTTCATTTCTTTAGCTGTAAAATACTGTCATTAAAAAATAACAATATAGAAATCTAAAAATGAGAAAAATTCAGATTTTCATCATTAAAAAAAATGTCACTTGTTCCAAGGCCAGACACAAGGCTTTAGCAATATTGTTTTTCTGAAGAATATTGTCAAAGCAGCTCTGGGGGGAAGCTGACTCACAACTGTAATTCTCTGTCGCATTTCCAAACTTTTTTTTTTAGGTAGACTCTATCAGAATCTAATTATAGAAAAGCGCGCGCAGACTAGGCGTGGCTCATTCGAGCTCTTTCAGAAAATCAATAAAAAATTGACGTAGCGTACGCCTTTGGAGGAAAATTGTGAATGAGAGAGAAAGCTTAAAGAGGGAGTAAGATAGAATGATTCACACAAGAGCATTTGGGGCGGATTTGTTATAAGTTGGAAGAGGGGATGGGGACAGTAAAATTTCAAATTGTTAGTAATCTAGGACATAAATATCATCTTTAAAATTACTCCTCATTTCACGATTATAATTTTCTATCACCCCAAATTTGTCTCACGTATCTGGAACAAGAAAGCATTTTGACAAGAATGACAATGATTTGAATTTTTTCTTTTGCTTTGGGGGCAATAATTTTACCCCTCTTTTGTTTTTCCTCCTTTTTACTGCAAAGCAAAAAAAAGCTTCACCCCTTTTAAGAGTGGATTACTCAACCCCCTTTGGGCTTATTTGTGTGTACAAGCACAAAATTATTTTGTATCAAATTATTGGTTGCAAACTCCATGGAGACAATGTAATACTAGTAGATTCACGGGGACATGACTCGATAGTAATATGTGCAGGTCTGAGTCATAGCCCCCCCCCCCTCCCTGATCCCCTGCAGGACAATCCGCCTCTGATCTAGTTGCTGCTGCTGCAGCTGCAGAACCCGGAAGTAGCTCGCATCCGTAGATCAGAGATGCAGCTCATCTAGCTATATTTAGAAACAAAACAATTCGTCAAATATCATTTAGCAGATTTCGACTTAAATATTACATTTAATCAAAAAACATGGATCTATTTAATTAACATCATAAAGAGTTATCATGTAATCATGAAAGCCACTCATTGGCTGATAACCGCAGGCAGCTATTTATAGAAAACCTCAACTATTAATAGCACAGCATGACTATAAATAGCCTACCCTTATCAGCAATCGATCCCAGGCAATCATTGGGATGGTGTAACAATGAGATTAGGCAACAATCACATTGTTTGCAGCCTCAGATCTGATTGGATGTATTAAATGATAGTTTGTTGGGGTAGGAGTCACACATTTTTAACCCTTTGCACACTGTTCTGACAGCAGGGTTCAGTGTCTATTTCGCTGAAAAGAATTTTACAAATCTTTCGCACCAATTTTAGTGCAAATAGTGAAAAAAAAAGGGAGATTAATTCAGCGAACTTTTTCAATACTGGTGGTTTTAACTTTTTAAGCATCTTCTGGGTGCAATTATTGGCATTGTAACTGAACAGCGGGAGGGTTGTTGACATTCGAATAATGATGAGCGAAAAAAGGGGAGTAGCGCAAAAAATGCACAATGAATATTCTTCCAAGCGTGTTAAGGAGACCGTAAGTTCAGTGGAAATTTGCCAAAAAATTCAGTGCAAATTTAGTTCAACTTGTTCGAGTTCAATGGCTAATAGTTAGTGCACATGAACAGTGTCAGGTCAAAGAATATTTTCGTCAAAATTTTAAGCGAAATATCAGACGAAATGGAACGAAAATTTGAAGGGATAAAACCCTGAAATGTTGCAAGAATTTGGGAATTACTTCGGACAAATCTAGCAGGTACCTAGATCAGTGAATGAATCTGTCTTAAATTATGAAAATAGCGTCTGCTGCAGAGAATTCTTCGTAGCCAATAGCAACGCAGTCTGGATGTTGGCGCTGCCGTCTGGAACTTTTTTTTACCGTTCTAATAAATTATCTGTCTTAATGAATTGCGGGGTGACTGACCATATAAGGCAACCCGTCACAAATAACCCCATTCATACATTTGTGCCAAAAGTGTGTATCTATTGGCAAAAAGGGTAGCATTCTTATTTTTTAAAAACAAATATGCACTTTTCATTGAATTTGTTCTGAAAATTGACCTTTTTCATTTGCTTGTCACAGGTGCATTAACCTCTGTCGAATTTGTTGATTTAAAAACAAAGTAAAAAATTAAGTACTTGTATTTAAAAAGCGACTAAACTAGAACAGCTATTAAAAGAAAATAAACTTGTGTAGATCTAATCAGCATTTTAACACAGCACTTTATCTTTCGCTCGAATCTTTGCCTGAGGCAGACTTCCCTTTCTAGTTAGACCTAGTGTTCAGTTTTCGGCAAATAAAATTGACGCCTTGAAATTAATTGAAAATTTGATAAAGGCATAAATATTATAGACTGCAGGGCCATACATATATTATGCGACATATCCAGGTACCTGAGGAGCTAACAGCAGTGACTGGGTCTTTTTGGGGTGGCCAGTTAGCCCCTTGTTCCCCGCACGTGCACACATGTTTACGACGCTCCCATTGGACGACGCGTCTTGCGTTTTGGCGGGAAAGTCTGCGGTCGGGGCAGACGGACTCTGGTTGGCTGTTTGGCGGCCACATTGTTAGCTGGTTGATTCAGACAAGACTAAGAGGCCAGTACAGCGAATTCTCTATCATTTTGAGTGCCGCTGGTGAGCAGGAAAGACCTGTGTAGTATTTCAGGACGCTGTTCGCAACGTCCGTTATAACGTCATGAGGAGCGTCGAACGTTGCGCGCGACGTGGCCTTCCTGAATGGAGAGTTCCTTGGGAGCGTCATGGCAGAGAGGGCCAAAACACCTACCTCCTGCAATCAGAGAATTCCGTGGCCTGAAATCTATAAAATAACACAGGGACTTACAAGAAGGCCACAAAAGAATGCTCACTTTAAAAACGCCAACTAGGAGACGCGAATGATGCCGAAACGTCGTAGAAAGGAAATCGAACGATTCGAACAGATAAGTGCGCACGTGACTCATATATACGTTCCAATGACGTGTTGTGGGTGTCTGCTTTGGCTTAGGGCTTTAAATAGTTTATTGTTACAAACAAACAACGCTTAGTGGCAATATAACAGCATTTTTAGATTGTTTAGTCTATTTTGTGTAGTTCCAGCTCTCCTCTAACCTGACAAAGACCGTCACGATGAGGTCAGTCAAGAGTTCACTGGGATTTCCCAGACCAACATGTGGCTTTGTTAATCATCCTGTTTTCACTGTGGGGCACTACAACTTCCATTCAATGATTCATTCATACATTCATCATCCATTCATTCATGCCGTAAACAATGTTTAGTGTTCGTTACTTACGATTCATAATTCATAAACCAAGACTATAAAAACATATATTGTTTTCATGAGGTCATTTTCCAAATGGTTATATATGCAGTATTGAATTAAGGGGAAAATTCCATGAAATATGTTCAGTGTTAATCAAAATGGTTTATCAAATAACGTGCTATTAAATTTCTAATTTATTTTGAACGTTCTGGGTTCTATTATATAACCATTAAACAAACCCATTATTTGTAGCCTACAGAATCGTACAATTTCCAATTTGCAGCATTTTTGTGACAAATATTGCTCAATCGTCGCTTTTTTGTACCTCAGAGTGATGTAATGCCTATGAGCATATTTTTAGTCTACCAGGGCCTCCTACCAGGGCTTAGAAGGGCCTAGATTGCTTGTAAAGCACTGCAGAAATTAGGGCCCCAAAAGCAGTGCCTGCTGGTTGCTGCAATCTGGGTTGCTGACAGAAGCATGCTGACATCAGACTATAGATGGGCTCTCCCCCCCCCCCCCGGGGGGAGGGGGGGTGGGCATCCCTAAATTCTGCTGCTGAACCCAATACCATCTTGTCTCCATGCCAACACACTATGAGTTTGCAATTGCAATATACTTATCCATGGTAATGCATGGTACTTGGTTAAAGTCACTTGTAAAAATATATCAACTGCATTGCATTGCATTGTACGGTTGCCGGAAAAGTATTATTTTACAAATTTCTTATATCTTCTTGAGACTCTCTAATTGTTTTGCCACCTCAGCAACTGTTAGTCATATGTACTAAAACATATAGGTCAAGCATGAATCACTGACCTAATTCTCCCACTGACCCAATTCTTAGGATGACCAGTCAACTTGACCCAGTTAGAGCAGTGGTGTCATAATAATGACTTAGTCACATATGAGTCATTTTTTGGCTCTACTCTTTAATCAATATATTTGCACCCGATTATACTTACAATAAATAATTCTGATGAACCAAAATCTATAAAATTAGAATAATGCATTTTGTAATTCTCTAAAAACGGTAAAATTGGCATGCTCTGAGGATAACTTAAATTTGGTATTAAAGACATGATAATAGTTAAATAACTGAAAATATTAATTAACTACTAACTACCAATAGTTTATTAACACAAGCCCACGTGTTGGTATATGACATCACCTGACCTCTTGTTGACCAATTAACACCACTCAAGGAGCACGTGAATGTCACATGACCTGCAGCGTAGGGCATTTGGAAGGTCCCAGCCCTTATAAGGATATATCCACGTGGGGAGTCGCCGGCAGAAAGGGCATAAGTATATTCACTAGCACCTGTGCCCTTTCTGCATGTAGCTGACCACGGTGGGCAAGCAACTGACCAGCTGGACTCAACATTTCACCTGATATTTCAACCACCTCTTGATTTCAATTTCTCATTTTTAGTTTTATAGCTTTCAATTTATGCCCTATTAATTTGCATGGTTTTATACCTGACTCCTTTTCTTGGTATTTCTACTTTATTTTTGTTAGTTTTGCAAGTTTGAACCATAGGCGTGTGCTCTGTCATTGAAACTGTACTGTTGTTGCTATGACAACTTGTATGAATCACCTCGCATTATAAACACTAATATTTACCATGATATTCTGACTAATCGGGTTTTTAATTTTCATATCTTTACAGCTCCTTGAAGACAAGATGAGACAATTGAGAGCTTGTAAGTATCAATTTTATGTTTATTTTTTTCTTTGTTAAATTATATTTACTTGAACAAAGGTCATTACTTAAATTCCAAATTCTTGCAAAAACCACAATTTCCTCTGGATCTTTGGAAAATGCCATTAAATTCAAAGCAGGATATATGTTTGCCTAGGCACCTATATTTAAGGGTTTCCTAGTGACTTAAACTGTTTTGTTGCTGCCGTGAACTGTTAATGATATCATTCACCAGAAATATCTGACATCATCTCTTGTGCTTTCCAGCCATTCCTCCAGTGCCACAAGCACGCGTATCAGCGCTCCCCCTATCGGAGAAAAAGAACGACACATACGCGCCCTCTGCCGAGAATCTCTGGGCAGCTCAATTGCAACTCAACTCAGCTCCAGCGAATGGGGGCAAAAATGGTAAGAAAACTGTCCGCTCTATCTTTAATCACAAACTTAAGAAAACTGAAATACAATGTAAAACCAGCATTTTAATTTTTTTTTTTTTGCTAAAAATATATGTCGTTAGGTGTACATGAAGTAGCTGTTAGCAATTTTGTTTATATTAAGGTCCTCATGTTTGTGATCATATTTGTTTTATGAGTTAATTTAACAGTGGCATAACATAAAACAATATTAATTCATGTGTCACCTAGTAAAAACATTTTTTAATAGAAAAAAGAAAAGAGAAATTATATATATGCTGTTATTTTTTGTTTCCAGAATTTAAAGTGGTCCGTGATTGGATGCGGCCGCATGGTCATGGCCAGCTGACCTTTGTGCGACGAGGAATCCAGTACGATGCCGTCCGGGGCAGGCTGATCATCTTGCGAACCGGTCTCTACAAACTTTACTCGCATTTGGTGTTCAAAGGTCCCATGCAAGAACAGGCCGAGCACCGCCCCAAAGTGTACACCCAAAAACTCTTGAGGGAAAGTCCGTTCAACCCCGGACACCCTGAAGTACTCTTCCAAGACACTGAAATGGTGGGATGCGACGACCCCATCCAAGCGACGCCTTGTCATACGAGTAACCTCATGGGCCAAGCATACTTGAAACAGGGAGATGAAATCTATTTGATCGCAATGCCTGCCTATCTCCTACAAGATGTCTTTTCTTATTTCGGACTTTTCAGAATCTCAGATTAACTTATTACTGAAGTTGTTAGCACTTGTAGGATATTGTTTTTAATTTCGTTACACTACCAAAACTTTCATTTCAATTTGATGCAGTATAATGTAATTTCTGATAGATGGCACTAGAGCTTATTTCGAATAGCTGGTTCGGGGCACATTGTAGACTAATAAGAGATCTTCCGAGTAGAATGCTTGTTGAGATATAGTCTCCATATTTTAGGTACATTGAATCGAGAGGTTTGTAACTCTTTGGTCATTTTTTTGGGTACAAAACTTGTCCATGATTATATCAGCCTTAGCTACCTCCTGAGCATTTATTGCCCACTGAGTTCTGTAAAACATACTCATTTTAGCAGGCGAAAATCTCATTTAGTATTTAGAATGTCCAGAGATACCATACCTAACGCTTTCTTAGTCTTCCATGTGAAATGAAAGGCATTTTTCGCACTGATTTCATATCGATATTTCGCTGTGTATTTAAACAGTTTGAAAATGCTTTAACCTGTGAGTACTTATAGTTTACTTTGATTTTTCTTTTGTTTTCGTGATTATGAACTTTGATACTTTGTAGTCCTGTGCTGATCTCGCCATATTGGTTTCTCACTTTGTGACGTCACGTATTGTGACGTCATCACTGCAGGTGCCCGTTTGTGACGTCACAGACCACGTGACCAATTAAGAGTGGCTTTTACACAATTCTTGTCTTGTGAATGATCTCCGATTGAATATATATATATATAAACTGGCTGGTCATTATAATGATGTGAGCATTTTATGTATTTCCTAATTGCAAGATCTTTTTCTAAACTTGTAAACTCCGATATTTTGTGTACACATGTACAAGGAAGTATGTATTGTATACAAATATATTCTCACTTCCATTATTTAATTTTTACAGAGATATTTTTGAGTCTTACACATTTTAAGACCATGTATATGTATACGGATGGATTTATATGTATACGATAAAGTATTTCATATATATACGACTGAAGCTGGTGCTTCATTTTAATACTTCATATTCAATATGACCAATATTTTAACAGCATATTTTGTCTATATCCCTACATTTTTATGGGAAATCTTATATTTTCCAAATTTCCAGAATTTCATTAGGAATAGGTTTATAGATAGGATAATCAGATGTTATGTGATGGATGCAAATCGGTCTTGGAACCCGGGACCTCGAAACGTATGTTCATGTACTTGATCACTAGACTTGACAATCTTTTAGTCTTTCATAACGCAGTACAGTATTTTGGTTATGCAGTGTCTTGCAAAACATATAGCAAATTTTCGTCTTGAAAATATTGTGTATAATTGCATACAGATCATATATATATATATATAAGAAATTTTCAATTTCTTATTAAGTTATTTGTGTATCATGAGAAAAATTGAATCGTCAAATATTAACACCATATGAGTTATTATTATCAGTCCTAGAGAAATTATGTTATTATAAATATGTAATTATGTCCAATAACTGGATATGATTAATGTAAACAGACACAATATATGAAAGTTATTTGCAGTTTGTTAGTCTGTGATAAAGTTTATGTTATTATCTTGTTGTAATATAGAAAAACCATCATGTGTAAACATCACAGATTCTTGTGTAATTAATGCAATATTGTTTGTGCATACTTTGCTGCAGAAAAATGTCGATGTAATTTGTTGTAAATGATGATGTAAATTAATTGTAAATCTGAACCATGCAGTCTGATATTAAGAACCAATAGGCTTGAAACATTCTAGTAACCATAGTTACATGTCATGTGACAATCACGTGACACATTTAAGAGGTCTGGCTACATTGTACTTGATTGAAATTAAATTGTTACATTGTGATATATAATATTACAAAGCTGGCAAATGACTTGATAATCAATTAGATATTATTAATTATGCAATGATTGTTTTTAATGTTGATATTAATGTTACAAAATTCCCTTCCCTGAAAATGCCAGGATGTTGAATTTTTGTGATTATACACAAGTACCTCACGTCAATAAGAATCAAATGTATGGTTAATCAAATCTTATTCTATAATTATATAATATTTATTCATATTTATAACAATATAACCATAGTTCTACTGATTGTTGTGAAACATAGGGATAGAATTAACCTAAAAGGTACATTGGGGAATATTTTATAAATTCAAACACAGAGCTGGTCTCACATGTGGTAGAATATTTTAAAATTTCCCCAAAATTAATATTTTAGCCTTTATATATCATAGCTCAAGCTGGCTTTATAATAACAATAGTTTATAGCATGTGTATTCATTGCTGAGCAAATGACATGTCATAGTAAAGTTTAACAATTAAGGGTACATGTGTAAATTATCATTTTTGGTAATTATACAAATTTTAATTGGGTAAATATTGTTTTTGACACAGTTGACAAGTTCTGTTAAATGTATACATTTCCTTTTTTTTTCAATTTTCCTGAAAATTGTGACTTAAAATTTGCTTGACGCGCACAATGCCTGGCAGAGTATGAGTATGACTGTGTTTTGTAAAATTGAGTGGAGGTTATGACTGCGTTTTTCAAATGTTGATTGAAATGAGTTTTATATTTATTAACCTATAAGACAAAGGTGAATTATCACCTATATTATAGCTTTTTTATTTATTGCCATTATTTATTTGTTAATGTCCACCATTATCATTATTTTATCATGATCACCAGATATTAATAAAGACATGTACAAATAAAATTCAAATTGTTTTTCTTGATATATGCTTCAATGAGAGATCAGGCAATTTGGTACTTTGCTTCATAAATCAACTCGTTGCAGTTGTAAAAGTGAAGATATAAATATATATATATAACTGTTGATAAATAATTTTCATCCGTGCACCCATGGAGCCAAAATACATATGGCAATTCCACATTTCAGTCTCGAGAACTCCATCTTCATCAGTAATCTACACATAAGCTGAAAATGATTGGGTATTTTTAAAAGCCTAACTCATAACAAGAGCCATGATAAAACAGCTCAAAACACTGAAAAGGCCCACATTTAATAGCTGAGCTCTGAGAGTTTCATGGCTATCACATTAATGTTAAAATTTAAAGACATAGAAAATATTCTAAATGTATATAAATCTTTTAGTGTTTTCTGAACATTTTGAACAAATAAATCAAGAATTTGGAACGCTTTGTAAACAAAGGTCATTGACCTCATGAATATTGTGTGAATGACAAGAGAAAAAAAGTAAAAAAAAAAAAAAATAGAGGGTGACAACAATACAACTAAATCAACGTTGTAAAAAATAAATATGAAAAAAAATTAGGGCTGATAATTAATGGGCAGCGTCATGGAAAATGATCGTCCATAGATGAGCTGTTGTTTTGGGGGGAGGGGAGCTTGGCGCCAACAAAGAGGCGCCAAGAAGGCTTGGACGCCTGGCCGTTGGTCACCTGACCAGAACAATGGCCCAAGGTGCTTCTGGGAGCAAAGATTTGGCGGGGAAATATAATTTTCCACTGGACATCACTTAAATGTGGTCAGAAGGAATGCACAGACTCTGAGTCACGACTCTAATTATTCCGGATTAAAATTGGTTTCCATGGCAACAACGGACATGTTATAAAAAAAGAAGAAGGAGGTCGGATACACAAGCACAGAGGATTAGCAATCAATGAAAAAAAAACGGGGGGAAAAGCAGGCAGGGGGGAGTTTGTTTCATTCATTTGTACAGAAATTAAAAATTGCAAATAATACAAAACAACTTGGTGGTTCAATTCAACAAAATATTTCGTGTTTTTTAATGAATTTATGAAATGTAAATAATCGGATACTTTTTAAAACAGTTATTTTTTCTATTTCTCAATTCCATCTCAAAACAACAAACAACATTTTGTAAAGACTGATTCATGCAGCGTCTGACGAGATATAATTAACAAAAATGAAAAGAGTACCATATTTCTATGAATTTCTTGCAAATTTTTATTTTTCGGCGCTGTAATATCTCTTTCTTGTCCAGACGTGATGACAAATACGAACAACAGAAAATTGGGGGGGGGGGGGGGGGGCGGAGGCAAAATGGAGGGAAAAAAATTAAAAAGAAAAAAGTTAGGGGGTTAGGAAATAAAAGGGGCTAAGCAGAACAGCATGAGGTCTGTAGAACAAAGGCAACCGCAAATTTGAATGTGCAGTGAACACACAAAGCTTTGCTTGAAATCATTGCATGCCCTGGCTTCTATATTTATAAATCAGAACACTACGTGCAGCGCCCCCTGCCTGTTGACGCTTGTAACTCACGATGTATGATATGACAAGATTTTGGCGCCAAAATTCAAGCTTCATGTACTATTAGATTTATGAGATTTGTGGAGAATATAAATCAGGAAAAGAAAAATATGTTTGCCGGGTCACCGTAGTGATGTTTCAGGATACTACTAGTTAAAGAAAAAAAAAATGCCATAGCAAATTCTAGTTTTAAGATCAGATATAGAATGCAGAGCTTTCCTCCCTTAGTTAAAAAACATCAATGTGAATTTTTGACTAACAACCAAAAGAAAAAAATTCCTTTTACAGTGTATTTATAACAAAATCTACCAATATATGCACGCATGTATACATGTATAACATGCTTCTAGGATCACTTTTTTTTTTTACTGCAAATGAAATGCAGAGACCGTGGTAAGGCAAGCTGAGTTTAACCAGATTTGACCTTTGACCTCGATTTTTTTCTATTTCCTAAAGATCCGGGATGCTATAAAAAGTTTCAAGCATTCAGCAGACGATATAATTGACAAAGAAATATAAAAAAACAAAAAAGAATTGCCTTTTCTATCTTTTATACTACCTTAGAAGGCCTAGATTTGGTTGTATAATGAATGAAATTAACCTGTTTTTATTTTTCCCTTTCTTTACCAAACAGTCAACTTTCAAATTGTCTGCCTCAATACACATTATCATAATATTATAGTGACAATATTGACGAAGTCTAACTATAACCTGCTTAGATAAAGCTGCTCATAATATGGCCATATAATTAATATAAAATAGACCAAGTCAAAATGTGTACAAAAAGTATAAAAATGCTGTCAAAATTGTCTAAAACTTTTTTGACTAACCCTCTAAGATAAATTTCTCCCCTTTAATTTTTCTTTTTTTCTCTCACTTTTTCTAAAAATGTTCAGAATATTTAAGGATATTCCGGTAGACCACCGTCAACGACTCAATGGAGGCAACGCGCATATCAATGTTGTTTACCCGAGCTAAAAACATATATTGCCATTAAATATGTATCTGTAAATATGAAATCAAGAAACAAAACAAATATTTAATGTCTGTGATACACGAGGTATACAATACAAATTTATTCATTATCTTCCACTCAGTTCAAATAATTTCAATCATGATTCATTTTTTCATAAATGGCAAATATGACAGGCCCAAGACATGAGGTACCATGCAAAATTGAATGGAATAAGGAAAAAAAAGGTACATACAATCGTGAATATTATAATATATGTATCAAGACATAGGCAAGAACATTTAAGGTCAAAGGTCACAACTTCATTGTCATGATATTCTGATGTCTGATTGGCTGAATAACATGCAAATTAGCATACAATTGTGGCATATCTATACAGCGCTAATCATTGATTTTCGTTGATTGACTTTAACTTAACTGGCAATGACTATTATTTGAACATTCACTAATTATCTGAACACAATTAGACTACTGATAAATTAATATTTAAACAAACATCACCCTTTTATTTTTTTTTCATGGTGGTTCCCAAAATTGACCATTTTCATGGTGTAAGATACATTATCAAACACACCAAAAACATCATATCTTTTCTTCTAAGTAACACACAAATGCCTCAATAAACAAACTTATAGATTCAGCAATCTGTTATTCTGATCCGACTCTTTATATTTAAATTATTATCAAGTATGAAACTGGCATAAAACGTGTAAAAATATTATAAACAAAGAGTAAATTATAACGGAACAGAGGTATGTCTTAGTGTATATAGATCCTGGATGGCAACTTCAAATATTGGAATATTTTTGAAGTACACAAATTTGACTCACTTTTCTAAGAAGTAGGAGAGAAAAAATACACAAAATGCAAATAAAAACAAACTATTTTTTACCAAAAATACCAATAAATGAACAAGAAAAGAGACTATTTTACAAATATTGAAATAGCTAGGCACTAGTGGGCAGTGTTTACATACAATGGCATGAATAAAATATATTAAATATTAATGTAGATATGTATTTAGGTACATGTAAATATTAAATGCGAAATATGCAATGTAAATAAAGCACAAACTCGCATGAAAATGCTGTTTTAATAACTAAGCATGAATGAAATGCAATCGATTGAAGCATTTTGATTTTACATGAATACAAATAGGTAACATTATTACAAAATAATATTTGTTTTCACATAAATTTGAACGAGAGGAATTTGTGTGTTTTAGTCCGATTAAATGACACAGTTTACCCTGTAAGTTCTTAATAACATATTTGGCTGTTATTTTTTCTTTTAAGTGTTAGATTGTCCATTTTTATCTTAATATCATCCCATATTACCTATTCTCTTTGCTCAATGTTTCATTTTTTTTCTTATTTTGCAGCATTTCTAATATTTTGCTGAATCCACATTTCCTATAAACCTAAATTTCTAAGTCTTTCTTAGACTAGAAACCCTTAAACTTTATCATTTTGCTGTCATTAAATATTCCATTGCTTTTTTAATGCTGTTTCTAGGCATTTTACAGATACAAAAACCGAGTCTTTTGTCAATTTAATACCTATGCGAAGGTCATACCAGCCTCATTCAAGTTGTTGAAGATTTTTTCGACGGATGAGATGTAAGCCGCTGTTCGAATATCCAATCCCAAGTTGTACTTCATACCCGTTACCATGATTTTCTAGAGAAAAATAAAGTTTTAACGATTAAATAAATAAATAAACTATTTATTCGAATGACAAGTCTGGTTGCTAAGCGATAAAGTCTGAATGGATTTTTTTTACTTGATAATTCTATCTATGGAAAATGAACCTTTTCACTTTTGTTTATTTATAATTTTAATGTAAATTGATAATGTTTGACAGCTATTGATCACCTATGTAAGCAGTTAGCCGTTTATTTAGCTTTGTTTTAATCAAGTATAGGCCCAAACCCAAGGCCTTACGATTATCTTTAAGCGGAGCCATCAGCCATAATGCCGTGAGAACCGAAGTCCGCCAAAACATTCTGCCGCGAAAAATTCGCGGTTGGCGCCCAGACGGACTGTCACGAGACCTTGACCTCTAGCAGTTGGCCTTAAAATCTCCGAAATTGATTTATTTATATCTAAACATCGCCAATTGACTATTAAAACATTAAGCTCAAGATAAAAAGTACATACAAGGGTTCATAACAACAATTTCATTAGGAATGTTCGGCAATTTATATTCCACAAAAAGAGCCATGATATCGAAATCAAATCTCGAATAGACAGCTAGGCGAGTCAACCTAACCAAAATGTCACAAAGATTTATTGACGAGTTCCGAGTGGTAATTTTTCCTTGTTACTCATGTATGCAAAGTTCTGACAAAATGTTTTGTCAATTTCGATCAAAGATTCACCCCAGAAACGAAATCTCAAAATAAAAACCTTTTCAATTGGTTAACAAAGCTACATGTGCCATTTTTACAGCTGATTATAACATTTTCCTGCAACTTTTTATTAAATTTTTATTTCGGAATCCATTCTTAAAATAATCTCCAGAACAAAATTGTGTCTCCATATATAAATAATTGTAGGGCCTATATATAACATATTATATAATTATTTCTTGCATATAATTCTACATAGGAGATTAGAAAGACGTTAACTATAAAATACATTTTAATCTAATAATCAGGCCTACAGTTTTTTTTTTAAATAACTTTATACACTCTAAATACTTTTCAAATTTTAACCAAAGTGAGATATGGTATTACACGGCAATCTATTTCCATGACAACCAAAACACCAAACTATAGCAGGAGGTGATTACGTCACTCATCAGAACAACCGCATCGGCTACAGAGGCAGGGCCGGATTTAGACCCAAGAGTGCCTGGGCCATTGTGGACTGGGAAAAGTTTGGAAAATCAATTCCTCTCAGATGCTTGCTGGTGCATTTTCAGTCATTTTTGAGTCATTTTATGGGTGGGGGTCTGGTCATTCACCCTGCGCACTCCCTGCCACCTTGCCCTCCTGCCACCTTGCCCCCCCCCCCCTACCCCCTTGCCCCCTGCCTATGGGCCTGAACTTGTACCTAGGTGATATAAGTTTCGTTTTTTCTGTTGGATGCCTTGTAGTCAGAATTTGAACCTGTGATTGAAGAAACTTCTATAGATTTCGTGCTATTAAAGTTAATTAAACTGCAACTGTTGGGGGTAATTAAAGGACAGCAGGCACCCCTTACTTAAGCAATATAATGATATATATATATAGGTTTATATAAATATTTTTTCTTACTGAAGGCAATTGCCCCTTTTGCCCCCTTATAAATCCGGCCCTGTACAGAGGGCAGCACAGTGTCAAAAAGGGGTGGAGATTCTAAGGAGGGGTGTCACCCCAAATGATAGTCCTTTGCTCTTAGTATTTACATAGAAGGACACCCCTGTCATTTTGTCAGAGGGTAAAATACAGTGATTCATTGCCATTAGTAACACCCCTTTTCTATTTATGCTAATTTCTGCATGGCCATGATGACCTATAAAATTGAAGAATCATTTGAAAATGGGGATGGTTTTCTTGATTATGAAAAAAAAAGGAAATAAAAAAAGAAAATAAAAAGATAGATTCTATTGAAGATATTTCTACGCCTATTTGCTTCTTATTGTTTATCTTCACTTTGATTTGATTTTGATTTTTTTTAGTATTATTTCAGTCATGTAAAATGTGTGTGGCTAACCCAACTATATTACACATTGAACAAGAATATAACTATCTAGAAAATTATTATATTAAACTTATTCTCTCATAACCATTTTAATCCTGTCAACTAAAAAGTAACAACAAAATTAATGCTATGAAAATGCTAAAAATAACCTGAACATTTTATCCGCCATGTGTATTGCAATGTTATTCCTTATGACCAGATCATGATAATTTTGTGCGAAATATTACACTGTCTAAAAACATTTGGGTTTAGTGCAGTATGGCGGACCCAAATCTATGCCCATATTTAGCGTCCATTAAAACTTAAGTTTTATTAAATATTTCACAAGATTGAAGGTCTAGCACAATTAGAATAACATTTTGTGTAAAGTAGCGGGGGTTTGGGGGCGGTACACCCCTAGAAAAAGCAAAAATAAACTCTGTATTTACCGTGAATATGAAAACCGCCGTCATAACTAAATTAGTTTGTGACGTCATCAAGAGATTTCAAGCCTTTTTACGTCATAGGCCTGGCAAAGAGGCTTGTGAAATAGGTTAAATATGATCATAAATCTGGGTCCGCTATACTGCACTTTTTCCAAACATTTCATTAGCAATTTACAAATCAAGAAATAATAGCATGAGGACAACTTACCCTGGCGGATTTCTCCATCGTCCAAGACAGGCCGGAATGGACAATGTCTTTTTCAGAGGCGCCCTGTCAAAAGAAAAAGTATAGCGGGGTCAGAAATTTGTTATTTTGAGGATTAAATGTAGATTTAAGCTTGTCACAGTCAGTAACATCTCTCATAACACCAGTTCCCTATTACGAATATTTCTGAATCATCAAGAAAAACTGCGAATATAAAGAGATTTACATGGGTCCCAAAAATAGGAAGCGATGTCCCATGTCGCAAAATCTAATGTCTCATGTCACTAACCGAATAAACAATAACTAAGAATATCAAAACTGTCACATGGATTTGGATTTTATTATTTTATTGTTTTTCACTGATGTAAAACAGCTTCAGCCAATCTGGCTACCCTTTTAAAATATATTTGAAATTAAAAAAACCTGTCACTCGTTAAGGAGATATTCCCTCTTACGTCTGTCATTATTTAAGAGCTTCTGTGTCACTTTGTCCCTAGTTAAGAAGAGCGACGTCACACAAATGTTGTCTATTTTTACCCATATAGACAGACCTATATTTAACGCAGAGCTGTTTATCACATTAATTAATTTCTTTTCTCTTAATTAAATTTTTCAATTTTTTAGAATTTTTCTCAATATCAGTGGTGAGCTGCTGTGCACTAATTAATAGGCTGAGCTTTTAATTGTATTCCTGTAGCTATTGTTGTGACTTATATTAGTTATAATTACTTGTAGATAATTAGCTTTCTTCATCGTTACTTATTCTTGTAAAATCTTCTTAAATAAAATGTATTTGGTTATTATATAATAAATTATGTGCATTTTATGCAGTGTATGGGTCAACTAAACAAATTCCTTGCGTTATCCATTGGCTAAATAAACTTTCTATCTCATCTTATCTTATCTTAATTTTATCTTTATCTTATCTTATTCTCATCTTATTTTGTCTTATCTTTATCTTATCTTATTCTCATCTTTTCTCATCTTATCTCATCTTATCTTATCCTATTCTCATCTTTTCTCATCTTATCTCATCTTATCTTATCCTATTCTCATCTTTTCTCATCTTATCTCATCTTTTCTCATCTTATCTCATTAATTAAATAGACCTGCATAAATATCAGAATAATGCACTTACCCCCATTCTATTTTCAAAAGATTCACTAGGGGTGATGGGGATCTTTCCTCCTCCTCGGCCGAAGATTCTTTCTAGAGACGTCTGTACACTCTCTGCAACATAAACAAATACATAATATCATACCTAAATTGTGAATGGTGGTGGTGGATTAGGGCTTGAAGTCCTGTATTTCTGCACCCGATTGGGTAATTATGACAGGCAGGGACCATGGCAATGAGATGATGGATGAAACAGCCATCCAACTTAGGCTCGACCGGGGATTTAACCCGGGATCCAGCGCACTACCACTGAGCTAGGCCCCCACCTAACTAGATTGTGAGTGTAATTCATCGCTGCATAATACAATGTACACCCGCAGAACAAACGCCATCGTTATCCTGTTTAGTCAAAGGTTCTACTTGACCACCAAGCCGTGTGGATTGCAGACGGGAAGGTGTGGACTAGCATCTCATCATCACGTCTGCCTCAGACATTCTTGTTGTTGTTTACTAAATGTTAGTGAAATTGCACATAAACCTTCGAGTATTATAGCGTATGCTCTGGAAAATTTCTACAAGTTTTAACCTTACACGAAAGTTCTTTGCCTTACAGTCATCGAATTAAAAAAAGCAAAACTTGGGACAATAACTGACTTATAAAACATGCAACTGAATCATATGATATATTATGAACGTCCCAAATATACAGGACGTTGGCAAACTCATTCTAGACAGGTTAGTATTTCCAAGAATTTACCCAAGTATCTTGGATGTACATGGTCAATTGTGCCATGTGCGTTTTGCATGCTAAAAACCATGCATTTTCCATGCGTTTATCCTTCTCATGGAAACCGCACGTGGCACTTTTGGCCATGTAATAGATTTATAAACCAAATCAAATCCAACATAAGTTTGTTCACCAAGACAATTATATTTTGGTCATTTCGAATCGAATTCCTTCAATATTCAACAATATGGATGACTTAATTAAGACAAAAATATTTACAGTACAGTTTCAAAGGATATCAAATTTATGATGTTAATTGCAATATTCACAACTGCTATATTTGTTCAAATGATCAATGAAACTTCTATTTATTCATATTATTTCCATCAGCTTGTTTTTGCACCAATTTCGTCTCTCCCTATGTAAACCAACTCAATCCAAAATGCTTTTGTTGTAACTATACTTACTATTTTTGATTTTTGCTGCAATTACTTAGTTATTTGTATATTTGCTTTTTTTTCTATGTATTTATGTATTAATCAGTTAATTACAGTGTAAAATGTAACTGGTGGCCCTTTGGCAGCGGCTCCTAGCCTTCGAACGGTCTCCAGCTGTTTTCCAGTAAATAAATGAAGTCCGGTTGAGGCAAAAGTAATGGGGCTGGGGTCTTTTACTTGCCTCAAAACAGACAACGACAATCAAGCAGTTTTGCAATTTTTTTACACGACAAATCCCAGATTTAAATATATACACTACCCTGCACAAGTTTGGAAAGACTCAATAATTTGATTTTGACTGAAATTGATACTCCCAATGACCAAGGTAGAAATAAACTTATACGTTTAGACCAAACATTTTTAAGAGGCATTTTCCAAGAAAATCGCCCCAATATGAAAATATTTGGAATGGGGTAGATCATGGACTTTGATCAAATTATCAGAATATATAGTTTCATGGTACCAAGCACTATTCATAATATATTATGGCTCAAGGGCAAGCAGTTGCCCAACATATTTTGGGCTGTTTTACAAAGTCCTATTTTTAGCATTGTTTCCGTCACAGAATTGTCCCTCTAGGTCTGTGGTTTTTAGTCTGAAAATGGTCAAATTCACAGCTCTGTATATCTCTCATTGAGATGCTCTCCCAGACATTATATTCATCCCACCGGGTGAGATAACATCTCTACTTTTAATTTCTAAAATAAAATCATGCTGTTCTCACGAAACGAAGCTTCTAGAGCGATTAATATTGAGAGAATTGACATTGAAAATATAGGAAGTTGCTGCGCTGTCTTGAGCGTCATGCAAGAGATAGGCCTGGCCCGTCGTGACTTTATTGGACATTTTATTAAATAACTTTGTCATTTTTCGTCTGATTTTCACAACTTAAAGTTTTAATGATAGATAAGAATTTTCTCTGTTAAAAACTGTGTCTAATATAGATTGCAATGAGGAATTATAGCCGTGGTGTGACGATTTCGACGATATACGCAAAATCGCGCCGTACATTATTTTGTTCAGAAAATATTATCTCCTTCAATCAATTCCAAATACACCATTATATATTTTACACAGACAGATAGTATATATTTTGAGCTTTCTTTTGGAATGTTTGGTTGATTTGTAGGAGTTACACTTGATGAGCGACACCTCTTTTTGTTTCATTATTCATTTCACATTTCAACTTTCCCAACACTTTCAATTAACGCTACCTCATTTTTATGCCATAACTTAAAGCTGCATTGTCAGTCGGTTTTTTTACCAACAAAAAAGCTATCCAAATGAAAGAAAATGCTTAGAACTTAAGTACTGATGAATTCGATAAACCAAACTGTCTAAATTGTACTAAATTAGAATCTATTGCCGGCATTTATTAGATCGACTTTGTTTACATTTAGTTAATTATACATTGCGACGTAATGGAGAGCCCCGCCGATTCGCGATTTCAGTCATTTTATGAACAATTGAGGTCAGAATTGTTTCAATTTATGCAAACAGCGAAACACCTACACATTTTTTTTACGTAATAAACTTGGAATTTTGTATATTGGACGAAAATTGAAGGCACAGAATAATACAATACATTACGAACCGACGACGCTAATGACGTTCGTTTATGCCTCGTTTTCATTTCATTGGCCATAAAAGCACTTGCAATGTAAACAAATCGGCAATTTTTGATGGCATTAAAGATTAAATGATAGGGTATGTTTATTAATTTTATGGAGATATAGTGAACCTAGCAAGGCCCTGATGGGATTTAATCTATTTTTTAGAAGCAATGAAATGAATGCAACCGATTTTGGTCACTGTCATATTGAGTGACAATCCAGCTTTAATGTAGGTACCAAATAAAAGCCAGCAAAATTGTCTCGTAAATGTAATTATAGAGTGGTTTTAATCAATTAGCCTAAGCATGTTTGGGAAAAGTGCAGTATAGCGGACGCAGATTTATGACCATATTTAATTTCCAGGCCTATGACGTAAAAATGCTTGAAATAAATGTATGACGTCACAAACTAATGTAGTTATGACGGCGGTTTTCATCTTCATGGTAGAGACAGTTTATTATACACCAAATGTTATTTTAATTGGGCTAGAACTTCAAACTTGTGAAATATTTGATACAATTTAATTTTTAATGGACGCAAAATACGGGCATACATTTGGGTCAGCTATATACTGCATCTCAATCAGAAAAAATCAACTTCGTTTTCGGAATGTCATATTTTGTGCAAATTGTGTCTGCTTCCTGCCTCCCTCATCGCTCACTACTGTCACCAGAAATAAAAATGGAGGTGACATATGTTCCATGAAAAGATGATGATTCACGTGAAAACTATGGCTGATTATTTTACCATATCATATGAATAAGTATTTATAAGTGAAATAGCTAAGCCTACAAATCAGTTTTTCTCAGTATGTTTTGGAGCTCCGGGGGGGGGGGGGGGGGGGGGCAAATATGATATACCCTGTTTCCGTGGCAACCAATAGGACTAGAAGACTAACATTTTATCAGTAATGTTATGTTACCAAGTACATTAATCCCACAAAGTACCAATGGATTTTGACATGTAGATTTTCTCAGAAAATGCTTCTATCAGAGTAACTATCAAAATTGTCAAAACTTGTATGCATTTCCAAACGTCCGCATGCCAGAGTACCTAAATGGTATAACATGTGTTTCATTTTCAAAACAATTTGACAACAGGAAAAATAAGTAAACTATCTATAAAAACTGACCACTTACCCAAGAGATGATAGTTGGAGTCCCTCTCATACTTGAACGTCAATCGGCCATAACTGACGTGGTTTAAGTTCTTCAGCCATTCAAAGTAGGAAACTGTCACACCCCCAGCATTCACATACAGGTCCTGCACGAATAGTACACAAATATAGTTGTTGGCAATTAGTCCAATATTGAGTTTTATTGGATGATAAGAAAGGTCAATTAGATGAGGCATTAGCTGAGTCCAATATTACGCTTCATCCAATATTAAATTTATCTTTTCTTCATCCAATAAAACTCCATATTGGACGACTTTCCATAGATCTACTGTTTGTTGTACTCTTCAGTGAAATGTCAAGAAAAACTCCTCTGATTGGACGGTCACATGAAAATGGATCCAATATAAACTTTTTCTGGTCAATATAATATTTCCTGTCCAATATACCTTACTGCTGTCCAATATAACGTTTCCTGTCCCATTTAAACAATTAAATATAAAAAATTCCACTGTACAATATAACTTATTTCCCCATGTCCAAAATAACTTTCTCCTGTCTTATATAACTCTTTCCTGTCCAATATAACGTAATAAATAAGAGTAACTTATATTTCCTACTTACGGGTAAAATGAGGACATCTTTTTTGAGCAAGATCTTGTCCGCTTCCAGGGTGATCGGGCCATTGGCAGCCTCCGCTATGATCTGCAAAATAACATTTAAAAAATATATATATAGAAAGTGAAATTTAATCGGATATTCAATAAATGCACCAAAGCGTGTAAATATTCGCGTCAAACGGCAAAAAAGAAAGTTATGGACTTAGAAACTAGGTCGTGTATTTGTTGCATACAGTGTTTATGGTCACATTCATTCATTCATTCATTCATTCATTCATAAAACTGGCAATCCCATATCTATGCAGGAAACCTCACATTGCGAATAAAGTTCACCAGGGTTGGCAAGTTTACGGTATGTTGGTTTTTACCGAGTGGTATTTACTGGTAAGTATTTACTGGTAAATATTTACTGGTAAACACCGCCGTGCCGCAAAAGGGTTTAAGGCAGTTTACGGCACCAAAAAAGTACGTTATAAAACGCGGACTGGACCCGGACTCACCGATTCACGGACCCGGATTCGCGGAACCGGATTCACGGATCGACCCCTCCCCCTTGCACCCAAAGAAAAATGAAGTGCAGTCAATGCCAATCGTCTTTTATAATTGCTTAGTTAAAAGTGTTATCCAAGATTATGAAAGCATTAAGCATAGGTAATTTCGACTCAATTGAAATTAGGAATTCAGACAAGAGGCTGGCTTAGTCGGCTCAACCAGACATTTGCAGTTATACACTGTTACATGGACGAGTCCTTGCTGAGTCCGTAACCTAGCCCGGGCCGGCACCGGGTCCGTGAGTCCGGGATCGGGTCTGGGTCCAGTCCGCGTTTTATAACGTACCCACCAAAAATGCCTTAAACCCAAACTTCCGCTATGGTTTATTTACAACTTCTTGGTGGTCTGTCCAGGATATGAGCCTTTGACCATATTTCCTTGGTCTGCTGACTGAGTGTTGAGCCACTGGTACACAATCACACACCAAATAATTACATTATTCATGAACTACAGTAGTTAATCATTAAATTTCAGATATATAAACAATGGTGCTCTTCAAATTGTTCAGTTTCGAAGCAATGTTCAGCAGATATAAATCCGTTTGTCATGACCTGCGGACATCAATCTTTTAGTGGCACCATGGTGCGGCCTAAAATCCACGTTAGCTGTTCATATGTGCATGTAAACATTATTAATTTATAAATATTGCCATATATTACATACTTTACTGTTAATGCAGCCTTACAAGTTACATGAGGCGTGATGGAACTTCAAAAAGTCAACTGTAAACTCTTGAGCACTGTATTAATACAGCTGGCAACATTAGGGGCCACTGACGAACCCCTCGGCCCAATAATGCACACATAGTTTGCTAGTCAATTTGAGCTTGGAAGTTTTTTTAACCTTTGCTCAAAATTTACTACATAATAACAATCAAATAACAAATTTGTTCACTCATAACAGTGTCATTTGATAATTTGTGCAATTAAAATACATCATTTTGATAAGAAGTTTGAAAATACCCTATATATCTGAGCTGACTGGTGCGAAAAGTCCATCAACTAGGCCCATTAGGTATTTACCAGTTTACGGCAGTATAAGGCGATTCTAGGCAATTGTGGGCAGATGCCGTGCCTGAAATAGGTTTATGACTGCCTTTTTGCCAACCCTGAAGGTCACTTCCCAATTAATTAAAACGGGGCATAAATTCCCCCCATTCAAAAATTACAATCAACCCTGCTCAAGGTAAGATATTTCGGTAATGGTTAGTGTAATCATTAATTTCTGACTTAACCTTATTGGCATGGGGATCACCAACACAAAATAAAACCCAAAGGAAATATTACGGTGAACGTATAACCATAGCTTACGATCACATATTATGATTTAAACGTCGTAAAAGTTTCAAGTATATTTTTGCGCACTGGCTGTTTTGATATGATTTTAATAAGTCCTTATGTATGTTGACCTTTGAACTCAATTTGCATAAAAAAAAGAAACACTTTGCATGGCTCCAAGTGCCAGAACTAAATTTCTAATGTCTCAATGCTACTGGGTCTGAAGCTTAATCAGCTCATGTGACCAGCTGCAAGGGGCAGACGTAATGATGAGATGATCTTACACATCCAGCCCATGGGTGGGGTGGGGTCTTTTACTTGCTTCAGCATAGACACCGAGGTTGGTCCCCAGCATAAGGCAATTTAAGTATTGACCATTTTATGTAAAGATAAAGTATATAATGGTGTTACGCGGCCTTTAGTGCAAGTTACGGAAAAAAATACATATAATATGTCAAGTGTATGAATAATTCTTGAAGCGAATGCATAATGTATATTGTATATTATGTGACTAAAACAAAACAATGCAAAAATCTGAATAGCATTAAATATCTAGAACTCTGGAACAGTTCTCACTGTGACATTTTGTATTCATTGTGAGTATTTATTTTTTAATGTTATGCTATTATTTTTTAAACTGACCTTCTCCCGTTCACAACTAGTATTACAATTTGCTATTTATTACTATTATTACCTCGATTAACTGGGACCAGAAACTATTACTAAATCGCATAGTTACTTATTCAATTAATAATGATTAATTTGTGCTTGTTCTAATACTACTGTGTATGGCGAATGTATCTTTTTTACCATGATTCGAAAACGTCAATAAAACATTATATATGTATTCTATTCAGTTGCGAAAAATATCATGCAATGCATGCATCTTGTAATGTGACACTTTCGACACTCTATATTGACTAACCCCCCCCCCCCTCCCCCCCAAAAAAAAAGAATAGAAAAAAAAGAGCTAAGGTAAGCTAAGAGTTGAAGATAATAGAAAACCACAACGCCATCTGCCGTCGAATAAATCTACTGACCACAAGTAGTTCTGCCCAGGGCAGCTAGCAAGGGGCTTCTGCAGAAACAGGATCTGTGCAGGTGATTTGAATGCAAAATATCACGAAAAAAAAATATAGCAGTGCACTGCAAATATGTTACATATGCAACAAAGAAAAATAAGAAGAAATACAGAGCTGTACATATAAATTCGGTAGATGCAAACCTTAAAATAATTCCCAAGTATGTACAATTTATGAAATGATGCCGTCAGAATGCCACTGACAAATTGCGACCCCCCAACTCCCTCTGGTGGGGGAAAGTTAGGACACACTAAATTATGATCGATTCCAGCTTAATTCTGATTTCTACACTAAAATAATTCCCAACTTTGTCTATCAGTTTTAATTAATCCAGACTACACTAATAATTTACAGAGTTATACCTGCACCTCTTTGAGATTTTATGAGATTTTAAAATAATTTCATAATTTCATAACCAACACAAATAGATGAATTGAAGTGTTTTAAAATAAATATTTTCTTCCATGCAGTTATTGAAAACTCCATTTATTTAAAGTCATAAACTATACCTTCCACTATCTCTATCAGAGAATTAAATGCGGTTTTGCGTATGAGGTCTAGATCATTCTGACGAAAACAAAAATATCACAATTTTGTCCTTTGACAGCACATTTTGTATCCAATGTCACTGATTATAAAGTTTTGGGTCTTTATATTTCATGTATCTAGTGTAGGCCGCTAACATCTATGCAGTGACAGAATTGGGAAAAAAGGACCAAAAAAAAAAAGGAAGGTGAAATTGTTGAATGCATGCATTCAAATCCAAATTCAACAGTTCAAGGCCCCAACCATTATTACGCCACATGGACAAGTGAATTTATTTTTATTTAATTTTTTGCCCCTTTGGGAATCAATTCTCACTTTGGACCAGCTTGGGAACAGAGTTTCGGGACACACACGCCCAACATCTGTGACCCAACACAAGAGCGGCTAGGTGCAAAAAATCTAACAGCAAATCAATTGGGAATCAACAGCAATTGAATTCGACTTCTGTTAACCTAATAACTACTGACCTCTTCAAATTACAGTAACCATGGCTGGTGTTACATTACAAAGAGAAAAATATTTCTTTGCGCCCATATAAGCAAAAATAATAAGCACTTCAGTTGCGGCAGTCATAATTATGAACAGGTAATAGAGTTGAACTATAAGCTGTTTTTAGAAGCAAAAACTGTTGTTATCGGCCTATAGTTTTTAAAGTTCATGGTTCCCCTTGGCCAACAGTTAAATACGTTTTTCCAATTTCTGACCAAAACTTCGGAAAATGAGTGTTCCCTTATTGGCATTAAAATGGTTAGGTCATTACTTTTTAGCTGTTCATCTCCCAGTGTACCCAGAATCCCATAAATTATATATCTCCTATTTAGTCCAAGGTACTAGCCTAAGCTTCGCCATCACATCCAGACCAGCTGCCAGAGGTAGACGGAATGATGAGATAACAGAGCTTGAAGGCAACATGACGTTACACATTTCAATGACCTTTTAACAACCCCCTTTGCACATTTACACCTCATGGGTGGGGTATTTTACTTGCCCTGGCATATATGGCACATAGAAACTCAGTTACAGTTCCCCGTGACGGGGATTGAACCCATGACATGGCATGACAACTCACCCCACCTGACCCAACTACACTGACAAAGTAATCTGATTGATTGACTGATTGACTGATTGATTGATTGATTGATTGATCCAGCATATCTACCCACCCTGTATATTTTATGGCAATTTTTCTTCCTCCTTTTTCTTTTTTCATTTTTATTAAATTAAATTAATTAGCCACTAATATGTTGAACAATAACACAATGCTATCTATCTGTCTGTCTAGCTGTCTTTTCTGTCTGTCTCTTCTGTCTGTTCGGTCTGTCCTGTCTGTATTTTCTGTCTGTCTCCTCTGTCTGTCTCCTCTGTTCTGTCTGTCTCCTCTGCTCTGACTGTTCCGTCTGTCTGTTCTGTCTGTTGTCTGTCTTTTCTGTCTATCTCCTCTGTTCTGTCTGTCTGTTCTGTCTGTCTCCAACCTCTGATCAGACAATGAACAACCACATTCTGCTGACCACCTGTCATTCTACAACAGACTACCAGATGCAGGTGAAGAAAAAAAGAATGCCAAAAAAACCACCGCCCAAAAACTGTATTTCCACCCCAAAAACCACCCTCCAGAGACCTCTAACAGATGTCGTCATAACATTTAAGTACTTCCAACAGTTGGATGCAGATTTATGGAAAAATGATAACCAAAAAAGTTTCCAGGACAAATATTGTATGATTATGCTATGCTATCAGTGGATTAACAAAAATCCCAATTATGCCAAATATGAGAAGTATGTGAACTATCCAGAAATGTGGAGCGTAAACACACACGATGTCTAGTAGCGAAATATTCTGAATTCTGTAAACAAGTTCGAAAATCCCATCAGCCAAGCGTGATTGCATTTAGCCACTTCCTTCGCTCCCTCGATTATAAGGCACTTCGAACAGTGTTACCTCGCTATAATGAACTTATAAAGTATACAGATTATGGATAAAATTATAATTAAACCTCACTATTAAAACAACATTGGAAATTGGCGGGTGGCCGCAATATTACATAGCCATAAATAGGCCTATATATATTTAGAACGTTGTTGATATTTCAATGTTTATTATTACATTAATTAGCATGACAGGTGGTTGCATTAATTGCAAATTGGTGGTATTATCAAGGCGTCCTTATGGCGAGGTAATTATAAATCCACCTTAAATTTAAGTTACCCAGATATTACCATTCAGTTATTTTCCCTAGTGGACTTAATTGCGAGGCTTCAGAATCCACATACAAAACAAACTTACAACAAAAATATTTTCCAAAAAAATCAGGAGATGAAATATTTGACAAAACATTTCGTTAAAGCAGAGTTGGACTGTATGTTTTGGCAAATAGTTGAATGTGGCAAATTCTTGTGGTCAGCCCACCCTTTATATATAGCCATATGTGCAAGCCCTGACCTAGCAGCACAATATCAACTTACAACATGTTAATATTTCTAGAGCTATGCTATTTTACAGAACATGACTCAGACGGCTAGGATTGGCTCTAGCAGCATACCAGGAAATGCTCTCCAGCGAACAAGACTATCTATTGAACTAATTCGAGAGCAAGATAAAGAAATAATTTAAACAAGACAGCTGCAATTGTTTTTTCATCATTTAAGATAATGTCCAACATTCGATGTTTTTATAAATTAATATCATTTTCAAGCGATATATTTTTGCTTCATGTTCGTTGAAAAAATAATAAATAAAACACAAAATATGCGCATCTAAAAATGTTATCCATTTAATGTATTTGGCAATTCAAATTACCACCATTGTAAACATGAACTAAGGCAAAAAAACTTTAATGCATTATTGTTGCACTGTAACTCGCACAGTGCAGTATAGATGGCGCCAGTTACCAACAAAGGCACATCTAACAAGTGCTGCCACCTGACGTTTTATAACGCAATCTATGAGAAAATTTCTATTGTTCTCCTTGCATCAAACTTTGGTGATCCCATCTCAATATTGTCAATATCAATGTTTGGCAATTTTGCGTCCCCTCCCAAAAATATTAATGGAGACTATTACCATATTCTATGCTATCTCGTAGCAATATTTTCAGTGTCAAATTATTAATAAAAAAAAATTGCTTTCATCAAAACACTAATTTAGGAAGCTTATTTAGCACACGTTATAAATTATGGCTGAAATGGATCCAGGTATTAATGATTATTAACACAGTATGAAGGGCCAAAAATAAATTGTTGCCGGATTGTATAAACAAGAAAATAGAACCCAAGGTGACCTTGAAGTAAAGCGGGCCAAGCCTAAGTTTATAATTTACAGCATATCCATAACTGGGGCAACATAAACATAAGTAGGATTCCAGCTCACCCAGTTACATATTGTTGGTGAAAAAATTGTTCTGACACATGAAAGTTGATTACAGGATTTGTTTTAGCAACATGTCGTCAATAGTTGTAAATTGTAAATTATAGAGCGCAGTCTACAATATATGAAATACACCTTTAGATATGCTGTACATAGAACAGAATTAAAATTAAGACTTTACCTAGCTAGATAATATAAAATTTGACATAAAATCATATAGATGTTTAAGAATGAAATATGAATTATACAAAATCAAAATTTTTAATGTTTTAAAATTGTATAAACCAAAAAATATTTAATTTCTGAAATAAATCTGAAGTCTTCTTTAATTATGGGAGTTGGTTCCAAAAGAATAACATGTCTGCAATGTACATAAAATTAAATCAACCTACCCTGAGAGACTTTCAGTTCACGTCCTTGAGTGGATCAATGAACTTAATAGTGACATAATGATCAATAAATAATGATGTAC
This sequence comes from Alitta virens, assembly GCA_932294295.1. Taxonomy (NCBI): domain Eukaryota; kingdom Metazoa; phylum Annelida; class Polychaeta; order Phyllodocida; family Nereididae; genus Alitta; species Alitta virens. The sequence goes on along the minus strand of OW028579.1, from coordinate 39,258,651 downwards.
TTTGAACAGTTCCAATTAGTAAGATTTTCAGCGCCAGGAAACTATTGAAGTATTGATATATTAAGTACCTGTTCATTAAATATTAGCAGAAACATTAAATCATACTTATCAGTCATCATGAAAATATTTCAAGTTGCTTTTATGGCACAAGCATTCTATTGAACAGCAACCTATTTTCCCGGGCATCCTGCTAGTAATCTAATAAAATACACATTCAATACCAATCGCTGGACGTTATATATGTCCCTGGCTGTAATTACAGCATCTCTCAATCAATAATCTGTGAGCAGTGAGCACAATATTTCCTTTTCCTTCTTTCTACATGTCAGGGATAATTATGCATGTGCTTGTTTATCATTGTTTATATTAAAACTTAAAATATAAGACACCTTATTATTATTTACCATTCATTCATTCATTTGACCAAATCACCATTCATTCATTGGATCACAACATCATTCATTCATTCATTCCTTGGACCACATGACCATTCATTCATTCATTCATTATTTCATTAATTAATTCATTCAATCATCCAAAATCTCCCAAACTAAACTTGTAGCACTCAGTGAGATCACTTTCATTCATTCATTTGTGTGTCTGTATTTATCAGCTCCCTGTCAGTCTGTCTAATGAAATAACCTTGACCACTGACCTTGGCTTTGATCTTGTCTGCATTTCCAACATGGATGACACGTTCAATAGCAGCAGGAACAAGAATGTCACAATTTTCATACAACAAACTCTCTCCTGTGTACTCTTCAGCATGTGGGTAGCCCATAATAGTGCCTTTTTCCTGAAAAACAAAAGATCAAATTAATTTCATCGGGCTGTGCCATTTATACCTACAGTGAGAGAAAATGTCAAAAAATGTCTACACTGAAAAATCATAACTAAGCTAGAAAATGCTATGTTTTTAAAAGGTGGTCTTAATAGTGCAATGGATTTTGTTGTGAGATGGTCTTAATTATGAGGTAGTCCTAATTGTGAGATGGTCTTAATTATGAGGTAGTCCTAATTGTCAGGTGGCCTCTATTGTGAGGTAGTCTTAATTGTGAGGTGGCCTCTATTGTGAGGTAGTCTGAATTGTGAGGTGGCCTTTATTGTGAGGTGGTCTATACGGTGAGGTAGTCTTAATTGTCAGATGGTGTCAATTGTGAAGTGGTCTTAAGTCTCAGGTCGTAAAGTACATTTTCTAGCCGGCAAAGATTGCCATGCGTGGAGCACTGGAGCTGTCACAGTGATCTTGGCCCTGAATGGCCTTATTTCTGAGGATTACAACTGTCGCCATCTATAATAACAGCTGGCAATAGCCATTGCTGGACCATTGGAAGGCCTTGCAGGTGCTGTCCTCTGGTGGAAAAAACGAACATGGGCCAATCAGACACCAGCTTACACCATGACGCTATAACACCATATTCCAAATAAGTAGTGCTTTCTAAGGCTTTCTCTGATTGTGCAATAGGTTTCTGTTGCAGCCAATGAGAAAGAAGATGCAAAAACCACAGTAAATCAGGCCATTCAGGTCAAAGGTCGTTGTGCCAGCACCACACACGGCGATCTTTGCCGACAGTAAAATTAATAGAACAGTGCCACCATAGTCACAAAATGTTTGACATGTTGTAAAATGAATCAGCTAGTAGCATCTCAAGTAAATAGACCTACCAAGAAGTAGTCCTCCAGTTCCCTGGGGTCGATTCCTGCGTTGCTGTAAATGCTTCCATCTCTCTCCATGATGCCAATACAACGAGCGCCAGCTCTATGCAGGTAACGCATCGTGTGAAGCCCTACATTACCAAAACCCTGAAATAAATCAAGAAACAATACCAACATGAATTCAAAGACAACAAAATTAAAACTATGTATTCATTGAAGTATCACTCTTGCATCGACGAAGCAGGTTCGCCGAAGATACGTGCCTTAAAAAAATTTTGTTTGTGTTTTATAAAAAAAGTAAGCTCTGTAATGGCCGATAAATGGATTGGGCAAAAGATTAATGGCCTCAATTGCAGGGACTTATTAATGATGTTTTCCGGAATGCTAAGTACTTATATGATTGTGGGCTGTTCCATTTAAAAAAGGGGGGTTGGACAGGAATATTTTTAGAAGGCTCAAGCTTGAACAGGCCTGCCAAGGGTGTAATTGTAAAGTCGGTTGAAACTGCTTGGATGGTGATAACTCTAACCATAAACTCTATATATACATTTAAATCAATATTAACAGGGTTTGAAGAAGCAAAATAATTTACAGCAGCCCTTACGTGTAAGTTTTAATGCACTATTTCCAGTAAGACTCGTTTGGTTGAGAAGGCATAAACACAACTTTAAAAAGGTTATCATGATGATCTTCTGGATAAGAATTAGAATTAGTCCAATAAGGAATTACCTGTATGATGAAAGTCTTGTCACCTAAACCAGGGGGAATGCCGACCATACTCATATAGTGAGCGCTGTTGATGAAATTTTCGATTCCATGGAAGACTCCCTGGAAAAATAATGACATAATTTAATAAATCATTCAGACGCAAATTATGCCTAAATCTATCCCTAGTCTGTGAAAGATCCATTAAATTACGAGCATGCATTGCATTATCAGCCATCGCTGCATCAACCAGGAATATTCTAGGAATACTAAATTAAAGGAAAGTGCACCAAATACAAGATATACATAATTAACGCACTGAATCTTTCGAGAAGGGGGAATAAATATATAAGCCTGGTAATATAAAGCTTATATAACACACTCTTAAACGTGTTACTGAGTTTGTCTTATTTGCTTGGTGTTCTTCTTCAAGGTTAAAACCTGTAATACTCAATGTGATGACTGATCGTGACTCACCCTGCCGGTGGCTGAGATCCTGCCGTGAATACCTCCCTGAGAAATAGGCTTTCCAGTGACACAGCCTGCGGCATGCATATCATTATGACCTGGAACCAAATATATCATTACTGTACCTGTTTTCGTCATTGTGTGAGCATATTTATTGTGACCAAGTTTAACCTGACCAAAGACAGGAACTGTCTATGTCAATGTCTAATGTCTTATATGACCAGCTGCCAGAGGCAGATGTGATGATCAGATGATAAGGCTGCTTGGAGTCCACACCATGTTACACATTTACCCCATGGGTGGGGTCTTTAACTTGCCTTAGCATAGACACCCGAGTACAAGGCACCTGCAAATTAACATCTCACGCGATCGACCTCCAGCTGCTGGGATTAAGCTCATGAAGAGTGCCCAGGCCAGGATTGAACCTGGGACCTTCAGCAGAGCTGGCTAACAAGGAATTAGCGGATGCCTGAACAATGCTGAACCATTAGCATGATTAGGCCACCCAGCTCTATTAAATGACATTAATTACATAATTGTACATTAATTTCTGTTTTTCCCCAATGCTACAGGTCTGAACTAGTCTGTATAACATTATTGACCAGTTGCCAGAGGCAGACGAAATGATGAGATCCATCTCACCATTTAATCATCATTCTACACATCGTACATATTTACTCCATGGATGGGGTCTTGCAATTTTACTTGACGCCGAGTACAAGACATGATCAAACTGATGTTGTACATGACCGGCATCCAGGTAAGATGTATTTCAGGGTAACTGGACTGGAACCCAGGAGCCTCGGTGGAGTGAGCCAAGGCCTTAACCACTAGAACGCTGAAGTCTGTCCAGTGTACCATTGAAACTTGTTAATTTCATATTGATTAAAACTGCGCCTACATTATGCGCAAGGTCGCGCAGTGACATTGATGTGATCACCATTAAACAAATTTTTCCGTCGGCAAAGATCGCTGTGCATGGGAGCTGGCACAGCGACCTTGGCCCTGAATGGCCATAATTTGTGTGGTTATTCATCTCCTTTCTTATTGCACAATCAGAGAAGGCCTCAGAAAGCACTACCATATTTGGAAAATGGCATCATTGCAACGTGTAAACTGGCGTCTTATTGGCTTAAACATAGCACTGGCACCACATCTCATACAATGTAGTGAGACTGGTCGCTAGCAATTCCTACATGGGTTATGAATGGCTGAGTCTAAGCCATGTTATGATTGGTCATTGCGTCGTGCTCTCTGGTAGGTTGGTTTGGACACGCCCCCAAAGAATCAGCCAATCAAACACCAGAAAAGAATCAGCCAATCAGCAAAATGTCAGCATCCTGACACAAAGTCACGTGATAATGGCGGCCTGGTCCAAGCTTGAAGACCGACTCCTTTGCACTCGTGCGGAGGAGGGGACCACTTAGCACTGGAACCGCAGTCTCCTTCTCTGTAGGGAGACTGGTCGCTAGCATTTCTTTCATGGTTTGAGATTGGCAGAGGATAAGCAGGGCTATGATTGGTCCTTGCATCATGGTTTCTGAATGGTTGATTTGAACGATCCCCCCTCTGGTATCAGCCATCAGACACCAGCGACAGTATCAACCAATCAGGAAAAAGGCAGCATTATGACTAAAAGTCACGTGTTAATGGCAGCCAAGACCAACTCCTTTGCACCAGCGGAGGAGGGGGCCAACTTAGGGACCACTTAGCTTAAACACTTATATTATCCACCAGAGGACAGCACCTGCATGTCTATCCATTGGCCAAGCAATGAATATTGCCAGCTGTTATTATACATGGCGACAGTTGCAATCCTCAGAAATAAGGCCATTCAGGGCAAAGGTTGCAATCTTTGCCGGCAGGAGAATGCATCAAACTGGACCATGACAAGTTTCTGATTGTCCATTTTGTTTGCTTTATAACATCTAGGCCTTGTAGTTGCTGAGAAATCAAAAAGATATTAGGGTCTCACTGACTCTCAGCTCAAAAGTATCTGACACCAAATTGGCATGACAAATGACGGTTCAAGAAATAATCATACAACAATATTACAATCAAGTCAGTGTTAGTAGTAATTGATATATAAAAAGTTTTTTTTTTTTTTGAAATGTCAATTTAGCACAAAAATATCAATAGAACAAATACAAGAGGGAAAGCAGAAAAATAAGTCAATTCTTAAACAGCAATCAATAGATGTTGAGCAAGACTACTTACATAGTTGTATTTCTTGAATGAGCTGAAATTTATGACACATCAAAACTATACTGCTATAGACCCGGAGTCTAACTCAGAAAAGCTGGGGAAACTCACGCTTGAAGTGTTCACAAACTATGAAGATCTATGTGGAAGACAATGCAATCAACAATAACATCACAAGGAGAATTAACGAATTAACAACTCACCAAGAGTTTCTCCGTAGGTGTCGGCAATCCAACTCATTTCCTTGGGACCAGTTCCCATGTCTGGTGCAGGAACGTCAATACCTGGCCCTGAATGAAATGCAATCAAAAAATGTTACCACAGTTTTTTTTCCGAAACAAATCTACTTCACAATTACTCATAACACTACTTAGTTTAGTTTAATATCTCTACTAAGATGCAGGTATAACAAGTTTGTAGAGCATATAGCCCCACTTCCTTTAAAAATCTGTAAATTATATAGATCGTCACTTTAGGACAACCTCATTATGAAGAGCACTAAACATGAAAAAGATCATTGCAAAATTTTTGTGGAATAACCATGCAGTTTTTGTCATTGCAAAAACAAAAATATTTTGTAGAATAAGCATTGCAATTTTTGTTATTGATAAAAAATAAAAAAAGCATTTGGAATAAGCAATGCAATTGAATGAATGTATGCGTCATTGTGTTAGCAGAGTGTTGCCCTCACAACAGGGCATGACTCATTGGTGTAATGTTCAACGCTCTCGCTTCCCGTGCATGAGGTCCCAGGTTCGATTCCCGGGTGGGGCACTCTCGTCTTAGAAACATTATACATGTACTGTTACTAAGCTCAGTTTTACACTGCCAAAGAAATCTGATAGAACAATACAGTATGAGATATCTATCTACTTCAGCTTACCAAGATATCCCTTCTTAGCCAACTCGATGGTGAACCTCCTGGTGATTTTTTCCAGTTCGAAATCGGAATATTCCCGAGGGTTGATTCGGATGCCTCCTTTCGCACCACCAAAGGGGACATCAACGCAAGCGCATTTGTAGGTCATGAGAGACGCCAAAGCCTTGACCTCATCTTCCTCTACGTCCATACTGTACCTGATACCTGAAAAATACAAGAAAACGATGCTGCAAATATTATATATTGGAAAAAATTTTGAGGCAATTTTAATTGTAGTATACGCTGTAGAGCAACATATTTGTTCACAATTTTCATTTATCATTGAAGTGGTTTAGTGCGAAAGTCACATTAACAGGCCGAAATAAGTAGATTTTTTCCCTATCATATCGGTGAACATTCAGCCTCATTTAAAATTGTCAATTAACCCCAAATTTATCAATTACTAAATGTTCAAGAAATTAACTACAGGCCATTTTTGGGGACATGGACGAGAAAAGTTAAAACATCACGATCCGAAGCTTTATATTGTGCTCTTCGCTTTTGCTTAATTCTATCTTCAGTATCTTGCTGCAATTTAGGCTAAATATATATACATGAAAATAGGTGATAAGACTTATCAAATACACATTATCTTGGTAAAATATTTCCTTATAGCATACACTACACAACTGCACAATATATCAATTAAGAAGTGATAACAGTAATAGTATTGTCTGTAAACCAGTTTATTATATATGTCACGTACACCGATATCTGAAAATAGGCTAGACTATATATACTTCAATGGCAAAATAGTATGTGAGGGCAAAAAGGGCACTTGTCAAGTCAGGTGGAGACACCTGTCCACAAAACAGGAACTGCAAAGGCCGGCGTGATCCAGTTTTGGGGGACTAAGGGGCAGGCCGGGGGGCTTTAAATACACTGGACAGCAGCAATAATAAATTTTATGAAGTTATTAAATCATATTTAGATATTTACCTCCTTTGCATGGAGTATAATGATCGCTGTGTTGTGCTCGCCACCCTTCAATGATTGCAAATTCTCCATTATCTCTCTGGATGGGAAAAGTGACACTGAGGACTCGATTGCATGGCTTGATGATGTTCAGAATTCCTCTCACTCTCTTTTCTTTATCTTCTTGTGACATGCGTCCTTTCATACCCAGCACTAAATTCGGCTCTAATAACTCCACAGCCCTGTCGTAAAACTTCTCTACCGTTTGGAAAAAACTGAGAGAGTCATTTTCTGATTGAGCAGCCACACCGCTGGCGCTGGATGACAATCGTGCAGAAACGTGAATAACATTCGCCTTCTGGATGTTAACGGAGGGTAAAACTCTTCCAAACAGCCTCAACATGATGCCAGATATTGTATTTGATTGCTCACAAAACTGAAAATGATGCACAATCCCCCAGAAATGACAGCTCGCTTGGCCACAAACACCACTTGTGAGATGCAGATCGAGGTCAGCTAGAGGTCAAGGACGTTCACCTTAATATTGTGCCAGACTAAATGGCCTGAACACAGCTTCTCCAGGCCTTTGCTTCAGACTAAAGTACATTCACTACTTCCAATGCATCAATCTAAATCCCCAAACATAACCAAAAATATCTGAATGTATCAAATTGGGTAATACTTGCTTTTGGAGGTGTGTCTCAATCAGGCCATGGCATTGGCTGAGAGCCCACAATGGGGGAGCTCAGGGGGTACTCTGATAAATAGGCGAAGATGCCAAGTTCTGGAGTGGTGAATGAGTTTTGCCATTTTCAAGTTTTTTTAGAATGAGAGATAAAATAAGAAAATACTTCAAGTCTAGAGACAACCAACAAATGAGTGAGATTCACTCAGAGTCTGAATGAGTGAGACTTGGCATGTCTGATAGGTCAAGGGGGGGGGGGGGGGGGATCGAGAGAATGAAACCGTTGCAATGCTTAAATAGCAACAAAACAATATATTACTTTAATTATACTCTTTATTCCGATTCAAAACAAAATGAGATTTCTCAATTATGACAAAAAATGTTTTAACAATTGTTTGAACTGTTAGGTACAGTTTCTCAATTAAGACAAAATATTACATAGCTATCTGTGAGCCTCATATAGTCATCACTTTGGCAAAATTAATTTAATCGAAAGACACAGGAAGATATGGATTCCTGGATAGATAAATATATAAAACAAACATAACTGCTTTGACAATAAAACGTCATGTACACATAAATTAGAACTAAACCTTCAAAATATATTAACATGGCTGCATCTGTAATAAATAGGACATATCAGACCATATATAAATTAAAGCATTTTCATGACCAGAATAATATTATATACAACATAAACATTTTCAATGCAAGACAAATACTTTGTAAAAGATATTATGGACATATTTTGTAATATAAATATCATAATGGCCTTTTCTTTTTGTAATACAAGTACTGGAAATACTATTATATATACGCATGTCACACCTTGGAAGGGTTTTAAGTCATGTTCTTAACTTTTTCAATTCTTTGATACTTTAAAATACTTCTGCACCAAGTCTTTTAAAACTGTATATGAAGACTGCAATCCTAGCTCTTTGGGTAATATCAGTTTACAATTGATAAACACTGTACAATAACACATTGCAACTGTTCTAGGAAGTATAACAATAAATTATATTCTGGGAATGTATAATAGAGATTACAATTCTAAATGTCAACAGCAGAAGGGAATGTCTAAATTGGGACATTAAAACTGGCAAAAATTCAAAAAATAAAATAGGATCAATGCAATCAAACAAGACGGACATCCAATCAAAATAAATATTCGCACATATTATTTCTAATAAGTAATGTGATTGACGCACAACACATTAAGTTTCAAGACATGAACAGTCCAGCTGCTGATAGCAATTAAACTGTACACAAAAGTACACAATCGAGTAAAATGTACAACTTCACCAACAAGACAAACAAACATTGAATTGTTATATAAATGTTGTATACAGCAACACACATTGACGGTGTTAGGACGGATATCATACATCACAGTAAATATAACAGATCATTAAGTAGTTTCAAATAATTGTATAAATATTATTAAACTTTCGCAAGGCACGTTTAAACACACATTGATATGCAATAATAAATTTTATCCACTTGAGATATTAGGAATGCTTTTTAAATTATGATAATAAATTTTGGCAACCACTAAATTGGTAAGTAATATTATCAATAAATACATAAAACATACATATGACACATAATAATGAGCAAATTCAATAATCGTCAACTGGGCTTTTTTTTGGGCTTCATTTGTCCTAAATTGAGATGGACAGGTTAATATTATCAAATAATGTCTAACACCTAGAAATAAATAAATAAATATTTTTAACAAGAATAATACATAATACATCCATAACTTGGCGCTTGCAGCTATGACACAATTAATTGCTCATTCTTAAAGACTTAAAAAAATTGGGTCTGTTGCTTTCAAAATTTGATAATTATCCACTAACGAAAGCTATCACATGCTACCAGATGGTAGCATTTCATCGTCGAGGATTAGTATGACTCAAGGTCATCCGAAAAGTCAAAGTCAGTGACGCTCATGAGAGAAGATCGAGCATCACCAGAGGTCACTCTGTTTGTTCCTCCTGTAAAAAAAAGAGCACATTTTATTTATTTGGCGTTAAAGAAAATTAAAACTAAAGTACGAAGTGATTTGGGCAACAACAAAGTATCAATATTTCATCATAATAGAATTATTGCAATCTAAAAAGATAAATATTCAACAGCTTTAAATGCCCAGTACCATTGATTAATATTTAAAAAATAGCACCTCCACTATTTAGTTATTACACAATACTGTAAATTAATGGAACACCCATTGTGGTGTACACAGGGGGCATTGTACTATGCCCCCACCCCATTTGCTTGGACCATTAAAACTAAAATTAATATAAAACTTGGGTGGTGTTATGTTTTGATGCACCTCCTATGTCAGGCCTTAATCCCCCCCCCCCCCATTGGCAAATTTCTAAATGTATACGCCACTGAATACCTATGATGTGACCTGAGGTAACATTTTGGCATAAAATAGAAGCTCTGATATATAACTGGCCATTACAATGATAAGGTATGACCAATGGCAGTGACTGATCTAATAACATCACACTTTGTTACACAGAACTATACCTATATATTACATTAGATATTAACAATTTCAATAAATATAAATCTACATAAGACCATAATAAGTGAACTAAACATTCTAAACTACACTAGTTGTTCAGCGTATAGCTAATTCTAAAATCGAAATATGTTATGGAGGACTACACTATTATGTGGCACAATATTAGGAGTTGTGAACCCCACTGCAATAAAACCAGTTATTAATAATGTTAGACACAAATAATAAACCTGTACAAATATCTATTAGTTTCTATTTGAATACAATAGGCATCAATTCTGAATCTAAGTAATAATGATACATAAATTTCTAAATAAATTAAGAAGTGCAATATAAGTCAATTACTAGACTTATGAGTCTGAAATAAAGTAACTTTAACAAATGTTTAACTTTATATCTAATAAATTATTTTAGAAACTATCACCAGAACCAATTGATGAACATGAAAATCTCATGCAATTTGTTTCGAAAAATAACCGATCCAGAAAATGTTCCACCAACAGAAAAGAAAGACCAAAATATGATTTTCCAAGTAATGAATAACTAGAAAGATACTGCGCGTCCTAATTAAAAGACGTTCTCAGAAGCTCTACTTTCAGTTCATTGAAATTTAACACATATTCTTAAAACTTTCATGATGTTATGAGAATGGAAATGACTATCCAAAGCACCCGTTAATTGAATTTATGTTAAGAGCATAACATTTGTAAAAAACAGAAGAAGGAAAGACGGGAGTCTCCGTACTGACTGTACAATGTCGAGCGTTATTTAATTCAAGCGAGGAGAATTAGTAAACTAGCAAAGGTTAGAATACTTAATCAACCTTTGACATTTAATACCTACTTAAACCCTAATAGGTGGACTACTCCACAAAAGCTTCAAGATTTAGCACCACTCCGTGATGCAGAGGCTGCCAAAATCACAAAATAAAAAGATTATATTTATTTATGAATTTGTGTACATCTATATGCATGAAAAATCAAGCAACCTGTGATGGCAAAAAATCCATGGCCTTGTGTTCGTTTTTTTTTATATAATCAACTGAGGATTTATGCAGCAATTCGATCACATTAATCACAGAACAGATATACAAGAATGCAAACTTGTGCTTCTTGATTTATAAACATTGGCATATAAATGTATACTTCTTGACATGTCAATCAAACCAATTTGACTTTGAGTCCATTGTTTCTGTTATATATTGACAATATAAATAATCTATAAATATGTCATGTTTGACATAATTTTGTCAATAAAATTATATATATATATATATATATATATAGATGTATAATAATCATGAAAATCAGTAGAATCAAGAGAATGTGGTAAACATAGCTGACCTTGAGATGATCCACCCCACATGCTGGTAGCCGCGGTGTTACTAGATTTGTCTGTATCAAGGTTTGAACTTGCCCGAGTTCGACTTACTGGTCGCCTGAAATCCAAATCAACTGTTTGTATAAAATATATTCACTGGGGAGAATAAACACCAGAGGGCACCACCCTAGCAGATATAAGACAATACACATAACAAAAAGGATGACGTCATCAAACAATACTTTTCTGTTACGATGTCAGTGACCTCTGCTGGCGGTAATTTTCCTCCCCATTATAAATGCCTCAAGGTCATTGTCTCAGTGCTCCTGGTCTTAAGCTTAGCCAGTTTACATGACCAGCTGTCAGAGGCAGACAAAATGATGAGATGATAAGGTTTGGGAGTCCACGTGATGTTACATTTAACCCATAGGTGGGGTCTTTTACTTGCCTCAGCATAGACACAGAGTACAAGACCTACACATAACATAAAGCTGAATTTCTTATTCTGTATTTAACAAAGATTCAGTAAAAGACTTAAAGGCCTAAATTTTTTTTTTAAATGTAAATTTACAATAATGTGCTTATCAATTTTTTTGAATTTTACAAGAAATAATACACACCTTCTTGGTTCATCATCTTCAAGGGAAGAAATTTCATCAAAAACATCATCTATGTCATCACTCAGATGGCCAGGCTGGAAAAAGAACGAAATTCAATTGCGTCACATCAAAATAAAGAGACACCGAGAACTATGAAGGCAATCACACCAAAGCACTTAATAGTTATATCAGAAGTAGGCGGGAGTTAAATACCATTTTTGTTGGTTAAATCTCAAAGCCGAACTTCATAGCTCCATCAACCATATTTAGGACTGCTCCATTTAAAAAAAGAGGGGGCTGGACCAGAAAATTTCAAACAACCCCCCTCCCCCCACGGATATCTGGTTTTTGACAGAACCCCCCTCCCCCCGCTTTTCCTACATTAAGATATTTAAAAATTACTGGTCAACCCCCCCCCCCCCCTCTTTTCATCTTTGCTCTTTTGGAGAACCACCCTCCCCTGCTTATTAAAAATAAATTCTGGCCAACCCCCTCCCCCCCCCCCCCTTCTTTTTTAAAAAGAACAGCCCTTACTAGTTCCCCATTAGCTTTAATTGAAAAACAGGCGTAAAACAATACCTTAGTCCTACTGTTGTCCGTCTTCATGACACTGACGCCACCTGTTGGCTTCTTTCCACGATTCTACAAATTAAAATAACGTTGTGCAAATTTTTAATTTTTGAATAACTATAATTCCAAATACACAATGACTAAACTAGTCGGATTTGTTGTACAAAGCTGTCGGTCAAATTCACAAATAATTAAATGAATCTGAAGAAAAGGACCAACTTCAAACTAAGTCTTATGAAAGTAAATGTAACCATGGCATGAATGTATTTTTCACAAATAAAAGAAAATGGATTGAAAAATTGGAAGTGAAAGATTAAAAATCATATTAGAAAGGATTTTTAAAATTAAAAAGTTAAAACAAAAAAGACATAACCAATGATAATGAATAACAAAAACTCTTGTCCCCAAAAATTTTACTTACTTCACTAGAAGATTCTGCTTTAGACTAAATAAATTACAACGATATGTATATTTTAGAATTTTCTTTTTAAAATCCTGTTCAAACAGGTAAGACAATGTGGTTCATGACTGCAAAAAATAATATATTTTTACTATTCTAGTCCATAGAAAGAAGCTGTTACTGTTCAATAAAAAAGTTTTCCACTAACTCATAGCATCAGTTATACAACAAAGAATGCTTATGGTACCAAATACTTGACAAGATTCAAGTTCTGTATATTCAAAGGAAATGTCTAAATAGCACACCTGCAGTTGTGACTCAATAGATTTCGTCAATTCAACAACTGATCCTTTTTGAGTCGATGTAGCGGATCCTCTGCTTGGCCCCGGCTTCTTGGTCATGACCTCTTCCAGATCACTAAAATAATAAAGGTCAAACTTACCCCTTTTTGTAAAAATAACAGCAATATGTTTGTTCAAGCCTGTACTAAATTTGAGTGAATCCTAGAGCTGTTAAGTGAACTATTCAAGTATAACTCAGAACTCAGAACATATTTATTTCATATTACACATTTCAATCATTTATACAATTTAACATATATAAGAAAAATAAGAATGAAACAAAAGATGATACATGTAATATGGGGGGACATCTCTAAGATATTTGATATATCGCTACTGAGATGCCCCCCATGGTTTCCTGAGGACTCCCTCATTATTAACAAGAGTGCACTCTGTGATGTATGGTAAAGGTACACGAAAGCGGCTTTCAAGGTCAGGAGCTACTGCAAAAGGTCAGGAGCTACTGCAAAAGGTCAGGAGCTACTGCAAAAGGTCAGGAGCTACTGCAAAACCACCAACGATGCTCTTTCAAAACTTCATAATTATCCAATGCTGGTTATAACATGAAAATTTTGACAAACTCAACAGCTAAGAATTACCGTAGCTATCAATCATCAAGTTCAGTTGACCTTCAAAGTATTATTGTACAAATAACCTTGAGTTTGTTACCTAATATCATCATCAAGGTCACTGATGCTCTCCTCAAGCTTCGACTTCCTCAGTTGTGGTTTTAATTTCATGGGGACTTGGTCCACATCATCTTCCCCTTCGTCTGAATCCCACTGAGATCTGTCTGTGTTCGATCTGAAGTTGCAAGATTAGGGTTTAAATATTATATATAGTCTGGTATTGACAACGTAATAAGAGTACGGATACATGTGTCAAAAAATAAAAAATAATTAAAGAAATAAAAGAAAACAAAGGAATGAAATAAAACATTCAAAAGTTATGTACAGCATTTAAATATAAGCAAATGATGAGCAAATGCAATGAAACTAAAAGCATGAAGAACAATATAATAAAAACATAAATAACTATATACAGCACCAGATAATGGATTACTAATAAAGATATGTATCTTTGAGCACCTAATACAATAATTTTACAATATTACAAGTACAGTATCTGACAGTGAATTTTACGCCATCAATCAAGTTGTCGGAAATAATAATTACTTCAAGGGTGGATCCAAAATATTCTGACTGAGCTCGATTGCAGTTGAGGGACATAGCAATCATTCTTGTCTTTCTGAATGTTTTAGATCCTGGCTATCATTATTATCGCCGACAACTTTATGGACGGCAACAAGTTAAACTGACGTATACTGTAGACAGCCCTCAAGAGCAAGCTTTCGCCACTAAAACAGCTTATTTGACAAGATGAAAAGTTAACATCCTATAAATAAATTTAAAAAAAATGAATAAATAAAATAATAAAAATCAAAAACATAACCTCATCTCACTGAGCTCCCTAACATTACTGTGACATTTTGTTGTACAATTATTACCTTGATTAACTGGGACCAGAAACTATAACTTAATCACATATTTACTTATTCAATTAATGTATATATATTTAGCTTTATCTTAACCATTCATCAATTTTCTGATCATGTATATATAGTTTATGTTATGCTATTATTTCACAACCATTATTGTTCTAATACTTGAAATTGCATGTATTGTTAAAATTGTAGTTGTTCAATTTGTAGTATTTGTTTATTGTGTATGACTAATGTATCTAACCATGATTCCAAAGCGTCAATAAAACATTATATATATGAATAATCACAACTATCAAAGTGAACATTTCACAGATAATACCAAGATCAGAATGCACAATACATAGGTACTACCTACCCATAAGTTTTGGAGTCTCCGGTCTGGGTGTAGGACATTCCCGTCGTGTCGTACCCAGTCGAGTAGGCGGTCGTTGAAAGTCCTGTCGTCGAATGTTGAGTCTCTGTCACGCTTGATTGCATGCTCGATTGAAGTTTTCCTGAAATATTTGCAAACATAGTCTCAAAGAATGATTGCAATTTGCAAAAGGAGCATTTTAAGTTTACCATTAGCCATTCTGAGTCCACAAAAACAATAATTGTACAATATTTCAACATCTAACACATGAAAAACTTTCTAATTAAATATATCATGAACAGTTGGGTCTTCAAGTAAATGAGTCAAGCTATCAATTACAAGCATGCACTCCAGTCTAATAGTGATAGTATCTAGTTACATTGCTACCCATTGCAAACAGGGTTCCTGCAGGTTTACCTTCATTTAAGAAGTACGACCTCTATAAGACATTATAATACAATGCGCACATGAAAAGTAAGACCACTTATATAGTAATTTACACCAATATTTTCAATTTCAAAGGATATTGGCTATTAAGCAATTAAATAAACGCAGTTCTTGTGTATTTAAAGAAAGTTCATAATTTCTATTCAGAGGGCAGATGGTACTTCCTTTGGTCAACATAGACTAGAATTGCCTGTGTTTGTTTTCCACGTACATTTGCATCAAAATAAGACAATGTAAGACTTAGTGGACAAAACCAAGACTTTATACGGGCCTTACTTTTTACAAAAATGAAGTAAGACTTTATCAGACTTTGTAATAACCCGCGGGAACCCTGGCAAAGAACAACATACAATTCAAAACCTTCCATTTAAAATTAAGTTTCAGCTTGGATAAATTTTAATTCAAGGTTTTAGTTTTCTGTTGATTCCACACCCTAGAACTGATACGTATTTTCTTGCAAAACATTCGTGAAAATGACTTATCACATACCACCGGAATTGCGAGGAGCAGGTCTTGGCACAGGGGAGTGGCTCTTCGGCGGCATCATGTGTTTAGATCCATCTGAATTTCGGTTGCTGTCTCTTGGTCCAGAGCGTGATAACTGAGGAGTGTTCATTGAAGGTTTGGGAGATGGAGTCACTAAAATGCAAAACATGTTTTGACTCCGAATCTGTTAAAACTTATACAATTTAGCTCAACTAAGAAAGCTTTGAAAAGCAAAATATATTCAATTTCATAGAATAATGAATAATTATGCTTTCTCTCTGAGTTCATGAAATTGGGAACCAAGGGTTTCAACTATATTTGTATTTCACCGAGCCAAATTGATTACGACAAGTTGTCTGGTACTGTGGACTCGGAAGGGATGTCTATTAATTCTTAATTACGCAGAGCAACAGTTAAGTGTTAATCAACTCAAATTAACCTTCAATTTGTATATTTTCTTTGCTCTCAGTGCTCTGTACACTAGGACCACAAATGGGTAAAGCATTGAGATCGCCATTATAAACATAATTGCTAAATACCACACCTCTCGGACGTACTGGAGATGGACTAGGTTGGGGTGGAGCTTGTGATTTGACCTTTTCTCTCGCTTTCCCATTTACGTCTTTGATAATTTCTTGTCGAATGTTAAAGAAGCTAGGGTAATTCTGCAAAAAAAAATGACGTCAAAAATCTACCAATATATTCACTGATAACAATTTATCTTGAGGACAAAGTTAATGAGCAATCACTCTAGAACGATGGAAGTATTCTAATGCATAATTAATCAGTTGGTACATTGATACAGCTAACCTTTCTCATAAAACAACGCATTTAGGACCTTTATTTTCCATAGATTAGCTATCTTAGCATGCAATAAGCAAGGGAATAAAGATATTCCTACATTGATTGCTTCTCCACCTAAATATCAATTTTTCTATTTTTCCTACATGTAACTGTTTGATTTACGCTCCATACTGAGTGAATAAAAAAAACCTTGAAACCTCACTTTCTTACACCCATATAAGTTTACACATTTTATCAGAGATTGCCACGAGTGCGTCTGTATGTTAGGTTAATTAAGTTGCATTTAATTCATTTAAACTTTACAATCACCTGTGCGAGTTGTTGGCGTTCTTTCTTCATGGAGTTCAATTGTCGTTCTGCCTCTAGGTCAGGTATTCCCGTTGAACCCTGCAAACAGAAAGTTATGCAGATCATTAAAAATAATATCAACGATATTATTTTGTCCTCCTACCCCATCAACTTGACATTGATTCGCAATGCACCATAACATTGAACAATCATAGCATCAAGTTCTATCTATCTGTCTATCTATCTAACTATCTAACTATCTATCTAGCTAGCTAGTGATGGGAATTGGTCCAATTTCAAATTATTTTTAAATATTTGCTTGTCAGAGACTAAAAAGCACTTAAATGCACTAAAATTAAATATTATACAAGAAGGTATCATGTGTTCCTACTGACTTTAGCAGCTCCAAATTTCACATTGCAGATTTTAGTGCATTTTTGTCACATCTTTGTGGCGTTGAATTCTATTATTGATGTCATCACTGAGTGACTTTGGAGAGGATTACTTTTCATCGAATCATAACAATATATTGCAGCTCGTGTACATAAATCTGATGGTTGTGCAAATTAAAAGAGCCCCACTTCATTGGTGGCAAGAAACAAATTAATTAAAACTCAACTGACCCTAGGAATGCCTCTGGCTGCTAGTTGATCGTCAAGGAATTCAGAAAGTTGTTCTTTCAAAGCTTCGAACACATTAGGATCACTCTTTATATCATCCGCTAAGAGTCGCTTGTTTTTCAACGTTCCTGTCAGGCTAAGTGGACTTAGAGTGCCAGTTCTGAAATCGCACAATATATCAAATACATGACCCACCTGAACAAACAAATATGCATTCATTTTCATAGTAAGGTTGGCATATTTAAATCAAGATTTAAATCAAAGAAGAAAAAAAATCAAAATATAATGAGTTAATTTGGTTGAAAACTAGATTTTTGAAAACTCACAACATGATTTATTTAAAGACAGCTTGATTTTTTTTAAAGTTAATTAAAACCTCTCCCCCCCCCCCCCCTTCCTCAAATTGTTTAATAAGTCAAAATTTTAGAGCACAGTCCAAGAAGAAATGCTTGGAAAATGGGCTAAACCTGGCTGATGCTAGATATTACTTAGGCCCTAATTGCATCATTAATAAAAAAAATCTAATTAAAATTTTAAAAAAGAAATCTAATTTAAAATTTTAAAAAATCTGATTTTTTTTTTAAATGTTTTTTAAAATCATGATTTTTACCAACCCTGATAGTAATGTTACTTACTGATACACATGTATACACATAATTATCCCATTATTTCATGCATATTTATGGTGATTATTTTCACTCTTACAGATATCCACAGTATTATCATAACTTGAACTGAACTATATATTTCTCATTGCCATCATCATATACGATGTATTGCCAGAATTCTTACCCAAAATTACGAGGGTCTTCCTGAGTACTGGCCATTGTGGAATCATACTCTGCAATAAAACAAACATTGCAACTGATTTAATTTCAATATCAAAACTCAACAGCCTTAAGCGCTGCACATTATGCATCTTATGGACTTATTAAGCCCGGCCTACTATATTGTTCTTACAATATCACCATATCCTCTTTTTTTCTACCTTTCAATGGTTCCATACACATTTGACGACGTAAAATAAAATCCAGACTAAACTGATCATAAATAATGCACAAACAGATGCCTTGTGTAATGGGGAGAAATAGTACAAGTGGTCACTGACACTGTAGCAGATAAGTATTGTTTGATGACGTCATCTATTCTGTGACGTCATCCATGTTAGCAATTAAGTAGTGACGTCATCTTATTGTCTTTTTATGTACTACGGTGGTAGCGCCCTCTGTAGCCTCAGTAACTTTTTCTCCCCATTGCTAATGAATACATTATAATATCAAATTATAATACATGTTTTTATCTGTTATTTTGACAAATGTATCATGTATGATATTACTGTGTCAATAAAAGCATATATATAATTTAACAAGTTAAATTTAACATGCATTTGAAACAGACTTACATATCCTATGTCAAATTATTGCACAACTCCTATAACAACTTTTATTGTATTGCATTTATTGCTTGCAAAAGTCAAAATGACCTTACATCCAAATAATCAAATGAGCAGGGAGCCTTTAAAGATGCTTAATCTGTCAAATTAACTGACATTACTGTAGTAATTGTAAACTGCTATTCACCAGTAGTTTCATGTAGGTCAGCAGCATCATTTTGATCAGCCTCCTCCTGGTCCTCTTCCTCATCCTCATCTTCTTCACTTTCACTTTCGCTTTCATCATCTTCTAGGTCATCCATATGCATAACGGGGGTCGATGACACGCCTTCCTGAGCCCGTCTGGCAGGCCGCGGTAAAATTGGTGAAGACTCGACGGATGTGGCCACCTGGAAACGATCATAAGTACATGTTAGTATTAGTACATCAGATATACTTAGGCTAAGTTAGCGTACTTTTCATCGTGAAAAAAATTCTAAAAAGTGTTGTATGTAAACAAAGATATCTATAATACACATATAAATAGATATTTGAGTAAAAACTAGAAAAAAAACACCTAAGAAAAAATATCCAGCTCATTGCTCCATCATGCTGTATAGCAAACTACCCATAATATTATTACATGCAGAAATAATCTCTTAGTCGTGTCATAAAAAGTTATTCATGGTACTATCAACTGTTACAAAAGATTGTTACTAAAAGAATTATAGCAGAACTACAACAGCATTTAATCATCCAAAGTTATTTCATCATCAGACAGCAACTACACTCACTGGAGGATTCAAAAGGGAATCCGGCCGCTTAGTTTTTTCTCGGGATCCCTGTGATCTCTGAAATACAAAAATGAATATCAAAACTGAATCATATCATCTGACTCACACGGATCAAATTAGTCCAGAACAATCGTTCAGGTTACGTGGAGGTTACATAATTTTTTTTACGGGAACGGACCATCGTTAGAGACGGTTACCACATCAATATTTATGGTAACCGGAAACCGGGTTACCATCGTTGAACCTTATTTCGATCCCAGGAACCCTCGATAGTGGCAAGAACTTGCCTAAGAGGGCTGCACTTTCCATATCTATCTATCTATCCATCTATAACACTCCACAGCGGGAGTCTCCAACTTGCCACAGCACAGACACCAGGGGCAGACGTAATGATGAGATAATAAAGTTTAGAACCCACAACCTGTGGTTGTACTTACCCATTCAATATAGTGGGCTCTTTAGCCTCAACATGGACACCAAGTACAAAAAACCACAAACTATCAGCTCATTTTAACTCCTGTCCTACATGTATACCCTGTCATAGAGAGAAGTGAAAACACCTCACCTGAAGCAGTTCCTGAATATGTTCCGCTTGGTTTTTGCGTTCTGATTCCAACTTGTTTCGTTCGTTTTTCTCTTGATTTAGAAGTTGAAGTGCATCCTCCAGGGCCTTGGACATCTGTAAAGAAGGGGATATAAATTCAGATAGAAAAATCACAAATTTAATCGACAACCTATGTCTTCTGGTTTTTTAAAAAACAAAACTTTACCAAAGCAATAGCATACAACGGTACAGGTGAAGGTAATCATAAAAGTTTACTAAATGCACAAATAATTGTGCGTAAAATCTCGAAAGGTTTTCAGATGATGTAATCAGTTTAATGTTCATCAAATTTCATTAATAATTGGTTAGAAATTCAACAATCAGACTAGACCTTATTAAACATTTAGACTGATATCTCTCCCACAAAAATTGTGACCATTAATTGCCTACGTCCAATCCAAGACAGTGATGAGACAAAAGCATGGTATTCATGTGCTCAGTAACACCTCACCCTAGGCTTCTGCTAAACGTTTGCCACAGTCCTCTTGGCGAAATTTATACAACTGTGGCTAAATGAAATGCTTGTGTGGCGAAAATCTGTCAAACTTAGTGGCGAATATGCTTCTCACAATTCATTAAGTCAAGTATGTTTTTGACTTGGAATTAGAAACTTATGAAAGCTGCTTCAAATTATGGCGGCTAAACTGTCTCTGTTGTGGCTAAAAAGAATTTGACTGCTTTAGCGACAGTGGCTAAGGCTGGAATTAATTTAGAGGAAGCCTAGTCACTAATTGCATCTATCATTTGCTAGGACCTGCAAATCACACTAATCACATTAATTGGTTCCAGAGACCTCAGAGGGACATGCATAGGACACTAGGTAACTGTGATAAAACTGATTAAAAGTGTTCTACCCACTGTAGCTGGTCTTTACTCATTATCCTGTTGGTTTCTGGACCAAAATTAACCACGGATCACTTGCAATTTGCAGGACCTAGATGTTCTATTGGATTATGAGTATTTTTTGCACGTGAATCGGAAAATCTTAATGCAGTGATTTCATGGAATTATGTTAATGATCCCTAAAACATTAACACTATACAGCAAACCCCAAATTACAGTACAAATTAATGTTAGGATCATTAGTGATGTTCTACTCGCTACATACTAATACCTTCGTCATTTCCTGTCAATCAAATCAGTTGAAAAGAAAATGCTGTTATGTCACATATTGTTGCATGTACACATGTCAAGGTCTGTGAGAAGCCACTTGAAATCGGCTGATGCAATAACGAATTATAAAATTCTACTTAAAATTAAATTAATCAACAAGTCAAAATGATGCCCTCAAGTATTTGTCATGATGTCCCTGCATTCTTTTGTACATGTTGTATTGAGATGATTATTGATTAAGCACGGCGAGGTATTTCGGACAATAGTGGATTTTCATGGAAGGTTCACTATATTTCCACTAGGTGGCTACGACAGAATACAGCAATTCTATTGGTTGAGAATGTTCCCGCCCTTTACTGTGATTGGCTGAAGCAAAGTGCATCCTAGCAGCAGTTTTTTTAGTTGTATTTTAATGTATATTTGACATCTTAACATTCAATTGATTTCCGCTTTTATATTTATGGAATCGGTTATTTATGATCTGCTTTGTCTGAAAAGCAAAACGAGTAATAAGAGGAGATGGAAGACTTATTTTTCTTCTGAATTCAGGGCTGCTCAGTGAAAAGACTCTATTTATTCTGTTAATATTACATAATATTATTGTTATCATCATCCATATCATAATACGTACCTGTTTCACTTCATGTTGTTGGTTTTCCAGCTGATCCCGTAACTTCCTTTCTTGGTTTTTTAATTTGTTGCCCATTTTTTCCTCCAACTTCTCTCGTTGTTGCAACAAATCTTCTTTTAAAACAGCGATTTCTTCTCTTTGATCTCGTAATAAACTCTTTTCTGTATCAAGGTCAACTTCGTCCTCCATTTTTCCGAGACTGGAGAACATTCCTGTTACGAAATAAGTTACAAGTAATGGCCAGTTTAGATGAATTCATATTTCTATATTAACGTATTAACTGTTAATAATCAGATCTATGTGAAAATTAGTCGAAAATGAATACTATAATCTGCTATAATCAATAATATTATAAAGAATTATTCTACTACAAAATATACATGAAAAATTTCACCATTAAACAATATGATGAACTCATCATGAAATATGACATATAATATGATGTATAATAAAATGAAAATGGGATTTGATATTAGCAAGATGACTTTATCAAAGCACAGATGCACAATAATTATGGCTGAAATAAAATAACACAACTCAAAATTCACTATGATTTTAAATCAGAAAATATTGATATAAGCAATTAAGTAGTATAATAAACGACTACAATATACCCTGCCTGTGTCTGCCTAGATAATTAAATGAGTGAATTACCAAATATATATATCCTATAAATACCCTTACAAACGAGCAATACAAAAAAAAAAACCATCCTTACCATGTCTTCTTTGTAGAGACTCAACCTTTTCCTCGGCTAAACGTCTTTTCTCCTCAGCTTCTTTTAACTGACTACTGAACATTTTCTCAAGTCTCTCCATCTCCGTCTGCAAGAGATGATGAATATCAAGTATTACCTTAATTAAAGCATAAATTGATCATCAAATTATCAAAATGTATCAGCTCAACAGCCTAATGAATTAAAACTGACCTGATGCTCATGTCGAAACGTATCTTCGAAAGTTTTGATCTGTTTTTCAACAGCTTCCTGTTGCTTTGATACTTCATCCTAAAATTTGAGATTATATTATGAGACAATAAACATCATATACATTGTAGGCTTGCTATTAAAACACACTTAAGTGTGGGCTGTTCCATTTAAAAGTGTGGGATGGGGGCGGACCTGATGATTTTTGAAAAGAGGGGGAGGGGTGTGATTGACAAGTATTTTCTTAATATCTTAATTTAGAAAAAAATCTTCAAAAAAACAAAAGCGGGGGTAGTCTGAAAATCTTCAGTTCCACACCCTCATCTCACACTTTTAATATTAATTGATTGTGTAAATTGAACAGCGCTCAGTGGAACACTGTTGTGTAGTGCAATTAAGTAGGTGAGTGTCTATCTACAATGCCAAATATTCATTTAATATCAATATTAGCATTTGTTATATTAATGTATAAATCACCTTTTCATTAACTGTATTCTTAGCATTTCTTTCTTGCAAGAGCTGTGATTCTGCCAACTGCAGTCGTGATTGTAGTTCCTGCAATTGCTGCTCGAGGACTCTGTTGTTGCTGGTTGTGGCTCCCTCTGCAGGAACTGGCTGGAAGTGAGGCATCGGGGCCTGTGATTGGTAAAGAAATTGAACAGGGACTGGTCCCATGTCCGGATGACGTCGTGAAAGATGAGATTCTAGAAATGACTGGTTGACGAACGCCTTTGAGCAAAACATGCACTGCAAAAAATAAATATTACTAATGAATAACATAGTGAGAGGACAAAAAAGAGTTATTGCAAAAGAATATCAGATGATGGTATCAGTGTCATGTCAAAGATCAAGCAGTTACATGAAAAAATCAACAAAAAAAATATCCTGTTGTATTAGAATAAATCATGTTTTGAATCGTAAAAAAATTAAGTTTTCAACTGAATAAATTTGTTAATTTTTTACAAATTGAAAAAAATATTAAAATTGTTGATTTTTAAATTATTTTGCCTTAATTTAAATCAATGATTTTAATCGCTTGATTTAAATCTGCCAACCCTGGACTTGAGAATTAAACTGCAGAGGAAGTCATGTAAATTAGTTGAGGGACTGCCTTAGCCAATGGCAGCCATGGCTGGTTCCAAGTAAGGGTATTAATTGATAACAATTTTTCATTCAATATCGATTTCAGTATTCAACTTTCGACACAAATGTACAATCATAGAGAATAAACAAAGAATCGAAACATGGATGTTGTCAATTTTTCTATATCAATATTTTCTTGATTCATCGATATACAGCATATCGATGACAACGCTATTTCCACGTCTTATTGTCCCACAAAGCTTCAGCACAACAGACTCACCTTGAAATAATGAGCGGACCCCTGGTTCATGATGTGTTGTTGGGCAATCAACATCTTTTTTCTTTTGTGACTTTCTTTTTTCAATTCCTCAAGAGCAGCTTTCTGTTTGTCCAATTCTGTTTTAGTTTCATCGTGTTCCTGAAATTATAAAATTATGCAGTTTCATCAGCTTTATCATTATTCGTAAGGCTGCACATCTATCAGTTATTGTGTAGACAGACATATACCATCCAGGAAAGGTACCCCAGGCAATTGCGCTGACTTGGGGAATTATCATAATATATTTATGAGGCTCACGTGGTCAGAGCTGTCAAACTAATTGAAACAATTAGGTGGACTTGTCCTACGCTCACAGTGTATAATATACACTCATATGAGTGTGAAAACAGTGTACATACTTCATAATCACTTTTAATAGCTTCAATTGTTGTATACACACCATTTCTGGAGTAAACAAAACCCTCGTGGTTCACAGTGATTGTAACCATTGCAACGAAACTATACCCTTTTTAAGTTGAAGGCGATGTGGTCAGGCCAGGTCACGGCAGGGTCAACTGATTTAAATATAACGTTTGGGTCTCTGCTGTTTGGCCTGTTTGGAGCCTCATCTCGACTTGTTTACTGGAGCCTTAGCTGGAGTGACATATACATACTAGAAATTGGCTAGTTAGGTAAATTGTCCATTACCTCCTGGACCTATCAGAGTGGTTGGTGGCACATTGAAAAAGCTGCTTCAAAGTGTTTGGCTTGTCATTTTTATATATATGCGTGTGTGTGTTTAATTTTTGTACATATCTTGTTCATTGTATTTACTTATGTGTAGACTGAATTGTATGTCATCTTGCTTTTTTTCAACCTTCATGATAGGTGCTCATTATATATCAGTATTACCAGTTGTGTTAATTGTACTAGGTGCTCAAAGATACAAACATTTATTATTAGTTCATTACCTGGTGCTGTATATAGTTATTTATGTTTTTATTATATTGTTTTAGAAAAAAAAATTCTTTATTTCATGCCTTTATTTTATTATATTTTCTTTAATTATATGTATATATTATTATTTTCTTCTCTTCTTTAGCTTTTTTTATAACACATGTATCTGCACTAATATTGCGTACTCAATAAAAGAATATATATATACATAATTTTTCACTGATATGCAAAGACAAAACAAACATTACAAACCTGCAAAGCTGTCGAAAGTTTCTCCTCGTCAGAATTAATCATTCCATAGAGGTAATCTTGGGAAAACTGTAATAACAAAAAACAAATCAGAACTTATTTATAAATCTAATGAAGTCCACACAGAATGAGCATGATTCTGAATCAAATAAATGCAAGTTGAACAAAAAAATATAACTTACCAGCAAATACTCAATTGTCAACTGTGCCAGTTTGAAAAGTTTGACAAAGTTTGGATCCACAGACCGTACATCCTGAAATAGAAAGAAAATAAATTAAGGCTATGGCATCACATAGGATTCATAAAGTACGTTGAAATAATTAATGCTCCACTCATAACGATAATATAAACTTTACTCACCACCTCCGACTCAATATTGCAAAATGCAACATTGAGGATATTGTCTTGCAAAGCATTGAAGTCTAGATTTCTCGAAATACTGTCTAAATCGATCGAAGCTGAAATAAGTAAAACAAATATATGAACGACTACCGGATAAAGATGAGCTCTACATGCAGCTATGCTTTAAGATTAATGGAAATTATGCACGCATATTGATTGCCGAGACTGAGCTATCTTGAATGATCTCAATTACTCCGGAAAAAAACATCAGAAATTCAATTCTTAAAATTGTAAAATGTTAACCAAACATTATCAAAATTTACAACAATATTTCAAATGGTAAAAAAAAAACCATTGTTTATCAAGTTACTAGCATTTCTTTATGGGATGGGAGACTTGTCTGTCAACAGGAGGAGCTCCATGCTGGTCCTTACTATCATTGTGACATCATCAATGCACTCAATGACCTGATTGTATGATGATGTCATCAAACAAAGGCTTTAGGACTGGCATATAGCTCTTCCTGTTGACCTGAAAGTATCCCATTGGGGAAGTTTTCTCTCTTTACCAAGTCTCTTCCAGTCAATAGGTTCGACTCTTTTCTGGAACGTGAAATTTGACATTTTCATGTTGAAGTTGTTTTCAGTTCCAGGCGTTTGAGAAGGCATCTTGGATCCACGATACACTCCGAAGGGTTCTCAAATGATGTTATATTCTCCTGAAAATCAATATTGAAAACACTATATATAATATGCTACATGTATCCATTAACTTTATAAATATACCATTTAGCGTGTTTAGGATGATTGTTGTAAATATACATGTTAGTCAGTCCCAGAATTCTATTGCGACTTTGTCCCATATTGGTAAGTATGACTGTATTACTATCTGCCACATATTTTACAGATATTATTAATTGTCAGTTCGGTAGGTGGTCAGCAATCATATCAAAATAAATAAATAATCAAATTTAAAATACATGAACAGCATCCGTAACGAAACTCGTCGCTGTCAATAGCCTTGCCGGCATTACATGTAATTACGATGGCCAGGGGCAGATACAATACATTCTGATTGACAATTTAAACAATAGATAAGTCCCTAATCTACAAGTTTTTTTGTGTCAGAATGTTTTGGATCAGCCCCTGGTGGTCGTTATTAACACTGGTAAGTCTATTGACAGCTGCTACTTTCATGACGGATACTGTAATTTTACAATTTTAAGAATTCTGTAACTTCAAGCCTAATCGCTAATCGTGAAGAAATTTAAAAACAAAGTGACCTAGCTAAATTTTGGTACCCTAATCATTTATTGCTAATCCTAAAATGGAGTACCAATGTACCAGCATCAGAGACCTTCACTCTGACCACTATGTCTATGACCCTATTGAAGTTATGGTGATAAACAACACGTGCAACATGAACCAGTGAACCGTCTCACACCTCGCTACACTCACCTGACTTTCATAACATTTTCAGCTATTTTCAATCTGCGTCTATACATGAGCATTTTGATAGCACATTTACTCCAATTATCGGCACAAACCTGTAAATAAACAAATTTCAGTCACTGAGTCAGAATCCACACTGATGCGCTGTCATTCACCTGTGCTCCACTTGCACCAGGTGGGGAATTTAGCAAATTTGAGAATGTTCAATAATATATGACGTGTTCATTCTTGTTTTCATTTGTTTGCACTGCACAGTGCACAGTTAACACGATGCATGCACCTAAAATCGACCAATACAGATGCATCAAATTGGTAACTCACATTCACTAGTGTAATAACTTCTTTCGTATCGTAAAAACCCTTCAACCCAGCTTCCCGTTGCTAAGCAGGTGCGCGTCAATAATGGCGGACGATAAATTACGGAACAATGGTAGCGGAACAGTACGGGAACGTGAAAAGCGGTTGATACGGAACCAGACAGTACTTAGCAGGGGGTACGGGGGCCCTTTGGGACATTTTTTACATTCATTAGAATTACAAATGATGCAAAAAATAAGCAAGTTTGATACTGAGTGATACAAGTGCTAGCATCAACATTTATTGTCATTCATTTCCAGTAGCGGATCCAGGAGGTTTAAACCCCCCCCCCCCGCACTAAGAAAACTTGCTGGTCTAAAAAAGGTTGTTGCAATGCCTTCGCGCTGTTCAGCAGTCTTTTGATGAATCACCACATCTGATTGGCTCAACGATATATATACAAATTGGGGGGGGGGGGGGATGACGCTATTATCACCCCTTATTAATCCCCCTTAAATTAAATTACCTTTTGTCTTCACATTTATTTTTGGAACATTTTTGCTTGTTTTGTGTACACTTCATATCACATATCAAAGTGCAAGTTTAGGTAAAAATAGTTTGGCATAATTTAATGATCCACACTGCTTGTCAACTGTCACTTGCACGAGCGAAGATCCGCCACGGGAAAGTCACAGTGTGACAGACAAGTAGTCCTGCATCGATCCCTCCCCCCTGCCTGTCAAGAGAAATTGACGCCCCTGTTAATATCTGTATAATGACTTGTAGTCTTGTACTAAACAATTGCTAAAGTGGTCAAGGGACGAAATCAAAAAATAATTGATTTCACGGCCGTTGAGCCAATCAGACGCTGAACAAGCTGTTGCAAGATCCTAGGATCAATTATAATACATCTCAAGTTATTGATTTTACTTGTTTTAAAGGACAACCATTCAGCAGGTGATCACAATACCAATATGACCGAGGGTAAAAATTAAGATGATTAAGGCCGAGTAAAAAATTGATTGGTTCCGATTGACCAAAGGATGTAAAGAGAAGGTATTCCTATCGGACTGTTGCCACTTCTACGGTGCCCAAGCATGGCACTTTAATACTGTGAAGAGTTTTCACATCCATGCTCAAGAATATGTGTAACAGTTTAAATCAGCGAGTTAAATTCATAGCTGATCGAGGCTTTGCATTATCCAGTAGGCCTACATTTAGAGCTTATCATATATAAGGTCTAAATAGATTGATGCTTTGCCTCTGGAATTAGTATTGCTTTCTTAATTTGATATAACCTGATTGATTCATGTATTTAATATATATATACATATATATTTCTTTGCCTATGTCAAAGAGGTTTTTATAAAACCTCTTTGGTTCAAACAAGAACTTCTACATACCCCCTACACTGAACTTTTTATGGACTTTAACTAAAATTATTTGGCCGATCTACTTTATGGCTATGAAATTCGCAAACAAGTTTTTCCTAAAGCGGAAATAACTTAAAGTGAAGGTATTTTCTTTTACTACTGCAGTAGGTGAACTAAAACCCAATAGAGGGAGTGTCCGTCTATTGACAGATTGCGCCCTCTCGTGAAAAATAAATTTGGTAAACTGTCGCAAAAGCGAAAGTCTCATTTACGGCATAGGTCAAAGTTCGTTTAGCATATTCGGCGACGTCACTAATCGCGTGATATTTACATCGTATCAATTTGACAGCGATTCCCCTCTGGCCATTTGACAGCGTGTAGGGAGAAGGTGAGACATTTTAATACTTTAAGCAGCCATGTACAAATGTAATTCATTAATCTATGTGATAATTGACATTCGTGCAGCCACAGATCGCTACTTAATGTCGAGGACTCGTACCATGATTCGGCATGAAGGCATGATGTTTCTAGGAAATTTCATGGAATCACACTGATTCATAGAAATGTGACCGGTCACTGCCCGTGGATGTATTTGCCAATAATATGCCACATACTATCATGACAGAAGGCAGTGCAATCAATAAAAATGTTGCAGCTTGCATTTAAACCAGAGTTTATGCATTTGTTATGAGAGATCTCCATTCATTGTCAAAAATTGAACAATTGTTTACACACTGATTAAATGTCCTCAATGAGTCTAAGCGGTCTTTAAATTTACCATATTTATGCACTTAATTGCCACACAAAAATGGATTCCAATTGTTATAATACAAGGGGGGAAAATTACAAACACATCTGGTCAAAAAAAAGACTCTTTAAGGCAGCAAAATGCATGAAACTTTTCGAATAGGGCTTTTATCATTTTTTATCCTGCCTTGAAATACTGTTTCCTTATGAAATCAGTCAAAAATTTAACATTCCATTAAGATGCTGTCATTAGCTGAATATATATACCAAATATGACAAAAATGGATTTTAGTCTAAACTCAACAATTCAGTTTATTTTGGCTTGGACAGTGAGCAATTCTAAACTAGTTAGAATGTTTTGGGCACTCAACAAAGATAGGCTAGCAGAGGGAAAGCAACTTTGAATTGGAAGACATTTTCGTAAAGCCCTACACTGGTGGACAAACAAAAAATGTGGCAAACTAGTTTTTCATAATTATAATTTGCCTAATGTTCTGCAAGAAACACACTATCCAAAACCTTAACACAGTAATATTTCGCTAACACAATTTGCAAAAGTTTAAAATGGAATGGTTTTATTCCTGAAGTTTCAATTCATCACTCCTCTGCAGCCTTTTTAAAACAATTTTCTGATCTTCATTTCAAACTTTCAAAAGCCTTCAAAATGTCTTGCCTACCTGAAAATTTCCCCCTTGCTATCCTTTTCTTGTTGTTTGCCTATGGCATACTTTTCAAGTTGAAGTAAACCCTCGGTATATGCCAAAATGAATCAAGCTGTTGAAAAAAGGCTAACACCAATTTTTTTTATCATTTTTGCCATGTGCATGGGCACAGTATCTTCTGAAATGTTAAAATTTGACAGTTATCAGAAAACTGTATTTTTAAGGTTGGACAAAAGCCCTTATTGCAAAACTTTCAAGCTTTCAGTTGCAATTACAGACTTTGAGCCGCTAACATACTGATATACATTGGCTTGCCTAATCTTTTTTGCCCAGGAGTGTAATTATGACAGTTATTTATGTTATCTGGATCCGATGATTCCTATCTAGTAATGGGGATTATACCTACTCTCCCAGTGGATGCACATTAAGTGTGAAGATGGTGTCTTTCAAAAGCTGTAGAAGTCCACAGTGTAACTACCAAGTGTAGCCGAGCGAATCGAAGCAGTGACTCATGTCGTGTCATGGCTATCACAATTGTTCATTTGTACCGAATCTGTCATCAGTGAAATGCTGATGTGGAAGGTTAGCAAATTGTCAAATCTGCATGATTCAAAACGGTACAAAAAAAAACAACTATTATGTAGCATTAGATAAATCTGGTATCTATATTTTAGATCCTGGTAAAATTAAGGCATTGAAGTTGCTGTTCCCTGAGTGTTTTGAAGATATATCCTTTCCTTTCACATTTAATTGTTTCATGTACACGCAATTAGATATGCAATGCTCAAAGCTACTGCATGGTTTGAAGCTTATAGTCAGACCAATTAAATGTTAAATCATGTAATGATAAAAATGTTAAGACTTGGAGTCCACACCATGTTATAAATTTACCCCAAGGATGAGGGTCGTTCAATTGCCCCAGCATAGACACCAAGTACAAGGCACCACCAATTTAACATCACACTTAAGTGAACTAGGAACTTTCAGAGGCACTCAGAAAACCTTACCTGAAATCGCATCCGTGCTTTGACCATTTCCACACTATGTTCAAAATTCTTTTTTTTTGTATAATGACTTGTAAACAACTATGAAGCACGGAATCAAAAAACAATTAATTTAACAGCCGCTCAGCCAATCAGACGTGGCGATTCATCAAAAGACACACCTGCTGAACAGCGTGAAGGCGTTGCAGCCACTTTTTTTAGACCACCAAGTTTTCTTAGTGAGAGGATTGGGTCAATGTACTAAGAGATTGATGCCTTATATCCAGTTTTAGCCACTAGACTATGGAACCCAGCTGCATATTTATGTGTGTATATATATATTTATATATATAGGCCTACCAGCAGCCGTACCTTTTTTGCACTGTATATGTCATTATCATCATTGCATGTAGCACTGACCGATATGATAAAAATTAGGAAATATAATTGTATTTATCATATAATTATAATACGATGTATAATGAATTTAGCTTATTTTATTATGTAAAATTTAAAATGGCGTTGATTCAAATGGCTACAGTAATCTGGCATTGAAAAGCAAATTGCAAAGAAGAAGGCAGACTTCTGCAGTGTCACAGTTTGAGGTGTTCTATGCAAATAACCTTATTGCATATGATCACCTTAGTAATACAGTCCTATTATCATGTTCGATTGATTTTGTTTGATCATAATCATTTAATTATGATCATGATAATGTTCAGTTACTCATATTTCATGGCATTTTTAATGTGGATTCTAAGGGATACACAGTACATGTTTCTGCTGCACTAATTGGTGATGATACATATGTTATACTATTTGGTTGTTGCGCATGAATGATATTCATTGTAATCATATGAAAATAGCATGTCATGAAGGGTATTATGAGGTTGTACATTGATTGATATTGAGCTCCTGATAATTGTCAGATCAATTTGTCACAAAATAGCTCATATCAGTTGATCAGTTGCTAGCAGTGATGAAAGTGTGTGGGGGGGGGGAGCTTGGGGGAACTGAGCCCCCCCCCCCCCCTGACGGAAAAATTAAGGGGAGCTCTGCGATGCTACAATCCCCCCAATACCATTGCTATATAGCTCAGTGGTAGCGTCCTGGGCCTCCAACCACTGGGTCCCGGGTTCAATTCCTGGTCGAGCCAATGTTGGATGGCTGTTTCATCCTTCGTCTCATTGCCATGGTCCCTACCTGTCCTAATTAGCCCATCAGGTGCAGAAATACAGGACGTAAAACCCTAATCCACCACCACCAGTTGGTCAAGGGAGCCACATTAACCGTGTTGACCGGGGTCAATCTGGTGAAGGGGCCAACTTCGTGGACTGGTGCTTCCTGGAAAGGGGTCAGTCTTCCTGGTTTGGGGCCAAACTTGTCCATAAAAGGGCCAGCTAACCTTCCAGGGTTGGGGGCCATATGTCAAGGTGAATGGTCTACTAATCCATGGCCTTTCATAAATGTACTATGAGTTTCGGAATGGCCTAATCCAACTGGACTGATGGATGCAATGTTCATTAAACACCATTTAGTCAATAAAACACAGAAAAGTTTATCATACATATACCATAAAATAAGGTTAAAATATTAAATATTCATGTTCATTAAACACCATTTAGTCAATAATACACAGAAAAGTTTATCATACATATACCATAAAATAAGGTTAAAATATTAAATATTCATGTTCATTAAACACCATTTAGTCAATAATACACAGAAAAGTTTATCATACATATACTATAAAATCAGTTTAAAATATTAATTATTCATGTTATTGAATATTTGACGAAATATATATATTTTTCAAATTCAGTCACAAGTAGTATTGTTTCGCAAATTTTCACGCTCAGCTGATCCTGTGTTATGCATGTTATGTGTGGCCAGGCTAGTGCGGTATGAGTGTGTATTGTCTGGTTCCCAGAGGCGGATGAAGAAATTGGTGAAAGGGGGATGGGCGGAGATAATTGATTTGCTAGCGCCATTTTGTTTTTACCTTTTCTCCCTTGTTTTTCATAAAAGGGGGGGGGGGGGCGCAGGCCCCCCTCCCCTGGATCCGCCCCTGGTTTCTCCGACCGACATTTCCCACTTCCATCACTGGTTGCAAGCAGAATATTAAAATGTGAAATTTCTGTGAAAATAATTCCCTTTCAGATTTTTTATTTTCAACCAACCAGAGCAAAGTACATATATGTATCGTTATAGAACAACTGTGGTATCAAAACATGATAGCAACTGGTTGAGGGTTTAAAAAATCCTTTGTATATTGATCACATAGGTGCTAGAATAATACATAAAGCGTGTTAAGAATTTCTAAAGAATTAAAGCTTTGAGGCGGATATCATGGTCTAGTGGCTGTCTTGACGCAAGACCCTCGATCACACCTTTCCGCAGGAGAGGGTCTTGGAGAATTCGGGGGAGCAAGGATCCTAGTGGGGGAGCGAGGGATTTGACAGTGTAGAAAGGCTTATATTAATCATAAGATAACATTAAGTCCCTGTGCCAAATAAGACGATGCAAAGTTGTATTGGACAAATTTTAAGAAACTATTTTGTTCGCCACCTGATATCTACCAGACCCTCGTCTATGACGCAGCCTTTTAGGGTCCAGGCAGACTGGTCTAGTGGTCAAAGTGTTAGCCAGCTATAATCATGAAGTAGTAGGTTCCCCCACCATGGCATGGAGAAGGTGGGCAGATCCTTCTGCAACCACTGCCTCACCCCACCCAGGTGTAATGGTACTTGGTAATAGGCACCCACAGTGATGGCACTGGTGTGAGCTCTTAAGCCTCTGCGGTTAACCCCATGTTTAAGGCTGAATACTCCTCAGGAAGTTGAGAAAAACTCTGGATTGGCCTGCTTGCGGTGTAATTTTAATTATATACTCCACCACGTGACCTTTTCTATTGTTCTCAGGAGGGATATAACCAACGAAAATGTTAGTTAACTCCCTCCTCAGTGCAAACTGTACTTTAATTGCTTAATGACAGCAGTTAAATAAAACCATCAGTAAATATGTTTAGTGGAGTATAGGTTTGTTAAATCCGTCAAAGTTCAGTGTAGTTGGGAGTTAACTTACATTTTTGTTGCTTATATATATATATGTTTATTCATGCCTAAATTGGTATAATTACAAATTATGACATGTTACAAAAATATTGTCAATATGAGCATAAGTAATTTAACCTTTGAAAGCATTCTAATTTGGACAAAACAGAAATATGCCCAAAAAGCAGTTGCTTTATGACTGATACATCAGTCATCTCATTGTCATTCAAACTGTATTTTGCATTGACATCCTCTCTTTCGGTAATAGTTCTATTGCATGCAATTACGGTGTTCGCAAACACAGGGTGATCTTTTTGCCAAGTATCTCACTAAGTCATTTGTACTGTTTTCCATCATTTCAACCGTCTTCATAAACATCTTTGTAATTTTCTCTATTGGGGATGCCATCTCGGTTATGCTTGTATCCCTCCTCCTTCGGCATCGGGATATAACCAACAAAAATGTTAGTTAACTCCCAACTATGAGGAATATAACTATTACTCAAATGAGACTGTTGGGTGATAACAGACTCTAAACCCCGATTTACATTGACAAAGCTTATCTAGGTTATCAGGAAATCCTGTTTTCAGAAATATACAAAACAAGCCAGATATAGAATGAAGTGAGGACCTTTCAGTGTATTGACTAAAACTAAGTCAGATTATCAAATTAAAAACGAACCATATATGTAGACAAACATGAGAGCTATAGCTCTGTAGTCAATTACATTAAACGTGGCTGGGGAAATATCCTAAAAACTAAAAAATATTCTGTACATTTCTGTGTGTTTTTCAGCCAGCCACAAGGGAATTGCAATGAGCGCTAAGACCACGACTCAATCGAGTTAATTGCAATTGTGCTATAAATAGTGGATTTTCACTGAAGCTTCTCTATATTTCCACCAGGTGGCTATGACAGAATACTGCAATTCTATTGGCTGAAAAAGTTCCAGCCCTTGGCTGTGATTGGCTGAAGTAAAGTGCTTCCAAGCAGCAGTATTTTTAGTGCATTTTAATGTATATTTGAGACTTTATCATTAAGTAGATTTTTGTTATTTTTCTGAGAAAGTTATATTTATGGAATCAGTTAGTTATTACCTACTGCGTCTGAAAAGCAAAATGAGTAATAAGAGGGGAGGAAAGACTTATGTCCTGCTGAATTCAGGACTGTTCAGTGAAAAGACTCTATAGTGCTATAGAATGAAGCCAGCATGAATGTGTACCATGTGTGTTCATTATTTTAAGTTTTAAGCTTTTATGTCTATAACAATTGACTCTCATTGTTATATATTTACTATAAGCCTACTCATGTACAGAAGAATTATATCAAATGATCTAATGGTTGTAGAATGATTCTAACGATCAGCTTATTACCTTAAATAAGTTCTTTCGAATTTGCTCTTCTCTGTCTTGACCACCATTCATCTACCAGCATATATTAAACTCGGCGACAGTGAAATTCGCAACCCCCCCCCCCCCCACCCCCAAAACACAATTATACACCTTGCAAGTTCATGATTTGCTACAAAACTAATTATTTTCATCATTGACGATGTTCTATCACTGCGACAGCCGTCTAATAAGTGTTTATTTAAGCTTATTTAAAGTGGCGAATATGTTGTCGTGGCGAATTTCACTGTCGCCGAGTGTATACCTCACTAGCAAAACAGTTTTAGTTTTGTGTGTTATCTTTTAATTTTTATGTGTGTATTTTTTTTTTAAAGAAAACATTAGTATGGAACCGGAGGTTAGGATTCTATATTATAGGAAAATATTTACCTGTTATTTTGGACAACATAATTCAATTTCAATCATCAAATGATTTTGCATGCATTTTCAATGTGACATGATTGCCTGGGTAAAGTTTGGATTCTAAAAATTAGTTTGACATTAATTTATAAATTAAAAAAAAACAGCCTCATAATAGAAATCCTCAGCGTAAGTTATTTAATTATATTTTATTTGTACTTTGTGATATTTGCATTGCCAATTTTTCTCATAACATATCATGATAATGTTATGCAAACATGTACATGACTGAAGCTGTCAAAAGTTTTGAGTGGTATTGCAAGGCTAAACTACTCCACTGCTACACTGTAGGCCAATGTGGTTATGATAACAAATTAATATTATACATTCTTGAATGATTGATATTTTTGTATCTATTGATCTTTTATTTTGTGTTCGACGGTAACATTGTACAATGAACATACCGTATTTACTCGAATAAACGCCCCCCTCAAATAGAGGCCCACCTCGAATAGAAGCCTATGGTAGCTGCCTTACCAAATAAATAAATGCCTCCCTTAAACAGGAGCCCCCTCCCCACAATCGGACAATATATTTGACCAATGAACTGAGCTCAAGTCCAGAATTTAAGGTCTTTCGGACGTATTTTCTTAAGATTTTAGCATTTTGGATGTCCTTCATTGCCCCTAAAACAATAGACGCCCACCTCGAATAAAGGCCCACCTTAAATAAAGGCCCTGCTTAGACGCTCTTTCAATAAAATATTCAAGTAAATACGGTAACTTTGTATCTATCTGAACTTTGATAATATTATACTAGTATGCTATGGATCTTTCTAAGTAACAACAAATCATCATTATCATAATTCACATTTTTTAAATTGATTCAAATTTGCACCTGAACTATGCAGCTATTTGTTCACATTTTATCTCTGATAAAACTTCAGCAGGTTATAGTTTGTTGGAAATTGTGTACCCTGGGATCTAATCCGATTGTCAATTCTGCATACACCTGAAGGACTGCGTTTTATCTATCTTTGAAAGTTTACATTATCTATTTTTCGAAAGATATGATCATGTGTCATTTTGATCAAATTCTTGCATGATAATAACAAGAAGGTGATTGGGTAAAGTAATGCCATCGCGATAACTATTGATCAATCAAAGTGCATTGATCTTTTAACACTTGATGTTAGATGAACATTGTAATGTGCTAAGTTGTTATTCAGTAAAGTATGCCTGTATCTTCACCAGCTGTTGCACTTTAACCAGGCATTCCCATATCCAAGCATGTATATATATATATTTATCAATGCTTATATCAGGCCCCTATGTTAGTAGCCAAAGGCCACTCTTAAAGCTTCTGTCCTCAGCTCAGCAACTCACAGTGGTCTTGGACATCACTTAAGAGATTCGACATTCTGATCTTGGCCATAAATTGATTTGGATGAATTGAATAACATTAGGCCTAAGCATGCCTCGGTAAGTCCATGTAATTAAAGTTCATTAATAACATTGATTGATTGATTGGTTGGTTGGTTAGTTGATTGATTGCTTTAAACATATAATTTCACATTCAGTTGACACTCTAATGAATTATCTTACCATATTTGGACTTATGAGACAATTTATAGGAGATATTATTTACTTTACTATATAAAACATATATGTACAGGAATAACACTTAAAAGCAATTTTTATTTTATTGATTTAATTTCCTAATTTACAGAAACATAATTTATATATTAGTAACAGTTATGACTTAATACATTATTATTATTATTAAATATTAATATCTTTAAATTAATGTAGCATTGGCATACTACATGTCTATTATATTGTATATTTTATACAAAACAAAAAATTGACAGCAAAATGTTAACATAGTGTAAATAACACCAAAGACTTGAGCAGTCTGGACTTCTGAATAATTTGATATTTTTTGTTAGTTTGCCAATAATTTGAAAAATGATTTAATGAAATTTAATTAAGTTAACTTTCAGTGGTCAGCTGTCACTGTATGAAAGCATCTCAAAACAATTTCAGTTATTTAGGCCAATATTGAATGTCCATGTCATGACGTCATATTTGTGTTAGTCATTTGTGTACATGTAAGTTGAGAAACTAAATGAATATATGTGAAGGCCTATACGCTTGTTTAGGTGTTACTCATAAAATGTTATGGTTGTTGGAACTCGCTTTTCTTACGAAATAACATGATATTATATGTTTAAGGCAGGTTTACATATATCTAGTTAAATCTAGTTATATCTAGCCATACTTAGAAATCTGTGATGGCCAATGTTATGGTTTTTTTGATTTAATTGAGTTTATTCACAAGACCATTTAACATATACATGTTATGGAGGCCACCTGGTGGAAAAAAACAACAAGAAAAAAACCAAACATATAGAAAGTATTTGTGTAATATAGAGGGAGTATAAAGAGTATAAAAAAAAGTAAATAAATACCACATACATACATACATATATATGTATATGATATATAGAATATTACAAATCAAAATCGCCAATAAGTTAATATGCAGTGATTTTAGATTGTGATGAGTTGATGGAATGATAAGATGGATAAAAAAAAAAAAATTTAAAAATTTAAAAAACACGAACTGCAACAACATGGTCAGCTCCCGTTTGGGTCCTGGGTTCAATTCACTAATGGCTTCTAATTGTGCATATTCTGAGACCATTAAAAGACATTGATCTTAAACTTCTCGGGGCAATTTAACAGCTGGTCAGTCAAAAATTAAAAAATAACTGGTCAGTCAAAAATTAAAAAAATAACTCATAATTTATATTATAACTGACCTGTCATGTCGGTGGATCCGAGAAGCTAAAAATTGAAAAGGTGTTGCTTGATCAATTTGTAGCAGCGTGTGGACTCAAAAGTATTGTCATCTCATCATTATGTCTACTGCTGGTGAAATAATAACAAAACCAGAACTGTGTTTTTTTTTTTTATGCGTCATGAAAAGTTTAAGTCTTTACCATTTTCTTGACGCCATGAGACGGCTGCTCTGTCTGTTCTATCATCTCATCATTACATCTGCTTCGAAAGATTAATTAGAAGTTTAGCATCTGGTGATCGATGGTTTTTTTTGTGTTTTTCAACATCCTCTTCACATAATAACAACTTCTTATGTAAATTTATAGTTGCTAGACATTAAACTAAAATCAATAATTACAGCTGCTGTGGATGTGCACCGGTTCGACTCAAAGTTTGCGAAAGTTTTATTTCGTCGATGACTCAGTCTTGGTTTTTTTTCTTACCATGGATTCTTAATTTGTTTCATGGTCTTAAGTGCAGTATTTCCAAATTGAATGCTTATTTATAAATATATTTAAGTAGGATTGTACAATCATTGTAGTATGTTCATTCACCTTAACCATTGTTAACTCTTATAAGGCACTCAATCGGAGTTAATATTAGCATTCAAGTTAAAAATAGACCCTGGATATTGAATTGAATAACTACCTGTAATTACAATGCCTATAAATAGCTATAAATGTAAATGTTATTGTAGTAGGGGAAATGAGGGCCCATTTGGACACGCGGTACATTGGGACACCTGCAATATTTTGATAATCAATGATAATAAACTTCTGAAGTAGGGAACCCCTGCTTCCGAATTAGCATGATTAGGCTATCCTCATTTTCCCAAAGGCAAAGATCGCCATTCGTGGAGATGGCACAGCGACTTTTGCCCTGAATGGCCGTAATTTGTGTGGTTATTCATGTAGATGCAACAGAAACTTATTGCCCAATCAGAGAAGGCCTTAGAAAGCACTACCAATGATGTTTGGAAAATGGCGTCGTTGTGCCGACGCGTAAACTGGCGCCGGTCTCATTGGCACTTATAAACACTGATATTATCCACTTGAGGACAGCACCTGCAAGTCTATTCATTGGCCCAAAAATGGACGGCAGCAAGTGCAATCCTCCATATATATATCCAGCCCGAGTGGGTGACACCTTGATGTGGTGAAGAAATCCTGGGAATTCCCGGTAAATTTGTTATTCATCCAAATATGGCTGGTGTCCCAATGGGCCCCATCTCCCCTACCATGAGGCAAAAGTATGTATAATACATGTCTTTTCATCTCGATGATAAAACCATATGAATATCAATATTGACATGATCATATCATGTATTGAACCAATCAATTTACTCGCATTGACAGACATTCAATTTTTGTTTAATAGAAAAGAAATGTGAGAGCAAAAAATAAAATCCCTATCTATATACATGCTGAGAAGTGGCACCAAGCACCTGTGATTTCTTTGATTGACATTTGTTATGATAAAATTGTGTGTCAAGGACTAATAATCAAAATAAACCTACTTGAACTAACAAACTGAGCTGATGAGCCCATCATTCGAGAACTAGATAACCCAGTGAACTTTGTCAAGGGGTTAAAGGTTAATGGTCACCAAACACAATGACATTCTTCTTGGATTAAAATTACTTGAACGGTTGGACTTCGGCACTTCGGAATAAAGTACTTAAAAATGTTCAGTGATAGACAGTTTTGTACTGACAGTCTGCTCTCGAACAAAGTTCATTTGATTTTTAGAGTTTTGTCAATTTATTTATTTTTTTGAGAATGATTTTATTGGCGACACGTCACCTAAAAATAATCATACCATATCTAGATGCATTAACGGATGGGATATTTGTCGCTTGGTGAATTTTGGTCACTTAGCGAATGAAATTTGAAGATACTTTGTTGGAAAAGGGAATTATTGCCCAGTGTCTATGTTAAAAATGCTCTTACTTTAAAAATCAAAATCAAGTCCTTCTGCATATTTTTAACAATGTATTTGATGTCTTTTCTAACCAAATTCCGTCAAATTTCAGGGTAAACTCAGGAAGAAAATCCAGGTCTCGAGCGAGAGACACCAAAGGGATCAAAATTGATAATCACGAGTCAGAAACCCCCCAGAACGGTTCAGTCATGAGTCGAAAACGAGGGCGAGAAGGAGCTCCAGAAACTCTTGATGGAGAATGTCCAACTCCGCCAAAAAGAAACGTGAGTTTTTCACAGAGTAAATAAAAATTGATGAGTGTTAAGTTTGGGGATACATGTATTGGATATTTGATATTTGTTTGATATTTGCAAGGTGAAGTTAGTTGAATGTTGGATATTTGATATTTGTTTGATATTTGCAAGGTGAAGTTAGTTGAATATTTGATATTTGTTTGATATTCGCAAAGTGAAGTTAGTTGAATATTTGATATTCGTTTGATATTTGCAAGGTGAAGTAAGTTGAATGTTGGATATTTGATATTTGTTTGATATTTGCAAGGTGAAGTTAGTTGAATGTTGGATATTTGATATTTGTTTGATATTCGCAAGCTGAAGTTAGTTAAATGTTGGATATTTGATATTCGTTTGATATTCGCAAGGTGAAGTTAGTTGAATGTTGGATATTTGATATTTGTTTGATATTCGCAAGGTGAAGTTAGTTGAATATTCGATATTCGTTTGATATTTGCAAGGTGAAGTTAGTTGAATGTTGGATATTTGATATTCATTTGATATTTGCAAGGTGAAGTAAGTTGAATGTTGGATATTTGATATTCGTTTAATATTTGCAAGGTGAAGTTAGTTGAATGTTGGATATTTGATATTTGTTTGATATTCACAAGGTGAAGTTAGTTGAATGTTGGATATTTGATATTCGTTTGATATTCGCAAGGTGAAGTTAGTTAAATGTTGGATATTTGATATTCGTTTGATATTCGCAAGGTGAAGATAGTTAAATGTTGGATATTTGATATTCGTTTGATATTCGCAAGGTGAAGTTAGTTGAATGTTGGCTATTCGATATTCGTTTGATATTTGCAAGGTGAAGTTAGTTGATTGTTGGATATTTGATGTTCGTTTGATATTCGCAAGGTGAAGTTAGTTAAATGTTGGATATTTGATATTCGTTTGATATTCGCAAGGTGAAGTTAGTTGAATATTTGATATTCGTTTGATATTCGGAAGGTGAAGTTAGTTGAATATTTGATATTCGTTTGATATTTGCAAGGTGAAGTTAGTTGAATATTTGATATTTGTTTGATATTCCCAAGGTGAAGTTAGTTAAATGTTGGATATTTGATATTCGTTTGATATTCGCAAGATGAAGTTAGTTAAATGTTGGATATTTGATATTCGTTTGATATTCGCAAGATGAAGTTAGTTGAATATTGGCTATTTGATATTCGTTTGATATTCGCAAGGTGAAATTAGTTAAATGTTGGATATTTGATATTCGTTTGATATTCGCAAGGTGAAGTTAGTTGAATGTTGGATATTTGATATTCGTTTGATATTCGCAAGGTCAAGTTGGTTAAATGTTGGATATTTGATATTCGTTTGATATTCGCAAGGTGAAGTTAGTTGAATGTGGATATTTGATATTTGTTTGATATTCGCAAGGTGAAGTTAGTTGAATATTCGTTATTCGTTTGATATTTGCAAGGTGAAGTTAGTTGAATGTTGGATATTTGATATTCATTTGATATTTGCAAGGTGAAGTAAGTTGAATGTTGGATATTTGATATTCGTTTAATATTTGCAAGGTGAAGTTAGTTGAATATTGGATATTTGATATTTGTTTGATATTCACAAGGTGAAGTTAGTTGAATGTTGGATATTTGATATTCGTTTGATATTCGCAAGGTGAAGTTAGTTAAATGTTGGATATTTGATATTCGTTTGATATTCGCAAGGTGAAGTTAGTTAAATGTTGGATATTTGATATTCGTTTGATATTCGCAAGATGAAGTTAGTTGAATATTGGCTATTTGATATTCGTTTGATATTCGCAAGCTGAAGTTAGTTAAATGTTGGATATTTGATATTCGTTTGATATTTGCAAGGTGAAGTTAGTTGAATGTTGGATATTTGATATTCGTTTGATATTTGTAAGGTGAAGTAAGTTGAATGTTGGATATTTGATATTCGTTTGATATTCGCAAGGTGAAGTTAGTTGAATGTTGGATATTTGATATTTGTTTGATATTTGCAAGGTGAAGTTAGTTGAATATTTGATATTTGTTTGATATTCGCAAGGTGAAGTTAGTTGAATATTTGATATTCGTTTGATATTTGCAAGGTGAAGTTAGTTGAATGTTCGATATTTGATATTTGTTTGATATTTGCAAGGTGAAGTTAGTGGAATGTTGGATATTTGATATTCGTTTGATATTCGCAAGCTGAAGTTAGTTAAATGTTGGATATTTGATATTCGTTTGATATTCGCAAGGTGAAGTTAGTTGAATGTTGGATATTTGATATTTGTTTGATATTCGCAAGGTGAAGTTAGTTGAATATTCGATATTCGTTTGATATTTGCAAGGTGAAGTTAGTTGAATGTTGGATATTTGATATTCATTTGATATTTGCAAGGTGAAGTAAGTTGAATGTTGGATATTTGATATTCGTTTAATATTTGCAAGGTGAAGTTAGTTGAATGTTGGATATTTGATATTTGTTTGATATTCACAAGGTGAAGTAAGTTGAATGTTGGATATTTGATATTCGTTTGATATTCGCAAGGTAAAGTTAGTTAAATGTTGGATATTTGATATTCGTTTGATATTCGCAAGGTGAAGTTAGTTAAATGTTGGATATTTGATATTCGTTTGATATTCGCAAGGTGAAGTTAGTTGAATGTTGGATATTTGATATTCGTTTGATATTCGCAAGGTGAAGTTAGTTGAATGTTGGCTATTTGATATGTGTTTGATATTTGCAAGGTGAAGTTAGTTAAATGTTGGATATTTGATATTCGTTTGATATTCGCAAGCTGAAGTTAGTTAAATGTTGGATATTTGATATTCGTTTGATATTTGCAAGGTGAAGTTAGTTGAATATTTGATATTCGTTTGATATTCGCAAGGTGAAGTTAGTTGAATATTTGATATTCGTTTGATATTTGCAAGGTGAAGTTAGTTGAATATTTGATATTTGTTTGATATTCCCAAGGTGAAATTAGTTAAATGTTGGATATTTGATATTCATTTGATATTCGCAAGGTGAAGTTAGTTGAATGTTGGATATTTGATATTCGTTTGATATTCGCAAGGTGAAGTTAGTTGAATATTTGATATTCGTTTGATATTTGCAAGGTGAAGTTAGTTGAATGTTGGATATTTGTTTGATATTTGCAAGGTGAAGTTAGTTGAATATTTGATATTTGTTTGACATTCGCAAGGTGAAGTTAGTTGAATGTTGGATATTTGATATTCGTTTGATATTCGCAAGGTGAAGTTAGTTGAATGTTGGATATTTGATATTCGTTTG
The DNA here is from genome assembly GCA_932294295.1 of Alitta virens. Lineage (NCBI taxonomy): Eukaryota > Metazoa > Annelida > Polychaeta > Phyllodocida > Nereididae > Alitta > Alitta virens. Next base: position 39,213,879 of record OW028579.1, on the reverse strand, counting down.
ATATTTGCAAGATGAAGTTAGTTGAATATTTATTATTTGTTTGATATTGGCAAGGTGAAGTTAGTTGAATGTGGATATTTGATATTCGTTTGATATTCGCAAGGTGAAGTCCAAAAAATCATAACAGTAGAAAGAGTTACCGTATGAAGTAACATCTTCAGTAGTTATTTTACAACCAGTTTATATTTGTTTTTTCACTTGTTTTTGTATATCAATCAGCCAAATATCAAACAGCTGCTCGAATATCAAACAAACATCCAATGAATGTCAAACTGCAAAGTATGAGGGTCAAATAGACTTGGAAATGACTTGAAACATGTTTAATGGTCATTTGTTACCACTTTACAAGGTTTGTACAACACTATGCATCATTCGGCCAAATCTCAAACGGCTGCTCGAATATCAAATGAATAGCAAACAAATATCAAACGGCCAAGTATGGGGTTCAAATAGACTTGGAAATGACTTGAAACATGTTTAATGGTCATTTGTTACCACTTTACAAGGTTTTTTACTTCACATCGTTCGGCCGATTATCTCTTTCACATAAATGTATTGCATTGCGTGTTTCATGTACAGTTGTATTCTCTCACATATTCTTTGCTGACTGTGCTAATAGTGCATGGCTTTTACACTAACAAACCTAATTCATAGCTATCACTCATTAGTGAAGCCTGTATGCTTTTTAGCCGCTTAGTAATATTTGCTTCACTTTTTCTTTATCATGTTATTATTAGCTCTGCCCCTTGAAGGGGGAGAGCTTTTGTTGTCACCTCGATTTCATGAGTGATGTCGCTTCCTGTGTGATGGTCGCCTACCCTGCCAAAATCCGTGGTCGGTTTCCAGATGAAAACAGAAGTAAGCCGCCGTATTTGGCGATGCCGCTTAACCCCCCCTCACATAGCCGGTTTTGCTGTAGTGAAGCCGTAGTATGACGTAACGGTTACGCAACGTGATTCTCGGCTCCAAGCCGACAGCAAACCGGCAATTATTGGCGATAGTCGTCGAGTCACTCCTGGGACTCGGGCCCAAACCGGGATTCTCGGGCCCGGTAGCCGGAAATTCAATGCGTGCATTGAATTCCCGTGGCAAGATCGCGGGTGTCCAAAAGTAAACAATAAACCTGTCTAACCCATCAGATTACCCGTCGAAGTCGTTGAGTCACCCCTGGAGGCTGTCGAGTAACTCGACGACTTGGACGGGTTTCCTGTCGCTAATTTTAGGCGTAGTGAACACGACGGCTTGTTCAGGGCTAGTACGAGTAACTCGACGAGTAGTACGAGTAACTCGACGGCTTCCAGGAGTAACCCGCCGAGTTGTAGGAGTAACTCGCCGAATGCTACCAGCGTCAGCATCAGCGTAGGCAGGGAGGGGGGGGGGGGTTGTATATACTTTAAAAGGCTGCTGCTCCCCTAATATTAGGCCGATTTTTGTCAAATAAGACTGAATTGTAGTATAGTTCATACTGATTCCATACATGTGTTCGGATTGAAAATAGACCAAATGTTAAGCGAGATATTCTATATTATATAATAAACATATAAATCTATCTGTCTCTCTAAACTATCTATCTACATATCTACATATCTATCTACATATCTACATATCTATCTGTCTATCTATCTAACTATCTACATTAAAGAACAGCGAATAATGTTGGAGGCATTTTTGACAAGAATATTCTTGTTTTTGCCCAGTATACCTTATTAATTTTCCTCACCTTATCTATATATACTGCCATGCTGCAGGATGTAAAAAGGGTGCTGGACTGATGCTTTTCTCTTTGGCATTTTCAAAGTGTACAGTCAAATAGTTTTGACCATCATCTATACAATGTTTGGATGAGCTTTATTGCAATTCATTTCTACTCATTCTGCCAACTGGCCAATGGGAAGGACCTTTCCTTGGGTTTTGTAAAATCAATTAACCTATATATGTAATAGCAATCTGCTGTGACCGTTATGTCAATTGCTATTAGCATTTGAATGATACAAAGAATGGGGTAAATCATGCTTTTTCATCATTGATCATAAGCATTTATTGAAATTCTGAATTTCAACTGATTCCTGTTTATTATGCATATTAAAGAGGGAGATTGTCTATAATTTGTTTTGATCATGGATGGAACATGCAATATCAATTTTAATTCCAGTTGGATTATTTTCAGAAACAACAACAAGAACGAAATATTAATAATTTATATAAAATGAAATAAATATCTAAAATGATTACTCTAACTAGAGTATATCTATCTATAGATAAGTTCTATCATTGTTTTATTTTCATTTTATATTGATTACGATTCAATGAATTATTGATAGTAACGTATTATTAGGTGAAGATCTTATAACTATCTGTCTATCTACATATCTACATATCTATACTCTATGAGGTATTACTAACTTTGTTAACAAGAATATTCTTGTTTGTGCCAAGTATACTCCATTCATTTTCCCCACCTTAACTATTATATAAATTCTACACATTTCCCTGAACAATTCAGTCTTTATTTGACGAAAATCGGACTAATATTAGGGGAGCAGCAGCCTGTTAAAGTATATAAAAAATCTATAAAAAATGAAAATAAAACAATGATAAAATTGTGAGAGCTATCATAACATAAGTAATTCAATTCAATTAGCTAAATGTAAAGATGTCCTTCACAAAGGTTAATTGTCATTAGTCAATTGCAATTAACATGGATTACAGGTTTGATGTCACGTCCTATTCAATTCACAATTAAAAAGAAGCCACTTTGAACATCACACATATCTGAGTGTCAATTGTCATTTAGTATAACAGTCATAATGAATTGTATATAGTCCGATTTTCGTCAAATAAAATTTATATAATAGATAAGGTGAGGAAAATTAATGGAGTATACTAGGCAAAAACAAGAATAATCTTGTAAAAAACATTAATCGCTGTTCTTTAATGTAGATAGTTAGATATGTAGATATATAGATATGTAGATATATAGATATGTAGATATATAGATATGTAGATATATAGATATGTAGATATATAGATATGTAGATATATAGATATGTAGATATATAGATATGTAGATATATAGATATGTAGATAGATAGTTTAGAGAGACAGATAGATTTATATGCTTATAATATAATATAAAATATCTCGCTTAATATTTGGGTTATTTTCAATCGGAAAAACATGTATGGAATCAGTATGAACTATACTACAATTTAGTCTTATTTGACGAGAATCAGACTTATATTAGGGGAGCAGCAGCCTTTTAAAGTACATACAACCCCCCTCCCTGCCTACCCTGATGCTGACGCTGGTAGCAGTCGGCGAGTCACCCGTGGAAGTCGGCGGATTACCAGTGATTACTCCTGGAAGCCGTCGAGTTACTCCTACTACCCGTCAGCTTACTTCTAGTGACCCGTAGAACCCGCCGAGTCACCCGTAGAACCATTTTTGCCGCCAGAATCCGTCGCCAACCCGGAGAAAAAAGCTGTTGCATAACCGTTATGTAATACTACGGGTTCACTACGGCAAAACCGGCTATGTGAGAGGGGGGCTGTAGTATGTACAAAGATTATGTTGAATTACAGCCCGTTATTGCTGTTGTGCATGATTGATGGCTTCTGAAGGTACCAATTGCTCTTTTTCGCTGACATGTTCGGGTGATTCCGTCAGCGATATTGTTCTTCAGTACAATGCTCCATTATTTACCCTGCCATACTGCCTATCATTTATGACAGAGAAACCCTTCAGGGTTATCTCTGTCCTTCCATTCACTTCTCTGTCATGAGAGGTGAGAGAGTGGGTTGTTTGAAAGTTGTAATCCAGCCCCTGTTTAGGGAGCAAGTGAGAGGGTGCCAGAATGAACCTCTAAGCATGTAAATGGTCGGTTATTCAGCGGATTTTGGAAATGACAACCCTTTATTGAGAAAAATAGCAAAAATATGTCTATTTACGTGGTATTTTGGCTTTTTACCGCTCTTGGCCTTGTATGCAACCCATGTCAGTGCCCCTGATGACGAATATAAAACTAGGCCTACTGAACATAAACTCACATGACTTGTATAAATGTTTTAATTGCACTTGAACGTTGAGAGCATGCCACTGTAAGTGTGCCAAAGGATGAATTGTTATTTAATCATTTTTAATACAATTTAATATAACTTGAATGACAAGACTAAACCCATCTAATTATTGCTCTTAGCTGCAAAAGTACATTAAGCTGAGGATGTTGCACTTATTCACATATTTCATTGAGTGATTAACTCTCAGTTAGTCATTGTTATATTGAAAACATTATGTCAACCTTGTTTGTTTCTCTGTCATGAGAGCCGTCAGGTCTAGTTTTCTCTACCACACCATCCTGGTGTACATGTCGATCGTCGCTAAGGTGTGGCATCCGCGTCATCAAGGGGAATCTATGCGAACATTGTATAAGCCTACATGGCCAAATGTGCCATGTGCATTTTCCATGAGAAGGATAAACGCATGGAAAACGCATGGTTTTAGCCTAATTATTATAATGAGGTGAAAACCATGCGTTTATCCAAACGCATGGAAAACACACGTGGCACAATTGGCCATGTAGCGTGTAAGACAACAAATGAAAGTGACCCTGCTGCAATGGGCAGAGCTCAGCACATCCCATGTGCATTCCAGTTGTCTAATAAACTTCATGTGATATAACATTTTTATTTGTCATTTGCTAATTATATTTCATGCATGAATTACTGTGTTGTAAATTTTGTGTTTCAGTTTCAAAGTTTTACTTTCCTTTCTTTGAAAAAAAAAAATTCACAGTTAGATACTATTGACATGCGCACTTCCTGTATATAATTATGTGCTCTTCTGTTTTATTCCTTACCTATCATGGCTGTTGCCATGGTAACTGGCATTGCACTACATAACCATGGTTACTCATCAAATCATTCCATATCATCAGACGTCAATACTGGAGGTAGGCCCACATTCAAATTCATCGAATGAAACTAATTTTTCTCTCTTGTCGCGACTAATTTAACCTCCATTCTCAACTTATATCTTTGTGGGTGAATTATAACATTTAAGCAAATTTTCACACGTAATGAATTAATACGCTTTGCTTTTCTAACTTTGCAAATTTATATTGCTTGTAGGCTGTGTCATTTTTTCTTCCATTATCACTCGAATTTGTAATATCATGCATGCATTTACGTCTTTATAAATTGTTTGTGAAGTTGAACTAAAAATTCTGTGACTAATTTACTAACTTCATGCTGTGTAGATCATTTGCCGTTCTCATGATTTGCTTTTGAAATATTTGTTGCAAATTTAATTTCTTCAGTAAGTGTATTTTTATGTGATTTCAGTCATGTACAAAACCAGCACCGCTCACTATGGATGATGAGGCACAACAGACGCGTGATGGCATCGACTATTCCGTCAAGATCACAAAAGAAATGGCAATGAACGATACTGGTGAATATGTAATAAAAAATCACAAAAATGACAATGAAATGCCATGAGTTAGCTGTAGCACATCACTATAATATTAAAGATATTCAGATTATAAATATAGTCATGTGTCACCATAACATATCAGCTAAATAGCTTCAGTGAGTTGTACATGGCCAATTGTGCCACGTGCGTTTTCCATGCATTTGGATAAACGCATGGAAAACGCATAGTTTTTGCCTCATCATAATTAGCTAAAGACCATGCGTTTTCCATGCGTTTATCCTTCTCATGGAAAACGCACGTGGCACATTTGGCCATGTATAAGGGATTCTTAGTGTTCGCTAGTTGCCATTTTACAAAATTATAATGAACACCAAAATCCTGATGTATAATGAACCATTCAAATCAAATCAAATAATCTTTATTTATGGTCGGTATGTATATATACTAAAATAAACACAAGCCTCAAGGCTTTTGTGACCGACATAATAAGAAAACAAATAACCTAAAAATAAAGGAAACATGTAAACCTCAATGTTTATTAATAAAATCACATAGCTCGCTGTGCATTGGATAGTTAATATTTATAGTGTCTGCAGGGTGCTGTGCGGCACATTCCACATTTACAATCATCAGCATTCCATTGAGGGAGAAATCAGTCATTTGAAAACATGGAAGTTTTCTTCTGCCCTCATATGGTTGGGCAATTTGTTCCATGTAGTGTCCTAAAACTGTTGATACCATATTTTGTGGTTTTGTAGTCAATGATGAAATTAATTAATAAACTGATTGTTCACTTGTAAGTTGGTCCCCTCCTCCGCACAAGTGCAAAGGAGTTGGTCTTGGCCGCCATTATCACGTGACTTTGTGTCAGGATCCTGACATTTTGCTGATTGGCTGATTGTTTTCTGGTGTTTGATTGGCTAATTCTTTGGGGGCGTGTCCAAATCAACCTACCAAAGAGCACGACACAATGACCAATCATAGCATGGCTTAGACTCAGCCATTCATAACCCATGTAAGAATTGCTAGCGACCAGTCTCACTACATTGTATGAGATGCGGTACCAGTGCTAGTTCACTTGAAAAGATGACATCAAACAATTATGAGACACAGTCGCACAGAATGCCCAATAGGGAATTTTAGTTTATGTGAAATTGCACAGGCTGCAATATTTCTTTTAAGCTTAATTCAATGTTTTTGTATATTTTTTGCAGCTGGACGTCCTGTGAGAGTGTATGCGGATGGTATATATGACATGTTTCACTCAGGACATGCTCGACAATTAATGCAGGCCAAAACTTGCTTTCCTAATGTGTACTTAATAGTCGGAGGTAAGACATATTCTACCTGTTGTCTGTGAAAATAAGCCTCTAGTATTTGACAGATGGGTCTCTTACTATTTGTCAATAAAACCCATTCATTCATTTAATGATATGTTTCACTCAGATAAGCTAAAAACAGATAAAGGAGACAAGCATAACGAAGTAAAATACATAAAAAAAAAGAATTAACTTGAAATCCATATAAAGTAAACGATATAACCATAAAAGCGAATGGTAGGTTTTTGCACTCATGAATGACATTTTGTTAGGTAGCTGGGTGGTCTAGTGGTAAGATGCTCGCATGCTCCTCTGAAGGACCCGGGTTCAAACCGGGCTCGGGCACCCTTCATGAGCAACATCCCAGCTGCCGGATGTCATTCAGATGAGACGTTGAATTGGTGGTCCCTCGTACTCAGTTTCTATGCTGTTGCAAGTAAAAGATCCCACCCATGGGGTAAAAGTGTCACATAGGTGGACTCCTCCTCTCTCTCCCTTTATCAATCAACCCTCGATAGTGGCAAGAACTTGCCTTAGAGAGCTGCACTTCCCATATATCTATCTATTTATCTATTTATCTGTTTATCTATTTATCTATCTATCTATCTATCTACCTATACACAGTGGCCAATAAACATTTCTTTCATTTCTTTTTCAGTGTGTAATGACGAACTAACGAACAAAATGAAAGGAAGAACTGTCATGAATGAAGTCGAACGATACGAGTCATTGCGTCATTGCCGTTATGTTGACGAGGTCGTCACAGACGCTCCGTGGACTTTAGATTATGATTTCTGTAAAGCTTACAAGGTAATAGATTCAGTAATACTCCCAAATATTCTGTATTTATTAAAAGGAATTTTTATTTATTAATTAGGAAGATACCCATCATGCATTGCCTTTTTTGCACCAAACAGTCATGTTAAGTGTGGGAGACTAGCAGTTATTAGTATTTGTTTCATGCTTTGTAATTTGATCTGTGATTTATCTTTCATGTATATAATTACTTACATTATTTCACTTTAACACTGAATATTTTACTTAGGGCAGGACTCTGTCCAGAAAACATCTTATTATGGCAACGGGGACCTTGAACATTTAGCTATATACTATTCGCGTATAATGTGTACAATAATGAGAATCTGTATATCATACTTCTGTAGGTGTAGCTTTAGATAGACTTATTAGTGACTATAGCTATAGAAAATGTGACATATGTATCTTTTTTATATATGAAACAATGCCAATGAATATATATATATATATTAGAAGTAAGATCCAACTATGAATGTTTAATCCTGACCTTTGGAAGTTTATTATAGTTTGATTTCCAAGTACAAAGGTCTCATTTTTCAACTCACCAGGAGCTTTCACCCATCTCTCATGACCTGACCATGGGTAGCCATGTGACCAACTGAGCATGTTCAGACCGCTGAGGAAGCCCATGAGAGATGGGTGAAAGCTCCTGGCGAGTTGAAAAATGAGACCTTTGTGATTGGAAATCAAACTATAATAGAAGTTAGATATATTTAGGTGAACTAATGTATCTCGAGTTTTGGAAGAAGCGTATGTTGTAATGTAATTTTAATGCACTGATTTCATTTACAAGGTGAATGATAGCACATTCAGATTCTGCCTTTTTACCTTTTCACCTGAATAAGAATTTAATGAGGTAAAATCATCTTCACAAGTCAAGGTGGCTTTACGGTGCTTGAGCCAGCTCCCACAGCGACATTTGCCGGCGAGAAAATGTTGTAAAATGGATTTCTAGGTTTATTTTCCTATTTGCAGATTGACTTCGTAGCTCATGACGATTTGCCTTACGGAGCTGGTGACGAGGAAGATATTTACAAATGGCTAAAGGATAGAGATCAGTAAGTTTTTTTCTAAAATTGTGGCTACAAATTGTGTTGACAAGTCTTACACAGCCCTGTCAGTGTTTCAGCTAGGATTTGAACTGGGCATGGCGCACAAAAGATATTAGGGGTTTAGTGCAGTATAGCGGACCCAAATTTATGCCCATATTTGGCGGCCATTAAAAATTTAATTTTATCAAATATTTCACAAGTTTTAAGTTCTAGCACAATTAAAATAACATTTGGTGTAGATAAGCAAAAATAAACGCTGTCTTTACCGTGAAAATGAAACCGCCATCATATCTACATAAATTTTTGTGACGTCATAATTACATTTCAAGCATTTTACGTCATATACCTGGCAATGAGGCTTGTTAAATATGGTCATAAATCTGGGTTCGCTATACTGCATTTTTTCCGATATTAGGGCCTAAACAGAGACAAATAGGGTGCTAGTTAAAAAGCCAAAAAAAAAAAGAAAAGCTCTTTACTTAATTTCGGGCATGGTGTTGACAAAAACAGGCATGGCGCAATGGGCGTCAGGCGCCATGCTAGAATGTCCTAGCTGGTAAACTGCCTATACACTGACTTTATGTAAAGAATCAAGTCTCTGTCAGAGACTCTGATGAAACCTTATCAAATGGTAAGTGAAAAAGCCAATTTGGGGGGGTCTAACACTATGTTCAGTGTTCAATGTCTCAAGGTTACTGGGTCTAAAGCTTAGCCAACTTATATGACCAGCTGCTAGAGGCAGACATAATGGTGAGATGATAAGAGTTGAAGTCCACACTATGGTACATATTTACCCCCATGGGTGGCGTCTTTTACTTGCCTCAGCATAGACGGTTTTTTTTAGACACTGAGTACAAGGAATTAACCTCCCATTTAGCTCATGAAGAGTGCCCTGGCCAGGGATCATTTTGCTTTTCAGACATAGTAGATCATAAATAGGTGATTCCATAAATATACCTTTCACAGGGGAAAAGCAGAAATCAATTGAATAATAAGATGTAACATATACATTAAAATGCACTAAAAAATACTGCTGCTAGGATGCACTTTGCTTCAGCCAATCACAGCCGAGGGCGGGAACTTTTTCAGCCAATAGAATTTCAGTATTCTGTCTTAGCCACCTGGTGGAAGTTCAGAGAACCTTCCGTGAAAATCCACTATTCAGTGGCTTACATCAAATGTAACTCATTTATTTCAGATTTGTAGCCACGCAAAGAACAGAGGGAATCTCAACGACAGACGTAATTTCAAGGATCATTAAAGACTACGATTTGTACGTTCGTCGAAATCTCTCACGAGGTTACACTGCCAAAGAGCTCAACGTCAGCTTTATGAAGGTCAGTCTGGGTTGTCGTAATGAGGGTCAAGGCAGTCATTTATCATCTGAATTTTCATATTTGTTGTCCTTCTTAGATCTTTATGCTGTGTAGACATTGAAGTCTTGATTCTCTCAATCTATTTGTGTTTGAATTGTATATATTCTCATGTTTTTACAATAACCGTGCAATTCAATAAGGATTATTAAAATATTGCTAATTATATGCTAATTATCTATAGGAATAGCATATTTTTTCTCGATTGTACAGGGGTTTGTTAGAAACGTATGATAGAAATCAGTTATACACCGCATTAATTAATGCCTTTTGAAACTAAATCTACCTTACTAAATCTAAACTAGATGTGTTTAAGAACTAAAACAAGAAATTAAAGCTCAATTATATAACATTACCGTGACATTATGTTGTACTATTATTACCTTGATTAACTTGGACCAGAAACTATTACTCAATCACATAGTTACTTATTCAATTAATGTATATATATTTAGCTTTATCTTAACCATTCATAAATTTTCTGATCATGTATATAGTTTATGTTATGCTATTATTTCACAACCATTATTGTTCTAATACTTGAAATTGTATGTATTGTTAAAATTTTAGTTGTTCAATTTGTAGTATTTGTTTATTGTGTATGACGAATGTATCTAACCATGATTCCAAACCGTCAGTAAAACATTATATATATGATTATATTCAAGTTTGCATGATTTTTAATGTTCCAGGAAAAACGACTTCAATTTCGGGAAAAGATGGAGTCTATGAAAAGCAAAATGGAAGAGATGAGAAACGAAGTTCTTCACAAATGGGAGGAAAAATCACGAGAATTTGTTCACAATTTCGTCGACCTCTTCAGTCGAGATGGCAGATTTGTAAGTGTGATTTTGCCATATATGGATGCATCTACCATATAAGGATAAGTCTGTGTGTGGATTTATTTTTGGTGAGCTTCTGTTGGTTGAATTAAAAGATTGTCGATTGATGAAATTAAAAAACCAAGATTCTTTGTTTACAGTGGGGTTGTTCCATTTTAGCGGCAGTAAAGTTCTGGGAGTCTAAGATGACATTTGAAAACATATTTTTTGTTGGTTTTGCAAATATTGTATTTCCAGTTAGCTATTCACTCACTCTCCCAATTTCGGAAGATTCTTAAGACTTTTATTTTTTAAATGGCTTTTGTTGCTACTTTTACCAATGAACATTTTGACTTCCCTTTCTATTCTCTGCAATAAGTTTGAGAATTCTTTCATCACTGATTACACTGCTCTGTTCTCTGTTAGATAACATCACAGGGTTTTAAAGGTGTGGGTAGATTAGGGCTTTACGTCCTGTATTTCTGCACCTGAATGGCTAATTAGGACAGGCAGGGACCATGGCAATGCGATGATGGATGAAACAGCCATTCAACTTAGGCTCAACCAAGGGGGTTTAAAGTGGAACAACCATAAGTGTAAATAAGCAGTATGCAGTGTGGTTGCAGCACAGATAATTAACCAGAGAAGTCTGTTGATGGGGGCGCTATGCATGCTGGGAAAAGAAGGCGCATGAACAAATAAACAATAATGACGTCACTGACAGAGAACAATCACCAATATTTACATGACATCTGATAATCAATGATCATAGTTTATCATGAAGTCATCAAACATTAAAGATGGTGATCTTGCGCCTAAATTTCCCACAATTCCCTTTGATTACAATTTGAAAGTACGTAGCATGACTTCTCTGGTCAGGTACTCTGTGATTAAGTTAAAGTGTGATAGGAAAATAGCACATCTTTGCATTGCAGCCAACTACAAACTTATTTTCATTTATTTATTAGTTTGTTCAGTTTTCTTCTGTGAAGGATAAATATGTAAGTGATTATCATCTTGATGCATTCTAGGGCTTTCGAGGCATTTTTTTAGTCTGATTATTAGACTTCGATCATACTGCTTTCACATAACTATCATAGTTATGTTTGCTGCATCTGGTTACTCTGTTATTTGTGCTTACACTCAGTCCGGCATACCATTGACAGTGTTTGATTGACATATTATTAAAACTGCCCCTACATAACATATTGTAACTCGCAAGGTGCTGCAGTGACTTCTATAACGTCATCGTCTAGCAAAATCGTTAGTGACATAATTTTAATGGCAAATATCTGTTACTTCATTAAATATTTTTGGCAGAACAACACATTTCTTTCCCAATGTTAATCCTATGGAGATTTTGGGAACTTTTCGGAATGCCAGTAAAGAATGAACCGACCACAAGGAAGATATGAAATTAAGTGACCAGAGGCGGTAAGCAGCAGAACGATGGTTCATTTGTCTCTATAGGCCATACATTTTCACGACGTCAAAGTGTCGCCTGCTCAAGTGATACTTTGAACCGCTTGGGCAGGAATTGTGGATGATTGCAACTGTCGCCATCTATAATAACAGCTGGCAATAGTCATGGCTGGGCGAATGGAAGACCTTACAGTTGCTGTCCTCTGGTGGAAAAAACTCAAATATGGTAGTGCTTTCTAAGGCCTTCTCTGATTGGGCAATAAGTTTCTGTTGCAAAGGAGGTGAATAACCACACAAATTATGGCCATTCAGGGCAAAGGGTTGCTGTGCCAGCTCCATGCACGGCGATCTTTGCCAACGGTAAAATGTAGGCAATATAGTTGCAGAATAATCTAAAAAAATTAGACTTTCAATGGTGGACGGACAGAGTGTATTTCTTTCGACAAGGCGTTAGTTAGCCAAGGGGCTTAACTTAAATTACAGGCTTGAAATATTCTGACAAGTAGATGCATTAATTTTGCCTTGTGGTTCATTGGTTGATATTTGAAAACAAACTTTTGATTTTGTTTCTAATAATTTTCTTGAAATTATTTTTAGCTTATAATCCTTGCTTCATGTTATACCAAAAATTGGAAGGAGTTTTATGATAAAATACTACAAATAACATAAATATTTTTAATTGGGAATGCACCAATTATCTTAAATATTCTAAATTCAATATAGAATAAAAATTACCTCACTTAATAAATTAGCCAAATGATGTCATATTTAAAATATTTTGGTCAAACTTTAGTGTAATTATTTGGTGAATTTAATTATGGCTATAAATTTAACTATGGCTTTAAGTATGTTATGCACACATTAATTTTAATGTGATATTTCATCAATTTCTTCCAGAATCAATGGCTAAATGAAGGAAGAGCGAGAGTCGCCAGAGCAATATCTCCTCCCCCTAGTCCATCTGGTAGGCCATGGTCGCCCGCTGATTATGACGATGATGATGATGATGATGATGATGTTGATGATGTTGATGACTATAATGAAGTAAGATACTTCAATTCAATTCAAATGCTTATGCCATGGTTTACCAATTTCACGTACAATAAATTGAAACTGAATTGAAAGTTAGATGCCTTCGATTCTGTTTACATTTATTGCCACAATGATTCACCGATTACAGATTCAGCTTGTATGTTATTATTTAATAAGTAGAACATCATAAAATGTTGGCAGTCACCAGATACTGATAATGTGGTGTCTTGTGGTCTATATCTACATTGGGGGAACAAATAAATCTCATTCGTTGGGCTTAGATGTAATTTGGTAATCCGTGACTTATCAGCTCATTAGTTTCAATGTGCACCTCTTGTAGCTGGAGGAATGTACCTATGTTACAAATTTACCCCATAGGTGGGGTATTTTACTAGCCTCAACATAGACACCAAGTACAAGGGACTGCCAATTTAACGTTTCATCCGAACGACATGAGCTGGGATGTTTCTCATGAAGTGCCTCGGATTGAACCCGGGTCCTTCAGAGGAGCAGACGAGCGTCTTACCACTAGACCACCCAGCTGCCTTTGACTGGTATATATTATAATGATATTAATGTTTAATTATCTAATATTTTACAGAATGAAGTTCAGTCTGATAGTCCTCCGTCTAAACGAGTACGTCCAGACCAAGCTGAAGCTTCGGCAGCTCTCAATCGACCCCCTCTCAACGGCCATAATTGATGCATTGCCCATTCATCATTAGATATCGCCACTCCAATGAATAATGTTCATATAACGTGAATTTTAGCGCATGTAGTCAGCATTGTGATATATTTGTTACGTATTCTTGTTAATGTATTGATTGTACCATGTGTTTAGTAATATTTAAACATTCATTTCTGTGACCATAATGTCAGCATTGTTTATTTAAATTGTACAGTCACATCACTAATTATACAGACACTTTTGAATTTAGCACAATTACTACCTATAATAACTTCTAGGAATCAATTATTATGACATCAATTGGACACGAAGATATTAGTATTACAATAACACAAGGAAACGGACTAACTTCGACTAAATTATTTTCACTTCTCAGACTACAACTGCCAACTGCTGTTTGACTTTTCAGGAAATCTGAAAGTGTCTGAATAATTTATGGCTCGACTGTACATGCAGTGTTTCCTTGACGTTTGGATGACGCCATACACCACACGTTTTTCATTAAATGTTGCACCAAACTGGCAAATTTTAGGAATGCATTTCATATTCAGGGTATATGTTTACCTTATTAGGAGTTGCCATATGGTGAAATAAACTATTTCGATTATACATTGTTATGTGTTTTCCAGGCAATGTAAAGTTAGGAAATTAAACTAATGTATAAATTTACGTGATGTTGAAAGAAATTTTTAGAAATATATGTGTACATGTATGTCATGCTGTGGTGTCTGTGCCGTCGTTACTAAATACAACTAACTTAGACTTTAATACATTGTTATTTTAATGATTCGTTATTTTAGCGATTCCAGAAGCAATTATGATTCCTGCTGTCAATCTCCATGTGATTTCAGTCATACGTCATAAACTCGGTATGACCAACAAAAAATTAGATGGAATATGCACTTTGAGTAGTTTCTTTTATCTAAATAACCATGTTTAGCAGAACCATATTGCAGCAAATAAATTTTCAAGGCTTCAGATTCTTTGTAATTTAAGCCGAGTCTTATCAATCAGACGCCAGGTACTGGCTCTTGACGAAAAATGAATATTATTGCAAATTAAAAACACTTAACGGGGGGTATTTACTGCATATCTCTAATGGTTAATGTATTATCGATTTCGTCAAGATGTCAGCATTATCATTCGTATGCTATTACAACACAACTGAGATTCACATTTCTCGATGCTGATTATATAAATTAAATTTGTATAATATTATGATATACTGCTTGTTACGTTTCTTCCATGTTAATAACTTGTTATGCCAATGATATGGTAGGATAATAGGTGTAATAATTAAAGGGTCACAGTGGGGAACTAGTCTGTAATTTGAGATATACACTTGCAATACATTATCATGATTATGTAAACCAATTATGGATTTTACCGAGTGAATAGGTGTAACAGTATTTAATCGCGTAAATTTAGGTATATTTTTGTTCGTTGTGGTTTGATAATACATCATAGATCGAAGAGTGTTCAAGTCTAGATGAAACCCCAGACATACAATATAATGCCTGGGATACAATAAGATTCAATATGAATGTCCGCATGGTCTTATCATAAGGTGGCCCTTCATAAACGCTAACCCTGCTAGCTTGAAGGGTCTCCATCATATTCGCATCTTCTCATATCATTCTATCATCCTAACACATGTACTTTGATTGTAAATTATGAAAATAAATTAATATCACTCGTATCATGCTTTGTGACACAATATGAGAGAAAAACATGTTGACATTAATCTTGAATCCTACTGTAATCATTTTCTAATGTTTATCTATATGCGATGGATGGGCGGATTGATTTCCAGGCAGTTTCGTTTGTAAAGACATTATTTTCAGTGACGTGTTGACTAAGTCTGTGTTTTTGACTAGGTCTACACCGCAGTTAGCACACACTAATATGTTGTCAATATTACAAGCATGTGTGTTTGTGTGTTACCCAAGAATAAGGTTTCCCAATTCTGTTGCATATGATTGAAATTCTGGGATAGTTTCAGATTTATTGACTTCAATGTAATGTATACAATATTATAAATGCCTGACATTGTGTAAATTAAGGGTAGCTACTCATTTGCCAATGTTCAGTATATTTCTGTGTAAATTATTACTACGAAATGTATACACCAGGGTACGAAATTCGCAAATTAGCTAACTGGTCCACGTTCTGGGAGCTAACTGGTCCACTCATATAACTAACTGGTCCATTTCAGGTCTAACTGGTCCAAATTTTCCGCCAATTCTACATTATGTTATATAAGTGCATTAATCAATCAAATAGATACACATTGATTTAGTACCTTTAATTAAAACAATCTGATTACATTAATGTGGTCACAATAACTAAATCATCAAAAAATGAGCATAATTTTAAATACTGATAATACAACATTAAACATTAAAAATTTACAAGAAATAGAAGTGGCTTTTTCCCCTGTTAGGGTTCTATGAGGCTAATTGCACTTCACACTTCACAGAAGTTCACACCTTTGGTATACTTATTGACTGATTGCAATCAACTGCCCATACCCTAGCTTTCCTAAACTGGCGTCCACAATTGCAATTAACCATTTTCCTAGACATCTAACAAGTATTGTAATGCAAAATCCTATAATCTTTTCTCCTAAAGAAATGTCGGCCCTCGCCGGCGCCGTAATTTCAACCACTGCTAATCGGTCCACTGTGATTGATAAACTCCGCATTTTGACATTTCTAATCGGTCATTTGGATTTCTAATCGGTTTAGACCGATGGACCGGTGCAAATTTCGTACCCTGGTATACACATTTATGTATTTTTACAAGTGTATCGTATCAGTGGGAGATGTCAATGCTAAATAGCTCAGACTGTTGCACAGGGAACTTGTTTCAGTAATACAGTATGATACAAACATATGATGCACAAATATTAGGTAAACTTTAGTCATTTGCCAGCATTTTATGAGATTGCATTTGAAATATACTGATACTGGCTTCAGGTTAGTCAACACTATTAAATATCATAGTCAGGAGAAAGCTGCTCTTATCGTAAAACATATTTCACAGTTGTAATATGTGGCCGTACAAAGCTTAATTCTGATTTGTATGAACGTCATCACCGCCTCGTTTTCATAGTGTTGCCAAGAGCAACACAACAATTATGACAATATTATTGTTAAAAATGAAATGACAATGAGACACAGACATTTACATTTTATATAACTGGATATAAATCTTTGCTGAAGTTTGTGTTATGTATTTTGTGGGAACGTGTCAACTCAGCATTTTTGAGAAAAGAACTAGTCTTGTTAAATGTCCTCGTTTCGAAGACTTACACTAATTTGATCATCGCTTTCATTTTGTCATCATGTTCATTCATTGTTTTGTAAATCTTGAAAAAAAGAATGTCTTGATTTGTAGATAATTTTCGTTTAGGATTATTAAGCATTTGACATTTTGTTTTATTACAGTTTTCGCGTTCATTTACTTTTTTGCATTATTTTTGACCCAGCAATTTTACACTTCGCAGTGTTTGCGTAGTAAACACTTCGAAGTTTTTGCGTAGTAAGACTTTGTACGTAGAATTCAAATTTATCCGTTGTGTAAGGTTGTATGTAAAGTATTGAAAATGCTTCCAATTAAATATAAAAGAAATATTTGTGCTTAATTATGTCTGATTTAAAATGTTTGCAAAGTGCATGATATTTCTTATTGTAAATGTAACAGCACAAATTTTGTGCTTCGTCAGAATTGTGTGATTGTGTGTCTAGTAAATGTCGAATAGTTTCCTGCAAAAAGTGTATTTTTTTCTTTGTGCTAAAGAAATTTACTTTGCATGAAGTATTTTTTTTTTTTTTTTTTTTTGGTGCATATTAAAATATGCAACTGCATGAAAAACTAAGTATAATGTATGGACATGATTGTTTTGATCATCGGGAAGTAAATAATGCATTCATACAAAATTGAGTGTTTCATTAGGAAAATATTGTTGTTCCATATCCTGATGATCCATTTGCTAGAAAGTGTCTCTTGAAAATCTTAATTAAGAAAGAAAATGTGCACAATTTGGTAATAATGAAATTAAATTCATAATTTCAATATGGGTTTCGCTTTTTTTTTTTTTTAAGCAAATAACACATTTCAGTCAAAAAGATTTTTTTAAGTGTTTGAAGCAAAAACAACTCATGCCTCATAAAAATATGAATGTTCTAGTGGATATGTTAACAAAATATCCTGCTAGGGGGCATTGAATTAGGTACAGTGATGACATCTAGTGTTAAAAGAAGAAATATGGAGATATATCAGACAAAATATCTGCAACTGTTCTCAGATGTAGATGTGTAAAAATTATGCATTTCCCGAACACATAATTTTCAGCTTTGAAAAAATATACTTGCCCCATTGAATATGAACACACCACTGAGTGTATGGTGTCAAAATAGCAAAAATATATATCTATATAATATAATGTTACAGGCATAATCTTAAAGACAATGGATACTGTCCCAGTGCTGCTGTGTCAATTATCAAGGAACTCAACATAGTCCGAGAAACCCTTCCTGACTGCACTCTGCTGTCAGCTCTTGTTCATACTGTGACGTTTATAATGAGCTACCATTGGCGGTGATCAGCGCTCACCAAATGACCGATAGTAGTATAAGATGGTGCTCTACAGCCCGCAAAGGAATCCACTTGACTTTTGGTGAAACGGAGGTAGTAAGGTAGCAACATCAAAGGGAAACCCATTGTCTTTTGGAGAACAGGATGAAGTAGGGTAGTAATTAAATTTCACACTCCAATGCATCCGGTGAAGCTAGGGTAGCTTATGTGAAGGAAGGGTAGGTAATAAATCGCACACCTGTCAAAGTCATCACGTCATAGGAAACCCCCAATTCTAAAAATAGAAAATCCATTGCACCCTGCTGTGATGAAGTCATTTTCTAAAAATAACTCACCATCCTGTAGTGGGCCAGCAGGCCAGCAGGCCAGCAAGCCAGCATTGAAATCACCATCATAAAAGCGATTGGTACTCTTGTTCCTCATCATTGAAATGGCAGAGAGCAGAGATGACGCTTTGATCAATGAATATTTTCAAAGTAACAATGGTCTCAGCGTGTACAATGATTTTAAACAAATGCTTCAAAATTTCACAAACTCGCACGATTTAATGCTATTCGCTCATAGAAACGATCTAACCCAAGACCCTCAAGTTAAAGATAGACTTTCTCAATTCACTAGCAGTAGCAATTATCTGGTAACTGCATATGATGATTTCACACATATGATTCAAAATTTCACAAATGAACAAGATTTAATACAGTTTGCACACAGAAACAATCTGATTGGGGATGCACAAATTCAAAGCAGACTTCAGCAGTTAAACAACCATCTTTACTGTCAAAAATGTTTCAAACAATTCACCAATAGAGTCTTTCAAGAACTACATCAAAGCAATTGCCAAGGTAATATTCCAATTCAAACAGTCACTCATGATCCTTTTCCTGAATTCAATCAACCAGTACAACCAGTACAACCAGTAAAACCACTACCGCATAACTGCAATGTTTGTGGTAAATCTTTCACCACTAGCTTTAAGAGGAACACCCATCAAAAGAAATGTACAGGATTCAAAAAATGCGTACAATGTCATGCACAATTTACTTCAGTTTCTTTATTCGGTGTACATAAATGTCAGGAAATGATGAAATGTCAGCACTGTAACAAACAATTTCAAAGTTTCTATGCAAAGCAAAGACACGAACTTAAATGTCAACTTCCTAAGAGAACAAAACACAAATTTATTAGTCAAAAAAATAATCCAACTGATCTCCAACTACTGCAAAGTCTGCAGGTACCGCAGGTACCGCAGGTACCACAGCAGACTTTTTCGTGTCCAAATTGTTGCAAAACTTTTAAGAAAAAACCCTCATTAACCGAACACATGAAAGTTTGTGAGGGAGTGTTTGACTGTCAAAAATGTAAGAAAATTTTCACCAACAGCCTAGCTCATGATTCTCACTCGTGCGAAATTAAATGTCACTCATGTCACTCCATATTCAAATCAGAAAAAAGTTTTGGAAAACATATTTGTAAAAAAACTCGAAAAAGGACACTTACTGATTCACACAACACTGACAACACTGTGCAACCATGCAAACGAAGTTGTAATAGCATACAAACAAATCAAACCGCAATTGTTCAGCCATGTGTTCAGTCAACCATTCAGTCAACCATTCAGTCACCTGTTCAGTCACCTGTTCAGTCAACCGTTCAGTCACGAGATGTGCTATGCGAAGTTTGCGGGAGGATTTTTAACTCTGAAAAGAGCCTGAGTCTCCATAAAAGTTATCACAAAAAAAATCATAGAATTAGATGTAGACGATGTTTAGAGGAATTTCAGGATAGACACTCATTAAATATTCATGTAAGAGATTCTCATTTCCAACGAGGTAGAGGTCGAGCTCAAATAGTATCATTAGAAGATGAGAAATTGCAAGAATTTTACAATAGATACCACTCATTCATTTATGATAACCACGAATTAGGGCAACCGCAAAGCTTTTATAATTATCCAGTAGTTGAAGATTTCAGCATTGAAGACCTTATGGGTTTTGCTAACGAAATATTCGATGACCAAAGCCAATCCTTTAAGTTAAATCTATCTTTTGGATCCATTTTACAACATATTGAGACTGGAAAATACCGTTATTTCAAAGCCTATTCTAATGACCCCTTATTTGATCTACCCATCACCATTTCAAATAGAGCAGATTTAGAAAAGATCAGAGATCAACTGACTGAGATAGACGTTACAACACATATTACTAAAGAGAGACCTTCCACGAAGTGGAAATTAGTTCTTATAACAAATGTTAGATTCTACATTACTTCAACAGGGTTCCCGTTAGGGTCGGGTGAACTTCCCAAATATATCAGAAATAGTAAAGCAATTATGTCCCTCACGCATAGTTTTAAGAACCATAACAAATTTCAGGATAACTTATGTCTGTTTAGATGCATAACATTCCACAAACACAGAGATCTATATAAAAAGACCGAACGTTTCGAAGAGAAAGTTCACAAATATTACCAAGAATTCGCAAACGCTTGCGAGCAAGATTTGGAAGGAGGAGTTGACCTGCAGTTAATTCCAGATTTTGAGAAATTTTTTCAGTTAAATGTCAACATATTTTCTTTACACGAAGATGAAACTGCACACCCCATATTTAAATCAGCTCATAGATATGTCAACAGTATGAATTTGAATCTTTACCAGCATCACTTATCATATATCACTGATATTAATAGATATTGTAGTAAATATCAATGCTCAAACTGTGAAAAACACTTCAAAACTTTCTTCATATGTAAAAGACACAGCCAAACGTGTACATTAGCAACGAAATATCAATTTCCGGGTGGTTTTTACGATATGAAACGAAATATTTTTGAGCAGTTAGAAGAATTTGGAATAGATGTCTCCAATGATGAACGATTTTACGAATATTTTATAGTCTACGATTTCGAGGCATATTTGAAAAAAATAGAGAATGATTCCGTAGAAAATACAATGATTACAGCAGAGCACATTCCAATTAGCGTTAGTATTTGTAGTAATGTCCCAGACTTTGAAGAAGCTCACTGTATTGTCGAACAAGATCGCGAGACGCTTGTGAAGGCAATGCTCGCATATATGACTAGAATTCAATCAACCGCGCAAGCGCTTGTTCAAGAAAAACTTAGTTTTGTAATGCAGGAACTGGAATCTCAATTGAATACTTGGAATACTGAAGTAGATGAGAAAGAAAGCTTCAATGCTATAATGCGTACAAAAATCCAAAACATGATTGACGAATTCGAACATTATTACACTCAGATTCCAGTTTTAGGTTTTAACTCTGCAAAGTATGACATAAATTTAATCAAAAGAGAAATAGCTAGATGTCTAGAATTGCACAATTCAGAACGCAAGTTTATAGTCAAGAAAAACAGTTCATACTCCTGTCTTGCTAATGAGAGTTTTAGATTCTTAGATGTGATAAACTACTTAGCACCGGGCACGAGTTATTCTAGCTTTTTAAAAGCTTTTAAAATTCAAGAACAGAAAGGATATTTTCCATACGAATTTTTTGATGATCCCTCCAAGTTAGATTATCCAGAATTACCTCCGTACGAAGCGTTCTACTCTAACCTAAAGCAATGTAATGTCCTGGAGACATTTGAAAATTACCAATGGTTGAAAACAGTTTGGATGAGCGAAAATATGAGTTGTTTTAAAGATTTTCTTATATGGTATAATAATTTAGATGTGACACCATTCGTTAAAGCAGTTATGAAGCTGCAAGACTTTTATAAGGTTAAGCGAATAGATATTTTCAAAAGCTCCATTAGTGTCCCAGGAATTGCTAGGCAATTAGTTTTTCAGAGTGCAGAGAAAAATGGTGCCTATTTTTCTCTGATTGACCAAAAAAATTCTGACCTTTACTTCTCCTATTTACAGAATATAATTGGAGGAGCTTCTATTATTTTTCACAGACAAGCTCAGAGAGATAAGACATTTATTCGGGGTGGTAATAATCGGGTGAAGAGAATAATAGGATATGACGCTAATGCGTTATATCTATATGCCTTCAGCAAAGAATTTCCAGTGGGTTCATTCATTAGAAGACACGCGAAAGATGAATTTAAACCCGTGGTGAGGGATAGATATGATAACATGTTCTATTGGATGGATTATTTAAGTCATAAAAGAAATCTAAAGATTTGGCATAAACGAAATGGAAATAAGGAAAAGAGAGATGGACGTTTCTTTGCTGATGGAGTATCTTGTTCAAATAATATAACTAAAATATATCAATACGATGGTTGCTATTTCCACCATCACGGTGGTGATTGTCCTCTAATGAATAAAAATTTATCTGAGAAAGAAAAGAAAAAAGGGTTACTCGCGCAGAAAAGAAGACAAGATAGGAATAACTACTACAAAAAGTTAGGATACGAAGTTGAGGAAATATGGGAATGCGAATTTCTGAAAATGATTAAAGATACTCCGGACTTGCAAAAATTTGTAGAAAACCAAAGACCCAAGTTTTTCAAAAAACATAAGAAAACTCTGACCGAAAAGGAAATTTTAGAAGCGGTGAAACGGGATGAACTATTCGGTATGGTAGAAGTAGACATCGCAGTCCCCGAAAAATGGGGACAAGATTTCAAACAACCGGATAACTTGACACCATACGAATATTTTAGTGAGATGTCACCGATATTTTGCACTACCGATATTCCATTCGAAGTAATAGGTGAACATATGCAAAATTTTGCTCGTGATTCAGGAATGAATACAAAACCTAGAAGACTGTTGGTAGGAGGAATGAAAGCTAGGAAAATGCTATTTGCTACACCTTTGTTGAAATGGTATTTAGAGCACGGTTTAGTCGTATCCAAAATTCACCAAGTCATAGAATATAACAGAATGAAGTGCTTTCAGGAATTTGTTAGCGATGTGACAGAGGCCAGGAGAGCGGGAGATAGAGATCCAGATTTATCAATAATTGCCGATTTATCAAAACTTATAGGAAATTCCGCCTATGGATCAACTATCCTTAATAAACTGAAGCAGTCGGATGTTAGATATGTAGAAGGTGAGAATGAGGCTTGCCTCAAAGCTAACGAGAAAGGATTCAAATCCATGACCCAACTTTCCGATGATTATGAATTTTATGAAATTGAATCTCAAAAAAACAAGATTAAGTTAGATTTACCAATTCAAATAGGTTTTTTCATTCTGCAATATGCCAAGTTAAGAATGTTAGAATTCTATTACGATTTTCTCTGTAAATACGTTCCTAGAGATAAGTTTCAAATGCTTCAGATGGATACGGACAGCAATTACTTTTCAATAGCAGGGGAAACATTGCAAGATGTGATTAAACCAGAACTCTTAGATGAATATAAACATAAGTTAAATGGATATTGTTCGGTTAGAGACGTTGATGCTGAAACTCATTGGTTTCCAAGAACTTGTTGCCCAGAACACACTAAATATGATAATCGTTGCCCCGGGTTATTTAAACGTGAATACGAAGGTGAGATATTCTATGGACTCTGTTCTAAAACCTATATCGTAGCCGACAAAGACCATTGTAAGTTTAGTTCTAAAGGTATATCCAAAAACAGAGTCAAAAACCCTCTAGAAATATTTAAAAGCGTTTTGGAGACTAAGGAAAGTCGTAGCTCTACCAATGTAGGATTTATCAGTAAAAGTAATACTATTTTCACGTACCAACAGAATAGAGCCGGATTCGCTTATTTTTATCCTAAAAGGGAAGTATTAGCTGATGGTATCTCAACCAAACCCTTAGATATAATATTAGAACCGATACGAACGAAGTATTTCAGGTAAAAAAATTTATTATAAATATTAAAAAAAATTTATTATAAATATTAAAAAAACACAAATTTTCGCAATAAGAATAAAATAAAATTAACAATATTTATAAAGACGATTCGGCGTATCGTTTGGTTCTTGTCTGGGTGGCGTGGACGTAGGCGATAGTGGGTGGGGTAGAGGAGCGACGAGATGGGGAGTGAGCCGATGGGGAGTGAGCCGATGGGGAGCGAGCCGGGGATCTGGGACCGGGAGTGAGAAGAGTTGGGAAACTCCATCGGTGTGGGTTGGATGGGGAGATTGGGAGGGTTGGGATGGTAAATACCGGGGTATTACCCCTTACGGAATCATCTCCGGTATAGCTCCCTTCCAAGTCTCGGTTTCTGAAAAGAAAAAGGATTATTTTTGAGATATTTTTCTATATGATTGAGTAATAGTTATAAATACACACAGAATTATCCAGAATACTTGTGAAAATAAACTTACTGCTCCGTTTCCGTCGATGCATTTTGAGTAAATGCTGACAACCTCTCAGCGCAAAAGTGAACAATTTTCTTTGTCCTGGCTGCACCCTAAAAATTAGGAAAAAATATCATTATAAAACCGTAAATTGCAATGATATTCGAGTTATCTATAAATTTATATCACCGTTAAATTCCACTAATTCGTTATAACATAACTATTTATATATAAATTCATAAAATTAGAGAGGTGAATTATTGTTTAAATTCCACTTACGAATAGTTGAATGCTTAATACTAGCATGATCCCTGCCAGTATCGTATACCCCAGGTATAAAAGTTTAACATCAGTTGCTGGGCAGTTGCAAGTAGAATTCATCTCAGAGTGTGGTTATGTAAATGCTTATTGCTGTCTATGAAGATTGTGATGCTATTTAGAAAAAATTCTGGACCTTATATTCCATTTCCAGGTGACACTACTCAACTTCAAAGTTTATTGTTTAAAGTACGCTTAACTATACGCGAGTTCATCTTAATGCAATGATACCACGATTGTTTCACACCCAATTAAACCCCATCCATATATTCAGAAGCTACGAAAGTTGACTTAGAGTAAATTGCAATGAAACCACGACTAGGAGGGTTAACAGAAACCCTATCAGGGGGAAACCCCAGAAGCTACGATTTTAAACAGGTGCATAAAACAATTTATGGTTGGTTTACTGCATGGTTGGTTTACCTGGATGGTTGAATACAGAGTTGAACATACGGTTGAAAAAGACAATTACTCATTTTTTTTGGTATTATTTAGCAGGGATTTTAGTTCCCGCATTCGACGCACAGTTGAAAAGACTCATTTTTGGTGTTATTTAGCAGGAATTTTAAAGCCCGCATTCGACGCACGGTTGAAAAGACTCATTTTTGTTATTATTTAGCGTCCACATTCGACGCACGTGTCCAAGCGTGCGCGCGCACCCAAAAGCGTGCCTAAGCGTGCTCAAGCGTGACCGCACGTGAGCGCGCGTGCCCAAACCTGCTCAAGCGCGACCCCCACGCGCTCTATCTAAATAAAATATTTTTAGTTCGAAACATTTCCTCAAAATGCTCAGATGTGATCGTGATGCTTTGCGTAGGAACTTTGTAGTTTTGGTTAGAGAAGTACCTTGTACAGAAGTGCTTTCATTTCTTTATCAAGACGGAATTCTCAATCAGCAAATGGTAACTGAAATATTAGAAGAAGCACCATCGAAACGAAATTACTCCCTTTTATTTCTGCTACAGATGCGAGGACCCGCTGCATTCGCATCCTTCCTTAACGCATTGAAGGAAACAAAAAGAACCGATCTAGCTAATCTCTTAACCAATCTCGAAGACGAATTCACAAAAGTATCGATATGAGTACTATGAGTACTACGAGTGATGATTTGGATTGGAACATTGCTTTGTTAAATGAAGAATTATTTGAGACAAAACCTAATCCAAAAATCCTTGTGAATCTTTTTGTTTGCATTCTGAACTCGGTATTAAGTCATACCGAATCCAATAGCCACCAAACCAATCTCTGTCAATGTCATAATTTCATCCAAACCCATAGACTCAATATTTTGGAGTGTAACATTCAAAATTATGCTTCCACTACTATTCAAACTAATCCAAATTCTTGTTGGATTATGCAAATGTCTGATAAATACAGACTCTTGAAACAGATGTATTTAAGAATAGGCTAGCTAGCTAGCTTGTAGCTTTTAGCTTGTAGCTTTTAGCTTGTAGCTTTTAGCTTGTAGCTTTTAGCTTGTAGCTTTTAGCTTGTAGCTTTTAGTTTGTAGCTTTTAGTTTGTAGCTTTTAGTTTGTAGCTTTTAGCTTGTAGCTAGAAGTAATGGCTACTGAAATATATTTGGCTCGATTTGTATTAAAAAATGTGACTCGGTGTCAACTTCCTTTCGTAAGGAGATGGTTGAAGGATCTAAATCTCCGCCATCTCGGTGTGACAGCACCACTCATAAATGGCTGAGTCGCTTAATTGTGTACAATACGCTTCATTTCATATTCACCCACTGTGGAAGGGAAAAATCCGACCCGGGTTAGATTTATCCATCCACATCATAAAGAGGGAGAGAAAACGAGTCACAAAAAAATTTAAAAATTAAAAAAATTTAAAAAAAAGGACAGATTTCAACTGTCTATATTCCAAATTATGCTCAACCGTGCTCTGCGATCTTCCCGTGATGTTGGGCGAATGTGAGAGAAGTGTTTAATAGCTGTTCACAGCTAACATTTTTTTCATAACAAACTGGCAGAGTGTCTTTTGAAAAAAAAATCAAGTCATAATATCATTCAATCATCTTTAATATATAATAATTAAAGCCCGCTCTCTACATCTTGGGGGCGACCACGAGGCGTCTCAGCAGCGGTGGCGGCAGCAGCAGCGGTGGCGGCAGCGGTAGCGGCAGCAGCAGCAGCAGCGGCTGTCATGGACCTCGTCACCGGGCCACTCACTGTAGGAGACGGGGATGGCGCACCCACCAAGTCCTGCAGGGTTCTCGGGAGTCTCAATCCGCGTGGAACTGAAATAAAAAATAATAAACTTAATATCAGCATTTTTCCCCCACACCGTTCTATTATTAAAACTAATTTACTCTTTACAACGATCCGAGGATTCCCTGCTGGGATATTCCCTGCTGGTATGACGTCATTTTTAGGATCTCCCCAGCGGAGCCAGCAGCGCCAGCAGCGCCAGCAGCGCCAGCAGCGCCAGCAGCGCCAGCAGCGCCAGCAGCGCCAGCAGCGCCAGCAGCGCCAGCAGCGCCAGCAGCGTCAACAGCGTCAACAGCGCCACTCTTTACGTTGCGGAGGATAATAGAAGCTTCAAGATACCGCATCGCGCATGCGTTGTAGCGCGCAGTGTCAAGGGTATTCCCTCCCGGGTGACGTCATTTTTAGGATCTCCCCAGCAGCGCCAGCGGAGCCAGCGGAGCCAGCAGCGCCAGCAGTGTCAGCAGCGCCGCTCTTTTTACTACGGAGGAAAATAGAAGCTGCAAGATACCGCATCGCGCATGCGCGAAGCGATGCTTTTTTTAGATCTAATAATGTAAACATTAACGCGTGGGTAGTGCTATACAGTAAGACGCATAAACGTTCGGTTAATAATAAAAATTTAAATTTAAAAAGACTTACTTTCTAGAGAAGGGGGAGCCCTTCTCTTGCAAGCTTGACAGCGGCACATGAACATTATCACCCGGTGTATGATTTTCTGTAGCCATAATATCGTGGAAACGGAACAGGGTGGTGGTGGAGCTTGTCTTCTGAATTGGTTGATTCTTCTCCATGTCTTCAGCAAACCGCACATAACGCTTACATTCAACGTCAACAATCCAGCCAAAGACACAGAGAAAAATCCGAACCACCCTTCAACCTCCACATCAAACATTTCATCATCATCATCATCATCTTCATCATCCGTTTTGTCTTCATCATCCGTTTTGTCTTCAGCCACATCATCCACATCATCCATGTCAACAGTTGATCCATCACCGGATTCGTCATTACACCCATAACTCCACTTCCTCAGCCGAGAGATACCACACACACCATAAAGTTCAACATGAAGATAACCTTCTAAATCAGAACTCCATATCCATCATGCTCATCACTGAAGTGTACAACCAACACAGTCTCAGTCCTTCCTTCCAGAGGTAGGAAGGGCACAACATTGCCACACTTCATTACTGCATCTTCACAGATACAGTAATTCCCCTCCAAACACAAAACCTGAGTTTGGACAAACTCAAACGAACCAAAAAACAATAACAATTCAAGCAATCCAAACATAGTGAAAAAAATCATGTGCTCCTCTCCAATGAAAACTAGAGAATGGGGTGGAACTTGGATTTAGCAGTGAATTCTTCAGTCATATCACTAATTAATAGTAATAAAGATAAATTAACTCTACATCAAAGCACATTATGCTTCTGATTAATGAACACAACAAAGACCTCCTTCTAGGATCAATACATCCTTGATCATTGGAGTGATTACACAGTAGGTGGGATTGGAGCAATATGAAATGATAAGACAAGATACCTTAATCCTTAATGAGTTTGAACCTACAGACACCAAACAGCTGTCAGCCCTATCAGTCTTACATCTAATCTGGGATAAGGTCAATTATGCTATGGTGGCATACCAAACCTAGACCAAACTGTGATTTGGGGTAAAGGAGTTGGGTAATAGGTTTATAGCCTCAATGGATGCCTATCAAACTTTTAATCTGAAAAAACTCTTTCAAAGTTTACTGTTTAAACATAATAGCTGTATCTCCTCACCTCAGCAATTTTTTGAATGCACTTAATGAATGTAATGCACCCACATGGGTTATATCCTCAGCAATTTTTTGAATGCACTTAATGAATGTAATGCACCCACATGGGTTATATTTTAGGAAATGAAAGGGTTTTGGTTCAATTTATTGATCCATACCCCATTGCACACATGCACACATCACTGCATTTTTTTAAATTATGCGAACTAGGGATTTTTTCAAATTTCACTTCAGTTGTGATTAGTCCACTACAGGAAAGAGATCACTAACATGGATGTGTGTGTAATATGTTTGGTAGATGGTGGTAAGCAATTGTTCTGCTGTAATGCCATAATTCACCACTCATGTTGTTCAGCATACATTAATAATTTCGATTTCGTCATTTATGGTGCTTTGAAATGTCCACACTGTCGTAAAGAGTGGCTTTTTGAAGAATTAAGCAAATTTTTGCATGAGAATTCGGAGGAGAATCCAATGCTGGAAGCGCAGGAGAATCCAATGCTGGAAGCGGAGGAGAATCCAATGCTGGAAGCGGAGGAGAATTCGGAGGAGAATTCGGAGGAGAATTCGGAGGAGAATTCGGGGGAGAATTCAATGCTGGAAGCTGAGGAGAATTCGGAGATAGGAATTGAGA
The DNA here is from genome assembly GCA_932294295.1 of Alitta virens. NCBI lineage: Eukaryota > Metazoa > Annelida > Polychaeta > Phyllodocida > Nereididae > Alitta > Alitta virens. Next base: position 39,184,146 of record OW028579.1, on the reverse strand, counting down.
GGGAAATGGTGGTATTAGAGGTGGATCAGCTGGAAGCTGGGGAGGGTGGAGATCCTCAGGTAAGTGTTGGATCACCACAGGATATTTTTGAAACGGAAGACTTTCAGGTAGGACCTTCAATTTATTATGACTCATCAATTGATGAGATGGTGGTGGATTACAGCAGAGTCTCATTTCAAACCATCTCTGATGCAATGGTTAGAATTGTTAATGGTAGATTGGAGAGTGTTGAGTGGGAAGCTGATGAATTTTCGAGATTTTAACTAGTTTTGGGGTATTAGTTCCAACTATTTATTACTTTTTAAAAAGTGATAAACAGTTGTATCCAACACTGACCACGTGGAGGTTCCCCAAAGTACAGTGTCACTAGTCCTAAATATTATTTTTTGGTGTTATGATGTTTACAGATTTCTCAATCCTGCCAGTGACATCATAACTTTTTTTTATTTTATTTTTTTTGGTGTTATGATGTTTACAGATTTCTCAATCCTGCCAGTGACATCATAACTTTTTTATTTTATTTTTTTGGTGTTATGATGTTTACAGATTTCTCAATCCTGCCAGTGACATCATAACTTTTGAAAATTGAAATTTTTTTTGCGGTTTTATTTTTTCAGTGCGTTATTTTGACTTATGGGTAACTTAATACCGCGACAGAGGTCAGATAACGCTCTCATACATTAGAGAATATATAAAACTATCAAGATTCACATTTTTCAACAAACGAACGATAGAAGAAAATTCTATTCCCTGACTACGCAAAATAGTATAGAATATACAAAATTTACCGCAGTCATCGGATTTAAGGTTTTGAAGAGCAATATCATTGTATACGTACCTACCGCACTTTTTAATTAAAAACTTGTGCCAATAAGAATGATAGTTTTCCGGGTTTTCACCCAAAGAATCAAAAAATTCGCAAGTATGATTATTCACAAATACAGCAACCCAATGAGTGCCTGCACTATTGGCTTCATCGGTATTCAATATAGCTATAGTGTTATCTTTGATTAAATGAATATGGTTAGCAGGGTAAACCCCACCAAACTCTGGATAGTGTCTACGTAAAATGTTAGTTATTTCCGAAGTGTTCATTGTGTAGTAATGTTTCGTGCAGCATCGATACTCAACAAGCCTTTAAATTTCCCATACAGAAAGACTACTATTGAGTCTTCCAGAGCTTTTGAAAATCTAAGTTCGAGTTTGGTTGTTCCTGTGTGCGAAATTGGAAGCAACTCTTCAAAATTTTCTCTATTCCCTAGATCGAAGCAGAATATTGTGTATCCTCTATGGAAATCTTCGAAAGAAATGATAGAGTCTGGGTTCAGTCTGTGAAGTCTCTGCCAAGCCTCTAAATAATGAGATTGGTAAGCTGTATTACCGAATTTAACTTGAAGTGGTTTAGCTGGGAGAGAAATGTTGTTTAAATACAATCCTATCTCACTGATGTTAAAGTGACTAAAAAAATATGGATTGTGTTGGAATGAGCCGCTGACAGCTGCAGATTTAGCCATACAAACGATTAATTGTTCTGGGCATTCGGTTCCGAATAAATCATTAATCGTAGCCACTTGACTACCTTTAGCTATAGTGTGAGTTCGCATTTTTGAATTGATATAAGGATATTGAGCTGATTTAAGTTTTAGGGCATCACTGATAGCAACACCAACTGCTGGGTCTAAGGTAACATGACATAACACTAGCTTAGCATCCAATATTTTAATATTAAATTTTTGGGTTAATTCGGAAGAGAGCAAGGAAAATTCGGGTGTAGAAGGCCAAAATTTCAATCCAATGTTGGTGTTGTGTAATAATAACCTTTTCTGTTTCATGAAATCCACTCCAATAGATCCAGTCATAACAAACTCTTGCCCCTGGTTAACAAACTTTGTTCTTTTTTTCAATGCAGGGTTCCCATCCGTAACGGCATTATCAGTTCCTGCTACTGCCTTGAAATTACTACAAGTATTTATCGCAGTACTTAGATCTTTGGTGAATAATATTCCCAGTTGTTCGTCTACTTTACTCGTTAAAAGAGTATCCAGCATATATTTATAAGGATAGCAGTAAGTAGGGATATCATTAGATATCGATTGATGTTGTAAACTGAGGTCAACTTTCTGAAACATTGATGCGATTAAACAATTTGTAGGTGCTACATCACCGGTAGCATCATATTTCTCCAATGATTCAACAAATTTGATAGGATCATTCTCCCCTATAACAATTTTACACCTAAGTTGAATGTGTGAACGGGAAAAGTCGATAAAATTTTGTGAAGTTACACTAAATTCCACACATCCGCTGGATAGTTGTGAGATTGGAAGATGTTCTATCATTTGAGATTGCGATATTGCTTTGTTGGTAGGTTGTACGCAAAAAAGGTTGAGAGAATCATCGTGAGCTTGCATTTTATCGTCTCCTTCTTACAACCTTTTTCTTAGTCTGTCTAGTTTTAGTGTTCTTGCTCCGGTGTTTAGATCTAGACTGAGGCGATTTTTTCTTTTTACTCGATTTTATAGCTTTGTTAATGATAGAGCGTGACATGTTATCTTTCTGTGCGGCTGCAGTTACAACTTGCAAACCTTTGCCCGATTGAGTAGTTGAATCGTTTACCACAAATATTTTTTGATTTGGTAAAATTTTTCCATCAATCATTGCAGCGTAATGCTTTTTCCAACTATCGTAATCATTAATAACTGACATTGTGAAAACGAAGTGTAACGTTCAGTTCCGAAAGTGATAGTGGTGGTGATGTGGTTTCTCTGGGTTTTATATATATTCTGAAGCGATTGAGTTGTCCTTGAATAGTTTTCAATTTAATCGGGCGTACGAATTCTGTGTGAGAAACCTTCAACCCTGGTAATTGAAAAACTCGCAAGACTGGTGACAATTTTCCGTATAGAAAAGATTCCTGACACACATCGCTAAAAATATATATCTCTTCTTTGGTTCTTTCGTTAATTCTACATCTAATGTCTAGCAATTCCACATAAGATTCCGCGCAGAGGTTGATATTTCTATCTAGTTGCACTATAAAATCATTAGGATTATTGTCAGTGAAAATATTTTTACTATCTGTACTAGAAGCATACACCACAAACGATGTCATGATTAAGAATGTTCTTTTTCTCATTCACCGCTGTGTAATATACTACCGGGTACTTGTACACAAGAGTGCACCCAAGATGCACCCAAGTGTGCACCCAACAGTGCACGCAAGAACGCACATAACAGTAAGCCCTACCCTGGGTTTGGAACCCTGGGTTTGGAACCCCAGGGTTGCAGCCCTGGGTTGGAACCCCAGGGTTGGAGACCTGGATGTACCAGTTCTTAGTCTAGGTCACAAAACTAGGTCACAAAACTAGGTCACAAAACTAGGACACAGGTCACAAAACTAGGTCACAAGACTAGGCCCCAAGACTAGGTCACAGGTCACAAGACTAGGCCACAGGTCACAAGACTAGGTCACAAGACTAGGACACAAGACTAGGTCACAAGACTAGGTCACAAGACTAGGCCACAGGCCACAAGACTAGGTCACAAGACTAGGACACAGGTCACAAGACTAGGCCACAGGCCACAAGACTAGGACACAGGTCACAAGACTAGGTCACAAGACTAGGTCACAAGACTAGGTCACAAGACTAGGTCACTAGTGTTGCTTTTTGGAGATGTTCTATTTCACTTTTTTTCATCCATGTCGAGTGTTTCTTAGGCCAACCTAACCATTTAACCAACACTTTATCTCGTTTCCTTTTAAGTATTTTTTCTATGAGGTAAGTCTGATTATCATCAACTACCACTTTCTGCAGCTCGTTTTCTTGGAAATGCCCGTTTAAGACTTCGTTTTTCAAGTCTTTTACTACATAGATTGGTTTGATATCTCTCATAATTCTATCAGCAATGATGAAATGTTCTCTTGTCCACGATTCGTCAAATGCTCTCATGAATGGGTGTCTCACTACACTTATCCTAACCGTATCGTGTATATTAAAACGAAAATCGGTTTGTATCTTATCAGGCTGCTCCGTTTCATATAACTGCTTCCATATTTTGTATTCATCCGATACTGTAACGGAAGCAGGAGTCTGTTTAATACTGCTATGATAAGAGTGATTGTAGGAATTTGTTGCTTTCTGCAACTGATCAACCCATTTGTGTGTATTTTGAGCAAGCATATAGGTAAACAATAACTTTTTTAAAGTCTTGAAAAATCTCTCAACTATGTTGGCTTTTGTTTCTGTATTATTAGTAAAAAAATGATTTATTCTCAGTTTCTTGAATAAATTCTGTGTCGCACGGGATCTGAACTCGGGACCTCTATCAGAACGACAGTTGGTTATAGTCCCTAATTTTAACAACAAGCTTTTTAAAGCTGGAACAAATTCTTGCGATTTCAAACTTTTCAAAGCTACTGTATGAGCAACTTTACTGAAGCAATCAATCCCAGCTAAGATGTAGATATATCCGGAATTATCTTTATCGTACTGCGGTATATGAGCTGTATCCAAGTCTATTTGATAACCAATATATGGAGTTACAACTCGATTTCTAACAAAGTTAGTATTCACTTGTCTAAGTAATGTGTAATACTCTCGACTTTGTAGAAATTCTTTGATTTGTTTTCTGGTTAAGATATGTTTATTATCTTTTTTTATAGCTCTGTAGAATTTATCAACGCTACTATAGGCTCCAGGAAAGTTAAAATCTTGAAATTTTTCCAGAAGATAGTTTCTCACATCTTGTGCCAAATCCATCTCTCTTTTTTTTCAGTAATAGGAACACCGGGTGGTGGTTTTCTCTGTGAACTTTGTTTCCGAATTATCCCTGAGCCATTCTGAACTAGAGTTTGAGGTATATTGCTATCTCGCAGTGCTACTCTAAACTGATGTAAACCTTCTGGTTGTACATTTTTATAACGGTAAAGCATGCATTTTATCAAATCAATGATGTGACTGTTTGGTATAAGATTTTGATTAATTATTACCTCACCCTTTTTATTCCAAGTTATATTTTCGTCATTATCCTCAATATGTTGTAGTATAGCTCGAGCTTTATATTTGATATTCTGAGGGATTGATGACAGAATACTATCAGAACTTAGTTTAGGAGTTGCTGCAGCTGCTGCTGCAGGTACTGCAGCTGCAGGTACTGCGGGTACTGCGGGTACTGCAGTTGTTGTTGTAGCAGCTGCAGTTGCTACTGCGGGTACCGCAGGTGCTGCAGGTACCGCAGGTGCTGCAGCTGCTGCTGTTGCACTACTGTTGGTGAATGGAATTAAAACGTATTTCTTCATTTTAAGACTTTAATCAGGATCTTTTTAGCTGATAGCAAAATGTTGTGAATCTTGGATGAATTATTTCTAATGATAGAATAATTCTTCTTATCGGAATTCTTTTTATTGGTTATTTTTGAAATTAACTTTTTATGTTTGGAAAGCAATTTTTGGGTTTGAGGTGATAATACTGAGGAGTTGAGTGTAATATTATATATGATGATTACTGTGTTAGCTACTTGTTCTTCATTAGCCGTTTCTAATAGGGCTATGGCTTGATTTTTGCTACAAGAAAGAAGTAGATGAAAAAAATTTGTTTGAAAATTTTTTTTTTGAAAAAAAATTTTTTTCATGGTAAAATATTTTCATTAATTTTGTGATTTTTAACCCCTTTCAAACGAGGGTTAGGCATGAGACAGCCCAGGCTGGAAGCTAGCAATGTAGACCAGAGAGTTTTATCACCGTTTTCTATGGAAAGGTTGATTACAGAAGTAATAATGATGATATAAATTACGATAATCTGACTGATGAATCCGAACTGAGATTTCGGACATTTACGTGTGAAGCAATACCACTCTTCGTAATTAGATGTTCTCTCTTCCATTCCGACCCTGTAACTAATTTACTTTCCTATATTTCATTCATTTATATCATTTAGACGCGCACGAGCGGGCGAGCGCCCCGCTCGGGCGAATATAAAGCACCAAGCGATAGTTAATCGGAACGCTCCAGCCTGCTACTTCAGGGTATCGCTTCAGTGGGTGCACTAGGTATTTCAATCTTTTTTGTATATAATAGTATCTTCCATGGGGAATATTTTTGTTCTGAGTCGTAATTCATCAGGGCATTGCGCTGTTAAATCTATAATGAGATACCCGTACTGCTCATTTTTCATTATATCATTATAAGCTTGGATTAACAATCCAGGGATATGAGGGAAGATTTGACTATTAAGATATGATAATTGTAATAAACTACGAGGAGAACGAAATACTTCCATGTATTTTGTGTTAAGATTTATTGTCACTTGCTTCTTTCCTTGAATGAAAGCATTCTGCAGTATGTAGAAACATGTGCAATTCCTATGGTGACTTATTCTTGTAAATAACAATTCCATAACTGAGGAATTAGCTGCTTCATCCATGAGATCATCCACAATTATCAAACTATGTTTTTCTGGATCAGTAAATGCTAACAATTCATCTTCAGTAGGTAATCCTTGCTGAAAACTAATGTTTTCTATGATTTCTTGTATTTGGTCATAGGTATTTTGCCAGATGCCATAGTAATATTTTATAATAGATGGTGGCTGTTCACCGAATAAATGCTCCTTATTTTGTAGTATTCGCTTAATAAAATTAGTCTTTCCCGATCCTGACTGACCAAATAAGATATGCGTGGATCCGGGTTCAAACCCCAACATGTTTACCGTATCACAACTCATGAATAAATGTTAAGATATTTCGTATATTAGCACTTTTATATCAACACAGAATATCCAGAATACGGAATTGTGCAGAGCAGTGTGCAGAGCAGTGTGCAGCAGTGCGATAAGCTACATTCTCAAATGCTTTCAACCGTACAAAAAAGCATTATTAGGACAAACCATGGCTGGTTGAACCCCTAACAACCACTAAACAGCTGATTTGGGGGAGCTGGTTATCAAAAGAGTTGAAGTATAACAGATTCCAACTCATTGATTACTATTCTCATTTAATCAGCATATTCTACAAACAACTAGTGGGATGATGGTGATGAAAATTTTATTTGATCATGAATGGAATGATAGTGGTGGTGGTGGGTTTTGAATTGATTGTTGGGTTGGAACTGTCAGTTTGAAGCTTTTAGTCAACAAGTTACACAGTCTTGTAAAAGCAACAATAATGTGTAACCTGTTTTACAATGTCGCGACGTGAACGCAAGCTTGTGACATCATAATTTTGTACAGCCATTTTGCTGATTTTTTTTAGAATTGGAGGGTTTTTAAAATTTTTTTTTAACCCAGTAGGGTTATTTTATAAATGATGGGAGCACTAGAAACATTTCTGACAGATTTTGTGATTTTTTGGATGTTCGAATTGACAAATCTCTGCGTTTTCATAACGCACACAATCCAACAATTCGATCCATTCCGGATCCAGATTGATGAATTCCTGAAATTTTAATGAAACACCGGGTATACCGGGTAATGGTGTTGGATCGTCTTTTCTTTTGTAGAATTGACGAATTGTGAGACATTTGTAATCTGGCTTAATTTGGAGGAAAATCATATCACCCAAAGGGAGAAAGAATTCCTCTGTCATTTGCTCAGATTTACATTCAGCCACGGCACGACGTATTTCGTCAAAGAATTTGTTCATAACTTTGACTGAACCACATCCCAGTGTGATTGAGTATTTTCTCAAATCGCTTGCTTCTACATCGGGGCGATGAATTGTCATTCCTTCTGGAAATGATCGCACCCTAACGCTCCTCCTATGGCCTATGTCCAGGACATAGGTTGACCATTCACCAGGTTGGGTGGTCATAGCGTAATAGGAGGAGCTCGTCGTTGCCATGGTTAGAAGCAGTTTGAGTGTTGAGAGTGGGGGTGATGGGGCTTTATATTGTAGGAGGCCAGCTGGAGGGTTCCACTGGCTCCCCCTATTTCCCATTACCTCATAAGCTATTTTTAGAAAATGATCACCCTGTCTATTTTTAGATTAGGGGGTTCCCAAGTATTGCACCATAGACTACAGCCAGCTACAGCAGACTGCAATGGATTACAATGGATGGGGGGATCAAGAGGGGGTCTGATTCACTGCACCGTGACAATGACTTTGACAGGTGTGCGATTTATTACCTACCCTTCCTTCACAGAAGCTACCCTAGCTTCACCGAATGCATTGGAGTGTGAAATTTAATTACTACCCTACTTCATCCTGTTCTCCAAAAGACAATGGGTTTCCCTTTGATGTTGCTACCTTACTACCTCCGTTTCACCAAAAGTCAAGTGGATTCCTTTGCGGGCTGTAGAGCACCATCTTATACTACTACCGATAATAAACAATGAGTACCTCAGCGAATTTCTTTGGCTATCTCTGAAAGTACAGTGTCAAAAACTGGATAGCTTCTATAGCTTTCTATAATTATTATCTGAACAGGGAGACGCTGCTGCCACCTAGGATCATCGTGTGGTCTCTCAGTCTTGTTATTTCATCATTACGTCATCTCATCATTACTTCTTTCTCTGGCAACTGACAATGTAATACTAATGTAAATTGACTGAGGTCCAGTATCACAGGACCATTCACTTAAAACAATATAACGTCTATTCTATTTATATTTTTTAAATAATTTTTTTACATTTTTATTGTAAATTTGTAATAATCAGCTGATTGGTCCAGTGGGTAAGACCCTTGCCAGCTCCACTGAAGGTCCTGGGTTGGATGCCCAGCTTTGTGAGCTGCATCAGAAAGTTAAACAAAGTGTTCTATATGGCTAATATTGTTGTGTTGCTTACAAAGAATAGATTAAGTCTGTCTGAGCATTTGCAGCATTTGTAGGCTGTCATTTTGTCAAGGTGTCTGTCAATCTGTCTGACAGTCTGTGTATGACAGCCTGACAGGGTGCAGGCCATTTGGTAGTCGGGATTTCTGTATGTTCAGCTACTGGTTTTCAGTCTAGCTGTATGGCAGAAAGTCATACCCACTGTTAGCAACATGCCAAGCTGTCTGTTGAGATGACACCCTGTATGATTGTCTGTCTCCTCTCTGCCTGTTTTTACATTTTACATCAAGCTGTCTGTCAAGTCAATAGAATAGAAAAGAATGGAATGAAATAGAATAGAACCATCCTTGCATTATTAATATGCAATTATTAATATGTATAAAAGCAGACCTGGTGGTCTTTTACTAGCCTCAGCATAGACACCCAGTACAAGGCACCTCCAATTTAATGTCTCATGCGATCGACATCCAGCTGGGATGCAGCTCATGAAGAGAGTATTTTTCTGCGAGTGTCAGACAGTCGGGTGGGCTGTCGCGGTGTCTGGTCAGCCACGCATCTGGTGTATGTTGTTCCATCTACTTCTCAGTCTGTCAGTCTGTCAGTCTATCTCAGTCTGTCAGTCTGTCGGTCTGTCAGTATGTCAGTCTGCCAGTCTGTCAGTTTGCCTGCCTGCCTGTCTTTATGTCTGTCTGTCTCTCTGTCTGTCTCTATGTCTGTCTCTCTGTCTGTCTTACAGGTGTTTACATCATTTGAAGAGGTTATTCACCTTGGCCCCTTTATGGTAGCCACTTGGGTCCTATTTCTTGCAATGAATTTTTAATTTCGACCCAAAGCCAACTTTTCCATCCGACTATTGGGCTGTGGTTCTCATCTTGGCTGGCTCGAGAGTCCCCTGAGTCCAAGTGCAAACAAATGCTTCTCTCAGTGTTGGCCTAAAGGATGGACACTTCCGTATCGTGGTCATCTTGGTCAGTTAAATGGTCAGTTGAATGCGAAATGAAATTATCAAGTCACTCTTGAACCATGTCTAATTATATAGAATACAGCTCAAAAAGCCAGGTACTTCTTTGTAAGCAGCACAACAATATTAGCAATATAGAACACTCCATTTTTGGTTACACTTTCTGATGCAGCTCACAAAGTAATCCTAGGCTGCATGGGTTTCCAACCCAGGACCTTCAGTGGAGCTGGCCAGAGCCTTACCCACTAGACCACTCAGCTGCTTATTACAAATTCACAATAAAAATGTAAAAAATTTCTTTTAAAAAATAAAAATAGAACAGACAGTTATATTGTTTTAAGTGAATGGTCTTGTGATACTGGACCTCGGTCAGTTTACAAAGGTCAGTTGCCAGAGACAGAAGTAATGATGAGATGACGTAATGATGAAATAACAATACTGAGAGACCACACGATGATCCTAGGTGGCAGCAGCGTCTCCCTGTTCAGATAATAATTATAGAAAGCTATAGAAGCTATCCAGTTTTTGACACTGTACTTTCAGAGGTAGCCCGGGAAATCTGACGTTCGCTTGGGCACTGTTGTTTATTATCGGTCATTTGTTGTGAGTGCTGATGACCGCAAATGGCAGCTCACTATAAACTTATGAACAGGAGCCAGCAGTGGGCAGGAAGGGTCTCTCGGTCAATAATGCTTTCATGATAACGAATGTAACTGTCCCAAGAATACAATTCTAAAAATATTATAGTTCACACCTCTCTAACAGCGTAAAGCCTGAAAGGGTGGGGAAATGTGTCCAGCAGCTGATGTGTTCATATTCACTTGCACTTATAAAATTACTACAAGCCCAACCATGGTTAGAAATTACAACAGTGGTCCTGAACATTACCAAATACATCGTACAGAGTAGCATTTCAGATACTCAGTGAGTATTACTCACACTACTTGAAACTGACTTTTTTCTTGGCGCAGAAACACTGTGACAATAGCTGTGAAAAACACTGCTTGCACTCCTTGCCAATATAATAAGGAATAATGTAGAACTGTCACATGTGACAGCCAATTTCATAGACTGAGAAGCCGATCTCAAAGAATTGGAAACAAAACTCCAGAGAACGTCATCTCAATCCAGGACTCCCATTGGTTAAGGTAGTACCTCATCCAATTGGGATTCCTGCATTCACACGATGTCCTCTGGAGTTTCCAGTTCTTTGAGAGTAGCTTCCAAGTCTATGAAATTGACTGTAATGATATACAACGATTAAATGTCCATTGGTTTCTTGCGAGACTTTTTGAGGAATTCATCACATCATTACGTCTGCCCTACACTTTGTAAAGGTTAATTCACACAACTGAGACAGAGCAATAAATTATATAATTTATTTATTATTTCAAATAAAGGTACATTGAGATGTGTCATTTTATCATAAGCCAGCTATGACTGCATATGAAAGTGTGGTACAATCAAGTAAAAATGTAAAGAAGAAAAAAAAAGAAAAACCTCATGGTATATTTCTATTGCTACTTTTTTTCTCAGATGTATTCAACTGCAGAAGATAAATTTCACAGCAGGTTAGCCATTTAGATAATATATGGGGTGTGTGGTTATGTAAAATAAACACTTTGACAATAAAGAGGAAATTCTTGATATCCCACTTGCAATACCACAAGCATTAAAAATACATAATATGAGATATGCCACAATGCTGTCATGTACATCTAGCTGTGGTTAACAAATTCCTTGAAATTTCTTCCAAGTTCTTTTCAATTGCAAAGATGGTCAGATATCTTGTAGACAGCAGGGGCGTCAATACAGGGGTGGATGAGGGGGGGGGGGATGTTCACCCCCCCCCCCTATTTTTTCATCGCCCCCCCCCCCTCTAAAATGCACAAATGAAAATTACCTTTTTTCCCCCGCACACTTTGTCTTTTTGGAACATTTGTGCCTGGTATGCCTACAAGTTTATCTGTAAAAATAGTTTATTAATGATCCACCATGACTTTACCATGTTTACCTCTTGACAAGTGCCCCTCAACTGCTAAAGTCACAGTGGGACAGACAAAGTAGGCCTGCGCCCCCCCCCCCCCCCCCCACCCGTCAAGAGAAAGCGACGCCCCTGGAGACATGAAGAACCAAGTGAGAGACAGACAATATAAAGAATTGCTTTTTACCCTCTTTTACCCCTTTTTCTGACAGGAAGTGGTTCTCACTGAGGTACCCTGGGACACCCCTGGAACACTGGGGATCTTTTTAAAGAGAAACAGGGCACCAAACCACAAATATTTTCACTCATCCACGGAACAATATATACCGAAGGCCTGATGGTTTCTTTTTCCATATATTGCGCCTTTTCTTTTGTGCTGACAATTATATCATTTTTTGCATTGAGCTACATGTTTGTAGTCAGACCGTGGTTCCTTCCTCCCACTCAATGTCTCGTCTCATCAATGTCTCAATGCTACTGGGTCTGAAGCTAACTCAGCTTACGCGATCGGCTGCAGATGTAATGATGAGATGATAAGACTGGGAGTCTGCACTATGCTATGTGACACATTTACTACATGGGCGTTTTACTTGTCACTATGATGACATTCGACTGGGAGTTTCCGATAAGTAAATTTAGGCCACGCTCACTAAGATTTCCCAGTCAAATAAAGTTCTAGGAATTCGCCCCTTGACACACTGACAAAAAACCAACAAGACTCGATCATGAAAAGAAACGACTGATCTTATCTACTCCACCGGAGTTTTGGTTCACAGTTTTTCTAAAATAATTAATCAACTGGCATTTGATTTTTCATGTCATCAAAAATTGCCTATTTGTTTACATGGCATTGTCTTTTGACATGAAAACTATACTGGGGCCGTCCTTCGCTGGTTTTCAGTCCACATGAAAACGAGGCACAAATGAACATCATTAGCGTCCGCAATTCAAAAAATAAACTTTTTTAACAGCTCCTTCAATTGAATTGAAACAACTTCGATCTCATTCTTTTGTAAAATGACTCTAAAGACGCGAATCGGTGAACGCTCTCCATTACAGTTTTGCCCACATATGAGCACGTGACTCTGTCTTACAGACGTTTACGCGCTTTTTTCTTCGTCAACATTTGTGCTTCACGAAAATTTACTATTTTTTGTTAACCTCCAGTCGAATACTTCGTGCTTTACGAAACGTAAGTTCTCCACGAAAAAAAGCCCAGTCAAACACTACCTATATCATGTATATAGACAATGAGTACAATTAAGTCAATGACCTTCAAAAAGGCTACAGATCTTTTGTTTTGTCACCGAATAATCAGGAAAAAGTGATCTTAGTACTGGGTGTTAGTTTACGATTTACAAAATAAATTGTTGTTATTATTATACCTACCTGCTGTATTACAACTGTATATTTACAGTACAACTCATTTCTTGCGTTCAGTCTTTTACGAGCTAGACTGAGATAGACTGAGCTAGACTGAGTTAAACTGAGCTAGACTGAGTTAGACTGAGCTAGACTGAGCTAAACTGAGCTAGACTGAGTTAAACTGAGCTAGACTGAGTTAAACTGAGCTAGACTGAGCTAGACTGAGTTAGACTGAGCTAGGCTGAGTTAGACTGAGCTAAACTGAGCTAGACTGAGTTAAACTGAGCTAGACTGAGTTAAACTGAGCTAGACTGAGCTAGACTGAGTTAGACTGAGCTAGGCTGAGTTAGACTGAGATAGACTGAGCTAGACTGAGCTAAACTGAGCTAGGCTGAGTTAGACTGAGCTAGACTGAGTTAAACTGAGCTAGACTGAGTTAGACTGAGCTAGACTGAGCTAGGCTGAGTTAGACTGAGCTAAACTGAGCTAGACTGAGTTAAACTGAGCTAGACTGAGTTAAGCTGAGCTAGACTGAGCTAGACTGAGTTAGACTGAGCTAGGCTGAGTTAGACTGAGCTAAACTGAGCTAGACTGAGTTAAACTGAGCTAGACTGAGTTAAACGGAGCTAGACTGAGCTAGACTGAGTTAGACTGAGCTAGGCTGAGTTAGACTGAGATAGACTGAGCTAGACTGAGCTAAACTGAGCTAGACTGAGTTAGACTGAGCTAGGCTGAGTTAGACTGAGCTAAACTGAGCTAGACTGAGTTCAACTGAGCTAGACTGAGTTAAACTGAGCTAGACTGAGTTAGACTGAGCTAGGCTGAGTTAGACTGAGCTAAACTGAGCTAGACTGAGTTAAACTGAGCTAGACTGAGCTAGACTGAGTTAGACTGAGCTAGACTGAGCTAAACTGAGCTAGACTCAGTTAAACTGAGCTAGACTGAGCTAGACTGAGTAAGACTGAGCTAGGCTGAGTTAGACTGAGCTAAACTGAGCTAGACTGAGTTAAACTGAGCTAGACTGAGTTAAACTGAGCTAGACTGAGCTAGACTGAGTTAGACTGAGCTAGGCTGAGTTAGACTGAGCTAAACTGAGCTAGACTGAGTTAAACTGAGCTAGACTGAGTTAAACTGAGCTAGACTGAGCTAGACTGAGTTAGACTGAGCTAGGCTGAGTTAGACTGAGCTAGACTGAGCTAGACTGAGTTAGACTGAGCCAGGCTGAGTTAGACTGAGCTAAACTGAGCTAGACTGAGTTAAACTGAGCTAGACTGAGTTAAACTGAGCTAGACTGAGCTAGACTGTGTTAGACTGAGCTAGGCTGAGTTAGACTGAGCTAAACTGAGCTAGACTGAGTTAAACTGAGCTAGACTGAGCTAGACTGAGTTAGACTGAGTTAGACTGAGCTAGACTGAGCTAAACTGAGCTAGACTGAGTTAAACTGAGCTAGACTGAGTTAAACTGAGCTAGACTGAGTTAAACTGAGCTAGACTGAGCTAGGCTGAGTTAGACTGAGATAGACTGAGCTAGACTGAGCTAAACTGAGCTAGGCTGAGTTAGACTGAGCTAGACTGAGTTAAACTGAGCTAGACTGAGTTAGACTGAGCTAGACTGAGCTAAACTGAGCTAGACTGAGTTAAACTGAGCTAGACTGAGTTAAACTGAGCTAGACTGAGCTAGACTGAGTTAGACTGAGCTAGGCTGAGTTAGACTGAGCTAAACTGAGCTAGACTGAGTTAAACTGAGCTAGACTGAGTTAAACTGAGCTAGACTGAGCTAGACTGAGTTAGACTGAGCTAGGCTGAGTTAGACTGAGATAGACTGAGCTAGACTGAGCTAAACTGAGCTAGGCTGAGTTAGACTGAGCTAGACTGAGTTAAACTGAGCTAGACTGAGTTAGACTGAGCTAGACCACCATGTCACTAAACCAAACGATATAATTATATATATTTATATTTAATCTTCATTCACAAGATTTAAAAAAAAAATGTATTGTACAGTTCAAAAACAAAAAACCAAGTACAAACAACAAAAAATAGCGCCAGCCTAATTGAGACAAATGTCACTTGTGATAAGAGTTACTTCATCATACGTGTAGCTGAGACATTGGTTGAAACTAAATTCTTGTACATTTTGAGGCCACACTATAACTTCTATTTAATTGCACATTTTTAAATTGCAAATCCAGCTTGGTCCAGCTTCAGGAAGCCTAGGTAACTATAGCTGGTCATTCTTACAGCCAATTTCATAGACTTGGAAACTAAACTCCGCTGATGCCATGTGAATCCAGGACTCCCATTGGTTGAGATAGTCCCTCAGCTGGTATCAGGTCGAACCGAAACGTCCAAACCTATACAGTCCGATTCCCTAAACGTACGAAAAAATAATTTTTCTGCTGTTTAATCTACTTTTACACGTTTTTTTAGTTTATTAAAAATTCATTCAATTTCTTTTACATACAAGTTCTGTCTGTAGTTTAACATGAGATTTGATGAGCTAGACGTTTTTTTAGTGATTTTAATTAAAGTTAAAGCTGACCGCACCAATCGGACGTTTCAGAGGCTGAGGGACTGCCATATCCAATGGTTTCCAAGTCTATGAAATTAGTTGTTTTGAACGAGACTTGCTTGCAATAGGTAGTTGGGATAGTATTGAAGTAAATAATAGTTAAATTGTACAGTGTGCTCCCTTATAGTCTCAAAATGTTCAATGTCAACCCAAGATTCTCACAATGACATATTGATTGAAAGTAGAATATATGGAACACTACAGTACTGATAAATAACCACTCAACGAGAAAATAAGAGAGCAATAGAGTCTTTTCACTGAGCAGCCCAGAATTCAGCAAGACACAAGTCTTTCTTCTCCTCTTATTACTCATTTTGCTTTTCAGACATAGAAGATAATCACTTATATAACTTTCTCAGAAAAATAACAAAAATCAACTGAATGATAAGGTGTTAAATATACATTAAAATTCACTAAAAAATACTACTGCTTGGATGCACTTTGCTTCAGCCAATCACAGCCAAGTGCGGGAACTTTTTCAGTTAATAGAATTGCAGTATTCTGTCATAGCCACCTGGTGGAAATATAGAGAACCTTCCGTGAAAATCCACTATTGATGTATTTGTACCTTAATTGACATAGTACACCTAAAAAGTACACCTTGAAGGTGCTCCTGTTATGTGACATTTAATTAGAGCTCTAGGAATATTTCTCTTTGCATACTTTTCAGTACAACTGATAAAAAAAGTTTTGTTTATTCAACACATGGTCAGAATTTTGTTGTCAATGGGTCAATTTCTCAACAGGCATTTATACATTCCAGAATTACATAAGTTTTTCCAGCCAATTTTAATGGTCAATGTGTAAACAACTAAGGTTTCTGGCTGAAACCACCAAGGTATTATTTGACTTTACAAATGGCTAATTCAACCGATTGTGGATAAAACCAAAATCTTTGGTTGATCACTTATTGACCCTGAATTGGTTAGAATAACTTGGTACAAAACAATACTTTTCATAAGTGCATTATTTCATTTTGAGGTATACATCTTGTACTAAATTTATCTGTTTATCTATACTAGTGTCTGCACAGAACTTCCAGATATCTTTCACAAAAAAATCTATTAACAGAACTGGACTTCAACATGAGAATATTCAGATTTCACAGACACCCAATGCACTTTCATTTATCTACCTATAGCATTAGTTCGCCGAATGTCCTTGGATTTGGCAGGATGCCTGCTGGTTGCAATTGAGCAATCAAGTTTGCACTTGACACGTTAATTAATAGTCATGTCAATATTCCTTATTGTTGTGACATACGTGGCATCTTAATTAAAGGTCATTTTCCTGTATTCCTTGTACTCCAGTTAATTGTTGTTATACCTTTGTGAGTTCAGAGTTTTATTTATTCAAGTACTTCGTGAACCCGGCTGGCCTGTATCCCATATTGCACACCTGTTTGTCACCTGTAATTAAACGCAGATTGAGACGTCACTCATGACGCTGAGACGGCCGCAATAACGCTACGTCTTGCGTCGAAAACAACGTCGTTGCCGCCCACTCTTGGGGTGTTCCGTATCACTAAAAACCCCAGGGCTCCGTCATAATGACAAAAAAAGAAAAATCACCCCCATAAGTGTCTCATTGGTGGCGTTTTGCATACCTGACTGACGTATCAATTAAATATAATGATACCCCGTCTGGTTCAATCCAGGCAGTTCCAAGAAAATACTATTACAACTCGTGTCTCACATCTCACTTATTCTTACTCACAGCTGCTATAAATGTAGACAATTAGCCTGTAATTGCATTGATTGGAAAGAAAGGTGTAGACAAAATAGTTCAGCTTACAAATTTCCCTCCTACGAATCTGAAATGGTGCAAAATGTGTAAGAGTTATAATTATTGACAGTCGTGAATATATTACGTATTTCGTTTGATGTATGATCATGCACTTCGATGAAATCCTAATACACAGCTTGGGAATTCTCTCATAACAACGTCATTACTGACCACTAGGACCAGGAACTGGTGAAGGGTGTTATTAACTGTTTTATGAGTTGGAAACTTTCGTTCATCTTTTGACTAACACATTTTACTTTCTTTCTCTCTCTTTTCCTCCCAATATTTTCGTTAAGAAAAAAAAGGGGATGTGTACAGTTAATTAAAAACGATGAACAAATATGATTTATTTTTGCAGATTATTATAAGCTCATACATCAGCTGAATACAAAATCTTGAGCCTAGAATCATCCAGACAGTACGACACTTATAAGTTGATAGACAGATAGAGAGAGAGCCAGATAGACAGATAGGTATTAGATAGATAGATAAATAGATAGATAGAGAGAGATACAGAGACAGGTAGATAGATAGACACATAGATAGATAGACATATAGATAGATAGATAGACAGACAGACCGACATACAGAGAGAGAGAGATAGATAGATAGATAGATAGGGAGATTTTTTTATAGTATGTGGGGTTATACCCATTTGTCATGTACAGTTTACCTCATTTATTGGTAAGATTACCTCACTATTAACACCACTACATAGTTCTGGTCTACACTGTATTTATCCAAATATAAACAGCTTCACTTCTAAGGCCTGTTTTTACCTCGGTACTACAGTGTCGAGAGGAAATCCGCTTGGAGATCACATCACAACTAAGACCACCTCATCACCCTCCATGAGCAACATCCCAGGTGCTAAATTGGCAGTCCCTTGTACTCAGTGTCTATGCTGATGCAAGTAAAAGATCCCACCCATGGGGTAAATGTGTAACCTGGATCTTGGATAAATAGATTATCCAAGCCTTTTTTTTGGGGTGGACTTCATCTCTCACCTCATTAATCAACCCCTCGATAGCGGCAATAACTTGCCTTAGAGAGCTGCACTTCCCATATCTATCTCTCTATCTCTCTATATATCTATCACCATACCATGGGCCTATAACGACGGGTCATAATTCAGATGTTAATTGTTGTCAAGTGTTGTGATGTACTTTTAACGGAGTCCATACACTTTGAACACGGCCATTAAGACTATCCTTGGTGCATAGTTTACTGGTCTTAATGGCGAGGTTGTCTATAAAGAGTATAATACCATGTAAAACTAGGATGGAATCTGCAATTGGTGGTATGCATGTATAATGAGGTGGTCTCAATAGTGAGGTGGTCTTAGTAGTGAGGTGGTCTGTATAGTGTAAATTTACCTAGATAAGAATACTTCCAAAATAAACTGTAAGCTCTGAATTTACCATACAGCTACAACTGTTTAATCATTCGTTTACAGCCAATTTGATAGACTTGGAAACCTTTTTTTTTTTTTTTTTTTTTGTTGACATTTTATCAAACAAATATCATATAATTGGAAACTAAACCCCAGATGATGTCATATGAATGAAGGACTCTCATTGGCTAAGGCAGTCCCTCAACCAATCAGAAACCTGGACTCCCATGACGTCATCTGGCGTTTAGTTTCTAAGGTTACGAAATTGGCTGTAATGGAATGCTCTTTTCCTTCTCCTCACTTCATTTCAATGAACCGTTATTCAATTTCTTGATCAACTTCTACAAACTCATGTTAATTTTAGCTAGTATGACTCTGTCTGAGTAAAAAAAAATAGATTTATTTACATCTTCATGAAGCTGAAAGGTTAAATCAATAATACAATCCTGCAGCCTAGAGTGTTATTAGAATACATTTTTGTGCCTCACACACTTTGTTTGTACACATTTTGTCGACGTAGTGTTGCCTAATTATTTTTTTAAACAAAAGGGAGTGGCCTCCTAAAAAAATACAAGACTTCAGAAAATGTGACAATGTTTTGAAGTTTTACACCATCTGGACAAAAAATAGAAAAAGAAAACTGGGGCTTTTTAAAAACCACAGAAGCCCAAGGCAAAGAACTAAATGCCAAATCGCGGGCAGATCCAGGGGGGGGGGGGGGCATCGGGGCCATTTTCCTGGCCTCCTCCCATAGAACCTTAATTTTGCCCCCCGTAGAGTCAGGGCTGGATCCGCCAGTGACCCAAATACATAGAAGTTGACACTTTTGATGTGATACACTTTAGGCGTCCTTGACCGATTTATTCACCAATCAACAAATGGCTGACAAGTTGCAATGCACAGTGGCTCATTAGTTAGTGTCAGGTCTTAAGAACACCGTTCTGAGTGCATAATTTTTAAAATGGTCTTTTTTGAGAACTCCATCACCATGGAAGTAATTTACAGGGCCATGCAAAAGAGATTTTGCTCAAAATGATTTTACCCTATATAAATATATAAATAAATAAGTTTTAATTGTGATATGCTTCAAGAGATATCTTATGTTTGGGTTCCTAAAGAATGAACATCAATAAAAAATTAATATGGTAGTTTAAGCTTGAAAGGTGGTCATTTACAGGAATAACTGCAGCCAATAGCCAAAGTTCATTCATAATGTACATTAATGAAATATAGAAAATGCAGCCATATAAAATTACATTTAATAAATCCTGTGCCTGGTAGCACTCAGCGGACCGTTTAATACAGGTAGGCCTAAAGATGGTGAAAAAGCATAGCTGTTGGCCACTAACAACAGGTGCTCGTTTAATAGGGGGTAAAAACATGCAGGGGCCGTTTAGTGCAGTTTTGATTAGTCTTATTAAGCTCCGACTTGTAATCAACAAAATACGGTACCAACACTTTATCTGTACAAAGGTATGCACGGGAAAAAACTTAAGGGAACTTTTTCTTGTAATTGAATAAAGGTCATGGCAGAATGTTTTTACTCATACCCATAATTATAACAGGCAACTTGGCACGTTACCAGGTGCACATAATTGCTTACTTACCATTACGGAAGCTTTCGACTTATTTGGAAAGTGCGTGTGAACATATGGGAGATTATTGGATAAACATTAAAAGCCATTGAGAAAAAATGACAGAAAATGTGTAAAAAGACTTCACATTGTTGATAAAGTAGTGATAAATATTATCTTTTCAAATATTTTTGGTTAATCACATGAAATTTAGTCAGGGATTATTTAGTCAGGGATTATTTTCTTCGAATTCCATGCATGGTTGATTACATGATGTTTCTACATATTGCCGTCCGGGGGCGCTGGGGGTAGTCATGTGACTTTCATTCATGAACTTACGAGGAGAGCGCAGTGGAGGGGCCGTATACAATATATAAACAGCCAAGAATGAATCATTCACAGATACGCTACGACATACGCATCTTACGCTGCGCCACAGCGTCACAGACAACATCTCGAACGTCACAGACAACGTCTCAAGCAAAGTCTCAACAAACGTCATGAGAACAGCAATAATTTTATTCCTGAGCATCACTGCATGCTGGGCTGGTGAGTGGATTTTTACTTTTTTTAAATAATGGAATTTGCAATTGTTCCAGCTTTTTAAATTTTTTAATATATTTTTCCTACAATGTAAATGTCATGTACATATTTACTGTGACTGACATACATGGAAAATATGTCATATATTATTGTGACCATTTTTACAGGTCGCCATAGGCACCCATTGTATCAAGGTAACTATAGCATTTTAGGCATGTTTAACACCATGTAGTCTATGGTAGTTGGTTTGTAGTTAGTCACTTACTAGTAGTCACTTTTTTCTGGTGGTGGTTTGCACAATTTGTATAATTCTCTTTTTTGTGGTTTTCTGTATAATTTTTAAGTCCAGGAAGATATAGTGTATATGCAACCAGGCCGCAGTGGTCAGACTTATGCTAATATATCCCTGGTTTGTTATTTATAATTATACAAGAACTACAACTGCATATTCACAAGTTGACATCATGTACTAGAGTCACCCTTAGGTCAACCTGCTTTCCATGTTGCATACAACAATAACTGGATCTCCACAGAGCAGCTAGGTATTACACAGGCGAACTAGAATTATATATAAAGCATTTATTTCATACAGAAAACCTGATTTGGTACAAATAAGACATTTAAAATTCATGATAAAAATGGGTACACAAAAAATCTAAAAT
The DNA here is from genome assembly GCA_932294295.1 of Alitta virens. Classification (NCBI taxonomy): domain Eukaryota; kingdom Metazoa; phylum Annelida; class Polychaeta; order Phyllodocida; family Nereididae; genus Alitta; species Alitta virens. The sequence goes on along the minus strand of OW028579.1, from coordinate 39,162,544 downwards.
AGTTAAAAGACCATTACAATTTGTGTAAAACCAGATAAACTACAGTAAATATTCGCTGTGGCCAATTTGTGTAAAATATGGTCTTAACAGTGAGGTGGTCTTAATTGCGAGGGTAATACAATAGTATGGAATGGTTCAATATACTAGTCCTAATTGTGAAGGGGTTAAATATTGAGGTAGCCTTAAAAAAAAGTTCCGCCATTGTTACACTAGAGTAGAAGACAGACAAACTGACAGACATAGTACTGAGCTCAGATAGACAGCAATGAGTATGTATATAGTGAGCTCTTATATAGAGAGACAGACAGACCAACAGAGACTTGCTATATTATGGCTGTATTAGCATGACTTATTGTGTACGTTTTAACAGAACAAAGTTTTTTGGGTAAATCATGAGAGTTCCAACCAAGACACACATCACTGAAAAACATATTATGAAAATTAGGGTCAGTAATCATGTGGGGTAAACTATGTATGTGATATATATGTTAGTCAATTTAGTAATAACAAACAAAGGTTATTATGTAATAATAGTTTGTTATGTGGCATTGCATCATAAGCCAGTTCTAAATAGTTACAAAATGTAATGTTATTCTTTATGTAACGATAAAACTGTACAAAGTTGATATTTATAAGCATGAAGGTGATGAAATAGCCAGATATTTGAGCTATCATTCAGTATCTGTATTGCAGCACTATTTTGTCTAACAGCAAACATTTTATGTCGAAATAAGTGCACTAGCTCCGGAGTGTGGCATTTGGGAGTACAGAGGTTATGTGAATATAAAACAAACAAGGTAAATGCTCTGGCATTTCGGTGATCTTGATGAATGGAAAATTGATAACAAAATGCCCTCATTGCTAGAGGTGGCAAAAAAGAGGTTATCAAATTGGTTAAGAGGTGATTTATCATATCATTGACAATGCTGATAACACATTCGTTTCATGTGTATAATCACAATGAAAATGTGCAGTTATGGTCATTTTGTGCCAGACTGCACGTGCCACGTTCAAATGGAACGTTGGAACGCTCATGACGTTCATTTGCATAGCGCAAAAACGCACGACCCAGCGCAGCAATTTTGAAGATCGCATGCCTTCTGACTCGAAATGTAAATATTTGTAAACCTTGAAACTGCTGAACAACACTAAAACCACAAATAGACGAAAAAATAGAAAACAAACATAAAAAGTCCGAGAGTACATATGACGTCACAAAGCCTTTGTTTCTGATCAACAATCAATAACTGCTGACTCCTCATTTTGTCAATTACAAATAAGTCAGCAAAACTGAATCCCAGAATAGACTGTCTGCGGTGATTCACATTTGTCAATAAATGATTTCAATGCCTCAAAAATAAACACCAAGTCATGTTTGTCTACCTTGCAGTTTACTTTTTATTTCTGTAACCTTCTCAGAAGTTAAATGCTAAAAATAATCGACATATCAGTTTGAAATAGCACCACTACTGCATAGATCTAAAAGCATTACACCCAATAAATAAAACTCATACATCATCTACAAAATATGATGATTTTGATAAACTAAATATTATAGTCCATTGATGAGTCATTTACAATATATATTGACTAAGCCCAAATACACAACCAGGCAAATTATTAATGCTATGAAACCAGGAAGGAACTCCAACTGAAGCTAATTAAGAGAGTAATTCTTTCCAAGATTAGCCAATATTTTTATAGATTACAATATAATCATGTCATTCGTGTTTGATGTTGACAAAACTTGTTTGCAACACTTTCTGTAATCTTGTCACACCATTCTGTCAGAAAAATATCTCACAGAACCATGTTCTTCCTCATATTAACTAGGTTCGCTTATCTAGTTAACTATCAGTAGAATATGATAATCGAATTTTGTGACCTCTAGAGCTAGCTCTGTGAGTTCCAAAAAGCAACCTTCTCGCCTATTTTTATATTGATTGATTGATTGATTGAAGTATATAAAGGTCAACCAGTGACAAAGCCATTGGTTGATTGATTGATTGAAGTTTATAAAGGTCAACCAGAGTGACAAAGCCATTGGTTGATTGATTGATTGATTGATTGATTGATTGAAGTATATAAAGGTCAACCAGTGACAAAGCCATTGGTTGATTGATTGATGGATTGAAGTATATGCAGGTCAACCAGAGTGACATAGTCATTGATTGATTGATTGATTTATTGTTACAGTGCTTACCTATTGCTTAAGGAGTATTAGGTTCCATTCCAGGCCTACGCCAGTTGCCATAGTCCAAATTAATTAATATAATCTTCTCATGCTTTCCAGCTCTAAATAGTTTTCCAACAACAGCGTTGGACACTTAATCCCTTCATGATAATATAATTAACTTATCAAAATGGTAACTGATAATACAATCTGCCAATTCAAAAAGTGATTGATATATTTTCTAAATATGTTAGGAAATTCCCCTCACGAAGGATCTAAATTAATATATTTGGCGGCGCTATATATAGACTAAAATCTGGAGTTACTTTTTAAAATTTAATAGGGATTGGTATTGAAGCGTGTCTAACATCTATCAAGTCTTACTTATTTCTTTGGCTGGACAAAAGAAGAGAGTGGAGCAAAGATAGGATGATGCTGTGATGATGACAATTGATGCTGCGGCTGCTGCTGCTGCTGTTGGGCAGTGATTCAGTACTTGGCAAAGATGCTCTCATCCATTGATCACACCCCAATCACGCATCAGTCATCAGTTCACAGCAGCCACACACTTTTTTCCTCCATATGTTTTTCTCTAGTATCTCTCTATTTTACTTTTTGTAGCAATTTGTAGTTCTAGGGGATACTTCATTTGATAACATTTGATAAAAAGCAAAGTATTGATGGCATCCCACTGCACTTAATGAACTCCCAGTCAGTATAATTGTGAATTATACATAGCAGCTGCAAAAACTTGCACTCAAGGGGTACTGTACTTCCGTGTTGAGTGATTTTGCCATGAAATGCCTTCGTAAATATTTCTCCGAGTACATTGAAACACAGGAGGGCAGCTTATACTTAGGTGCAAACAATACGTTAGCCTAGATACTGATGGAAGTATTTATTGACTACATTACCTACCAAGGCTGCAAACAATGTTATTGCGAAGGAATTGTAGTATGGTGGTGGTGGAGGATTAGGGCTTTACGTCCTGTATTTCTGCACCGGATGGGCTAATTAGGACAGGCAGGGACCATGGGCAATGAGACGAAGGATGAAACAGCCATCCAACAGAGGCTTGACCAGGAATTGAACCCGGGACCCAGTGGTTGGAAGCCAAGTGCGCTACCACTGAGCTAGGCCCCCACCCCAGGAATTGTAGTATATCCCCCTTCAGGACTCTTATTTCAACCATAGACTTAGAAACTATAGTCTCATAGAAGCTAACCTCCAGAGGGCAACAGTCATGTGAATTCAGGACTCTTATTAATTATTGGTTGAGGGACTGCCTTAGCCAATGAGATTCCTTGATTCACATGACGTCATCATCATGAGTTTAGCTTCCAAGTCTAGAAGAGTAGTTTCCAAGTCTATTTAATCAATATCATTTGCAATCTCTCTTATAAAAGTTGAAGTTACAAATGAAAAAACAATTAAACCAGAGATGCCCATGGTCAAGTGGTGTTTGCTTGCTCCACTCCACCCAGGTGTAAACAGGGAGCTTACTATGGACAGTGATGGCAACTGTAGAGTGCTTAGCCCCCTACAGGTAATTCTGTGTAATGGGCTGTATACTCCCATGGGAGATGAGAAAGGCTCAGGCTTGAAAAGGTCTGCTGGCGGGTTCAGTGTAAGAATCCAGCTTAAGTGAGAGGCTGCCAAGATGCCACGATCGAGTGAACACCACCTACCTTTGCCTTTACCCCTGGAGACAAGTCTACTCTTGTCTCCATGCTTTACCTAAGCTAGGTTGTTGGTAGGAGCCCCCACCATGCATGGCATGGAGGAACTAAGCAGATCCTCTGTAGCTCTTTGAGCCCCCACCGTGGCATGGAGGAACTAAGCAGATCCTCTGTAGCTATTTGAGCCCCCACCATGGCATGGAGGAACTAAGCAGATCCTCTGTAGCTCTTTGAGCCCCCACCATGGCATGGAGGAACTAAGCAGATCCTCTGTAGCTCTTTGAGCCCCCACCATGGCATGGAGGAACTAAGCAGATCCTCTGTAGCTCTTTGAGCCCCCACCATGGCATGGAGGAACTAAGCAGATCCTCTGTAGCTCTTTGAGCCCCCACCATGGCATGGAGGAACTAAGCAGATCCTCTGTAGCTCTTTGAGCCCCCACCATGGAATGGAGGAACTAAGCAGATCCTCTGTAGCTCTTTGAGCCCCCACCATGGCATGGAGGAACTAAGCAGATCCTCTGTGGCTCTTTGAGCCCCCACCGTGGCATGGAGGAACTAAGCAGATCCTCTGTGGCTCTTTGAGCCCCCACCATGGCATGGAGGAACTAAGCAGATCCTCTGTGCCTCTTTGAGCCCCCACCATGGCATGGAGGAACTAAGCAGATCCTCTGTGGCTCTTTGAGCCCCCACCATGGCATGGAGGAACTAAGCAGATCCTCTGTAGCTCTTTGAGCCCCCACCATGGCATGGAGGAACTAAGCAGATCCTCTGTAGCTCTTTGAGCCCCCACCATGGCATGGAGGAACTAAGCAGATCCTCTGTAGCTCTTTGAGCCCCCACCATGGCATGGAGGAACTAAACAGATCCTCTGTAGCTCTTTGAGCCCCCACCATGGCATGGAGGAACTAAGCAGATCCTCTGTAGCTCTTTGAGCCCCCACCATGGCATGGAGGAACTAAGCAGATCCTCTGTAGCTCTTTGAGCCCCCACCATGGCATGGAGGAACGAAGCAGATCCTCTGTAGCTCTTTGAGCCCCCACCATGGCATGGAGGAACTAAGCAGATCCTCTGTAGCTCTTTGAGCCCCCACCATGGCATGGAGGAACTAAGCAGATCCTCTGTAGCTCTTTGAGCCCCCACCATGGCATGGAGGAACAAAGCAGATCCTCTGTGGCTCTTTGAGCCCCCACCATGGCATGGAGGAACTAAGCAGATCCTCTGTAGCTCTTTGAGCCCCCACCATGGCATGGAGGAACTAAGCAGATCCTCTGTAGCTCTTTGAGCCCCCACCATGGCATGGAGGAACTAAGCAGATCCTGTGTAGCTCTTTGAGCCCCCACCATGGCATGGAGGAACGAAGCAGATCCTCTGTAGCTCTTTGAGCCCCCACCATGGCATGGAGGAACTAAGCAGATCCTCTGTAGCTCTTTGAGCCCCCACCATGGCATGGAGGAACTAAGCAGATCCTCTGTAGCTCTTTGAGCCCCCACCATGGCATGGAGGAACTAAGCAGATCCTCTGTAGCTCTTTGAGCCCCCACCATGGCATGGAGGAACTAAGTAGATCCTGTGTAGCTCTTTGAGCCCCCACCATGGCATGGAGGAACGAAGCAGATCCTCTGTAGCTATTTGAGCCCCCACCATGACATGGAGGGTGTAATTACCAAAAAAAAAAGTCATGCATTGAGAGAAAATTCAGACCAAAACATTGGGAACACAATGGATTTGGCATCATCATCCATTGTTCAGTATTGTAACGTCATCACTTGGTTTGTTTACATAGTGGCCTGAAAAACTCTATTTATTTATTGTAATTTAATAGTACTTATATATATTTGTGCACAAATGGGCCTTTAATGGTAAAAAATAATCATGAGACAAGAAGGGAGCATTGGTTTGTAAAATTATTTGAATGTACTAAATCTGGAGACAAACCAGCTTTAAAAAGCGATTACTGTCTTACAATTTGCAATTAAAATCATACAAGAAAAACAAAAGTAAAAGATTTACAGAAAATGTCAACAAAAAGTAATTATAAAATTCCATATTTCTTCATATATGATTATGTAAACCTCAGTTTCAAAACCAATTAAGGACCTTATTACACTCAATTGTGTACATATATCAATTTAAATGTATCAATGAACCACCAACCAACCCTGGGCTAACATTCGAATGTGTAGCACTGACTGTTTCTTGTGACAACACATTTGGCCTTGGGGTACTTTTCCTTATTGTTTAATTAAACTGGCCAAGGACGGTCCCTCCCCTCCAACTTGAGGCAAGGACACTTTGAGGACAGACGATAAATTTACCAACACCCAGGATAACCCGGATGATCGAATGAAATGCTATAAATAGCAAATGTACTAATTTCAGACTTTCATTGTCAAACCAAGGTCAAGGGTAGCCCCATAGCCACAACAAAAATAATACACTGTCAACACTGACTGAAATATGTGGGATTGCCCTCGATGTCAGGACACTGAACTCATATGTTGTCATAGCAATGTTATCCTAGAAATGTTGCCATGGCAACATCAGGATTAAAAACAAGGCTACTATCAATTATCTATTCCATGTGGGACACTGTCTTTACAACATCGTATTAAGAAACGATTTGGAATGCTATCTGGGTTGTGGTCAAAAAGAAATTATATTTGACTTTCGCAAAAATGTACCCAACAATGTCAAGTGTTACTATGCAGTCTTGATATTGTTGAAGAGCATAAATACCTGGGTGTCACAATCCGTAATAACCTTACGTGGTATACCAACTTAGATGGTCAAATCAAAAATGAAACGAAGAGACTGTACAACATAAGATATCTGAGAAATCTAGTCAAAAATTCAAAGTTCATTATAGTCACACCCTTTTGCATATATATATACCTAGATAGCAGCTGACATCGTTTTGATGTCGGCACATGTTGGCGACGTTGGACCAACATCGGACCATCTCTAGTGACTCCATGATCGGACCAACATTGGGCCAACATTGGGCCAGCATTGGGCCAGCAATGGGCCAACATTGGGCCAACATTGGGCCAACATTGGGCCAACATTGGGCCAGCATTGGGCCAGCATTGGGCCAACATTGGGCCAACATTGGGCCAACATTGGGCCAACATTGGGCCGATGTAGCATGTTATAGGGACAGGTTTTAAACATTTACATAAAAGGCCATTCTGTAATAGAATTACGACTAGTTATAAAAACATATTGTATAAAAACATTATTTACCAATGCATAAAAAAGTATAAAAACAGTTTGTGGCATAAAAACAGAGTTATCACAGTTACAGTAGTATCACAGTAAGGTTATCAACTTATCACAGTAAATTATATAATAATTCTTTTCCTTTTACGAAGTATATCGCACCCAGATAGCTTTCCAAATCATATCAACATCGGCGCAATTTCGGGGATGTCAAAATGGTGTTGTAGTACCGACAGCGTGTGATATAGAAACAACGCTGGTCCGATTTTACATCATTGTAGACATTAGCAATTATTACAACATAACTTTTCTAAGTTATTCATTCATGACAAGATACTGAGATGAACACACGTTAAATAAAAAGCAATTGCCAGTGGGGGGGGGGGGGGAATCTAGAAAAGAAATCAGGGGGGTGGGGGTTATAAATTGCTTCTACTATGAAACTGGTATCAATTTATAAATTAACTGCATCGGATTGTCATGGAAAAAGAATAATAATTTAATTTTCTGTAGTTTTATACACACACAAAAAATGTCCCCCTTCCTGTCTTCCCTATATACACCTGGTTATTATGCATTAATATTGACTTTCTGGGCAGCAGCAAGTCTTGGATGCACATTTCACTATATCTTTGTGTTGATAGAGACCCTTATCCGTTTTGTATGCAAGTGATGCAGGTAAAAAAAAGGTTAAATCAAGTCAGAAAACGTGTTTACAAGCAAAATGTTTGGTCCTCAGTATGCACACTGCATTCAAGATGAAAAACTTGCCAGGAAAATCATTGACAATGTTAACCATCCCTTACACCAGTGGGTGGGGTGGGTGATTAGGGCTTCACGTCCTGTATTTCTGCACCAATTGGGCTAATTAGGACAGGCAGAGACCATGGCAATGAGACGAAGGATGACCCTTACACCAGTACTATCATAGTATTTATACTCCACTTAGACTGTTTTCCTAATGTTCTGAGCGGGCAATAACCAATGAAAAGGTTAGTTCACTCCCTCCTGAGTGCAAACTGAACTTGTTTTGCGTCATAGAGGCAGTACAAACAATCAAACGAATTAGTAGTAAATATGCCTAATGGAGTGTTAGTTATATTCCTCATAGTTGGGAGTTAACTAACATTGCTGCTTATAACCAACAAAAATGTTAGTTAACTCCCAACTACGAGGCCATAAGGGACATAACTATTACTTACTATTAGTAAGTAATAGTTATGTCCCTCATTATGGCCTCGTAGAAGTTACTATACTGCCGCATGGTATGAGATGCAGCAACCTCCGCGGCCGTACAGAGAGACTGAGAAAAAAACTTGTGTGCCAACCAATATTAGACTGCTGAACTGTAAATGACATGTGCTGCACTCTTCTTTATTTTATTCTCTGTTAGTATTAATGGACGGGCAGCTGTTATAGCAAATTCCGTATGTATATATGGCCAATAAAGAATCTGTATCTGTGTGCATCCTTGTATCTCACTGGGTCGGTCCCCATACTTTATCTTTTCCTGTACAAACACACTTCTCAGTGTCAGATTACAAAAACTACAGTCAGTGAGAACACGTGTAAAACACAGAATTTGGCAAGCGAGTGGTTGACACCTTATGTTCAGTGCATATTTGGGCGACTAAAGTAACTTAATACACCAAGCGGAAGTGATTAGAGTACGCATGTGCTGCACATGCTCATGAAATTCTACACACGTTGTTAACATGGCAGACTGAAATGCAAAATATTCTGAGGCCAACTAGTAGACAAGTGTAGCTAATAGAATTAAGTGCAACAAGGTCATCTCCCCCAAAATCTCCTTCAAGGTTTCCCATAACATTTTTGAATTAGAAGCCAAGATATTTGACATATTATACACAAATAAAAACTAATAAATTGGTTCACATTGCCTGATGCATATATTAATAATCTTGTTTCATTACGTCATGGTGACCTTTGCTTTATTGATATGTTATGAAAATATATGGCTTGAAGTAGACAGCCATGGCTTGGAAGTAGACAGCCGTGGCTTGGAAGTAGACAGCCGGGGCTTGAAGTAGAGAGCTATGACCTGAAGTAGACAGCTATGGCTTGAAGTAGACAGCTATGGCTTGAAGTAGACTGCTATTGCTTGAAGTAGAGAGCTATGGCTTGAAGTAGACAGCCATGGCTTGGAAGTAGACAGCCATGGCCTGAAGTAGACAACTATGGCTTGAAGTAGACAGCCATGGCTTGGAAGTAGACAGCCGTGGCTTGGAAGTAGACAGCCGTGGCTTGGAAGTAGACAGCCATGGCCTAAAGTAGACAACTATGGCTTGGAAGTAGACAGCCATGGCCTGAAGTAGACAACTATGGCTTGAAGTAGACAGCCGTGGCTTGGAAGTAGACAGCCGTGGCTTGGAAGTAGACAGCCGTGGCTTGGAAGTAGACAGCCATGGCCTGAAGTAGACAACTATGGCTTGAAGTAGACAGCCATGGCTTGGAAGTAGACAGCCGTGGCTTGGAAGTAGACAGCCATGGCTTGAAGTAGAGAGCTATGACCTGAAGTAGACAGCCATGGCCTGAAGTAGACAACTATGGCTTGAAGTAGACAGCCATGGCTCGAAGTAGAGCTATTGCCAGACCATTTTGGTTCAGTGGCAAGTGCGACACATTTACCACATGGGTGGTGTCATTTATTTGCCTCAGCATAGACAATAAGTGCAACACATCTCATGCGATCAACCTGGAACCTAAAGCAGAGCTGACCCGTGTGGAATTAATTGATGGATGGCTTAAGTTAAAGTAGCCCTTGGTGCAGCTTGTGTGAGACCGAATAGGTTTTAGTTAATTGTATTTTTGGTTTGCCTGTGAATCACCAAATGTTTGTAGTATGTTTTTTGTGCTTTGCCGTTTGCTGTGTGTGGTCTTGGCCAGCTTTTTGCATTTACTGGAATGAAACATTTCTTGCATAAATTTAAATTAATTTTCAGGCTTTGGTTTTGAATTACTTTTTTGGAATGCATTTCCTCTCCGGGATTTTGGTTGCAGGTTTTATGCATGAGTTTACATTTGTGACTATCACGGAATTTTCACATTAAATTAAATGTTTTTCAAACTGCCTAATGTCCACCAACCAATTAAAAGCACACGATTTCAGCTCATTCTGTGAATTTACTTAATTAATCATTTATTTAAGATTCATTTAAGAGTTTCTGAAGGGCATGGGGCATCTTGCTCTCATGATTTTCCCAGATCTTCGTTACAGCAAATTTCATAGATTCTGAATCTGAACTCCGGAGGACGTCATGTGAATCAAGGATCTCATTGGTGGAAGGACTGTCTTAGCCAATGGGAGTCCAGGGTTCACACGAGGTCCTCTGGAGTTTTAACTTCCAAATCTATGAAACTTGCTATCATAGGCCTGTGTAAGCATGTAATTGTTAATTATTGTATTGTCCGTTCACAGGTGTCATAATCAGCAAAGATCCAGTATTTGAAAATGAGGTTGGAAAGGCGCCCTCTGTGGTCCAAACTGAAAGCAACCTTCCAGATGGTGACGGCATAACCAGGGTACTTCCAGAACAGCTGGAAGCATACTATTATGGGATATATTCAGGTTTGTCTTGAGAAAGTTTTTAGTTGTAATAATTTTTTTATTTGATTTGCAAAGTACCTTACAATATATTTCTCCCTCAGATTTATACAACTCTGAGACGCCCATATTTGGAAGAAGTGGAAACGCGACTGCCACATCATCATGCGGGCACGTGCGTCAAGTTCCAGACGAATTTCGTCACCCAATCAACATGAGACCTCGACTAAGTTTCTTCTATCAGAAATATACTGAGGCCTACGGCATTCCTGTGTTAGGCAAGTTGGAGTATATGATATGGTGTCATCATGGTGTCATCATAGTGTCACGTTAAATGGCTGATTCTATTAAACCATGAAGTGGGGGTGGATCCTGGTGCTTTCATAACTTAGTAACCATATCTAACGCCAACGAATTATGCCTTAGGGTTGGCTATAACCTCAGAAAAATGGCCCAATTTATTAACCTCCTAGGATAACCATCCTGAGGCACTTTAGCCTGGAGCCAAGGGTTGTCTTACATGGAGAGGTTGAAGAATTGCCAATTGTCATCGACTCCCACTAGTCACACTTATCCACATGACTGACGTCTCCTGAAGTTTAGTTTCCAAATCTCTGAGTTGAGCTGTATAGTCCTCACCTACAGTGTTTCACCCTTGCCACGAGAATGTCCAGGAGAAGGTCAAGGACTATGAAGAGCAGAATTACCATTAACACATTTTATAACAAAGTGCTTTGGACCAAAATTTGGTTATTTTAATTTTAAGTGAGGATAAATTAAAAAATTTAAAGAAGATCCAGTATTTAGATTAACAAATTACATTCATCCGATCGATTTACTGTATTCAAACAGTGATAGATAGATAGATAGATAGATGGATAGATGGATAGATATGGAAAGTGCAGCCATCTAAGGCAAGTTCTTGCTGCTATCAAGGATTGAATGATGATGTGAAAGAAAGAGGAGTCCACCCATTTCACACATTTACAGCAAAGAATTTATTCTGCTAGAGTCCATAACAACATTTGTCAATTGTAGTTTAACTATTTTTGCAGGATCGGCCAAAATGTCAGACAAGGCTCTATCGAGAGCGTGCTACGTCCTTCGCTTCTTACTGGCTGACCGCACGGATATCCGCCATCAGTTCTACAAATCATATGGTCGAATAGCCATCATGGACACCACCGAGATGACCACTGACATCCCGGAGCATTCCTTCCTGTCGAGAAGTTATGACGAAAAAACCCGAGGACTGGGGGCCATCACTATCGCTCCTGTATCAACTGCTGGGGTGGAGAATGTCCTTTGTATGCATAACGACACCTACAGGTTGGTCAGTTTCCAACTCAACTCAAACGAAAAGAACTTTATTGTGAGCGCAAATGTAGACCTTTATGATTGTATGACTCGCCTATATTGGTCCTTGGTAACCTGAAGCCAAAGGTGTATTCTGTTAGGTTATACATACAGGCAGTACTGTTAACAAACAGTATGATTATGACTAATAGAGTTTGAATTCAAAGATATACAGAAACCTCAACCAATGACTGAACCACTAATTATTATTATAAGACCATCTCCTTCATGGGAGACTTTTCAGTCAACAGGGTGAGCTCGATGCCGGGCCTCAGTACCATTGTGACGTCATCAATGCACTCAGTGATCTGATTGTATGATGACGTCATCAAACAAAGGCTTCAGCAAAGAATAAGTACCAAGAAGCGCCACTCGCTATACTTTACATTGTAAACACTGCGCCTCCTTTTTCCAGCATGCATAGCGTGTCAGAGTTCTTTAACGCCCTAGTGGATAATAAAATTCATTCAGAAATTTCCAGTCAAGTGCTTAGACTTGCTAATTTCATGCGAACATCACACTGAAATGTTATTTCCACATTTTTTCATTGTCATAATGGGCGAAAGGACAAAATATTTACCATATTTACGATATCAACAAACACCAAAATCTGTAATCAGTATGATGTCACTCATTAGTCGCCAATTGTTCTCTGTTTATGACATAATCAGCTCGGTTAACAATGCGCCTCCTTTTCCCTGTAGGCATAGCGCATTCTACTTACGAGAGTGCGGGTTCTTGATACTTATTCTTTGGGCTTCAGGACCGGCATATAGCTCCCCCTGTTGACCTGAAAGTCCCCCACTGAGACCACAAAATTGTAACCAAGATCAATTTTTTCACCTAACTCATTGGAAAGATAACATTGTTGGAACTGAAATGATTGCCTTAAAAAAACATTTCTGCCAACATTTACAAAAAATAAACATATAATACAATGAATGCTTTTGAACTTCAGAAAAGAAGACATCCTAGTCCGCGAAATCGCTCAGGGTATCCTGCATCTCGCTGCAAAGCACGTGGTTCCTAACTTCCGGGAGAATCTGAGGAGACTCTACGAACAGGCAACATCTAGTGGCTGGTGGAGACATACTTATGCCGCTCTCACTCCTGATGCATACTTCGTAAGTTGAGTCTTACTTCTTCTGACAAAATGTTCTAACATTAAAGGTCAACACTGATTGAGGGTCATGGTCATTTAACCTCAACCAACCTCCTGCTCTATCGCAGAAACGAAATAGCAGCTGGGCGGTCTAGTGGTGTGTGTGTGTGTGTGTGTTATTGTTTAACGCCTCATCAGCACCTGAGTGGGCTATGTAGAGGCTCTCTAGGTTAAGATTGATTATCTATATTTGGTAGTAGAAACCAGAAGCATATAAAAAATCAATAATTGTCTGGGTTGGATATCTAGTAAAGAGATGTTGTAAGGTAGTAGCTTGAAACAGAGGTCTTCTAATGCGTTGTAAGTGGGTGCAATCTAATAAAATATGTTTGATTGTTAGGGGGCACCGACAACTCTGGCATACCGGTGCCGGTTCATTGACTAAAAGGTGTAAATGTGTAAGTCTTGAATGTCCTATGAGGCATCTGTGATATATTCTGTGTGTGTGTGTGATCAGGGCTTTATGTCCTGTATTTCTGCACCAGTTGGGCTAATTAGGACAGGCAGAGACCATGGCAATGAGACGAAGGATGAAACAGCCATCCAGAACGCTACCTCTGAGCTAGGCCCCCGCCCCGGCGGTCTAGTGGTTCAAGCATCAGCCTTAGGGCACATGCAGGGTCTATTAAGGTCTTGTCGTTTTGGGTTTGATCAATGTGTAACATGGTGTAACACCGAGCCTTATCGTGTCATCATTACATCTGCATCTTGTCATTACGAGTCAAATTTTTCTGCACAAAAGTGGGGCTTAAATGACTAGAATAAGTCTAGACAGAAGCCAGCCATGCTAACAGTTTTACCACGCAAGACTTGCATTTTCTAGTTAGACTACCGCACTAATGTGTCTATTGATTGATTGCAGGGTGAAGGCGTACAAAGCTACTTTAACGTCAATTCCTACGGCAGCAAGAGAGGTACGAACAACCATGTGAACAACAGGTCGAAGCTTCGAATGTACGACCCCCAGTTGTACATGCTGATCGAGCAGCTCTGGCCTTGCGGTAATCACTACTTGAAGAGATGTCACAGTCGAGGGTTCGAAAACCTCCAAAAGCTGCGATTGGACTGCCACCCCTTCCACTATGCCCCTTTATGAAAGCGCCCTCTGTAGGACATGAATAAGGCACCCTACTCACCGGTTGCTATGGCAACATGTTAAGAATAAACCAACGTCGTCCTGACGACTTGCATTCTACCTCTGTTGGAACACTTACAGAAGACAAAATAACATTTACAGACATCGTTAACCGTGTCAAAGAGCAATGTACGTCTTGTTTGAAATTGTGAATTTTTGGGTGGCTGAAAACGGTTGCCACCACCTCACCAATTGCAACCAAGTTTGCACCTTGTGTACAATATTGTATGTGCGTCAGGTCACGTGACAATTCCAAAAGAACTGTTGCAAATGCTTCTCTTACTTTTTGTTCCTTGCTGTCTATTCCAAAGTTTTCACTGCCTTTTGTCATAGTTGGTAATAAACCAACAGTCACATGATTCATAAAATTGTGATTACTAAGCACATTTTGTATTTTCACATATTTAGATAAATAATGGAGAATGAAACAACCTAATAAGTACAATGTCAGCTACAATTGTGAATCACCTTTTTGATGACATCATCGAATTTGTAAAGTCATCACATCTAGAGATAAATTCAATGTTACTTTAATTGCTGACATAGGCCTGTATAAGGAAACTATTACTTGTAGATTTCCTTCATATTTGAAAGCTTAGATCTGCTACATAGTATTCTGCCTCATATAAATATATGTTGTTATTAGTGTAATATAAATGTACGTAGAAATTGTAGTTTTGTCTTAACTATTTAACTGTTTATTGTGAAAATCAACTGTTAGGTCTAACCTTTTTTAGAAAGCGTTTATACGACAATTGAAGCAGAAATAACGCTTGTTAACCATCATCATAAAAATAAATATTTGATTACAGTTTGGTTAGTAAATTGTCCAATTTGAAAAACTGAAGCAATTATTCGCCTACACTGAGCATTTAACAGGAAATTGTCCCTCACTCCATGGATGGCAATTCAATTGTTCAATACAAAAAAATTCTGTAGCCATTGTCACATTAACAAATTAGGCCTATGCTTGAAACCTGTAGCAAGAGATCATACATACAACTCATGTTATATGAGTCCCAAGAATATTGTCAGACCCACTTAAATAACAAAACGGTTGCCGCCGCGACTGTTTCAAAAACCATATTACACTGCGAAGTGTATAACCGGCTTTTATTATTCGTGGGTCCGGTGAAAAATAATCAACAAAAAAGCCATTCTGAGAATTAACTAAATATAAGCAGTCTCTTCATTATAAACATGCTCAGTATAAACAGGTCTGACTTTTCCAAAAAGTGTCTGGCCTCAATGAATTATAACTTACATTTTTATCTGATATCTTTAAGTATGTGACACTTGAGTAGGTTTCGTTTGTACAGATAAGTTATTCTGAATCACAGTTGTTTTTGTAAATGTCTTTAATTAACTGTGACTAGATATCTTTTGTTGTATACTGTGTATATGTAATTACAAGAATTGTGATATAAACAATTTATCTAACTAGTAACACTTTGTCATGTGAATATTATATAATCATATAATGTAAAATATAATACAAGTAAAGCGCCAATTTGAAGACCAATATTCTAGTTCGTCTTTTTCTTTAAGAGTTTACAATAATTAACTTTGCCATGTTACATATGCTAGCAGACATTAGTCCTAAAACAGTTTCATAAACTTCGAAACTAAACTCCAGAGGACGTCATGCGAATCCAGGACTCCTATTGGCTGAGGGACTGCCTTAACCAATGGGAGTCCTAGTTTCATGTGACGTCTGCTGCAGTTTAGTTTCCAAGTCTATGAGTTGGCTGTATGAGCACCAAAACAAATATCTGGCAAAAGGTAATTACCGATTTTGTTCAAATTACAAGAATATGTAGTTTAAAGCCAATTTCATGGACTTGCCTACTCCAGATAACTTGGAGAGCAGTCAAGTGAGAAATATATTTCTGCAGTTTCTGACAAGTCTATCCTTTCTAAGTTGGCGGGTAATCATTTCGGTACAATGTGGTATGGGAGAGCTAGATAACGGGTGTAACTAAACTGGTGTCCTATGTTGGCCACTGAGGTAGACAAGATCTTTAACCTCGCCAAGAGGAGGCCCAGGACTTTCAAGGACCAGTAATGATCAACTTTTTAGGAAACTAACATCTCTTTTTTTCCTCTCAGTATTTTTTACCGCTTAGATCCAAGTTTGCGCGGATTCTAGGTAAACCGTAATTCGCTAAAGAGAAATCATAGAACAATATTTTGTTTCTCATTCACTCTCTGTGATAAAAACATCTACCATGATGAGCCATAAAATATGATAAGATTGGAAAGTTTTCCAGATCAGATTTTATAGCAGAGGCTGGGGCAATATCTGGAGGATTTTATTGTCGTAATTAGTCAAGTGTTAGCTTGAACGAAAGTGAACCACAAAAATACCATAAGCGTACACTTTCATGGCTTACCAACAACCCATATCAACCACTCGACCAGGTGTGAGAAAACAGCGCAATGAAAATGTAGAACAATTGGCTGGAACTATCTCAAGGCAAATACAGACAAACAATCACAAGGTCAAATAAATTCACACGTAAATACATACAGAGGAATCACTGAGATAACAATGTCCTGCTTGCAAGGTAGTAAATGCTTTACTTCACGTCAAGACATTCAAGAAGATTCATACATGACGCTAAACATTTTCCACCACAGCACGTTACACTCATTCGTTACAGATTGCAAACCTTGATATATGACCTCAAAATGCCAACATAAACAATGACAGCACAGATAAAGTACTATCAAGTACTCTTCAAGCATCTTCTGTGATTTATTGAAAAAGCACCTAACCAGAAAACATCAACCACAACATTGAAGTGCTTTGAAGTATAACCTGGATGTTTTTAATATGTTTGGCCCTGAGTCGTTAGATCTTTTACTGTGATAGACTCTGGGTTGTTAAGCAAGCAATATAGGTAGGCAAAAGAGCAGAATTTTAATTTTGCTAATTTGCATAAAATGAGCATTTGTTTGAGAAGGTGAGATGGCTTAATTGCCTGTATTATCTACCACAATTAAGGACTTGTATTTCTCCACCATATGTACATATTAGTTTTTATTTACTACATTGCATGGACCATCCAGACATCTCCACCAACTAGACATATGTTAATGGCCTGAATTCTTCACCACATGGACACACTTGCCTGGCTTACCACACCATACATTGCAGGTACCTGGGTTATCCGCTGCGAGAAATGATTTGTCCTCCTGACATGGACACAATTGAAATATCCATCACATAGATACCCCTGAATTCTCCTCCAAATGGACACACAAATTCTCTACCAATTAGACATAGGGTGGTGGTGGGATTATGGCTTTACGTCCTGTATTTCTGCACCAGTTGGGCTAATTAGGAGCCAATTAGACATAACTGAAATCTCCACCAAATGGACATAAATGAATTCCCCACCAAATTGACACATATGAATTATCCTCCAAATGGACACACAAATTCTCCACCAATTAGACATAACTGATATCTCCACCAAATGGACATAAATGAATTCCCCACCAAATTGACACATATTAATTATCCTCCAAATGGACACACAAATTCTCCACCAATTAGACATAACTGAAATCTCCACCAAATGGACATAAATGAATTCCCCACCAAATTGACACATATGAATTATCCTCCAAATGGACACACAAATTCTCCACCAATTAGACATAACTGAAATCTCCACCAAATGGACATAAATGAATTCCCCACCCAATGGACACACAAATTCTCCACCAATTAGACATAACTGAAATCTCCACCAAATGGACATAGATGAATTACCACCAAATGGATACACCTGAACTTCCCAACCAATGGAAAAACACAAATTCTCCACCAATTAAACATAACTGAAATCACCACCAAATGGACATAAATGAATTCCCCACAAAATTGACACGCATGAATCATCCACCAAATGAACATAACTGAATTCTCCCCCCCCCCCCAAATTGACGCACACATATTCTCCACCAAATGGACATAACTGAATTCTCCACCAAATGGACACACAAAACGAACACACATGAATTCTCCACCAAATGGACACACAAAACGAACACACCAAAATTCTCCATAAAATTGACACACCTGAATTCTCCACCACATGAACATAACTGAATTCTCCCCCCCCCCAAATTGAGACACACATATTCTCCACCAAATGGACATAACTGAATTCTCCACCAAATGGGCACACCTAATTCTCCAACATCTGGATTCACCACCAATTGAACTTAGAATTTCCACCATCAGTTGCCAGATTTCTAGCCAACAAAGTTATCTGAATTCTCAACAAAATTACATACTTCAGTTGCCAGAATACTCCGCCATACAGTGAAAATTTCTGGATTCTCTACCACAAGATTTCTACCAGATTTTCCACCCCTTAAACTGTTTAGGTAAATGCTTCAGTCATGAATCCAGTGGTTACTAGTTAAGGCTTCTGCCAATTCCTCACCAGTTGGCCAGCTCTGCCAAAGATCCCAGATTCAGAACAGTAGTATTGAAACATAGACATAGCCATTTATATGGAAATTATATGGTATAAAAATATTTTCTCTTCACCCAATAAACTCCAATGGCGTTTGATGAAATTCACATGCTGTATATGTCTAAGCATTTTAATATTAACATCAAATATCTTATTAAGCATCAAAAATTACATCGCAGGCTTCGGTATAAGTGTGTGTATCATTTATTAAAGAATCTCATTCTCATTCTGTTGTCATCGCACAACTAACAATTCAGGGTGAAAATAAACGATACAAAATACATACATATTATAGTAAATTGGTTATGTGAAATGAAAATTATGCAGTCTATGAAATGGTACACAAACTACACAAAATATGATAGCAGTAAAGAGAGTCATTTCAAAATACATTTCAGTCAAACTTTTACAGCAAAGTATTCGCGACATGCTTGTAATAAAAAAAGTTTTGTTAAAAATTGGTTACCTTAACAGTAATAAAAAAAGTTTTGTTAAAAATTGGTTACCTTAACAGTAGAAAATATAATGAAACTGAAAATTTTTGCTCAGAGTTCAGTTTCGGTACGTTCCGGTTTAAGTTGTATCAGGGTTAATTGTATATGGAACTGACATTCTATAAACATCTTTACATATTTAAAATTTTCCAGTTCAACTCATACAATAACTGTATATTTTGTTAATACAAAACTGATGAGATTAAATATTAATACATATTTTGTCATACTTGATTCGTGCAATGAAAGTTTATATTACACTTCCCGTTTTGTACAGAGTATTATGTAAATTGCATTATTTAATTGCTTAGATTCTCATTAATACTACCAACCCTTTTTTTAGCAAATTTTACACAAGAAATTGTGGTGTATAGTTACAAAAACTTGCAAATTCTAAAAGACTAACAAGAAACACGCAACCAGAAAAGTTAAAATTATAGGTTGTGATTTGACTCCAGAGGTAAATTACTATCCTAACGAAATCGATTACTGGATTTTACTGAAAACACTCATATTCATCAGTTAAATCAAAAGGATAGTAATTTATAGGACATATTTAAATATTGATTTTGTGTCCTTGAGGACCAAATTAAAAGCTTATGACTACTTAGTACAGGTCTAAATACATAGAGGTCTCCACCGCCTTGTTTCAAAAATCTATCAAGCCTCATTAGTGATAAGTTCATTTCTTAGAAGCTAGTTTTAGTAATTGCACACAATAACATTATTATCGTTGTAACAATTACGTAGAATAGTATTTTTTGTTTCTTTAGAAAATTAAACATGTTATTTATTGTGCATCACAGGAGAAAACTGTGACATCATGCTCTTAGAATCAAGAGAAAATTGAAGAGTGATTCTACTTATTTATTACAACAACAATAATCGTCTTATTTTAACTTATTTACCTCAGAAGTCAACTTCAACATTGGTTCGGTCGATTAATTATTCAGTGCAGTTGTTAGTTTGGTGTCCAGCACCAAGAAGTTTGAATTATAAATTCCATCAGTTTCACAAATTGAATATGGACTTAATGCCCAAATAGTCATTTAAAACAATTAATATGTTGAAACTGTTGTTTTTAAAGGCATCACAATCTTAATACATAACTTACGATTCAATCATGTGATTATTGATACAATTATATACAAACACAAAGATCAACAGTATATTATTTACAAGTTATACAAGTCATACATATCGCAGGCACTCATATTTAACAATAGGTTAACTTGCAAGAACAATAGGATTCTAAGAGAACAATAGGGGATTCCAGAATCCACAGGTAACCATGGCAACAGCAGTCAAAGTGGCAACAATTCTCTGTTACTGTACATTAGAAATTTTTTCCTCGAATTCAAATTGATATGAACTCAAATTATGTCAACTTTTACACAAAATGCATTAATATTTGAAGACATCATCAGTATTATTCATAAAGTTCTGTCGAATCAGCAACCGACCTAACGAGGATCATTTGCACAGAGTTCAGACTGATGTCAGATACGAACACACACAATTAGTTCAAGCTCCTCATATGAACTTTTTTTTTAAAGTATAAAACATTTACGAGATTAAAAACAAATGAACGACAAAGAAATGTTGTGCTTCGTACTCATCTTGTAAGGTGGACATTTTTGGCATTGGGTGAAAACTCAGTATTACTTCTTATAGATATGTGTAAACAAAATCGTAAAGTTATTTGAGAAATTAATGTTGCATCACAGTAATCCACATATACACAACTAGACTAGTGATTATCCACTGTTTGTAATTAAAAATACTATTGTAAGGTCTTCTACATTACAAAAGCTACGGTGACCAAGTGATAAATGAATGTTATATATATATATCATAGTACACATAATTTTACACAGTAATATAGGAAAGAGGGACTGTTTATACTTAAAACACAAGGTAAAAAAAATGACAAATGATATCTACAAAAATATGTCTGCACAATTGGCTCATTAATCATTAAAAAGTTTTAATTAATGATACATATATGCATATACCATCAATATTCAAAGTCAGTCAAAGACACTTGGTCTTTTTCCATATTGTTCATAAGCGCCTCAATTGCACTTTTTTATTAATTCATGCTGGTGTCGCTAATTGTTAACGTCACAGTCTCCTGAGTGGTACTAGTTGTTTCACCGCTAATTTTTATGAATTAGCTGCTGATTCCTACGCATTATCAGTGTTACGTTAAACATGGTTATGACTCCATTAATTTTCCAGTGAGATAATCACAATAGTGTCCTTTAATGGTGTCCAACTTTATGCGTCTTCCTCTTCATTTTGACGCTTTTTCGAGCCTTTCTTCCCCGTAATTCTGACCTTCATTGGTTTCTTCCTACGAGGCCCTTTCTCCTTTGACGCGTTAGTTTGTTCCACCACGGCCTTCATTTCCTGTTCGCTGTAGAAGTTGTCAGTGAAGTCAACCGTGTCGTCACTTACCACGCCTCCAGTGGCTCCCTCTGCATTCACTTCGGTGTAACTGGTGCTTGGTTCGGCTGTCTCATCATCTGTATAGAAGCTGTTGATACTGGTGTTGTCCTTGACCTAAGGAATGATGAAAATATCATTAAACACTCTTAATAAAGAATATTATCACAGAAAGACTTGTAAATATACATCCCACCAATCAGTCTATCAACAAATCTTCTTTATTACTCTTTCAATAAGTATTATATACCTATGGTATATATATATATATATATATATATATATATATATATATATATATATATATATATATATATATATATATATATATATATATATATATATATATATATATATATATATATATATATATATATTGCTAGTTTTTGTATTAAACACCAGGGGGCATATGATGTCTGGTCCAGAAATTCTCATCTTCCATCAGAAACAGACGTCTGCTCTTCATAATTATAGTAGAGCCCCAAAACACTATCAACCTCACCAGGGGCCAAATTATCCTATATGATTAAACAGGACTTAATTAAATGGCAATCACATTGCAAGCAACCAATATTCTCAGCACAAGATTAGTTCAGATGGCATCCACATTGGCTCATGCTAGCATGACTGAGAAATGCAATTTATACACCTGTTTTTCTTTTGTTTCTTTCTAATCTTTCGTTTCAGTAAACAACTGTTACAAAAATTAGAGATTAGTAGATGTAAAGTTAGTTTCATAAAATATGGTCGACTCTAGCTGTCTGTAGCGACCTGTACCTGGCTGTGGTCTAAACATGCTAAAGCCAGCAGCTTCTGTCCACTTCACCAGATAAATATAAACCTGGGTAAATGTAGAAATTAATCTAATATATCATAAATATGTACTGTTAGATCTGGCTTTGAGTAGCCAGCTACAACAGCTTTGTCTGGTTTCAATTTGATGGGCTGTTTTTACTAACCTCATGGGCAAGAGTCACAGCGCCAGATCCGTAGTTCCTCTGAGCCCTGGTTGGGGTCGGTGCCTTCCGTCCATCCGTAGGGGGGCTGGGTGTGGGATGAACATCAGCTGTCGAATGGCTCTGATTGGTTGGGGTGCCACCCATGGCCCCTTCGACGATTGCCTCTGAATCAGAGTCAGAGCTGGCAGTACCTCCTTGTGAGGTTTGAGTGACGGCTGTAACATTAAATTATATGGATAACATTGAAATATCATTAGGTGCGAACCAATTGATGTAATTGAGTAGTTAACACCACTTTGAAAGGTCTATAATTGTATAAATGTGACTTTCAACTGGTAGTCAGATGAGACGTTAAATGGTGGTCCCTTGTACTCAGTGTCTATACTGAGAGGCAAGTAAAAGATCCCACCCATGGGTTTAATGTGTAACATGGTGGATCCTCTCTCTCACCTCATCGATCAACCCTCGATAGCGGCAGGAGGGCTGCACTTCCATATCTATCTATTGGATAAACATGGGCCTTAGTAGGATCAACAATATCTGAGAGCAGTACAACTCAATTCTTTCATGTGAAGAAACGGAGTCTAGCTATGAGCTCTACAACTGTTGAAATAATGATCATAACAGACATCTATCCACTAAGACAAACAAATTAGCAAATCAGATGACTTTACACTTCACAGTATTCCAAATCCACATACCAGCATTGTCTTGACCCTGGTAGCGGGGAACTTGACCAGCGGTCTGAGCAGTCAGTAAGGGTGTGGTCTCAGATACATTTTCGTGCCCATCATCGTCAGAGTCCGTGTCCGACTCACTGTCCTCGTGGTCCCCTGGGATGACCTTCCTTTTACAAACTGGACATGTCCGTTTGTTCTTGGTCAGCCAAGGGTCAACACATTTCATGTGATAAGCTGAAGTAATAACAACAGTATTTATTAAAGCATTTATACTGAAAGGTACATGTTTAATATAAAGATTGAATATGTATAATCGTATATAATAATACTAAACATACACAAGGATTAAAGAATTTTTAAATACTAAACAAACCAGAAGTATCGATGTCAAATATATTTTGAAGTTAACCAAATGTGATGCGTTTTATCAACAATCTTGTACAACCAGGTGTCATAACAAGTGCATTACCCATTTCCCATGTGTTATACTGATATAGTTCTGGATACCATGAAACCTGTTTCCTACAACCAGGAGCATTCAGGCGTTGCCATATTTGGAATTATATATTGAAATACACTATTTTCATGAAGACACGAGTCATGTGACACAAACAATGCAATGGGAAGGAGAAGTACCACTGACCCTGGCTTATAAGTTTGAGTCTGGCTCAAAACTTGAGTTTTGAGTCCATTTAAAGTGTGAGTCTGAGTCTATTTTCGCTTGAGTCCGGGTTTTTAGAGCATGTTGTCAAGATTCGAGTCTGGATCAAGCAAAATCTTGAGTCGGCTTCAGTAGTAGACACAAGTAGTCACTTTGCAGTACTCAACTGCCAATATTTTATCAAGGCATTACGCTGCATGCACCAAACTTTCACATGTGACTGAGGACATTATAAACGCATTCCAAAATAAGGAATGTGGCTGATACTCAAATCTATACCAGCCTAGGGTACCCTGAATGTTGGGTCCTTTTCCTGCATGTTCTAGGCGGTACTTTCCTCATTGTTGGTGCATGATGACGTCACAAACTAGCTTTGACTAAAGGCTGATGATTTTGAGGGGGGCACTTCACCAATTGCATGAAATTAGGGATTTTCTTAAGTCTCAAATAAAAGGGGCATGTAAATAAGCATAAATAGGCAATTAGTTCAGCGATATTTACAAACAGCATAATACATGCATTAGGTATATAACCTATGTGATTACGATCTCAAAATTGTCTAATGGACTGAAAAGAAATAAGATTCTTATTATTTCATACATAGGTCAATTAAGTTATTACCATGAACTTTTTGCACGTTTTTTTTTTGTTTTGTTTATTCCTCAATTCATTGATGCAATATCAATTGTTTACGATAAGTTTTTTTCTTTCTTTTTTGTAGCTGTTTTAAGCTGTGTCATATTGTTGTTTGCTTTTTGCAAATAGATTTTTGCAATAATGAAATACATAATGCAAATCTTCCCCCCTCCCCCTCACGCTCTTTGATTTTCTTAAAGATAAATTAGTAATATTAAAATTGCAAGCAAAGAGACAGAAATATGTTTAGTCAGTGATAGATAATTAGTTATTTATACAACACAATGATGGTGATTTCTTTATTGCCTTGTGGGCTGAGAGAAAAAGGTTCCCAAGTTATTACTATGAACTTCATAAGTGATAACAGTCTGCAAGCATGTTTAATTGTTATTTTCCTCAATTCAATAATGTGGTGCAAACTATTACCAATTATTTTTCATTATCTGTTTTAGCCTATTTTATAAATGTACAAATATCTTTTTACAGGAACAATATATTTGAGGTCCTCCCCCATCGGGGGATAGGACCTATTTCTATGAACTCATGGCCCACAGACATTTTGTCATTTATTACAATGATTAGATGTGCATTCCCCCCCCCCCTTTCACAAAAAGCTATGGCTGAGTGACACAAATAAACTTTCCCGCCACTCGTACCACAAGACACTGCCCGGGGTGCACCTAACCAGTGACCTCATTCCCCTCTCAGCCGCCAAGAGTAATCAGGTCTGGAGGGGAGGAGGGTGGGCCCCTAAGAACATTTCTGTGGGCCATGAGCTCATAGAGATAGGTCCTATCCCCTGATGGGGGAGGACCTCAACTCCTATTTTGCTCATGGTCCCAACAGACATATTGTCATGCAGATAAGTGCATGACAATAATTAGATGTCCTGCCAAATTAGCTTCACTGACCTATTTTTAGCATCTTCTCTAATTAGTTGTTTTCTTGCTTTCAAATCAGAACAGCGCATCGTGGCCTCTGATCGGCCGATGGCAAACTAGATCGGCTAATTAATTATTCATGAAATAGCATCGGGCGGTGGTCGTTTTGTCATGGTACGAATTGGGACGATGCTATGGCAGTTCCCTCCGGTACTTTTTGTCCCCTTTAACTTTCATTACTCATATTAGTTATCATGTAACATGTTAAAAAGTGCAGTATAGCGGACCCAGATTTATTACCATATTTAGCGAGTCACATTGCCACATATGACGTCAAATGCTTGAATTCAATGTATGACGTCACAAAGAAAGGATCGTGGTTTTCATATTCGCGGTAAGGACGCAGACCATCTAAGTTTATTTTTATTATTCTTGGGGGGCTGCTGCCCACAAACCCCCACTTATTTACACTAATGTTATTCTAATTGTGCCAGAACTTATCAAAAAATTGGATATTAATTAAAATTCTGTGGACGCCAAATATGGTCATAAATTTGGGTCCGCTATACTGCACTAAACCCCATGTAACTATACATACCATGAGCGCAAGGCAGGACGCGCAGCTTTTCCCCCTCTTCATACTCATCCAGGCAAATAGCACACACGTCGTAATGGTCTCCTTTCTTGAATTTCTTGATCGGTATCTTTTTCAGTTTTTCTTTAGAAAGTCTAGAGCGCCTTTTCTTGCGAATGTCTCGAATCCATTTAACCATCTGTAATGGTGAAAGGTGGAGATGGATATGAAAACTAACTGTTGATGAAACTATCAAAATTGCAAAATGTAATCATGATATAGCATGGAAGTTGGACACTATTTCTCAAGAACTTAAATGCGAAAATGTTAAGTGATACTGTTAGCGATTACTATTATAGGTTTTTAATGTGGGTGAGGGGGGGGGGGGGGGCAGGGGGTGGCGGAATGTTTGGCTACAAACCAGTATTACCTAAAACACTTCAGAGTAAATTGCGAAATGTTCTTTTTTTTTCAAGCACTGTTTCTGAAATCTCTCTAGTGTTGGGTAGATACGTTAACATTTCCAGGTTTCCCTGGACAAAAAATTATCCCATTTAATTACCGTTATTTAGAATAATATACAGCCCATATAACAACATTTGGCAAAGTATTTCAATCATGTCTGCATCTGAAACTCTACAAACCGCAAGATGCCCAGTCCAGGAAAACGAGTCTTCATGGATTTTATTATTTTTAGGCTTTCCAATCATAAGTTCACTGTACAAATATTGAATATTGATAAAATTATATCAAACCTTACCATAAATGTTAACATGAGCACGAAACATATCCCGACCACAATAGCAAAAGGAATAAGGTACATGTTGGCATCGAAAAAGACCGAGTTGTCTATAACTATGAAGAAGCTGAAATGAAACAAAGGAGATCATTATCAACACATGGACTAATTATCTCGATTAACCTTCTTAAAACTCAAATTTAATGTAATAATTTCAACTTTATAGAGCTCTGCCAACCAATAAACATACTGTTACTCTTATTGATCCTATACATTAAGAGTAATGTCATATTTACAGGACAATTTAATACTAACTTAACAATTGGCTATCATCCTCAAAGCAAATTCGACCTTGACAATCAGTTGAACCAGGACGGTGTTGCTATAAACTTTCTTCTATTTTCTAATTAAGATTTACAAACCAAACACTTACTCAGTTTTTTGATCGAAGTTTTCCCACAAGAAATTCCCATCTCGGGCACCAATAAATGCAGACGGAATGTTTATCTCATCACCATCTGAAAGTATCAGACAAATTTCAGCGACAGCAACACATAACACTGTCCTAATTAATAAGGAAACCCACTCATTAGTAGAGTCATTACGTCTATATCTAGTCACAAAATTTATCCATTGTGTCGCTAAAAATATTTTAGCAATTTAAAAGCCATTGAAGATAACAGGCCCGTGCAAATTAGATCCTCTTTTTTTTTGGGAGACAGGTTTTGTGACCAGATTTAGACATGATTAGCATAAGGTTTCCTTAATAACTTAGTAAAGTACAATGTATAGTGACATTGCGTTAATTACTTCATGTAATTTTACATACATGAAACTGAATGGAAGGTACACTTTAGTAGTGCCATTAGGGTGAAGCTACTTTTTTTAATTTATCCGTTAAGAACATAATTTTGTTCTGTTATTTATACTTATAAATGTAATATAATTCTTTTTTGCACACATTTTTTTTTAAAATATATACTTAGCTAATGGCACAAATAAAATTATGTATCTATAATATGTATCAAATACTATTAGTTTTCATTCATAGAGATCTGCCCTTTGAAATTTCTTTGTGTTAATTTACCCTCATTAAGAATTTAAAAATCACAATAAACTATTAAAACACTTACGTTTTCCTGGGCCCATAGGAATGAGTTCATCTGACCCTATGTTGTGTATGAGAGCTGCTACGTATCCCTGTTTCTGAGCATTTAATACCTTCATGTCGAAATTGCAATCGTGACGTCGTATGAGTGCAATCCAATTGATGCCGCTCGCATTGTCAGTTGGAGGAGGGGCGATTGTGGAACAAGCATTTGCTGGTTTCGCATAAGCTATGTGACCCTACAATGGAGAAAAAAAGGCACAATATATCAATTAAACATCTTAAATACGTGTTATTTGATTTCTGATTGCAATAACAATAAATTGACCACTTGTACTTACCCATAATCCATCATCCGGGAATGCAGGTCCAAATTGAGCCTCTCTGTCAGGTAGTTCTTCTATTGTCTTATTGAGTCTATCAAGCTGAAAACAAATCAATTAGACTCAGTATTAGCCTGAGGGGCTTAAGATTTTTAGGTGCAAAATATTGGAATGAAATTGACCATGCTATAGAAAGAAATAGTTTACTTGTATTTAAAAAGTAGTTCAGGCAATATTTATTTCAAAAAGATAAAACCTTAAGTTGGCAATACAAAGTATATACTGTATATATATAAATAACTTATGTCATAAATATAACAAAATAATACGTAGAGCAGTTGTTAATTTCTATCTTTAATTGATTTATTCATCATCATATTAATCATTATCATAATTTTGATTTTTTTTAGTATATCTATGTAATTTGTGTTATCATTATAAATATATACATTTCTTTTATATTTATCTTAAATTATTATCCAAATTAATTGTTATTTATACATGTATATAAATAGGCAAAATATGCCATTTGCCATCATGTCCAGCAGGTATGAAATTTAAAGAAAGAAAAAATTGAATAGGTAAATCACTGTGTTCGATTTTGCCAAAGAAAAATTTCTAATAATATATACTCCAGAAACACATACACATCGTGATGATAATTGTAACATATATCTGATTGTTTTTTTACGCCAGAATTATTTCATTGGTGTCGTCCTCTGTTTAGCGTCAATGATACTCAATTGTAACTAGCAATTATGTCTATATTCATCGCTTAATGGCCCTCTGATCTCACAGTGCATGTAATAATTGTGCCATTGGTTATTATACATATATATCTAGTTTAAAATAGGGTCATACAGAAAAACGGTTGAAACTGATTATGTTACCCTTTTAAAATAAAAGCTTTTCTGATATTGTATCAAAGATCTTACATATGTAATCCTCTTAACTTTTAATCAGTTTAAAATAAAATTGAAAAACTTTATCAACCTTTATATAATTTCTACACGCTTTGAAATTAGTGTATATAGATTGGGATGAAATTTAGGTGGCCTCAATTAAGGGTATGCACATTTCAGCACCAAGATCATAATAAGTCTGATTTAATACGTGTATATACAGTAAAACCTGTGTGATGCGGTCACCCAAGCGAATTGATAAATTTGGCCTTATGAGAGAGGTTGCCATTTATATAGAGGTATACTAATGAAAATCCAGTCTGAGGGGAATTTGAATGTTGCATTGTATTGTATATGGGACATGGTGAATAACTACATACTAAACACTAAAGACAGTGGTTCACTATACATGGCCTGCAGAATTCAATGTGCTACTCCGTCCTTAACAAAGCATGACACAGCATTTATTTGAGTTCAGAGAATGGAATACTTTTGACCCAACAGAAGGAACTTTTTTTTGGCTTTTCAATTAGCTAGGCGCCCTAAATGAGTCTATACTTGTGTGCCATGCCCAATTCAAATGCTACCTGGAACACTGCTGCAATAAAGTTTAATATGCTAACCAAGAGATAAACAATGATAAATTTTATTGACATGTGCATCGACCCATTTAATCGTCACATGTTAATCATGTTAATGTTATAAAACAGCAGTACAAAGGCCACACAATGTCTGATAAACCCACTCACAATAATGATGTTAGCTTCGACCAGCGTGATGTGAAACAGGGCCATCAAGTTGACCACGGCAAAGACGTAAATGGCCGTGATGTGGCACGGGATGGGGATATAGCCCAACATCCTCCGTATCTTAGCTCACAGCCTCTGCAACAATCAATGTTTATGTTAAGGTCAATCTGCAGCATCTGTTCAATACAAACAAGTGCAATTTATCATTATACTTATGTTAAACAATATTAAATACATGAAAATAGGCACTGCCAACTTTTCCAATTTATAATGGGCCACCAAGTTGTTCTGTATATATATCTATTACTCCATAACATTAACAGATATTAAATAGCAGATAGGTACCACTTTTTACATTATTACGTATCAAAGTTGACAATTATAAATTACAATACTGTCAATTCAATATACTGTTAGCTCACTGAGTGTACCAGCTGCCATTACAAAACAGAGCAATCAATGCAATAACTCTTATAAAAACATGCGTAATATTTATTGTCATTCTACGTTCTACATAATGTTACATTAGACCAATACATCAGCTAGCATAGTCAGTCATCATGAGGTAATTCCAATAAATCTCTTCCCTAATTAGGAAATGTACAAAATGAGCCCTCTAAAATTTGCCTGACCAATAATCCCTCCCCCTCAACTTTTGTGTCCATAACTGTCACTGATGAATGAGTCATCACAATGTGAAAATGTCACTGAAATCTGAAAATTAGAGCGACATGGTATTTGTCACCATACGGATACAACAGAGCATGAGACCAAAAAAATAATGTGTGCATAGCATAAAATATCATAAGTCATCACTGAGAAAGTATTACACAACTGGATGTCCAATTTACAAATAGATTTTCTGAGTGAAATCTGACTTTCTGATATAGTATATTTGTCTTAATTTGGGAGTCTTCAACCATTACATACTAGCATGATAACTCCAACATTGCACTCTCACCACAACCCAGGTTTAATTAATTAATCAATAAAATGGTATTTTCTGTAATTCTGACATAGTACTGTTACATTTATTATGTAATCTTCATCTTTATTTAGACTTCAAAAACAAAACAATACATTGTGTATCGACTTATATTATCAAAATAACCACTTATAATTATATAATACTAATAGTCATCACAAATACATAACCATAGGCCCTCAGCCTTCTATGAACTTCGATGTAACAATATAAATCAAACTCGTCTTTTTTATAAAGACCACACCTAGGCACCTTGCCATGAACAAAAATGCAGCCATTTTAGACCATTCTTGACATTTGTTTTGATAGCTCGTGACTTCATGTTTTTTTTTTTCTTCCACAAACACATTCGTCATTACCATGGTGACATCTAAACAAAGTCCTTACCTTCATATCAAGTTATCTGAGTATTTTAGTCGCTGAAATGGATCGACAGCGCATCAAAGACTATTTTCACAAACGTTATACATGTTTACATTTCTTCTCAAAATGGCCACAAATCTCATGATCATGTGCCCAGTCAGGTGCGTGCAGATGGCGCCACGAGCCAGGTGATCACTCGCATGTGGCGCCACCAATGGACGCAAGTTTATAAAGACAGATTTTCCTCATGTCACATTTTGACAGGTGAAGAGTTGGAGACTTGGTTGACCTTGTCACATTGACCCAGTTTCAGTGACCTTGACCTTCTTTAGAGCTGTTTGAAGTTGAAATTTACTAAATTTCAAATGCAAATATCTCAAATAATAATGCTGTTGTCAAATTTCATATCTGTAGAGAAGGAGACTGCGGTTCCAGTGCTAGTTCCACTGCATCTGGCCCCCTGGTGGTAAAAACGAAATTGATTTGATGGTTAGTTCTTGCATATGATATATGGGACATTTTTACTGGGTACAGCACTTATTTTCATAAATAAAATAAAAGTAGACCATATGTGCTAGTTCTGGAACTTAACCCAAAATAACAGAAAACAGAGGCGACTGAAGCGCCATCTGTGTTTTTGTCCATGCTTGAAAGTGAAAGATTATACTGAAATGCTGCAAGAAACCATTCGCTGGCCTCGCTGCGACTAGCACTGGAACCGCAGTCTCCTACACTGTAGTGAGACTGGTTGCTAGCAATTCTTACATGGGTTATGAATGGCTGAGTGTAAGCCATGCTATGATTGGTCATTGCGTCGTGCTCTCTGGTAGGTTGACTTGGACATGCCCCCAAAGAATTAGCCAATCAAACACCAGAAAACAATCAGCCAATCAGCAAAATGTCAGGATCCTGACACAAAGTCACGTGATAATGGCGGCCAAGACCGACTCCTTTGCACTTGTGCGGAAGGAGGGGACCAACTTACGCTGCGACTAGCTACAGTACACAGGTAGGGGCTGCCACTAACCAGGAGGAATTCCTCCCGGTAGCGTGCGTGCGCATCCTAGGCTTTAACATTGGAAATGTGTGGACCGAAAGGTATTTCCCATTATAAAAATAGCACTGCCAATCAGAAAATTCAGTGCTTGCAATCAGCCATGCAGGATAGGTAGACCCGACCTGCCTATCATGTTTACGCTTAGGCAGGTCCAAGCCAACAAGAAACATTGCAATGGCGCTTTTTGTAATTCTCACAAGAGGGCACACTTGTGTTTATGATGATCTACACAGTGTGGCGCTGATGATACCCGCATTTGTCTTTCAGTTTTATAAATTCACCAAAAATGGGTGACAATAATGTGGTATTCATCATGAAATGTTTTAGCTTATGACATAAACTACCCCAAACATGTACCCAAAACCCCCATCCCCACTTCTCAAAAAAGAAGTTTGAAATCCCATGGAGACTAGTGTCTAACTCATAAACAATAGGGTTGCTGTTGGAGATCTGCGGAGGGTTTGCAGCATGGCACCCTATGTTTCTATCCCAAACTTAACCAAAAATAAGTCAGAAGTTTCCAATTTTTAGTTCAAATATATCACAATAGATTTATTCCCAATGTATTTCATACATCAATATAAATGTTTATCTCACATTAAACTGCTATGAGTACAAACAATTTTATGTACAGAGCACAATTCTTAATAATTGTTAAATTACATAAAAAGAAGTTATTCAATCAAATAGAAGAATCTGAATTAAGTATATCACACCAGCTATATTAATTACATAATACAGTTCTGGATAGCACTTACACCGGTGTACAGCAATAATCTATTGTGACATTTTATAACATAAGAAAACAATGTCTGAGATTCTTACAACCAAGGTCATGTCATTCATACAATTCCATTTTCATACATTAATCCTTATATATTAGACTTTGCATATCATTTTCATCCTCGATTACATTCATAAGTTAGAAATGAGAAATAAAGAAAAATATGGCAAGTCTTTGAGGAGAGATTCAAAAGTCATTAAAAGACAAAATAGCAAAACAAATACGTAATGTTTTATATTCATGAATGAATATTAAGTAACGATTAATGCCCGTACTGCCAAGGGGGTAATGAGAATATGACCTACGAAAAATGCAAGTATATATTCTCACACCAGAGATAAATTAAAGACCAATGATTGGAAAATAAATAAATCTTTGTGCAATCTCGTTAGAATACTGTTTGGTCGTTGACATCTTGAAAGTGTAAAGTTAAATCCTACATTATCTTTACTATTTATCTCGTTTTCACAATCGAATTCTATTCAGTGAAAGAATTTCGGAATTAAAGAACTTATAATTTGCTTTTTTGGGACACATTTTTAAGTACTGTACATAAAAATACCAATTATTTAAAAATCATTTGACAAAATAAGAATCTAAGTTGGCGACACTAATGTATGTCAGCCATGGTTTTGTTAGGAGATCCACGTTTCCTGTTGATTAATATCACTGTTCATAAAACGAGTCAACAAGACCGTAAAATAATAAGACCATGAACTAGTACAAGATAACAGTAACTAAAAAGTTAGTAAATGCAAAAGCTCACAAATCAACTGAACTGCGACTGAGCGAAGACATCATAGACATCGCAGACAATAAGTTACCATGGTAATAAGACATTTTACATCATTAGCAATCATTACAACATAACTTTTCTAAGTTATTCATTCATGACAAGATACTGAGATGAACACACGTTAAATAAAAAGAAATTGCCAGTGGGGGGGGGGGGGGGGGGGGATCTAGAAAAGAAATCAGGGGGGTGGGGGTTATAAATTGCTTCTACTATGAAACTGGTATCAATTTATAAATTAAATGCATCGGATTGTCATGGATAAAGAACAATAATTTAATTTTCTGTAGTTTTATACACACAAAAAAAAGTCCCCCTTTCTGTCTTTCCTATATACACCTCTGGTTATTATGCAGTAATATTACCTTTCGATCATTGCACATGTGTTCTAAGTTCCAATATAGTGTTAATAACAATAATGAAAGACAATCAATTAGCATAAAAAAGAAAGATCAAACAGCCATATCATAATTATATGCATATAAAGATTTAAATTCATTTGAATATATCACATCTGCACACTCTAAGTACATCATCAGAAGTTAATACAGTAAGTCACGATCCTTAAGCATTCATATGTACATGGCACATGTAATTAAAATGAACTAATTATATCCAATTGATAATTAGCACTAATTAGTAATTAGAGAGGCTACACCACATTCACAGCTTGTCCATTTTGAACATCTAGTTGCTCATCCTGGTCGGCCAAATTAGGAGCAACGTTACAGTCACAGCGGTTCTGATATCTCTTGTAATTATTTTGTTGGTTTTTATTGCAGCTGAAGTACCCTCCGCGATAAAATAATACCATCATGGCTAAGACGAGAACACCGCTGAAGCTGGCAAAAATGGCGAGCATGATGTGGTCTTGGAATTGATGTCCTTGCTTCTTCTCGCATTCAAATTCTTCCATTGGAATATCGAGGAAGAAACGACCTGATAAGTGAGTGGGCTGGCTGCAAGCGACCTTCATGGAGATACTATTGTTAGGCAGTGAGCCGAGGACAGACCTTAACCATTGCATGTGGCAATCGCAACGCCATGGGTTGAATCGTAAATCTAACACTTTCAGGTCTTCCCATGCGAATGTATTGGGGCTGAGAGTCTCCAACCCAGAAGCGTGCAAATCTAAGTGCTCAATAAAGGGCGACGCAGTGAATGCTCCTTCTTCGATAGTCTTTAATACGCGGTTAGAATGCATCTCAACACGCTTCAAACTGGTGAGCTCGGAAAAAGCGAACTTCTGCACCACCTCCAGCATTGGCATTGCGTTTAAGTAGATGTTCTGCAACCGATCCAAGCCTTTAAATGCATCAGCAATTACTCGTTCAATGGGATTCCCACTTAGATCTAGGTGGATCAGGTTAGTTAGGTGTTCGAGGGCTGCTGTTGGTACAGTCTCAAGACGGTTGCCTTTAAGAACTAATGTCTGTAACTGAGGCAAATCAGGGCTCTCCCTGTCATGGAAAGCGTATTCTGAAATATAACCCAGCTTATTGCTTTCAATGCTTAGTGTCCTTAGTTGTCTCTGTTGTTCAAATGCATGAGATGTTATAGTATCGATGTGATTAAAATTAAGGCTGATAGAATCCAGCGCCCCGGTGTGATCTAACGCTCTCATCGGGACAGCGGTCAGCTGGTTATCATCCAGATTCAAAGATCTTAACTTATCCAAACCAAGGAAAGCATTGTCTGAAATGTCGTTAATATCATTTCCAGCGAGACTCAGATCTTCTAACGAGGACAGATCAGCGAACACTCCATCATCCAACCGGCTTAATCTGTTGTGATTCAGGTTGAGTTTAAGCAAC
This sequence comes from Alitta virens, assembly GCA_932294295.1. Taxonomy (NCBI): domain Eukaryota; kingdom Metazoa; phylum Annelida; class Polychaeta; order Phyllodocida; family Nereididae; genus Alitta; species Alitta virens. The sequence goes on along the minus strand of OW028579.1, from coordinate 39,126,811 downwards.
GATTTCATATTCTTGAAAGTGCGCAAATTGATGGACGACAATTGGTTATCTTGTAAGTACAAATACTTAAGCCTCGGCAGACTGTCTAATACATTGTCGTCAATGCTGATTATTTCATTGTCACTTAAATCTAACACTTCTAAGTTCATGTACGACACGATGTGTGCCACTAGTCCGCTTATTTTGTTGCCTGACAAGTCGAGGCGTTTCAGTCCTGAGGGATCAGGCAAGTCGTATGGAATACTTATCAAGCCAGCTCCATGGCAGTCTATAACTTTTAAATCTGTGTCACATTTACATCTTTCTGGACAAGCGGATTCAGCAACAGCGACTAAAACGGCGAAAGCAGCGAGAACTGCAGTCATTGATGGTGCAAGATGAGAAGCCATTTAGGAATTCCTGTCCCTTAGTGCCACCCAATGACACTATCTCAATGAGACTTCTTTCTGCAAGAAACAAACAATTGATTAGATATTTCACATTTGCAAAGTATGGCATGGTCTCAGTTTAACTGGTTGAGAATCACCTCAGCTCACAAAGAGTGTGATAGCTATCTTATCATTACCTTCACTCTGTCAGCTTATTTCCAGCTAAATAAATGTGATCAGCAGCAGCTGAATGCACCTAACATTATCATTTCCACAACAACAATGATGTTTAACATAATAATGCACTCCAAGGCTCAACTCAACAACTCCCACACCTTGATATCATATACCATGGAGACAAGAGTCTACTCTTGTTTCCATGCATATACCATTGTTGTACCTAAAAACCCCTGGTTGTAAGCAAAGAAACCAAAATAGCAAACATGGCTAATCTGAGCTCTCTGTGAAGGTTATACAGATCAGTATTTTTACTTTGTTTTCTATCCATGAAAATCATCCTCTTCACGAGTATCCTTGATATATGCGTCAAAAGCAAAAATAGCCTTATTATTCATTATATTTGTTATAGCAAGCTTTTCAAAGTGAACAAGCAGCAATTATGAACCTCTAGGCAGCTTAGGCAAAGAGTTGTAACTGTAACATAAATAACTTACATGCATTTTTTATGACAATATTCATGGATTTGAGACACTGCCAAACACAATTGTGTTTACTTACTTGAATCACAAAACCTGAGAGAAAACTACCTTTGTATTGCAAGTCAGTTTGTTGGAGTTACTATAATTGAGAAATGTAAGCCCACTTAGGAGCTATCCAAACAGCATGTACTATTCCTTACTGTCCCAGTTAGTGGATAGGCAGCTCAAGCCTCAAAATGCTGGAAGAATTCCAAGTTTCAGCCAGCAAGTCGGTCATAAAGATTCTAGTTCATGGATGCCAGGCTCAGCCAGTCTCAAGAAACTTCTCTTATCAACCTAATTATCATGGTGGAGCAATATCATAACTCAGATTTATAAACAAAAACATTATATGAAGCCACTCTTTATCTTACAATGATGATTGGGAACTGAGAAATTGAACATGTTCAATAATCATGACACAATGGATGTAAATATTCACAAAAGTGACCAGTCTCATATTAATTCATATAAAAAAAAACAGCTTGTTAATTAATACATTTGCCAGCTGTACCAGGTTTGAATCACACCATATGGTACTACATCAGCTGCATCTTTATAATAGAATAGCAGACCCCATGTGCAACATCGTGTGGACTCCAAACGTATCATCATTACATCTGCCACTAAGCTTCGGACCAGTAGCATTTAGATAACTCAACACAAAATGGCTACCTTGATGAAATTGTGTGTGTGGCAACTGATGACTAGCATTATCATTAATATCTTTACGAATATTTTAATTTCTCATTCAATGTGACTCATAACAGCTCGTAACCACAACGACTGAGCTGCTGAGCCACCCATTGGCCATGCACTCAGCATGCTCAGCAACCATGCACACAGCAGCAGGCTGGCACGTGAGCTGACTTTCTCTTTTGAAAATTCCCACATCAAATCATCATATTGTCAAAATGCTTTAAATTATGAATACCAACAATTTCATACAGTGCAACTTGCACACTCATTAAGACATTAAATTCATAATAAATCATAAAACAACAGCTGCCAATGAAAAAACATTAGCCATTTTTCTTGCATCTGACCACGTGGTAAGCCCATCCAGGTGCCCACTCTACACATATCCCAGCTACCGTAATATTTCCAGTAAAATCTGATCACACAACAAAGCCGGGCATCGGAAAGAAACAAAACCTTTTTGGAAAAGCCTAGATATCATGCTTATTGAAGGACGTAAAGAAAAAATATTGGAAAATTCACAAAATAAATCAAAAGCACTGTATAAAGTATCAATCTAACATCCAAGTTTAATCAGGTAAATACGACAGTAACGAGTACATTGGCCTTGCACAGGCAATTTATAGGCCACAGGAGGGCCCTAGACACCTGAGACAGATGATAAATGACATGACCTAGAAAGTCGCATGGCTTAGAGGGTAAACACAAAACTGGGTCAAATAATGTGCTCTCATTTCTCTCAGGTAACCAACCAAGAGGGTACAAATTACTAGGGCATATAAGTTCCCTTTTTTCTCAGTCTCGCCTTGTTCAAGGTCTTAGTAAGTTACCATGGTTACCGACTGACTCTGCCTAAAAACAACAACTATGACTAAATTATTTATGACTGCTTTGCTATACCTTGAAATGTAACAAATACAGGATAGTTACTATGGTTATTTTTTACATGTATTTACCTATCATAGAAAAATATTAGAATAAATAAAACGTTCACGAAGTTAGCATAAATAAACAACACAAATTGGGCCTAAATTAAACACGTTTATAACAATTGGCCAGGTTGCACTATAGGTCTAGAATTAGACTAGAATATCTTATTGAATTGAATATCTTTGAATATTAAATTGAATTTCTTTCAAACAACAGTTATTTTACTCCGCCTTATCAAGCTGACTAAGCTAATAACTAATAGCATTGAGGCAATACAATAATGCAATGTCTGATATCATACAATATAATACCCTCATTACACTGTACTATTATTTGTATCTATTTTAAATCATTATATTAAAATAACACCTTGCGCACAACATAGTGACTTGTCATTATCTACTTTAAGATCTATATAAAAAACTTGGTTGTTCACACTATAACGCGAGGTTATACGAACTAAGAACTACTGAAGCGGACTCTGTCTTTAGATAACATCTTCACTGACCAGCCTCTTGTTTATTACACAGTGTACACTCATGTTTCCCTCCCAAGAAATGAATGAGTCCTCATGCACATCACACAGCAAATGATGCAGTCACTAGCCGGCCATATCAAGCAATTACCGACCTGTTATTGAGTCTCGAGATCACATTATTAACTTAATTTAACTTATAAGTCTGTTAGTACTAGTCTTTTTAGTAGAATTTTACACATATTTTCTGTGAATTTAATGATATGGGTGTCAATTCCCAATTTACATCTTTCATGATCTATCTGATCTTTATGTTTGAGTGTGACTGCCAATTATTGGTGTCTAATAAACTAGCCCAGACCAGGGATTGAACCTGGGACCTTTAGAGAAGCCAGCCAGTGTACTAATATGCCGATGCCTTAAGCATGTCAGTACTAGACCACCCAGCTGCTGTTTTAATAAAACATGCAATTCCAAAAATAAAAGCCCTAGATCTATGTGATAATGATAAACAAATATGATAAAACCAAGATAAAACCCATTAAGAATGCTTGGGCTGGGATTGGTACCTGGGTCATTCAGGATCTGCCAATGGCTTAACCACTAGACTAACCAGCTACCAATTTTTGCATTTCTAAGTTTGTAACTAAGTAAAACTGTAATCAAGTCATAATAACATTTATAACAAAAAAGTTAACTGAATTTGGATACCAGTGATAATGATAAGCGATGAAATGAAGTTGAACTAATGTCTACCTGAAGAAATACCTGAAATGATTCGGCTCCCAGTTTAACACCTAGTATTGCCACAAAGTGAATGAGTATTGTGCACTCACAGTCCTCATGGTGGCTCCATGCTCCTACATTCACACTGTCAGGCAACCAATAGCAAACTTACGTGGAATGCATGGGGCCCACGTGAAGTTCTGATGATGCAATCTCTCAGTGCTGCTGGCTACAGGAAAGCCCTCTTACCTGACTAATGCATGGCCCATCTCATTTATATCTTTTTGCAATGCCATATTTATGAGCCTTGTTTCATGAGTCATCAACAAGCGCTCTAAGGAATCAATTTTGAGTTACTTGCACGTCCTTGCAGATCAAAGAAAATAATTGTATAAAAAAGTAAATAAAGATTAGTATTTCTAAATAAGACACTTTAAAAAAGTAGATAAGATTAGTATTTCTAAATAAAACACTTTAAAAAACGAAGTAAGATTAGTGTTTCCTAAGTCTACATTACAAATTATCACAAAGATTCAGGGAAATTTATTTACACATAGGGTTAAATCTAACAAACAATAAACGTATTTGTACGTCATTACATTTACACCCTATACTATAGTGTGGGTCAACTCCATATAAATTCAGGCAAGATTATGATTTAATAGTTATAAGTACAATACTTCAAAGTGATTATTTATTTTTTTATCTCATTGATATTACCTTTGTGGCATGGACGCATGAGAGAAACGTTTGTTTTGATCAGTCAATACACATCTGCTTGGACCCATATAAATATTGACAACTGACACACTATCCCAGTTCTGTGTGATGCAGGCATGCAGACAATTAATGATTAATACTGCTGCAACTTGGTGTGCACACGTGCAAGGGCTCAAAAGAAACTTAATTTAGTCTAGACCATGAAAATTACTGGTGCATTCAGCAGTGTGATATTTATTATACCTATTGTTAGTTGTTTAGGTCACAAACAAAAATATTTCACAGTACTAGTTTTTGGATAAGGATCTACATAGCTAATACCTAGACTAGAGCTCTACACTGCACTGCAAGCTGACTGCATGAAATGAGAAGCTCAAATCCCTATTTTTCATGTTTATCTTCTCTCAGAGCTAGAATTGGATTATCACAGATCCAGATATGATTACATTTCACAGCAAAGTGAAACTGCAATTCACCTTTCTGACCGTACAATAAATTTTTGAATGTATACATGTAAGCTCATAATGCAGATAAGATAAGCTTGCGTGATTCTACCTACCGTATCTCGTTCAGGAAGTTGCCTAGAAGACTCCTGGACATTTCCTTGAAGTCGGGTTGCCAGGGCGAGGAGCAAAGAGAGATTGAAGCACGTTCTGCTCACATTGATCTCAGCTGGCCACAAAACACGACAACAAGCGTGCAGTCTGAAAGTAGGTCAACGTGCTCACCTCGTGACTGGTGCCTGACTGCTCTCTCATTGGTTAGTTCGTTATGTTTTCCTCTCTCCTTTCTTCTTATTGGTCAAGGATCATTATGCTCGATCAGGGGCCCGAGCTCTTTTGCATAAATGGACAATAGAGAGATAGAGCCAAGAAGCTGTTGACCTGCAGAGACACGCAGCAGAGTGCAGCTATTCCCCATGGGAATTACAAAATTACACAATTCATCAGTAACATTACACTTAACATTTGTAAAGTTTCAATGTAAATATTAATATTATTAGGCCTATAAGAAAATAGTATTAATTCTAAATGGCATCAAATAGTTAACTAAAACTAAAGTATTGAAAATATAGGTACAAAAATATAACATAAATTTAGGCCTAATATTTATTATGTAGACACATTAAATTATAAGAGAGAAAGTACTATAATCCAGAGATAATGCTATAAACCAGAGGTAAAGTTTACTCTATGTTGCAGCTTAATTAGTAGTTAGTTCGGTACCATATAGCACAACATTACAATAAGCCATCCGAGAAAGTAGTAAACCATGGACAAGGGACTTAATTGGTAGCACAAGTTTGGTTATCTGAGGATGCTAGCGATCTTATTAAGCACCTGGGAATCAGTGCTCATGTAAACAAAATTGTCCGAAACTCCTACAGTCCTACTATCAGCTTAATAATATCCCTTATACCACTGTTTTTTTTATCCAATCAGAGGCCAAGATTCCAGGGGGATAAATTGCATATACCTGGGAGAATATGGTCACACTTGACTGGCTACAAGTTGTAGTAAAACAATGAAACAAAACACAATAATCAAATGAACATCTTATATAATAAGCAAACAAGTCTTAAGGGGAGAAGGTCATAAGCAAGTGATCAAACAACTACAAACACAAAACAAGTGGCATAAGTTAGATAAGCCTCGGATAAATTGCATATTCACTCAAACACGGTCATTATCTATCACTTGTCCATGGTTTAGTACTTTCTCGGTGGATTAATTGTAATGTTAACGTTGTGCATGCAGCTAGACTAATTGTTTGCTCTGTAAATATGACCCTTTCTCCAAGCTCTCTACTGGCTGTCGATTGAGGAGAGGGTCATCTACATAGCCTAAGTGCTGACTAATAAACCAAGTCGCTCACTACGATCTAGCAGTCCTTCCAGTGTGCTGCCCCAAGACTTTGGTGCTGCCCCCTCATCTTAGAACTCTCTCTTGTCTTGCATCTTTTAAACAATCTTTAAAAACTTTACCTAGAAAAGCATACAGACTAATTATACATCTTATTTTATTTTATTCCCGATTTTATATATTTTTATATTTGTTTTATAAAGCATTTTAATTTTTTTTTATCGATTTCATATTCTATGTGCACTTGTGAGCAGTATTCTCTGGAACTGGCCCTGTATAAGTTAAATAATATAATAATAATTATTATATTAAACATAGGCTGCGCTGCAGCTAAACCCTCAGCGAATCCCACATAGCTTCGACTGGCACAAAAAAGAGGCCAAGATTCCAGGGGGATAAATTGCATATACCTGGGAGAATATGGTCACACTTGACTGGCTACAAGTTGTAGTAAAACAATGAAACAAAACACAATAATCAAATGAACATCTTATATAATAAGCAAACAAGTCTTAAGGGGAGAAGGTCATAAGCAAGTGATCAAACAACTACAAACACAAAACAAGTGGCATAAGTTAGATAATGACCTTGTTTTCGTGAATATGCAATTAATCCTCGGCTAAGCCTTGGAAAAATTGCATATTCACTCAAACACGGTCATTATCTATCACTTGTCCATGGTTTAGTACTTTCTCGGTGGATTAATTGTAATGTTAACGTTGTGCATGCAGCTAGACTAATTGTTTGCTCTGTAAATATGACCCTTTCTCCAAGCTCTCTACTGGCTGTCGATTGAGGAGAGGGTCATCTACATAGCCTAAGTGCTGACTAATAAACCAAGTCGCTCACTACGATCTAGCAGTCCTTCCAGTGTGCTGCCCCAAGACTTTGGTGCTGCCCCCTCATCTTAGAACTCTCTCTAGTCTTGCATCTTTTAAACAATCTTTAAAAACTTTACCTAGAAAAGCATACAGACTATAATTATACATCTTATTTTATTTTATTCCCGATTTTATATATTTTTATATTTGTTTTATAAAGCATTTTAATTTTTTTTATCGATTTCATATTCTATGTGCACTTGTGAGCAGTATTCTCTGGAACTGGCCCTGTATAAGTTAAATAATATAATAATAATTATTATATTAAACATAGGCTGCGCTGCAGCTAAACCCTCAGCGAATCCCACATAGCTTCGACTGGCACAAAAAACTCTATTTAATATTATATTCCTTAATTCTGAATACAATTTTGGCAAGGGAGAAGCTTCTTAAAATCTTTTGAGGCCGGCAATGCTTCAGTTTGTTGTCTGCTTGCTGAAATGTTTTGAAATAGTAACGTCATCACCATGGCAACTATTCAGAGTGAGGCAGAACAGAAAGACAAACAAAGATCACCATGGCAACTATTCAGAGTGAGACAGAACAGAAAGACAAACAAATAGACGTCTATCCCTACTCAATGCTGTAAAATAGTTCCCACAAAAAAAAAATTGAAATAGAGGGGTTATTGTGGGATAATAAAACCTAATAACTGTGTGGTTCAAAGCCTTGAACTTTATGAGTGATGAGGTTGGGCTGGTGAATCTGGAAAAAATGCTAAAAATTTTGTTGCCTCCTTCATATTCCTTAGCATCCCATACTTAGCAATGACAGCCGTAAATGTTGTACAATCCATGTGCATACAATTATTAAAATATTTGATCATAGTATTGCCATGCTCAACCCATTCAAATGTTCTTGTTTATAATTAGCAATTTCATAATAATTAGTTGCATAATGATCTATATAACTTTCACTTGACTCCAATTCTTATTATTGTTTTCTTCATATATAACTGCAAAGTGTTCAGACGAACACTTAACAATTTTTGCTGAGGGTTTAGCTGCAACGCAGCCTATTTTTAATTTCATCGCCCAAAAAACAATCAGGGTATTGGCTATTAAAGGGGAACTAACCCCTTTTGCACTTTACCTCTCAGATTTTAGCTTGGGTCCATAGAAACAATTCCATGCTATTCATAACTTGTATATGTGCCCTGGTAATGAAATATCCTGCATTTATTAGCTCCGTGTTGTGAACTACGGAGGCCGCCATTTTTTAAATTCCTGGTGTTTTGCACTGACCGGAAATACGTCACTGTTGTACCAACTCTTAGCATGGAGTCACTAGAGTCAAGTATTCTGGAGGCTTGGCATTGCAATTCAATGGTGAGAACAACTGTCAACAACAGTTTTAGATACAGGTGTAATTGCACTTTCAGAGCTTTTGTTAAGGGCATGTCAAAGCTAATTGTAATTTCTTGGGAATACATCATAATTATAGCTAATTATTGCATTGATTGCAATAAGCAATTTATATCTAAGAATAGGTATATAGGTATATATATATATATATATATATATGCATGTGCAAATAGGCAATAACCCTGCAACGTACATGTTATGTAAGACGTTTTTCCCAAGCATAGGAGTTTAAATAGCAAAAGTTATTTAATGTAAAATTTAATAACTTTAAGATTACATTTAGCATATATTTTGTATCACTATATTTCTGAACATATTTTTGCAAGAGAACAGAATTGGAATACTGCTTTGCTTTGTAAATAAAATATGTCACATATAATCTTTAGGGGCAATGTGCAGTATTAGTATTATGTATAGTATAAATATATTTCATAGTATTTATATTTGGTGTATATGTAGTGTTAGTGGGGTTGTTTTAAAGGCAGTACCTCCTTCTTTACCAAGATTAATATATATTAATTACCAAATTGTGCTTATTTCAATTGTATGTTGGTTGCATTGCTAGATACATTAAATATGCCAGTTTAAAATAAAATATAATATCAAAAACTTATTTTCAACAAAACTTTGTCAATACAATATTTTTTTAAAGCTTCACTAATAAACAGTAGTTGTATTACAAAGCAGGATACTTGATAGTTGTTCTTACGGAGTGTCAAGTAATTGCATTGTCTCAAATAGTTCAATGGCAATTACTTGACACTCAGTAAGAACTTTATGTTGTTGTGATATCTGTTCTTGTCATTATAATTGCAATGAACAATGTAACAGATTGTAATCCGCAGGATTGCAATTAATTTGTATTGCTGAATACATATGGCCTAGCTGTGTACATAAGTGACATCACTATATTGCGTGCCGTGTGCAATAATGGCGGCCCCCAGCATGTTGATGGTTGGTGCAAATTTCACTTTTAATTGGCTTGAAATCATATCAAACCCGAGTTTAAGACATTTCCTTTCACTGCAATGTATTATTTGACAACTAATTGAACTTTTGAAATTAACATGCAAACTTCCATTAGTTCCCCTTTAAGCAATAAAATAAACGCAGTTCTTGTGTATTTAAAGAAAGTTCATAATTTCTATTCATTCATATTTACAAAATCATCTGAATATTGCAACTCGGATGTTATTATATATTTGCATCAAATAAGACAATGTAAGACTTAGTGGACAAAAGTAAGACTTAATATGGGTCTTACTTTTTTACAAAAATTAAGTAAGACCTTAGACTTTGTAATAACCAACGGGAACACTGCATTATTTCACACTTAATAGAATAAAATAAAAATTAAGAAATTCAAGAGGTAAAAAAATAGGACATCTTGGACTCTAATTAGCATTGCATATGGCAATGTTTTGGTTCATCACACACACTAGGCCTATATATCACAAGGCGCCACTAGGCCATATAGAGTGTTACTGCATGTATACAATTTCATAAGGGTAGGTGCATTAGTGTTAGAGTTCTGCTCTAGAGACAATTAAAAGTGTCTAAAGTTCTGCTCTGAAAATGAAAGGGTACGCCCGCCCTCCTGACGAACACTTAACAATTTTAATGATGCCTGTGTGCTATGGGATTTGCTGAGGGTTAGCTGCAGCGCAGCCTATGTTTTTATTTGATTCTCACTGGAAAATAAACGTAGAATTGTTAATAGTATAAACACTAGGGGGCTCGTCATTCGCCAACTATAAAGTGGCGCCACCTGCCGTAAAGTCACTGAAACTGATCATATGATGTGTTAGCTGCTACAGTGAGAGGGTTTCATTACTGATTACACAGGTACTGCTGATTATGACACACTGAGATGAATGTAATGATATAAACATTGTTAATAACTGTCGTAGCAGGCAATATTAATGCAAGCAAGTGAAGCCTGTCTACATGATAGACTACATCTCATCAGTACATGACATGTCATTGACATTGTAAACACATTTGTCATTTCTGATACCATGCAGTGGCAGTGCTACTGTTAACAACACAAACTTAAAATAAACTTTATATAAATAAAGCTGATTTATTGTTAGGTTTGGATATTATTTACTACAAAGATAAAAATCCTCAGGTAATCATGTCTATCTTTTATTCTTTTTGTAGGAAGTACCGTCAAGGATGGTATTATCTACAGGGCAGGTATTATTGACACTTAAATTAGTTGTTAAAATTGTTAACATTCTAATGTGAGTGTTGATAATACCTGCTCTGTCGATAATACCCTCCTTTAGTAAGGTTTCATTCATCCTAATGTCCCCAAACTTGTGAAGGCTGTTGCACCTATTCAGGCTATTGTTTAAAGTTCATACACCAGGCATCTGTGTAAAGTGCGGGTATAGTGCAGTATAGCGGACCCAAATATATGCCCATATTTGGCGTCCATTAAATATTAAAAAATATCAGTTTTTTGCCAAAATTTGTTCTATCACAGAAGAGGAATAATATTTGCGTAGCACAGCAGGGGTTTGGTGGCAGCAGCCCCCAATAAAGAAAAAAATAAACGATGTCTTGAAAATGAAAAGAGTGGTCGTTTTTTGTGACGTCATTTATTGAATTCAGGGATATGACGTCATAGGCATGACAGAAAGACTCGCTACATAAGGTCATAAATTTGGGTACGCTATACTGTACTTTTTCCTAAATAAATGATGTCAATACACATTGTTGCATGGATGATGTCACAGAATAGATGATGTCATAAATTTTTTTTATCTGCTATGGGGGCAGAGACCTCTTGCACAGGGTACTTTTTCTTCACATTGTGTCTTTGTCTTCTTTGTCCTCGTCCTACAGGGTACACGTAAGGCTGTTGTTTCTGCCAAATCTTACTAAACAGCTAAGGAGTCTTATAGCATGTAGGTCCCAGAGAAATTCTGAGAGCAACTTGTCTAGTTTCTTCTAGATTGTAAATGCTTGACTTCCAGAAGCTTCCAAATAGGATGTGACTTTACTGGTTTACAATTTATGTCTATATCTCATCTGTTTTCTTGCAGAATTGTAAAAACAAAGGTTGTCATGTCACAAGCTCACCTAATAGAAAACATTCCTGACTCCTTAGGGACCTTGGTGCTTAATCAGGATGGAGCAGTCGTTAGTGTAAGTATTTTATGAGCGATTATGTCATCAGAGGCTGACTGCATGGTATAATAATATCCTGACATGCAGTGGCTTTGGAAACGGGGGGGGGGGGGGGGGAAGACTCTGGGGAGCCAGCCCCCCCCCCCCCCCCTCCCACGCCCAGGTCTGGTGCAACCCTTTTACTTCAGCCCCCACCATGGACAAAAATCCTGGGGGAATGGAGAATGAAGGGTATACTTCATATTTTATTTTAATGTATATTTTTATGAATTTGTGGCCCTCAGAGCTTTCAACTTTCTCCCCCCCCCCCCCCCCCCCCCAGCCCCCTCCTACTTAGATAAATTGCAAATCTTTGCCACTAGCCCCTACAGGTCTTTGGAGGCTCCCATACCCTTGCAGTGACATGTCTGTAAATAGTTTGTTAATCAAAAGTGTTTGACAGTTCCAGTGTACCTTTCAAAAATCATAGGTAGTGGCATAGGAGCCTGAATTAAAGATCCTAGGGTGGGGGACTGAAGTCAAAGAACCTGCAACTAGGGGAGAGGGGACCTGTATCCGAAAACATATGACCTGGCCGGCAGACTGGTGCTCCCACAGCCCCTGCCCCCATGTCTCCTACACTACTGACAGTTTTACAAGTAATTTTCAAGTTATATCTCATCAGTTATTGTATGCAATTTCATGCATTATGTTTTCAGTCAAGTGGGGATTTGGAAAACGATGAGAAATTAGCGGACAAGATGATGACTTTAATACAAACATCTGTGAGGATTCCTGTGGGAGCTGATAGTTCTGGTAGTTTTCGCAAATTATCTGGTGAGCAAATGATACTTCACGTCAATCAAAATTGCATTGATCATGGCTAATTTTGTGTTATAATAATCCTTCACTTTTGTATTTCAGTCACATGGGACAACTACTTATACAGTATTACCATCTCCAACCAAAAAGTGTTTGTTGTCAAAAGAAAATATGTTCCTCCTGAGCCTGTAGTTGCATGATTGTGTTATTGTATTTGCATCGAGGTTGTTTAATATGTATATATAATATCATTTAATGATTCTGTATGTTGTGTAATTCTTGCTATGATGCACTTTTTTTATACAAATAAAATGCAAAACTCTTATTATTGTTTTACCTCTAATGACAGTGTTAAAGAATGAATTTTACGGACATGTTGAGGTCACAAAGACTTATCCAAAAAAATGTTTTGGTTGTAAATGTAACGCAACATCAACCGAAATCAGTTTATTAAATTCAAGGAATTTGTTGCCAAGAATTTTTTTGTTTTTAACCTGGCATATTGATTACATCAGATTCATATAACTTTAATAAGGTGAATGACATTTTTAAGCTCATTCAGTCAACTGGTAAAAAAGATTGTCACTGAAGATAATCTCAAGAGCCAAGTCTAATGAAATTCACATGCTGTAGTTCTCAGCATTTTTGCAAATGTTGAAATTCTCCAACCAATTTCTTATAATATGAGAGCTGGTAAGTGGTGGGAGTTTACAGTCTGCCAACTACATAGTAGATGGTTTCTGTATATTGGACAATTTAATGCTTGGCAGGCCATTCTTGCATTGTCAATCCAGAGTCTTGTCTCGACCGCTTGGAAGTATACAACCTGATATATTCTGTCTTGACCACGGGGTGAATCATAGACACTTAGAGCTCACACAAGTGCCATCACTGCGGTTGTCTAATAGCAAGTACCCAGTACTACAACCTGGTTTTGGTGAGGCTTCACTGGTTCCTGCGCTTGTTTCACAAGGCACAGGTACATTCCAATCGTTCATGCTACCCCTTCGGCTGGTTAAAATTAGATTTCTGGAAGACCCTTTGCTTCTAGCCCTGCCCTCTTGCGCACTGCAAAAGCTGAACCGAGAAAACAGCATGTGCGCAGCCAAGAGTGAGGCATATTGGTCAACTGTCCATAGTGTGGACTCCTTACCATAGTGAGGATTCAAACCTGCTACCCCATGAGCAGCAGGTGAATGCCTTAACGACTGGCCATGGCATCCTTGACTTGTTTTGACTTATGTACCATATTGGTATCAAATGTCAAAACAGAAATACTACTTAAATGACTCCAATGTGCAAACTGAATGTATATACATGTATACAAACATTATATTATACACAAACATTATATTATACACAAAACAATATTATTTGTCAGAACTCAGGCAGCGGGTAAATGTACAAATATTTGTCATTCGTCCAGTTAGTCACTGGGCAAGTTATCAGTCTTTGAAATTAATGAGAATGAACATTTTGACTGATGAATATTTACAAGCAGGATTGAAAACTGTTTTATATCAAATGAAAATGGCAATGTTCAGCTTCTATGTCTCCATAGACTGCAATTGTTTCAAGAGTTTCTTCCTTTGCTCTTTCAAATGTTGGATTTTGTTATCATTGTTTGTTTTTCTCATTTCCATTACTTGAAGCAAAGGTCCATTCATTATCTCCATAATATGGCAGATTGATTTGACGTACACTGCTCCGTTGTGTATTTTACTAATCAAATCTAAGTTGTTCTGACTGCAGCAACATCTCTCGTAGGCTTCTTCCTCTTCTTGTGTAATTGTGGACGGTAATTGTACGAAAGACTCCAGGCAAGGTTCGCTCACGTACTGTTGAGGAATGATGTGTAATGGAATCTCTACTCCTTGGTACCTGAAAGGCAGTGGAAGCGTGAGACTGGGTAATTTATCAGCAAGGGTGTCTTGAAACTAGAAACTACCATCATCAACCAAATAATACAGCCATTTCACTGATGATTTCAGATGCAAATACAGTCAACCCTCATTTATCCTTCGTCCCCCAGTTAACTTTGCGGATAAATGAGGGAACCAGATAACTGAATATGTATAAATGCACTTGGTAGATTTGTTCCCAGCCAACTGTGTGCGGATTGCGAGGGAACTGGATAAGTGAGGCCCGGATAAATGAGGGTTGACTGTATCTTGTTATACATACTGTGGATGTTGTCCCTCAGGGCTCTGATTAACAGACTGGAAGCACGTAACTTGGATTCTATTATGCTGCAAGTAAATCACAAGCTTGTTAAATGTGATGAGTAATTACAACACAAACACTGGAAATCAACTAAGGGTGCAGAGCATACATCAAATTTGCTAGTTCTAATTAATTAATCACAAGATTATCCACTATACTTCAAACACAACCAAGGAGTTACTTGTATTTAAAAACCACCATTACGCATCAACGTCAAATACACACTAAGAGAACCTTTAAAATAGACTAAACATTCAGACATCTTTCCAAACAAATAACATTATACAGTCAAACCTGCCATATTACCACCACCTGTATAGAGTGGCTACCTGCTGCAAACGGCCCCTATATTCTGACTCCTTTTCAATATTTTTACCCCTCTAATTTAACGGCCACTTGTTTTTAAGGCCAAATTTACCTATTCCTTGGTGAGTCAGCAATGGCGACTGCCAAATGCAGATTTGACTGTATTTGCCAATCTTTACCTTAGAGGTTTTGTCTTCATTAAAAACGGAGAAAATCAACCCAATGAAACTCTCGTCCATCATTTGGTAATTAGCTTGCGTTTGAACGTCGACGTGTGACGGCCAGACTGTTATGTGGGGGTGAGAGTGGTACCAGCCTAGCACCCTCATGGGTCTACCAAGTTTTCTTGCTAACTCCTGCAAAATAGAGAATTCATTTTTAATTAAGGGTTTGGTGAGAGCTGTTTCTCTTTAACATTCAATTAAGTAGCTTGCAATCTACAAGAGAAAAGACTCGCCGAAAGTGATTACCTCAGCCTTTATTGAAGCATAGGATTGCTGTTCTGGGGAGATTTCCACTCGGTCCGGCTGTTTATCTGATCGTCGAAGCATGATGACTGCGGTAACATGGCTGACACTTTTCTCATCCACCTGAAAAGGTGACGGTGAAAAAGTTATGTATCATTTGAAAACAAAACCAGTAACATCAGGAAAATTAGGAGAAAATACATAACACCTTAAGAAATTAAGAAGCTCTAAAAGCTCTAGATTAGCAAACCATAATATTCTTATTTTAATTTTTTGAGCGGTTCTGTATATTTCCCTCTGAAAAATTCCTAAAAAATTTAGGACATCATTATAGAGAGATTTTTTTTATTGATAATGAAATATCACGAATAGATACATTTGTCATTGCACAATATACTAGTTTGCTAATTTATCTACAGCATGGCACAAAAAAAAAAAAAATGTATGTACCTTAGCATCAGTAACTTGACATGACTCTAATTTTAAAAAACACAACTATTATTTAGGCGATACATTAGCTTCTATTAACTAGGAAAATTTTGTTACATATATAACCCTTATCATTGTGGAGTCACGATCAGACCTGCCAAGTCTCCCGCATTTCGCGGGAGTGTCCCGCATTTTGCGGGAGTGTCCCGCATTTTGATAGGTTCTCCCGCACTCCAGCAAGCTCCATCAAACCTCCCGCAATGTTTTACCATAAATTGTAATACAGTTCCATGGTTTTAGCACACAAAAACGTCACAAAATCGTCATGATTTCATGCGTGCTAGCATGCAAATTGCAATTTTTTGTATCATCAAAACCAAAATTGCAATCTCCAGCATCGAGACCCAAATCTCCAGCAAAATTGAATGAAATATCCAGCAAGTCGGAAAAAAATACTTGGCAGGTCTGCACGATACATGCAAAACCAGGAACATCATAAGACCAAACATTTAGAAAAATCTGGGTTGGTGTATAAGATTCAGACTGGAGAGACTGAAAGATCACCCAACAAACGGATCTGTGGGCACAAGATGGAATTATCACCTGTGGCAACACACATGTCAACAGCCAAGCACGCCTTTGACAGCAATGAAGTACTGGTCTTGGACCAGAACTCTTACCTGGTTTCACACTTCACAGCCTCATTCAGTCATGTGACTCAGGATTAACCCCTAGGTCATGTGACTGACACCTACTGCGAAGCCATCATTTTGTGCTGAAAAAGGGTACTGGACAGACCCGAAAGCTACAGTGAGTAGTAAATGAATTTGTTGAGTGAATCAGTTTAAACTACACCTCAGTATCATATCATAAACCATAGCACAACACTGAAGGAAACAAGGAGAAGAAGATTATAGGCCTGTAGGCTGTATCTGAATATATACATGACAAAACATTCTTTACTGGATATTTAGCATAAATCAGGTTTAGTCTTGTGTTAATTTAAGCAATGTTAAATACAGTTTTGTAGTTTTATTTAAAAAGGTGTTCTAAAGAAAAGCTAAGAATTGGGAAGGCCGTCGTCACTACATCAATTTCTTAATCACTGCAACCTGCTGGCCCTGTCCCTAGCCCCCTGATATATACCTCTCCAATGAGCAAGCCCATAATTTCTTCCTTCTCAGTTGACAAGGCATGAGCTAGACAAACAAAATAAGCGTCTGATGCCAAATGCACACTGGTCACTGTCATGTTTCTATTTTCTTGGCTATGCGTCTCACTCTACTGAAATCTTCCCTCCTTCTGAGCGATAAACAGGGAACCGGAAGCAGCCGAGTTTTGTTGACTACGTTGGCGAAATGAAGTGAAGCACAGTGGCCAAAGGGCAGGTGTTCAAACCCCATTAATTGCAAGTAGGTCAATATATTTTGTTCAGTTTACTCCATAACAGATTCGTATGTTCTATAGATGTCAAGGCCAATGTGATGATAAATGTCACGCGGTTTAAATTGACCTTTCACTGCGAAACCAGTGGGAAATACCACACTGACCTATGTCACATAGTCAATGTATTATGTGTCAACTGTCATATGTGATATTAGCATATATATGATGATAACAGTCATTCCTGGTACCTGTCAGCTCACCTCTCACCGGCTGACCTGAAATAGCTGCCAACGCACAATATGCCACACCTCATGCCTCGTTGCATCTTTGCATAAAATAATATAAGTAGTCACTAAGTACCTTTAGGGTTTCAGGTTGAGTTCGTGTTGATAATCACACAGACATGGGTTGCCTAATTAGATAGAACTTTGCGCCCCTTTCCCCCTTATATTTAGTCTTATTAATCGGGGATAATACTCCTGTTCTTAATCAGCCAAATAAAAAAAATCAAGAAAGTGTATTTAGACGAGCAGGCACTGACTCTAGTAGCTTAGCACTTGACTCCCATCCTAAGGGACTGGAGATTCTCATGCTACAATAAAAAAAAAGTGTTGTATACTTTCTGAGCTCAAATCTGAACATTTTTGCCTGCATATTGTGCGTAATAAAAAATATTCATTTTGT
Source organism: Alitta virens (assembly GCA_932294295.1). Taxonomy (NCBI): domain Eukaryota; kingdom Metazoa; phylum Annelida; class Polychaeta; order Phyllodocida; family Nereididae; genus Alitta; species Alitta virens. Next base: position 39,108,654 of record OW028579.1, on the reverse strand, counting down.
TTAACCACGCAAATTGTCAATTTATTGTTCTTATTGAAATGAGATTTTGATTTAGACTACTAGTCTAACTGTATATTCACTCTGATCTCAAGAAGCAGCACATATGGTTTGGCCATGCAAAATTACAGCCTCAGCTTGTGTTTATTGTATAAAACTAAAATGTCGCTTAGAAAGAACAAAAGGAGGACCATAAATATGTAGTTTTTTTTGTTGATAATTCCACGCTGGGAAGTTATTTAGCAATTAAGCAATTATTTTATTATATTATTATTTTTATTTTCAATTGAGCCTCCAGTTAAGGAGAAGATGTACAGTTAATATCATCACATAATTACATGAAAAACATGCAATAAAGCCGTGTAAATAGATAAAAACAACAAGTTATATATATATATATATAATTGCTTTCATAATGTTTGCAGGTCTGAATCATTCATTAGTTTGCCTGTTTGATTTTTACATTTATTGTAAATTTGGATCTTTTTTTCTTCAGTCAAGCATTCACAAAACTTTGGAAATCAAAAAGATTTAAATAGATATGTGATAAAAGTGATATGATAAGCTGGTACTTGACCAGTGAACAGATTGTGTAGCTCTGCACTGAGTTAACAGGTTATCAAATTGTATGAGGAAACCGGGACATAACTTAGTCGGAATATGGTAAGATTATTGATGTTCTGTCATAAAGGTTATCATATGCAACTGTTCAACTGAAAGTTGCAGATAAAACTATGACATAATAATTGGGATACTATAGTGAAAAGCATGTTATTAATTTATAGAAATGGTTTGATGTAACTTGCATGTAATGGCAAAGTAATTTCATAGTTTTATAACTACCAGCTGAATGTCAAAATAGATTCTGTGTGCATCTTTCTATTTTTGGAATTGAACTCTTTACAAATCAGAACGCTGAAAAATGAATTGGGTTTCTAGTTCAAACTCAAATTTCCTTGCACTGGTTAGGAGAGGCCAACTAAAGAATTATTACCAGAATAAATATATTAAAATACAAAGGACCTTTTGCAAATATCAACCACTCGATAAGAAGCTTTGACTTTTGACACATATAGGCAGTGATAACCGGCTTGAACAAATCCATGCTGAATGATAAAAATACAAAGACAGCTGTTCAGATTGTGCAAGATAAGAATAAGGTCTTCTTCATTTCCATTTCTCAATTCTCTTCTGATGTTCATCATTGTCTTTCTCTGTATCCCTGCTGCTGCTGCTGCTGCTGATGGGTACTGATGCACTGCATCACTGACATCCTGGTGCATCTATTCTTTGTTCATACGTTAAGTGCTTTCACTGGATAATCACAATTTGTGGTCACAATGAGGGAGTAAAGTATTACGTTTTGTTTGCCTGGTGTTTGGTACTTTGTACTTTTGCACTGAACCTCAGAGAAAGAGAACATATCTGAGGGTCATCCTAATGCTGCTCTGATTAGCCTGGGATTCCTATAGCTCTCTGTATCTATCATTGAATGGATTGTCATTAAAATCATCACCTAACTTCAACATAAATATCACAACAACAGATATATACACAAGTAGTTCATTGGACCCATAATGTTGCGAAGAGGGTCATCACCGAGCTCTCAAGGATTTAAGCAACTGCTCTCATCCCCAAAACTGAGTAGGAGGAATTCTTTGCACAGAAAGGTTTGTTCCCATTGTGACGTTTGGTCAATGTAAATTTATTATGATGTAGGTGCTTTCAATTTAGATTTATTGTCTATTCGGTAGTAATGTTTTTCTTTTTATCATTTATGTACAAATATGACATCATATTGTGGATTTTGGTTGTCCCTGTAGTTTGACCAAAAATGATCGAAATAGATAGATAGATACATTTTATTTGACCATACGGAGTCAGTTTTGACCCATTCGTCATAAACAAGGTACATAGAATGCACAATACATTGTAAATACAGACATAAAAATTGCATATATTGAATATACTAACTAAATACTACTTCAAGAACTACTGATCCAAATATTATATATCTCATTTTCTATACTATACTATAGCATCACAGTGAACACATCTCATAATACTGAATATCAAAATACTGAAAAATTAAAATTAAATAATAATATATGAAATAAATCACAATCTCATAGTAGCTGTTATATTGCCTAGCACCAGGTTTACTGCACCATCCAAAATTTTTAACATTTTGCTGAATTACATGAGGGTTATAGGCCTTATTGTCCAAGATTTCATAAAAATATATACAAAATATAGCTGGTTATTTATTATAGAATTACATCTCATTACAAATTATCAAGTCAAATGTTGATTTAATGGTGCAGCTTTGCTGATGACCATATTGAATTTATAATCTTATAATTCTGTCAACTCCATGTTTTATTCATTTTTGGCTTGGCGACAAATGAGGTCTTGGCAGAAAGGTTTGAGTACCCGTGTTCAGTGCATAATCTGCATACAATGGTTTACAAATTGCAACAAATACTCAAATTGGTCGATAATTTTGTTCTGCCAACAACAAGGCTCCTGGGTTAGAAATCCAAACATAGAATCCAGGTCAGTGATCAATGCTTTAACCACTGTGCCATGCAGGTGTTTGGGCACTTAACAGCTAATCTCCTTTTTAAGTAGTATAGTGGAAGTTGTGGCACCCCACTCCAGTTCACCTCACAATTGAGACCATCAAACTTTGGACCCGTCTGCACCTATTTGACATGGTAATGAAATATCCTGCATTTATTAGCTCCGTGTTGTGAACTACGGAGGCCGCCATTTTTTAAATTCCTGGTGTTTTGCACTGACCGGAAATACGTCACTGTTGTACCAACTCTTAGCATGGAGTCACTAGAATGGTCTCAGCCAATGAGAGCCAAGTATTCTGGAGGCTTGGCATTGCAATTCAATGGTGAGAACAACTGTCAACAACAGTTTTAGATACAGGTGTAATTGCACTTTCAGAGCTTTTGTTAAGGGCATGTCAAAGCTAATTGTAATTTCTTGGGAATACATCATAATTCTAGCTAATTATTGCATTGATTGCAATAAGCAATTTATATCTAAGAATAGGTATATAGGTATATATATATATATATGCATGGGCAAATAGGCAATAACCCTGCTACGTACATGTTATGTAAGACGTTTTTCCCAAGCATAGGAGTTTAAATAGCAAAAGTTATTTAATGTAAAATTTAATAACTTTAAGATTACATTTAGCATATATTTTGTATCACTATATTTCTGACCATATTTTTGCAAGAGAACAGAATTGGAATACTGCTTTGCTTTGTAAATAAAATATGTCACATATAATCTTTAGGGGCAATGTGCAGTATTAGTATTATGTATAGTATAAATATATTTCATAGTATTTATATTTGGTGTATATGTAGTGTTAGTGGGGTTGTTTTAAAGGCAGTACCTCCTTCTTTACCAAGATTAATATATATTAATTACCAAATTGTGCTTATTTCAATTGTATGTTGGTTGCATTGCTAGATACATTAAATATACCAGTTTAAAATAAAATATAATATCAAAAACTTATTTTCAACAAAACTTTGTCAATACAATATTTTTTTAAAGCTTCACTAATAAACAGTAGTTGTATTACAAAGCAGGATACTTGATAGTTGTTCTTACTGAGTGTCAAGTAATTGCATTGTCTCAAATAGTTCAATGGCAATTACTTGACACTCAGTAAGAACTTTATGTTGTTGTGATATCTGTTCTTGTCATTATAATTGCAATGAACAATGTAACAGATTGTAATCCACAGGATTGCAATTAATTTGTATTGCTGAATACATATGGCCTAGCTGTGTACATAAGTGACGTCACTATATTGCGTGCCGTGTGCAATAATGGCGGCCCCCAGCATGTTGATGGTTGGTGCAAATTTCACTTTTAATTGGCTTGAAATCATATCAAACCCGAGTTTAAGACATTTCCTTTCACTGCAATATATTATTTGACAACTAATTGAACTTTTGAAATTAACATGCAAACTTCCATTAGTTCCCCTTTAAGGCCAGTAAAAATTTAACCTATAATTAATAGTGAGGTATCCTTTAGGTGAGATTCCTGAGGAACTATTGGTACATGTATTTGCAAGATAACAAAATTATATAGTATTCGGTGTCAAAGGTGAGGCAGGTAAAAGACCCCATCCATGGGGTAGGAGTGTAACATGGTGAGGGCTCCAAACCTTATCATCTCATCATTACATCTGCCTCTGACAGCTGGTAATATAAGCTGGCCAAGCTTCAGACCAGCTTGATACAGCTGTATTTGGTGCAGTACGTATTTAGCTCATCCGTTTGTTTAACAGACAAGTTATTGTTGTCACTTGATCGGCGTTGTCGTTGTTGTTGGCGGCATTAGCACCTCTTGGTTAAGGTCTTTCATTGAGCTCTTCATTGGAAGAATACTCACTCTAGGGGTATGATATTTTGATGGAAGCATGGTTACTTATATGAGTGAAGACAGCGAATAGGGTTTATTCAGAGTTGGGGTTCTTAAACTTATATGTATATATATATGGTTTTCATGGGGGTAATTACCCTATTATGGTAAAATGCTCTAACTTCTATTTGGGTGATTGGATTTGCTTCGAATTTGGTTTTTGTAGTGTACCGTCAGGGTGTTAGCATCATGTTGTAATATTTGTATTGTTACCATGGAGCAAGTACCCAATGAGGGGTGAATTATGATAACTTATATTTGGGTGATTTGATCTTCACCAAATTAGGTTTGTATACTTTATATTTGTATATTTTACTTGGTAATAACCCCACAGACCCTGAAAGAGCAACGACCCTGGTCAATTTAAAGCAAGTGACATATGCATACAACAGACGTAATGTGTATGATACACAGCCTTAATGACACATTTATAGGCATAATGCTTACAGTATGAATTGCCTTTCAAGTATTGGCTAAATTATACAGTGTATAATTGACTATGTATAATCAATTACACAGTCAGTTTTCAGCAGTAGAATGCATCTAGCATGCATGCATACATTACCATGACAATACCACGTAAAGTTCAATTATACTAAACATTTATCATGGTAATACTGCTGTAGGATGGTAAACAACTGTCTGCATAAAATTTGCTAATAGTTTTTACAGTGCACAGCTTGCTTCAAACATCAGTATCATTCTAGAATAGACCTGAGCAAGATGGACTCCAAGGTATGCCAATACTAAGCCTTGTGTTTTGCCTGATTAATTATCAGAGACTGATAGCATGTAGCATCGAAGAGTGTTATATATATATAAGCCTATAATTTTTTTTTTTTTATTAATTACTGTAGTACAGGGTTGGGGATATTTTTCATTTTATGGAGCAAACATCATGAAGTTCTCTGGTGTGTGATAAATCATAAACTTACGTAAAATATCTTAAAATTGTCCCAATGATTAGACTGTATAGTTTTATGTTGCATTAGAAGATTTTTTGTTAAATTTTTTAAACCCTGAACTAGCCTGAAGTTTATTCAGGAGCACTGTGTACCATGCAACTAACTTCAAGTTTCGTATCTTGCCTATGATAATTTGTTTTGACTTCTTGTAATTATTAAGCCATTTGTCCTGGCCACAGAGAAGCAGCAGAAATTGAGAATACAGTGTCATTATTAATTTGGTAGTTTTGAGTTTGACTTGTTGCCAACAATTTTATGTCCATTTTGTACTGACCACTCCATACCATGTGACCAAAAATCAAGTGGAAATTTATTTTGAATTCCTGCTGTTATAGTTGATTTCTTGTCATTGCCATAGATCTGCCTGATTTCTGTACAAGATGAATTGACCTGCAATGATTTATGTCAATATAATAATTTGCATGCACAAGTATAGATTAAATATCCCTTTTTTTGATGAGGCATGTTTTTAAACAACATCAAATAACATCACCTGTTTTTGTTAGTTTATCATGAGGTAGACACATTTGCCATTCAGACCGAGGATAGATAATGGTGAGATTCGGTGAAGATACGTCATTGAGTTACCCCATGGGTCTGTTCTATTCTATTCTATTCTATTCTATTCTATTCTATACTGTTACTGACTGCTTACATTGTTTCATTCCGTATGGTACGTCGCCTGATTTTTTTTTACAAGCCTAAGGAAACCCTGTTGATATACTCTTAAGAGTCAACAAGAAGTCATTTACATGAAATACTGCATTGATGGTGCCTTGTAACCAACCAGTGTATGAACTATGCAAATGACCTTCACAATAATGATAATCTGTTTCGGATTTTCGTCTGGGTGCCCTTTGGTCTCTTGACCTTTAGTCTCTTGACTTGGATAATATTCAAGAAATATCGACCACCAGATGTTAAGGTCGTAACTTGAAAATCATAGTTAAGAGCTAGAACAAACAAAACTGGAGAAAAAAAATCATGTTGTGTGTTTAACCTTGTTTTACTTGAAATACTGAAAAGGGGAGTATAATTAGCAGTTTTTCCTGTTATTAATACAAAATTCTTCTTTGCAGATATCTGAGATGGGGTTGCTCCGCCGACTGCGCTCATTGATTCGTTCTCGATGTGGCTTGCTGACGCTGCTTGTCGTGACTTGTATCTTCACCTTCAGCTTCACGATTTTACGTTCCTGGGGAGATTTTGCGGCAGCATCAGAGGATGATCTTTCAGCCCCTCACGATTTGGCTGGCAGAATCTTCAGTTGGCACAATCGTCCTAAACCAATGCGCTCAAATCAAGATGGCCGCCTTGTTACTGAAGAAGAGGATGAGGAAGAGGCTACACAAATATGTTTAGTTCCGAAGCTTAGTCTTCACACAGACAGCAACAAGTTTGCTTTCATGGCAGTGGAGCCGCTTAAATGTCCAGGGAATCAGTTACTCTTTTATTTGGATAATGGTATTGTTCGTTTAAACCAGTCAGTATTGCAAGGACGTGAACTGGACCGTTGTGAATACAGAGGTATCATATGGATGACGGATACATTCTTTACCTACACTGATGTTCTTACAAGGAAATCCCAATTTGAAATAAAGATAAAGCATGATTACATGAGGATCGAGTGTTACTTAAAGAAGGACAAGAAAGGTAGCGTTAATCTTGCGTCTCGCAGACTGCTGAGTGATGAACAGGAAGAGCCTGAGGAAGATATCCCCGCTCTTAATTTTGAGGAAAAAAATGGTGAAACTAAGGCTGAAGCTGATGAGGAGAATCCTGAAGGAAATTCTGTTGCAAGAACTTTAAAAGCAATCCCTGCTGCCCAAAGAAAAGAAGTCAAGGGAGCTCCACTGGATAGCATGAGCGACTACATCAACAAACAAGACATTGCGGAGAACTATTACTATTCCGATGATTTTCCCGATTATGACCAATTTCTGGCTCAAATTATTGAAAAGGAGGAAGTTTTAGAAAGAAAGAAAGAAATCAAATCCTCCTCTTCCATAAGCTCTGGATTAAATGTTCTCATTCTTGCGTTTGATTCCATGTCTCACCTCAGTTATCAAAGGAAACTTCCAAAACTATACAAGTATGTAAAAGAGACACTGGGAGCTTCAATTCTCAATGCTTATAACATAGTTGGGGATGCTACCACTGCTGCTATTGTGCCTATAATGACAGGTTAGTAAAACTAAGTTTTGTCCGAACATCACTTTACATAATGATATTTTAACTGTGGGTATGTATTCTTACTGTAGAGGTATTATTATCCTATTTGAAATTCCTCTTTCAGGCAAAACAGAGATGGAACTGCCAGAGGTTCGCCGGAACAAACCAGGCTCAACTTTTGTCGATATATATCCTTTAATATGGAACAAGTTTGAGCACAGTGGATATGTAACCATGTTTGCTGAGGACCAACCAGACCTTGGTACATTCAATCTCCGTTACAACGGGTTTGAACAAATTCCGACGGATCATTACATGCGACCATTTTGGCAGGCAATACAAGATTCGAGCTTGAAAACAGAAAGTAACAAATATTGTTTGGGAGTAGTTCCCCAGCACATCTACATGCTGAATTACACCAAAGAATTCATGATGAGCTATGAAGGTGTACCAAAATTTGCTTTCACTTTTTTCGGTGACCTAACGCACAGTGATAACAACCCAGCTGAGTATGCAGATCAAGACACAGTTAACATGTTGGAAGACCTACGCAAGGCAGGGATTTTAGACAATACTCTGCTAGTGGTCATGGGTGACCATGGGGCTCGATACAGCATTGTCCGGGCTACTGTTCAAGGAAAGTTAGAAGAACGACTTCCTATGATGTCTTTAACATTCCCTTCAACTTTCCAAAAGGAGCATTCCGATAACATGAAGCACCTCGTAACGAACGCCAACCGACTTACTACACCATTTGATCTCCACGAAACTTTCTTAGACATTTTGAAGACTGAGCGTCTAACAGAAAAGCCCCAGACAGGAATGCAAGGGCTCAGTCTCTTGAGAGAGATCCCTATGAACAGGACTTGCGCCTCGGCGGGGATACCTATTCACTGGTGCACGTGTTTGCATTGGAGGGAAGTTGATCTTAATGATCCAACCATTAAAAAGATTGCCAACATGGTTGTGGACCTTATTAATTCTCTTATTCACAATCAGATGGACATTTGCAATCATTTAGTTCTGAAGAAAATCGATGATGCTCGAATTGTTATGCCAAATGAGAAAGTAAGTATAATGCATTATTCTTTCTGTGATTGGTCTATGCCTATGCCTAGGCTTCAGCAAATGTATTTTACTAAACGTTAGTTGATATTAGTCACTGTTTTGACCATATGTCGTGAACTTATTTGAACATGTTTTATTTTCCAGGTCCTCAAGTTCCAAAAGTCCTTTGATGCGGACAACAGACTTCCCAATTTTACAGCAAATGCCAAAATAGACGTTCAGTTTTACCAAATAATCATTGAGACTGCACCCAATAATGGTTTGTATGAAGCGACAGTGCAGCATGATTTGACCGAGAGCAGGTTCCTGGTCAGCCCGGACATTAGTCGTATCAACGTTTATGGTAGTCAAGCAGACTGTGTCACAAAAAAATATCCAGAGCTTCGAAAATATTGCCATTGCAAGACGCCACCAAAAGAAAAGTTAAAAGAGAATTTGAGCCCTGCGTAGGATTATTTGTGTTATTTAATCTAAATATATGTATATATTATGTTTATTTATACAAATATACATTAATTATTAATTTCAGGATTATTGTCAGACTATTGTGTTGCTTTCAAGCCTTCAAACGTCATTGATATATTTTAATATCAACTAATGTCAATTATTCATTATCTTGAAATTGTGCCAAAGTGAAATATTTAATCTTATCACTTTTTGCAAAACCGTTTGGCTATCACTAGCATGCCAGGTCAGGCTGATGTTGGGCTGACGTGGTTTATGTCAAAGCGACGTGGCACGTTGGTTGAGATTGTCCTCTTCAGTATTATAATATATTTTTAGTTTTTTTCCAAAATGACTAATCATCATGTTTAATCAGTAAGAGGTGCAATAATCCTAAGAGAAAGACTTCATTCTTTATATAGACTTGTATGTGTCATTGTGTTATGTTAAATTTACTTCCGGAGAGTGATTGTGATAGACTAAACTGTATGTCATGTACGTTGTTATTGCTCTTGTGTAAATGGAATACATGTTGTATATGATGCTATTGATTGTTTTGTATTCATCTTCCTACTATAGTATTACAATCCCGGTACAGAGGATGGGGGCATAGCTCAGAGGTAGAGGGTTCAATTCCCAGTCGAGCCTAAGTTGGATGGCTGTTTCATCCTTCATCTCATTGCCATGGTCCCTGCCTGTCCTAATTAGCCCATCAGGTGCAAAAATACAGGACGTAAAGCCCAAATCACACACACACACACACACACACACACACACACGATCCCGGTACATACCTACCTCGTCTACTAGCACTTGGCTGGTGGGCAGCTGCTCTTTAGCTTAATGTTAGGGTGCAGGAAAGTTGCACACAAGATGGTGCAGAATCCGGTCCCCTCTGACCTCATGTGTAGGGTAGTTGGTTCGAGTCCCATTAATGGGGTGAGGTTGTTGTCTAGGAGTGGTCAAAACCTCAGGTGATCATTGGGGATATACTATTACGATCCCGGTTTGCAAATACCTCACCTACTAGCACTCGGCTGGTGGGCAGCTGCTCCTTAGAGCTCTTTAGCTCAACTTTTAGAGATGGTGGAAAGGTGCACACAAGACTACTGCACCGGGGTCCATTAGTTTTTCAGAGGGTGTGCTCAGCAAACATATCATAACAGAGACAGCTTTCTAGTGGAAAGTATCAGAATTATTCTTGTAATATATCCCAAAAAAAAACACACTGTAATGTTACCTTGCAAGTTTGATGTTAATTGAAATAAGAAGAAACTACCAAATATAAGAATCAACAACAGTTTATTTAAGTAAATGCAAAAAAAGTGAAGACCATAAAGATTTTCATTTGTTGACTGATTGCTTCCTTTTCACTAAAAGAATTGCCATGGTAACCAATCCACCCATTGTATGAATTGTTCCCATGACAACAAAAGGTAAACCGACGTCTTGTAGGTAATCAAACAGGTAACCTGGATGGAAAGGAGAGAGAGGCAAACTTTAGATTATGAATCAATAGGTGAATTAGAAATATATATATATCTTTCAAACAGCTTTACATGGTAACTGGGTATGCCACTACTGGCTTTCAAGGTCATAATTTGGGGGTTAAAACACCCTTTTACATTGTTTTTCACAATGGTGATTTAAACGATTAATTATTTACTTAAGTGAAATAATAGTTTACTATTCATAAGGTATGTCATAAAGGTTTCTCTTGATTCCCGAAGGGCTGACAAAAGTGATAACCCAGTTGGCCACTTTAAAATGCTCAATTTGTGTGAAGCATGTGAATGTCATTGAAATAACATGGGCTTAGTGGTCTTATTGAAAATAGCCACTTTAAAATGCTCAATTCTAATATGTAGCATGTGAATTTCATCATAATAACATGGTTCATGATAAAATGCTCAATTGTAATATGTATAACATGTGAATGTCATAATAACATGGGCTTAGTGGTTTTATCGAAAATAGCCACTTTAAAATGCTCAATTCTTATATAGCATGTGAATGTCATCAAAATAATATGGTCACTATAAAATGCTCAGTTAATATAGCATGTGAATGCCATGAAAATTACATTGCATTAGTGGTCCTTCTCTTGCAATCATGCTTGATTATAAACTGCATTGGATCCCCTTAATCATTGTTAATATACATTGTATGAAACTAATACTATGGGCCTTTGATAGCGATATGGAGTGTTCCCCTGGCCTTTCATACATTGAAATTTGAAAATAGCAATAAGACCAAGGTGTGTATATTGTTATGATTTGAGATATGTTAACCATTCAGTAATTGAGGACATGCTGTAATTAGGACATCCAGTAATTAAGGACACGCAGTAATTAAGGACATGCAGTAATTAGGATATGAAGTAATTAGGACATGCAGTTATGAAGGACATGCAGTAATTAAGGACATGCAGTAATTAAGGACATGCAGTAATTAGGATATGAAGTAATTAGGAACATGCAGTTATGAAGGACATGCAGTTATTAGGACATGCTGTAATTAGGACATCCAGTAATTAAGGACACGCAGTAATTAGGATATGAAGTAATTAGGAACATGCAGTTATGAAGGACATGCAGTTATTAGGACATGCTGTAATTAGGACATCCAGTAATTAAGGACACGCAGTAATTAAGGACATTCATGTCTAAACTAACTGCAGAATAGGCATTGAGCAGAGCCCTCTGTTGGCTTACTATATTATCACGCTTGCCATGAGGAGGTCTGGGACTTTCAAGGGCCCAAGTCAACAGTGTTCATATATGGTGTTTGGATTTTGCTAAATAATGAATACTTACCAGTGCCCTGAATAGAAAACAGCAGAGCAAAACCGATGACTCCCAGCACTTGACCTGTAGTCAAGGACACATTCTCTATTCCAACCAGATCAGCCAAGATGGTGGGCTGGACACTGATGTATGAGGCTGTTGAGACAGAAATAACTGCATATTGTACCATAGCATATAATGTCAGATGTAATTCAGTCAAGATTCTACTTCTTGCTTACTATTTAAGGAATAGATTCATTCAATTAAGGATAAGAACGGATTTCTTTGAAACAGTTTTATTATTTATTTCTCATCTAGAATAGCTACACCTGGCCTGGTTATTAGGACCTGTCATGGTGACTGGTTACTTTATAAATTGTTTTATGAAGAATGGAACTTTTTTTTTGTAGAATTGTCAGCTATCATTTGCACTATTCTTGCTTTAACTTCGACAACAACAAAGTGGTTTCTGTTAATGATTATAGACCCAATTACATTTGAATGGAATGAAATAGTTTGTTTCAATTAAATTATATCTGCTAGGGTGGGGGCCTAGCTCAGTGGTAGCGCACTGGGCTTCCAACCACTGGGTCCCAGGTTCAATTCCCGGTTGAGCCTATGTTGGATGGCTGTTTCATCCTTCTCATTGCCATGTCCCTGCCTGTCCTAATTAGCCCATCAGGTGCAGAAATACAGGACGTAAAGCCCTAATCCACCCACCCACATCCCTCACTTTGAGACACGTGCATGACAAAGTTGTCAGGCAGGTCTAAAATACCATATGGCACGGCCAAAAGAATTGCTTACTAGTGCCCCAGATGTGAGACAGATTATTGAGCCTTACATGTTTAGTTATAAGGAGATCTTGCACCATTGACACTCGTCCTACATGAAAAATATGGAGAAAACTCCCTCCTTCATAGGTACAAACTTATGTTATTCTCTTTCTACACTATATTTTCCTGTACAGTTGCTAGCCATACTTATATAATAACTATTAATTTAATTATTATCCATACCATAGTCAGACGTTTATGACCTTAAAGGTGAAAACATCGTTAACTTCAACTACCCTATAAATGTTAATGTAATGTCACTTGCAGTTGGAGAATACTGAAGACTCTGACATCATTTATTTGCAAGAGCTTAGAGACCTTTCCAAGGCTTTACAAGCCGCTGCCAAAAGGCTTACATTATACATTAAACAATGAAGAATACAAAACTGTCAGAGAGACAGAAAAGAGTAAATATGTAAAAGAAAGAAAAAGATATATTAAACAAATAATAATAAAAGCATGTTTAATCTGGATAGCTCTCCTTCGTCTCATTGCCATGGTCCCTACCTGTCCTAATTAGCCCAACTGGTGCAGAAATACAGGACGTAAAGCCCTAAACACACACACACACACACACACACAATCCGGATAGCTCACATAGCGACGGACGAAATTGGTGCAAGAACAAGTTGATGAAGTAGAAGACAATTAAACGAAGGTAGTTTCATTGATTATATGATCAAATTTAGCAGTTTGGAATATTGCAGTCAACATCATAACTATTTATTAAAAGATTCTTTACATATCTTTTGTGTCCTATTAAACAATGGGAAAATATTTTTGTCTAATTAAATCAGCTGATGACAAGGATTCAGGAAGCAACGAAAAAGCTCATAACATAGCTTGTAGTCATGTAGTGTGCATAGGTCTTCAAATTTAAGTAGTTAACAGAGTACTTTAAAGCCAACCTACCTGAAACGAATCCATAACATGCCATGTAGATGATGAGCGTTGTTTTAGTTGTTGCCAGAATGGAAAGAATTGTCAAAGTTCCTGCAACGATATTCCCAACTCCATATTGGATAATCCTGTTACCATGGTCTCCCAGGTAACCATAGGCTGCTCTGACTAGAAGGCTACTCATTCCAACAACGGAGAGCATCAAGGCGCCATCTTGTTTCGATAAACCCATTTCAACAGCACGTAGTGGAGTGTATGTGTAAGGGACAAGGTGACCACAACTGGACATGAAGACAGCCAAGTAATACAGCATTAAATCTGGATGGTTTTTGAAATGGAATGGCCGTTTTTGGTCTACCTCATGAATCAGATTTTGTTTGTTTTGTTCAAGTGATCTCTGAATGATACCGGTCGCTTTCATTGTACCAACAACTTCCGCATCATTTGGTACTTCTGTTTCAGGGTCATTGATTGCTTTGGATCCATCAGAATTTGAAGTATATTGATGATATCCAATTGAAGATTTGGATTGTTTACTCTTTCTTTCAGTGAATTCAGTGTTTATGGTTATTTCACCACTGGTTGTGGCTATATCTTCACAACTAACATATGTAATAGTAGTCTGCATCAGTTCTGTAGTGACTTTGGGACATTCATTACGATCTAGTTGTTGTTGACCTTCATCATCCTTAAATACTGGTGGACGTAGTAATGCTCCTAGCACTACACCTTGCAGGTGAATTGCTGCTATCAAGAAGAGGCTCTCTTGCCAAGAGTAACAAGACAACAACCACCTGACAGACGGTGCCCAAATGAAGACTCCAAGGGGTATACCAGAGGTTGCTATGGCAACTGCTACACCACGATGTTTTTTGAAGAACTGCTGGACTGACACTGCCGTTCCAACGACCACCATGGCGTACCCAGTACCTGAAACATACATGTTATAACACAACTATCTTTAAGAAACTTCAAATATTCTCAACTGCCCACCACAACCTTTCACCTTTTTACTACTTCAGATGACATTAGCTTTACTCAGAAAAAAAAACATGATACAAATACAGTGATTTTCATTTAACAAAACATTGAGCAGGGCGACCCCTCTAAGATGATCATGACATCGCTGTTGAGGGGCCATCCACAAACCAACACTGTAGAAATTTACAATAATGTCAGCGCATGGAGTCCATGCTCACAATGAAGTATATGGAGTGCTATTACAGACAATTATAGCTTTAACTCAAACCTACCCTGCTGTAGGTAATGCAGTGTCATGGCAATATTTTATATTTCTATATCACCCATGTCAAGCTCAGGGTTTTCAATTGTGGTATACATATATATAACTAAACATGCAATCTATGATTACATGTATATCGAGGCCTAATTGATCCTTCTCTGTCAGTAGGGGTGGGGGCCTAGCAGCACGGAGGAGATGCAACGGAGATTTTTTTCGCGTCACCCTAACTTCCTGCTGCAATCTGATTGGCTGTGGCCAATGTCAACGTCACGATGCTACTGACCAATAGGCAATCAGACTTATCTGATCCCGATCAACAGGCAGTTAACATGACGTGAAACGCCGATTGAGAATTTCGATATGTTTACATTTAATAATGGATTGCCATTAATATTGGATATGATAAGCTGGACTTAAACTGGTGTCACTTTGTGAAAAAAATTCTCAGGAATGCCACTGTGATTTTTTCGGCAAGAACGACAAAAGGCTTTGTATTGTGAATGATTAAATGGCAAGAAGTCTTGTCAACCAAAATTTCCGTTTCATCTCTCTCTCTCTCTCTTTCTCTCTCTCTATGTATATATATATATGTATAGTGTACAGAACTACATGTGATCTTCGTGCCTAGCAGGGGACCCGTTCAATTCCGGGTCCAGCTTAAGTTGGATGGCGGTTTCCTCCATCATCCCATTGTCATGGTGCCAAAGCAAGGTTTGACCTGAAATGCTCGTGGATTCACTTGTCCAGCGCTCCAACTAACTAGTAGACCAGGCGCCCCTAATGAGGAAAAGTACCACCAGAGGTCACTGAGACCGTAGCAGACAAGTATTCTTTTAATGACGTCATCTATATTGTGATGTCATCCATGTAACAATTACGAGTGATGTCATCATATTATAATCTTTTCATCTGCCATGGTCATAGCATAATCATGATAATTTTTGGTCATAGCTCCTCCAGTAGGCTCCAACCACTTGGTCCCGGGTTCAATTCCCGGTTGAGCCTATGTTGGATGGCTGTTCTATCCTTCGTCTCATTGCCATGGTCCCTGCCTGTCCAAATTAGCCCATCAGGTGCCGAAATACAGGGCGTAAAGCCCTTATCCACCCACCACCCACCCACTCCTCCAGTAGGCTGTTATTTTTTCTCCCCTTTAACCAGCACCTCAAAGCGATAAAAGACATCAAGTTGACATGCACTTGTTTTTATCAACAAACTATAAACTTTTATTACCCATACAAGAATAAGCTGTTGATTTCTGACCTGTTATTACACCATGGGTGAAAAAAAGCCAGTAAATACTGCCAGCGAAAGCACTTGATAGGTATCCGAGGACAGTGCATAGAGTTCCAGCCATTGTCACAATCCTGCATCCATATCGTTTGACCAACATACCAGCTGGGATCCCTAATTGAACAAAAAAATGTATTTGTCAAAGTAATGAAAAGCTTATTTTAGCAAAACTGGTAAAATTGGTACATGTACTTTTATATTAAATTAAATTAAACCGAACAAACTATCCAATACCTAGAAAATTTATTGAAAAGACAACCAAATTTAAGTGATTACCCTGGTTTGGAAAATGCCCACATATCAAATGCATTTGTATTATTATTCTTTTTCTCGGAATTTATGCACCAATTAAATCATAGAAATTCATTTAAATCATAGAATGAAAGATACGAATTGCAGATCTTTGATTTAAATTAAATGGCCAAATTCGTAAATTAGAAACTTACCCATTATTCCATTAAAAGACAACAATATTGCTCCTATCCATGATGCTAGGGATTTTGGCTGCTTGAAGTATTCAATGTATTCCACAACTAAAATAGCATAACATGTGAAAACTGCAGACTGCATGACATGTAACAGAATGCATGAAGCAAGTATGATCCAGCTGTAGTCAAGATCTGGTCTGTCAAAATTCCTTGTTGATCCTGAAGTACTGAAATGTGTTTTCTTTGCTCCTTTCATTATTGTTATGTGGTCTCGTCTATGGTACTAAAGTTTCTAACTGGAGTTGATTTGATTATGGTATTTCTGAAGTTAATGACCATGTGTTTGTGGGGGACTTCAATAGTTTATTTTTGGCTAATTTCATGGGGGTGGGTTATGTACTGTCTTAATTGGCCATGTACAGTCTTAATTGGTATGTCATCTTCTACTTAAGTAAAACTTAACATATATTAGAAACACATGCTGTATAAAAAATCTTAGATATTCATAATACAAATATTTAAAATGTAAATAAATGTATCTAAAAAATGGCATGTATACATTGAAAAAAAAACAACTTAAAACTGTAAATATTGGTGAAGTTGATTAACATCAATTGATGATGTGACAAAGCCAGTAAAATAACACACAATTAACAACTAAAATTACAACGCAATATCTAGTATAATATTTATTTCTAGTCATTGACTGGATATCAGTGGACTAAACATATTTACATTGCATAACAATGAATATCATGTTATGAAAATTAATCACATATGTAGTATTGTGGTATAAGATATGATATACAAATGTACATTAATTATGATGGTGAAATATAAACAAAATTGTGGATGAAATGTAAGAATTTAGCATTATGCAACGAAATACAATTAAATAACAGAAAATTCATTGGTTAATTAAAACTTTATTAACATTTTAAATGTATGTTCACACAATTGAACACACATAATTAATATGAATACCTCAAGACACAATAGTAGGTACATATTGTTTATCTATAGATGAAATTTAAATTCAAAGAAATTAAAAAAGTTACAAAAAGTAAATAATATATATGCAAGTATTCAGTGTCGATAAAAAAAGTAGTTTTTAGATGCAAATATTTAACCAAGATCTAAAAAGAAAGACATCCATGATTTATCATGAATTTTGAAGTTAATAGCCATTTTTTATTTTTCTGTATTAAAATATTATGAAGGTATAACTGGAGTTTCTGATTTCCCCTTCAACCAGTAAGTGGTCATTTTCCCCTTGCCCTGAAAAAATAAATTTATTCTGTTATCTATGCTTTTAAGGAATAGGTTTATTTACACGTTTTATTTTTTAGATTACATGCAAACGTATATGTAAATGTGTGTGGGTTTTCTGTCTGCCATCTCGCTGGATATCCCCGATAGCATTCCAAATTGGGCCAGCGTCGTTTCTATGTCAACCACCATCGGTACGTCATTTGACATCGCTGACATTGCACCGACGTTGATACGATTTGGAATGTTATCTGGGATCGAGCTTTGCCGACATCACAATTTACACCCTTGGCAGGCCTATTTAAACGTGAGTCTTTCTCACCTCCCCGGGGAGTATACGCCCAACCTGCAGCAAACTGAAAAAGATTGATACAAACACTTACTTTAATTTCAGTCATTCCTCTAGACTCAGTCACATAACCCCCAGTTGCGTCCAGAAACCTTTTGGTGACTTCGCTGATGTGGATCTTCAAAGCTGAAATATTGTGTCATCTATAAGAACCACCAATAATGTAAATCTTCAGTGAAAAAAAGTCCTGGAATCCTGGCCCAATCCATTTATATTCATACCACATGCTCATCATCGTTTACGAATAAATTGAGTTTATAGAATGCCATGTTTGATTTGTACGAAGGCCAGATCTTTTATTTATTGATTTTACTTCACCTTTGTAATGTTTATGTGGTTTTTCTGTGGGATGTTGGACCTTGTAACATATATGTTTGATTATATTATTACTTTATCTATATATACATGTATGTAACTTAATTAGTGCAGAAATATTAATTGTTTTTATGCCACCAGTGGCATATAGGCCTGTTATCCTGGGCAATTGTACATGTACTTCTTTGCAGGTGACTTAAATAAAAAATTGTTGAGTTGAGTTGTGCTAGTGCTTTAGCCAACGTGTCTGATCGACAGCAAACTCATGCTTTAAATTTTAACTCTGCAGCGAAAGAAGTTTTTTTTATATATATCTATGAAATATTACATTGCAGTTGGTTTATTATGTACAGGGCTTTGTCACATTGTATTCTTATGATTATCATGACTTAACGGTCAAATTGCTTGATCCCTACTCTAGGACTGTTGCTCCCCCTGAAATCGGTCAGACCCTTCATCTTTTTGTAAGGTTCTGACGTTTGGTCTTGAAGTTCATTCGTATTTACTTTTGTAAGACCACTTCACCTAAAGTTATACTTCCATTCCCTATAAAGGAAACTCTTACACTACATCTTTACAAACCACTATCTCAAAATCAAAATTATCAATTAATGTACTCACGCAAGCCATTTGACTCCATCCTGGAAGCCGTATTGACTGTGTCCCCAAAGAGACAGTATCTAGGCATCTTGGTCCCCACTACTCCTGCAACACAGGGACCTGCAATTGCAACGGTTAATAACTAAGTAAGATGTAGGTCAGAATTTTGAACCATAAGCATCATGTATGTGAATGTAGCTTATTGTCCGTATTATCATCGCCCAAGCAGTCTCAAACGACTTTATAATTACACCCGTGGAAGGCCTGTTCAAGCTAGAGTGTTTCTAAACTCTTTGGGGAGTATACAGCCCCTTTCACAGAATTACCTACAGGGGCTACACACTTACAATTGCCATCACTGCCTATAACCAAGTACCCATTTACACCTGGGTGGAGTGGAGCAAAGTTATAGAGAATCTGCTAAGTTCCTCCATGCCATGGTGGGGGTACAAACCTACAACCATTCAGTTTGAAGGCGAGCACCTTAACTACTAGGCCATGAAGATATGGTTCCACTAAGCCTATGTTAAGATTTATTTGCGAATGCATGGTGCATGATTTATGTTTTCACTTTAGACAGATCACACCTGCACACTTTCTGCCATAAAAAAGGTTAATGTATCACTTGACAGCAAGAAAATTGTCAGTTTGACTCCCTACCATTGTATGGAGGAATTACGGTGAGTGGTAGGAGTGTGTGAGTGAGAATTATGCACTCGGGAGAAAAAGAGTAGGTTAACCTACAATGGGAGCAGATAAGCCCATGGTGGGTAGGTGAGACGGGCTTTACGTCCCATATTTTTGTACAGGTAGGTCTGATCAGGACAGGCAGGTTCCAAGGCAATGAGGCGAATGATGAAGCAACTGTCCAACATGGGCTGGATTCAAACCGAGGACCCAGTGGCTGGCAGCTCCTGCAGAGGATACATTTTATCCACTTTGAATATGTTTGTGCTCTGCATCACTTTTAGGGATAACCACACCTTGAGATGGCCATTTTAGGGTGCTTACGCCGTAACCCAATAGGTAATTCTGTTTGTGTAACTGACTGTAATTTAATAGCAAAGGAACTGAAAAAGAATTATACTTGGGACAGTTCCAAAGGCAGCAGCAGTTCGGCCTATGTACATGTAAGATCATTTTGTTTACATATAGTTGTACTTCAATATGTTGGAGACAAAAAGGGGCATCCGTCAGGCCCTCGTAAGCACTCGTAGATTGCTTGTGCAAGTGGTTCAAGAGTGAATGAGGTAAGGCTACGGATGGGCACAGAAAGACGACGGGCGGGCAACAGACATCTGCTGAGTGTTTTACGAGCGTTCTACGGGTGGATGCGAGTGAATGGCGAGTATATACGGATGGACAGTGGCTACCTATGGCCAAGGATGGACATACAAAGAACGTAAGTAGAACGCTCGCCGAGTGACTTCCGAGCGTGTTTCATTACTAACAATTTACTCGTAGAAAGTCCGCCAAAGTTTTAAACAAGTTTAAAAATTTTTTCCCTCTCCATGTATGGACACGGATGATTTAGCGTGACCAGGAGCGTTCTACAGGTTAGCAAGAGGAAACAAAAAATTTCATACATGGTCATACATAGGTCTTATAAGTGACAGTGTGAACGCCCGTTCCTGATAGTCTAAAGACAGCTGAGACTTCAGTTGTGTCTTTTAAAAGGTTCATGGATATTCTTGATGGCAGACTTTCAAAGTGGCCTCCGGTTTACAGTGGATCACCATCACAAGTCCATACTCTTCATACTAAAGATTTAAGGGGACACTGCTTTTGATGGCTCCTGATATCTCTCCAAGCAAAGCTTTAATGATGTGGTCATATAACAGGTCTACTATAGTTCAAAAGAGTCTTCAATGAAAATGAAAATATGACGTAAGTAAATGGCCAATTTATGAGATTTTATTAAGGATAAATAACAAACAAGCGAATGCATAGCTTAAACTGACTATGTCCCCAACTAGTTAGTTATTTCGGTTTAGTGATTTTGTGCATCAATCTAAGCCTTCTAAGGACATCAGCACGATGTTGTTGCCGCACATGAAATTATTTTAATGGACGATGTATTCTTAGGAAGCAACTTATATAACAAATTAACAAGCGAGTGCATTGACTGTGTCTCCCAACTAGTTAAGTAGGTTTAGTGCCAACATGCAGCCATATAAGGGAAACTTTTGATATTGGGTTGATGTTGGCTCAGCCCAGCATTGGCCACATCGGTTACGTTGGCCCAACCTTGCATGGTAAGGTTTGAAATATTGAATCTTTATTGAAACGGACTAACAACATTACCATGTCATCATTACGTTTGCTGATGACAATCTGTGACTCTTCTTCTTCTTAGAGTGTGCTGTTATGCCCCGGATTTCATCTAGCTCTACTCAGACTAATCAGAAGAGCTGCATGTAGCTATTGGGTTTGATATATATGTATTAGATCGTTCTCGCATTGAGCACTGGAGGGGGATTCGAACGCGCGTCCTGAAGTGCCAGTGGATTGACAGTCAAGTGCTGTAACCATTGAGCCACCAGGTGCTCGCATGAATGGCCAATTAATCCTTGTTTCCACGTGGATCTTTTGCAAGATACTCTTTTAGAATAATGAATGTGTATTAATCTCTGAATTGAACCATAAAACGTAGTGACTGTTGAATTGGAAAATTGGGAATTGATGATGCCATTTCAAGGTGATTATCCTTGTGGATCAGTTCAAACATTAAAGAGAAGGGGATTGCAATTGGCAAGGATTAGAGCTTAAGTCTTGGGCTAAAATATTGACTGAGCACAAATTAGTAAGGCTTGGTTAGTCTCCAAGAAAGCACTGATTTCATAGTGTGTGAAAAACTTACTCTGACTCAATCGCAAAATCTCTTGATACCAAATCACACATTGAACTGTGAATGCAGCTCCACCTCTGTGAGGTAAGTGAAACGAAGTGTTACACACTCCATTTATAAGCAGTATTCTAGGTTTATTGTTTACAGCATTAAAAATTAGCTTCATGTTAGATAGATAGATAGATAGATACATGTTATTGACACTTTGTTAGGTCAATTTTGACCTACTTGTCGTACAGTAAAAAATATAAAAATCAAAATACATGAAAGATACAGAGAAAAAACAAACAAAAATACATATCAATAAAAAACACATTACATGTATACATATCAATATCAATAAAAATATTGAGTCGGGCTGTGTAGTGCCGACAGGCAAGAACAGCGCAAAAGTACCTCTTCCAGTGGTCTACAGTTACTGTTTTATCCATTTTTATTTTATTTTTATTCATTTATTGTTTCCTTTTTTCTCTTTATTTTGTTAGTTATTTAGACAGACTAAGGAAGTGCAGCATTGACATAATTTTACGGAAATTTAGTTATTTATTTATTTAGTCTTTATTTATTTATTTATACATACATACAAGTAGTTATTGTACAAATAACTTCAGTGATAGCAGACTATTAGCAAAGACTAATCTGTGATGATAGGTTTGTAGTGCCTAACCCCTAACAATAGCTATGTACAGGTAGAGCTGAACAAGCTCAACCTGAGTGCCAGGCAGGGACACCTAGACAGTGTGCATTGCACTGAGCCCTGTGCTGGCCACTGGGCCCCATTATGGTCAGTTTCCTAATACATGTATGGTCACTTTCAATAATGCTCCCCAATTTCATCTGCTGAGCAATTGAAGCAGTAGCATTTTGAAACTTCAGATGTTTATATTCACTTTCCAAGGTCATGCAAGGACAAGTTGTTCCCAAGTTGTACAAAATAAGAAATAGAACGTGCATGAAAACGGTGTTGGTCATTGGGGTTTCTCTTCATACATGTTTGAAGCATCAACTTCCAAATTGACAAAAATTGCCTTATTCCTTTTAGGAATTTAGTTCATCTATTTTACCATAGGAAGCTGTTTTACAAGGGAGAAATAATTTGTTTCCGCAAAAAAAAACTTGCATAAAACAAGGTGACCATAATAAGACATTGGTGTCTTAATATCATCAATATGAGGTTACTAGTTTCGACAGGCTGTATCTTTTAATGCTTAACGTATTTTAGTGACTTTCAGTGATTTTGTAGGCGGGGGGCCTAGCTCAGAGGTAGCGCTCTGGGCTTCCAACCGCTGGGTCCCGGGTTCGATTCCCGGTCGAGCCTAAGTTGGATGGCTGTTTCATCCTTCGTCTCATTGCCATGGTCTCTGCCTGTCCTAATTAGCCCAACTGGTGCAGAAATACAGGACGTAAAGCCCTAATCACCCACCCACCCCACCCATCAGTGATTTTGTAAAGTGAAATAATTTTGATTAAACAAAAACCTGACCAAAATGGGGCACCATATGTTAACATTGTGGGTGAAGAAAGCAAACCCCAGTGGTCAACACAGGGCTCAGCAATGCTTGCCTCCAGTTATATCCTATCCCATACCAAGCACAAATGTGAATGACATTTCAGATTTACCTGTTGTTCAATAGAGTATCACTCGCTCACTCACTTCAGCAATGCACAATGGGACAAAAAAAAGACTTGAGAAACTAAATGAATGAGCAGTATGATTAGTTTGCAATGATTATGATTGCCCATACAACCAACTGCTAGAAAGAACATGTAAAAAAAAAAGCTTTATGTAACAAGGAAAACTAGTCTAGCAGAATTTGTTTACAAAGTGCTCCATGACATGGCAAGACCTATCACATGTTCATTCTTCACTAGGCAGATTACGCCATATGAGATGAGAGATAAAGCTAGTCAAGCCTGTTTACAACACTATGCAATATGGTTTCCGATCTATTATATATCAAGGTGCTTTGATTTGGAATTCTTCACCTTTTTAACAAAAACAAGTAGATGAATTAGCTAAGTTCAAAGATTTACTGAGACATTGCAATTCCTGTATAATCTGTCAGCAAAATAATTTATGATCATTGTGTAGTTCAGTCATAATCTCATTCTAATCATCTGTACATATATCTTCATTCTTTGTTGTTATTTTTACGCCTAAAAGCTTTATAGCTTATGTTTTATTGTTTTGTCTTACACCTCCGAATAAATAAAGTTTTATCTTATCTTAACCTGTGTGTGACCGAATTTTCGGCATCCTGACTGGCTAGATAAACAAAACTATTCACCCTCCGTCTATTTTAATTTCATATATTTATTGTAAATCAGTGAAATATCCAATTTTTACAGTCGGCCCAAATTGCAATTAACTTGTATCGAGAACAAAAATTAAAGTATTTCACCAGAATGTAGGCCTATTCTGAGTTCCAACTTGTCTGTGAGGTCATGAGGAACTTTGAAGACTTCCACACAGGAGAGCAGGTCAAGGGCAAGGTCGGCTATATTGGTCACGTGACGGGATCCATTCCTTTTTGGCAGCCCACTGACAACGATGTAAGCGTCCCCTATTGTCTCGACCTGTAATTAACGTGAGCAAGAAAATCAGCGTAAATTGGGGAAAAATGTTTACAAGCAAGTTAAAACACTGGCTGCTTGATTTGGAGATCTGGGATTGATTCATTCACTTGATCCAAGATTTATAGATGATAGATGTGGAAAGTGCAGCCTTTTAAGGGCAAGTTCTTGACACATGAGGGTTGATTGATGAGGTGAGGGATAGGATGAGTCCACCCATGTTACACATTTACCCAATGGGTAGGGTTCTTTTACCCGCCTCATGTTCTCTTTGTAAGCCACATAATAATATTATATTATTTTGGGCCTCTCAACCATTTGATCATAAATGAGTTGCAGCCACAACAAGCAGGACTTTAATAAGGTCAGGTTGTGAAACGGTTGGTTAACAAGTCAAGAGTCGTTGGGTGCTGATGGATATGAACTTGGCCTTTCTGTGATTTTGATTTAATTCTGGGCAAAAACGAAACCTGAAAACATCAGCAAAGTCTGCATGACTAATTTGGGAAGGGGGGGGGGGAGTGGTGTGTTTTCAGGCATGGAGATGCACTAAGACATATATCTGACAGTAACTTAACCACCCCCACCCCTTTATAAATAGTGGTAAGCTGCATAACAAAAACCTACGGTAACTAACTAACAAAAACCAGTTTTCACAAGTTTTGCTTAGATGTTGAAAGTCTGGATGGAAAATTTACAATTTTGACTTTTACCCACCTTATAAACATCATACTTGTCAATTGTGTCATCAAACATATAATAAAGAGCATTGAGGAAGTCCACTATTTGCATTGGCGTGCTTCTGCTGGACAATTCAGTAAACCCAACAACATCACTGAAGTAAACAGTGACCTCCTCGAAAAGCTCAGCCTCCACTTGCTGGTTGTTCATTAAAGCCTTGGCTACCTGAAAACAGAAAAAAAGAATGCGATTTACTACCTGAAAATAGAAGAGAAACACGTGGTTGGCTATCCTGAAAGTAGACGTGTTTTTAAGGCAGAGAAATGGATAGCTGCAGAGGTAGTCTCCACTAACAGAACCTACTCATCCACTTAATTACAGGGCATCAAGGTGTTCACTTGTTGCAGAAGCAGTTTGTTCAGCATTACTGCCAACAACACTGAAGTGTTCCCAGGAACACTATATAAACACTGCAGATGTTGCCCAATGGTGATATGGCCAGAGATTATACAAATATATATATTGGATGGCAAGGAGTCCAATAACACTCTATATTGGCCATCAACTATTTATTATATTCTCCCTCAACGATATGTCACAGGGAAACCTAGTTTCTACTTATAAAACCCTCTTATAGGCTAATCAAACTTTGGTTCAAGAAACCAGGTTGTATAAGTGCAAGCAACTTGGAATCCATGTATCGTGGAGAAAATGTATGTTTTAATAGAGCCAAGTAATTCATATTTCAGCTAGTGGTGGACGAGGATCGACTAGAGTCAAAAGTCGGTCGTTTCACACCATTAATCAGGCGCTTAGAAGCAAGCGGTTTTAGTCGGAATGCCTCACTAACCAGTGGGGTTATGAACAAATGCATTAGAATTTTTATCCAAAAAACGAACGTATGGGCGCTGCCATTTTGCTTTGGTCCATGTGACCCTTCTGAGTCAATCAGAAGTCTTAAAATATTGACGGATATCGTCACAGGACTTTCAAACCGTTTATGAACTGATCATCAGTCGGTTTCCCACAACCGACGAAAGGTTAGGAGTATGAAACCGACTCCAACCACTAACTTCGGCCCTCTGAAGTCTATTGCATGCTTCAATTGCCAAAATTACTTCAAGGGTCCACAGTCTTGTGGTATACCATATATATATATATATAATTTTTATTGACGGAAGATGTCAGAATAGACATATATGTCACAAGTACAAAAGATAAAAAGCAATCAAAAAATTATCCAAAGAAAGGGAATACAACAAAGGCTGTAGTTACAGATGGTACCAGCCACCAAATTAAAGTATTTACATAGAAGTTAACATTAGTTTAGCTGTTTATCCACTCCTTATAAAATCCAATCAGAATCTTTTATACATACAGCTTGTATCATAAACACAGTTATATTTTACATATATATAATACATATTAATATGTTCAACAAAATACATTCCTTATATAATGTGTACGATATAACTATTTACAGAGTGATTTTACTTCAAAATAGAGCTAAATATATATTAATTGATAGAAAGTATACATGTATATATTTACACAGATTATCTGACTTCACTTCTAGAAAACAAAATCACAAAGAGTTTTCATCATGGCAGTTCATGTGGGTAGTTTTAAAGTTCAAGATATATATGACTGCGCAATTTTTGAAGACGGATAAAGGCATTGTTTAAACATCAGCTTGTAAAAAGAAATTTTCCTAGGTTTATCAGCACCTCAGGCTCCCTGGATGTCATTATGGCTTTAAATTGTCCCATGTTGTTTAGTGTATTAAAGTTACCAATATATTTCCTTGCTATCATATTTAGATTTTCTCGAAATAAAGAGTAGCTTGGACAGGTCACAAGACAGTGTATTTCATCTTCAACTTCATTCAGATTAAATTTTAAACAGGTTCTATCCTCAGATGGTATTTTAGGCTTTTCATGTCTTCCTGTTTCTATACGGAGGTTATGATTGTGAGTTTCAAAAAGCTGTACGGTGTATGTGTATCTTACCATCTAAGGTCCATTTAGGTGGCAGAAAATGCATTAGTTCTTCTTCGTGTGATTTAGTGGAGCAATAATGTTTGCCATAACAGCTGGTTTACGGTATATGTAGTAAAAATTACAGTTCTTATTGGTGGGCTGTGTGCATATCGTAGATCAAGGTAATCTTTCCAAGACATAATTACATTCATTCAGCCAAAACAGGATAGATAGATAGATAGATAGATATGGGAAGTGCAGCCCTCTAAGGCAGGTTCTTGCCACTATTGAGGGTTGATTGATGAGGTGAGAGAGAGGAGGAGTCCACCCATGTTACACATTTACCCCATGGGTGGGATCTTTTACTTGCCCCAGCATAGACATGGAGTGCAAGAGACCGCCAATGTAACGTCTCATCTGAACGACATCCAGCTGCTGGGATGATGCTCATGAAGGGTGCCCGGGCCCGGGATTGAACCCAGGTCCTTCAAAGGAGCAGGTGAGCATCTTACCACTAGACCACCCAGGAGGTTACTCTTGTATCATCAAAATGTCTTCGGCGAGTTCATCTTCATATGCTATAACTACATTGCAGATACCCCTGACTTGGGGTGCATTAGGGCTTTACGTCCTGTATTTCTGCACCTGATGCACTAAATAGAACAGGCAGGGACTATGACAATGAGATGAGGAATGACATTAGGCTTGACCGGGGATTGAACCCAGTACCCAGTGGCTGGAAGCCTAGTGTGCTACCACTGAACTGTAAACAGTTCATAAAAAAAAACAGCTGACTCTAGACGGCTGTAGCGACCTGTACCTGTGGTCTAAACATGCTAAAGCCAGCTGCTTCTGTCCACTTCTATAACTAATAGTCGGCTTACACTATCAGAAAAGTGTAAACACTGGCAAATGTAAGAAATTAATCTGATATATCACAAAGATGTACTTTTAGATCAAATTCTGAGTATCCAGCAATGATAGCTTTGGCTCGGCTCAGTTTGATGGACTGTTTTTAATTAAACTAACTGTATGATTTAACAGTAAACAGTATGTTTGTTTTATATTTGTCTAGTATGTATTGTGCAAAAGTGGCAAATAAAGTGTATTGAGTCTGGGCCCCACCCCTAGATACCCATTATTATATAGTAGCCTATTTCAGATTCTGCGTCCAATAGTTCCTATTTGTGGAATCTTTACTCATCTTCTTTTTTTGCTTTCAATTCTAGATGGCCACATCCCAGAATAACACTCAGCTTAGGAGGTCATCCTGTTACTTGTCACTGAGAGAGATCACCAGAAAAAACTCATTTGGGTTTACCCAACCAGTAATGATGCGGAAACTGGATACGCAGATATAGCATCTTTAAGGAGATCGAAACAAATTACTCCTTCTCTGTAGGGTCTCATGGAATGGCAAGGTGATGTTGTGCAGAAAGAAAAGAAAAATGACATTGTTTATCTGTAGATATGGCATTATGTCATGTTCGTGGTGGATAAGTTGGCCAACATGTCATCATGATAATTTGTGTACATCAGAAATAATTGTAATCAGAAAGATTGTAAACAAAGCCAATTGTTTGGGACATGAAACTTTCTGAAATGCCATATGTTGAACATTCAGATGCTGATTTGTTAATTGAAACTAGAGACTATTCTCAGTGAAAACATTGCTATGTTTGTCAAATGGGGAAATGTGCTGTTGCAGCCGAGAAGTGAGTAATGGAGTTAGCCAAGGGGGAGTGTTGTCACTATTTTTATTCAATGTCTACATGGATGATCTCAGTATTATACTTAGTCGACAGCAATCAGGATGTACAATTGGTGATACAGTTATTAACCATCTCATGTACGCTGATGACCTTGTCCTAATTTCATCCTCAGCCTCAGGGCTCCAAAAATTAATTGATGAATGTTCTACCTATGGCTCTGTTGAGTTAGCACCTTTGAAGCAGTTATTAGAAATCTTGTCTATAAGTGAAAGGATCGACAGGTCTGAAAATAGTATTATTATGAATGTTATTAGTAGTGACGCCTTTTGGCATTCTTACATTAGAAGACATTGGGAGTCATTTTTATATTTGTATTGGACGAGCAGTTGAGTTGCATTGTACTGTTGTTTTGTGAATTCGTTTTTACAGTGCCATACAATAATACTCAGTAGTTAGGTAGTTATTAGAAGGATATGGACCCCCATATAATTAGACAGTAAAATATAAATGTTTTATATAAATAGCAACTTAATGTCTCCTGGAACTGAGTGGCACATTGACGAAACTGCTTCCGTGTGTGTATGACTTTGTACATTTGTATATTTGTAAATATCTACTATTGTATGTCACTTCATATTGTATGTCACTTCATATTGTATGTCAACATTCCCATCTCATATTGTATATCATTTCATATTGTTTACCATGTTGATAACAGTTAAGAGTACATCATGTATATATATATATATATATCTTATGCTTAGTGTCTAGTATTGTTATTGAACCTGAATTGTTGTGCTAAAACTATTTGTTGGTGCTTTTTAAACAGTATTATTACTATTTTTTGTTTAGTTCCGGGTGCTTTAGAATTTCTTAGACAGACAATGTAGTGTTGATTAGTATTAGTTGATTAGTATATTAGTCATAATATAGCTCCACTTATTTAATTATTTTAACTGTTGATCCATGTATTTCTATTATTTATATTTTTTTGCCATTTATTATTTTGTCATGCTGACACATGTATCAATTTGATATTTTGCTGTCAATAAAAATTTATATATATATATATATTGTAACTAATGTATGTGTGTGTCTGCAATAAAGATTAATAATAATAATAATTCTCAGTGTAGTTGCGGTTGAATTGGCTCAATACTTTGTTTCAACCTAATATTCTTGTATCAACCAGTAAGGTGCCACCACTGGGTCCAATATTCACGGTCGAGTCTAAGTTGGATGGGTGTTTCATCCCTCATCTCATTGCCATGGTCCCTGCTGTCCTAATAGCCCATCAGGTGCAGAAATACAGGACGTAAAGCCCCTTAGATGAACTATCTGGCTTGTGCTTTCCATAAATTACGCCAGCCATCTTGTTTAGCTGTGACAGATCTGTGCATATGGTTGAAATCAAGTACTATGTACAAGACATAGTAATGGCATGACGGTCAAGGCACAGCAATTATCTACTTGCATCATTCTGTTTTGCAAGGAGTGTGTCAAATCCATATGACCCACATTTCACACTTCTATAAACAACAATCACTGGTATTGACATTTAATTTATACATTATGTACCCACAACAAAGGGAGAAAGTTATATGATGCATGATATGATGGACACTATCTATTGATCATAAATGAGGCATTACTTTGGCACATAAGGCTTTCATATGCGTTGCAGTGGCACGGTACACTGGATATGAATGCAGCACGTGTTGTCTTGGCTTATGATATAAGAACTGAGTACCTTGTATAAATTAATTGGTTTTTGGTGTGACAAGGTCACTTCAGACTATGTGATTTCGCAACATTGCTAGATTGGTGTGAAAGTAGGTCAATTACTGCGCCCGTTGAATTAAATGTAGCGGCAAATAAAGTAGTTCTTTAAATATCGTAGAATGTGGCGTTATTATGGGTTCTTCAGTTTGGATTATTATCCGTTTTAGATTTTAATGGTAGTGATCCAAACTGTTACATTCCTTGCTCCCCCAGCAGGATCGTTGCTCCATCAGAAATCTGGCAGACCCTCAGGGCGATCGCCTTCTGCTAAGCGCCCCCAAGCAGAATAACGTTGCAATGATAGGAGAGGGTCTTCGTAGGAGACTGAGGTCATTTCTAAACTAAGCATTAACTGAATTTATGCAAAATTGCCTTGATTTCTAGACAATTGGCAGGGATAACTCTTATCAAATTTGCACTATACATTAAGGATAGATACAGTAGATATCAATAATATTGCAACTTTCATGATCATGAGCCGTAATAATCACGTGGCATGGCAGTTATTTTTTCGCCCTCAGTTGGCAACTGACATCATGCATTTCAAGGCATGTGATTGGACCGTCTCAACTTTTCTGAAATATATCCTGTTAGGTTGCTTTATTGTTTAAAGTGTTATCTGTTTGATCGTTTATAAATATTCCTTTGAGATTTTTAAAAATTATTTTCTACTATTTGTCAACGAGTTGTTTACCAAGTTTCTCATGAAACTTGGAATCTATGACAGCAAAAGAGGGATTAACATAGGACTAATTGATGTCATATTCTGAGTCTTTCAATTAGAACTCTTCGTGGGATAATAAGCTATAATACACAAAATTAAATGCATATTTTCACATTGTGGGAGTTATGATATAGCTATATACTTTCAAAATAAATATAAAAAACAATATAGTATCTTACAGATTTAGGCAGCATCTGACACAGCAGGTTGTCACTCCTTTGTTTTTCCAGCTGGATCAATTGTGCTTTCTCACGAGATTCTTTTGCGAATGTTTGGATAGATGACGTCATCTTGTGCACACTGGCAACGAGGAAAATTCCTGCTAGAACGACTCCAACTTGGACAATGCTTGACGTCACTACCTGGAAATAAACAATTGATGACAATGGGGTGACAGAGAAAGAGCAAGTGTATCTACAGCAGATTTCGTGGACTTTAAACTAAACACCAGATGACGTCATGTGAACCAAGGACTCCCATTGGCTAAAGCATGCATGTCCTCAGCCAATGAGAGTCCTGGATCCACATGACGCCTTCTGGAGTTAGAAGATGTTCTCAACAAGTGAAATCACATTTAGTTATCCCTGCAAACACAAACAGGTTGTAACATTTAAGCAACAACATTTTACTAATATTGTCACAATATTAAAGTTTGGACCTGGAAAAACATGCTAGTCATATTTTCAAGTAATATTCCCAGAACATGTTGACAACATTCAATATTGTAGAACACGTCACAAAGTAATATTATGGACTCCCAAATTTGCAGCAATATTTGAGATAATATATGCCAAAATATCAGTAAAACATATTAATTAAAACTAACATTATGACAATATATGTAGAGCATATTGTCACATAATAAAAGTGGGGACCCTATAAAAGCTTGCAGAAATATCATAAATGATATCACCAAACAAAATTGTCAAAATAATTTCATCATGTGAATTATATTATGAAATATTGCCGTAACATTCCAACAATGTTTTTTTGGATAAATATTTTGCCAACAGGCCAGTGTCAGTCAAAAGTTTTATTGTATTACGTTCCCTTTTCTAGGAAACCATAGAATTAATGCGAAGAGCATTCTGAACGCTGGTTCTGGACAGATCTCCATAGTTTATTGGTGCATGATACAAGAGCAGCTCAGTTTCTCCATAAAACTCAGTCGCAGCTGTTGAGCTGAACCTTTGTCCGACATAACACACTGAAGTAACTGAAAAATCTATTTTCAATCTTTTTTTGCTGCCTTTGTTCTAAAACCATCCAGAGCGAACTTCCTTCAGTCGGACGTCAGGCGACTCGTACAAAATAAAGCACTTCCTGTTGTCATATTGAGTGGAGTAAAAAAAAAAATTGCCTCATAAAAAAATGTCCAATTCCTTTGTTAAAAAGTGCACACATATTCTCATATATCTCACCTTAATGGCACCCTAAAAAAATAAGGCCACCTCTCATATAACCTCATCAATAAGGCGACACAATATTGAGCTCATGTGAAATAAGAATTCTTACAGTTTATTGATGCGTAGGGGATTCGACCCCCTATTGATTGTTAAGTGACATATCTTACATATCCAATTGATGTGGCACTGCCAAGCTTTGATTTAAACTCTTTTGGTATTTTTTATTAATGCTGGTCTTCTGTATTGTGATAAACCATCAAGGTGTGGGTGTAGGTGTATGTTCTTGATGAACCCGTTTCATGGTGTTGCTGCTGTTCCAGTTATATGACTGCACTATCGAATTTTTCATATCAAAGGCAAAAATTTGACCTTATCACAGTAAATCCATGGGCATCAAAAGTTACCGCGATGCTGGGTAACTTTGGCCACCCATTATTTTGTTATAAATATCAGTTTCAAGCTGGTTGGTATATTTATTTTTGGCATGAAATGCATCAGTTCTTCCAGGTTTGTTGAGGTAGAGCCAATATTATTTTCCAACAGCTAAAGATACACCCCCAAAAATAAACCATGCCCAAAAAACCAACCTTTGGGTTTTTGGCTTGTATACCATACCAGTTTGATTTCTTAAAACACCAATATATTGGGAATACCTGGAAATATCAGTTTTGGTGTTTGGAAAAATCTGAATTTCTGGTGTTTCACAAAACTTACAAACTAAAATATTCAAAACTGTCGGAATGGAGTATCACAGGTGGCGAGTTCACATTTCCCTCACTTTTTGTCTGTTAAAAAAGGACACAAAGATAAACAATGATTACACCACTGTGTGGATAATCCTGCAGATATTTGAAAAACCAGTGTCCAATTATATTTTGTAATTTAGGTTCTTTTTTAAATCCATTGGTTTTTAATTGCATTAGCTGAAAATGGGTCATTATTACGACATGGCTGTTCTATATGAGTGCGTTCATAACACAATCATTACATGTACATAAATTGATTGGTTCATTAAACTAGGCCAGGGCCATTAAGAACCTTCAAAACATGAGCCGTTAACAAGCAACTTGGCAAATTGCCAGGCAGGAACCCTGGTCAGGACAGAATCGTCAAATATTATAGCTTCCTGGTATCCATGGCAACTGTCACACTATCTAATAGTTACGTATCTTTGCTAACTAGATCTCAGTCGTTCCAGATCGAACGTCCCTGACATAAAAACTTCAGCTGCCTTAATCTTTCGAATGACATAATCTAAGATCCAAATAACATGCCCTTGAACTGACCAACTCCATTCAGCAGCGCCACCAGCTGTGTTTTATTAGTTATCAATGGCTTTTGAAGATGCTGCTAACTATCGTGTTTCTAGTGGCTATAAAGTTGTGTAATCTGCACTTTCCATGTAATCAATGAACTGCTTATACAAAGACTATAAATAGTTTATAAAAACACGGAACTAACTGCAAAAGAAACTTTGGGTAGGTTTCTTTTTTTCACTAACAGTGCTTAAGATGTTTCTCTGAAGCATCACAAAGACTGGAAGTTCTCATTTAATAAAACTCGAATTTATCTGAAATTTTACCTGGCGTGATTATATTATTATATTACTTAATCATAGTACATAGGGGTATCTCTGGCTGCCTATGAAAGAAAGAAAAAACATCAATCAATATGTAAGAGTAAATAGGCAAAACCCCTGATAGAAATCCATTTTGCAGTATTACTGGTGTTCTATAATTGTTTCTGTCATTGAATGTCCCATTTCTTTGCTAAAACTTTTACCTCATCATTGCAAAAGCCATGGGTGGTCTAAGTTACCATGATGCCGGGTAAATTTGAAGCCCGTTGGGTAATTTTGGATGCCCATTATTTGGCTAAGTAAATTGGTTATGATTATGAGTTTCAAAAGGCTTTATCAGGTCCATTAAGGTGGCATGAATATGCATAAAGTCTTCTGCATATTTTTGTTTCGGTAGAGCCAATAATGTTTGCTGAAGTGGACAAAGATACCCTGTTTTACAGTATCATGCAAAAAGCACTGTGGTATGGCAAACGCATATAAATAATGTCTTTCAATTAAGGAACATAAAAAAAAAACAAAAAAAAAAAACAGTTATACCATTAGTGTTATCAAGTGACGCAATGCCACTGTTTCTATGAAATAAAAAACACTTCGTGAACTAGCCTCTACCCGTCATTAATTTAGGTTACTATCAAGAGCTCAACTTTTCACGCATTACTTAGCACCCTGCAAATGGCAACAGAGCTATGAGGACCAGCGCTATCGGGCCAGCAGCATACACAACCCAAACTTGATAAGTGATATTTACATGAGATTTCTTTTAGTTTATCCAACTTTTTGGGGTGAAGTTATAAATTTCTCAGCAATTGCGTAAGTGTAGGAGATAACGAGTCAACTGGAGTGCTTTACATGCAATGGTTATTTCTTCAAGAACACTGTTTCTTAAGAATGTTTGGTACACGTGCGTCTTGTGGCAAGAGGCTGCTAATTTGCCCATTGATCAAAGACCATCTTCTCCTGCCGTTGCTTTTAGTAGTTAAGTAGTATTAGTATACAGTTGGTTTCATTAAAAACGGCCTGTCAACCTGAACCTAAACAAAACCAGACAACTTCTGCCATACCATGGCTACTTGCCACTAAACAGAACTGCCTGGCCATAGCTGGCTACTCAAAGCCAGATTTAAAAGTACATATTTATGATATATTAGTTACATTTCTTACATTTTCCAAGGTTTATATTTCTTCAGTGGTGGTAGGTGCAAGCCGACTATAAGCTAGGAGTAGACCGAAGCAGCTAACTTTAGCCAGTTATAGCTACAGCCAGGAATAGGTGGCTACAGCTATATATGTTGGCCGTATTTTATGAAATTAACTGTATACTGCAGCTGGGTGGTCCAGCGGTCCAAACACTACACAGATATGTGATATGTGACGATGTACAGAATGAAGGACAAGAATGACCAGTGTGATCATCTCTACATGTAGTATTCTCCTGTTAACTAGCTAACCATACTTATCTATCCATACCATAGCCAGATGTTAATGACCTTTTGGGTTAAAACGTCATTAATTCAACGGTAGACTCCAGGTGGTGGGTGGGTGGTGGGAGTAGGGCTTTATGTCTTGTATTTCTGCACCTGATGGGCTAATTAGGACAGGCAGGGACCATGGCAATGAGACGAAGGATGAAACAGCCATCCAACTTAGACTCGACCGGGATTCGAACCGGGGACCCAGTGGTTGGAAGCCCAGCGCGCTACCACTGAGCTAGGCCCCCGCCCTAATGGTAGACTCCAGGCCTTATCATTTCATCATTACATCTACCTTTGGTAGTTGGCCATATAAACTGGTTAAGCTTCAGATGAGTAGCATTTTACAATAATCAGCTTTTTTCTAATAATAATTTTAATTAAAAAAGTGGTTTGGAGAAGAAGGATCCGCACCGGCGAACCCACTTAGTTTGGGGGAATAAAGCCAGAAGAAGAAGAAGAAAGCAGGCTCATGAGATGTCAAACTCAGTACAACATAATCATTCTATGACGTCACCAATATGCAAATTATCTTACCTTCGTTGATGCTGCCTGTAAACTTCTATCTAATTGTTTGAGAATCTGTTGTTCTACGTAGTCTCTAGTTTCTTGGAGGATTTTGATGAGCAAGGTCATGTTGGAATAAAAGTAGTCCCCCTCCAGCGAAAAACCTTGACGTGTTACTCCGGTTTCATTTGTTATGATCACTTTAGCATTTTCATACGACGGCCTTAAACAAAATTTAGGATACATGTATCGACAAAAATTTACAGGCATTACTGTAACACACGTTTTCAGAAGTTATAGTCTACATCAATATTGGCATGCAATGAACGATAATCACTTTAATATCCTCGAATAGTGTTATATCACTTTTATTAAATGCAACAAAATGGCTGTTAATAATTGCAATATGAAAAAGAGTTATGGTCTGTTTCCCTCGTTGTGCAACTAACTTGATTATTCCATGGCAAATTACACACTCGATAAGTATTAAACTAAACGAAACCAAACGTGCATATTTCGATTGGCTCATCATGAAAAGAAAGTCAACGGTAATTCCTTGAGTCAGTTCTGAATTCTTATGAGCCTACAAGGTTGATTGGTGTAATGCTGTATGCATGAAAAGATAACTGAGTGCATGATGTGGATTATAACGTTAGTTTAAAGGATTAAACACTTACAAGACTGTTGGATTAGCATCCAGTTTTTCTTTGTAAACATCTCGAACAGTAGGTACAGCGTTGAATGTAGAATCAATATGGTCCTGAGCAAGTGCCTCTTCGCTGATGAACAGATACAACTCTGAAGGTTTCAATTCTCGGACGAAGTAATATTCAAGAATGAAGGAAGAAGCCACTCCGTAATTCTCCTTCGCTCGGACGAGAGAACGATAGGCCAACAACAGCTGCCAAACACCGTCCAGTTCAATGTTACTGGCAATATACTTCAATTCTAACAACATAATGTGATTGGCACTGTTGTAGAATGTGATTGCATTGTACAGGGACACTTCACTCTGCAAAACAAGTCCTCTTTCATACTCTAGTTGGTCAACCATGGCTTGTCTACTGCTCAGGGAGTCAATCGATTCGTCTAATGGCCACGGATCGAGGCTTCCGATCAAGCCATCTGTTTCAGAGAATGCTCTAATAACCTTACTGATGTAAGTGAAGTTGTTTTTGGCCAGGAATAAGACAACGGCAGCTCTCTCCAACTGCAGGGCATGGATCAAACCACCAATGCCATGAGCTCTGTCAATTCTGCCCTTGATGTCTTCAATCGTTCTTCGCTCTGCTAATGCGGAGGATGTGTCAGTCGCAGAGTAGATGACCAGCCCTGAGATGGGAATGAAGAGGAAGAAAATCATCCGTCCCATCTGCATCCGTCTTCCCATCTGAAATGTAAATGCAATCATTGTTATATTTTAACTGATATTGTAAATGTTTCTGTGAGGAGAGTGCCCCACACAAGGAATCAAACCCCATAGGCACCAAAACTGGGGAATGCCCAAATGCCAGAGACATTTGATTCACAGGGCAGTGAGTGCCTCATCTAAGGTCAGTGCTGTCTCCTCTAAGGTTCGCGACCATTTGTAAGCTTTCTTCAGGCAGCCATATCTAAAAAGCATTTTTGAGATGGGGTTCAAAAACAGTACAGGTTTGAACCCAAACATCCAGCCTATTGCCCTGCACAGTACTAAATTTTGGCATACAGTGAGAAGTAGCCATGTTAACCAGCTACATGTACAAAGCACTATCAATCCAATTATTGGGTTATTAAATTCTCCATCATAGGAGAAGAACAACCCAATCTTACACCATCTTAGATTTAATATCATTATCCACCAAAAAAGAGTTTCAAAAACCTTTCTATCTATTTAAACGTAAATATTGCTAGGTTTTTAGTCTGTTATTGATGACAGGCTCTTTTGACAAACTATAAATTATTACAAATTATACCTTCGGAAGGCCTGTTCAAGGTTACACCTTTTTCACTGCCTTCTGCCAAGTACCCATTTAAATATCTATGCATGGAGGAACTGAGCAGATCCTCTGTACTCTTTATTCGACTAGAGCTCTACCCAGGTGTAACTGGGTACTTGATAACAGGCTGCATGCTGGGTGTATGCTCCCCAGGGAGTTGAGGAAGGCTCAAGTTTGATAAGGCCTGGCAAGGGTGTAATTGTGAAGTTGGCAGAGTACGTCAGAATTGAGATGATAGATCAACACTCACTGCATATACCTCATTAAACTATGAAAGCACAGCAATTGACAGAGAATGATTTCATAGTTCACAAAAGCAACCTCTATTAATTAAATAAAGGCATTTATGGTAAAAAAAAATCTTTCACTGCAAAGCAACTATTATTACATCCAATATAAAGGCCTTTGCTTTATGCTTAAAGACACCTTCATCTTACCAAAAACAGAATTATTACATTAATAAGTCATGTAATACCTAATTTGGGAGATCGGTAACATGCAGAATGTAATTTATATTACATGTACTGCTTTGATAACTAAAACCTAAATCCACAACTATTTTTGGCTCAATAACAATCATCTTGATAAAGGGACAAATTATCGCAAAGAAACATGATGTATGTTACATACAATTAATACCAATTTTTCAGCTTTACAATCGTCATTATAATCTATCATGTAACACTATTACTAAACCAAACTCCTGCAACCCTTCTTTCTACCACTGGGTCCTGGGTTCAATTCCTGGTCAAGCCTAAGTTGGATGGCTGTTTCATCCATCATCTCATGGCCATGGTCCCTGCCTGTCCTAATTAGCCCATCAGGTGCAGAAATACAGGACATAAAGCTTTCACGCACAAATCATGAGGTAGCAGGTTGGAATTCTCAACATGGGAGGTGGAAGCAGGTTATTGTTATCACTGTAAAAGTTCATTTTCGTCCGGCGGGCGGGTGTAACACTATCGTTTCTGGAGCAGAACTCTTAACACTAATGCACTTACCCTAACGAAATCTTGCACAGTAATACTCTGTTTGGCCTTGTGGTGCCTTTTGATGGTCACATTGACATATGGCGGCTATGTTTTACAAAATTTTGAAAAAATAGAAAAACAAATTGTTCCGTTTCCAGAGCAAAACTCTGACACTACTGCACCTTCATGCTTAAAACATTGCCATAATATGTCTAAAATAGTTTAGTGGTGTTTTTTGGGTGTCTCAGTTGGGTGTGAAGCCCTGACGCCATGTTGTTCCCATTACTTTTTTAGCTGCGTAAAGGACTTGGGATGACCTGCCAAGTTTTCTGTCATCGCGGTCAGTCAAAACTCGAGGTTTTTCCACTTCTGGCTCGGTCACCATGGCTTTCAGTCATTTGCCTGCATTTTATGGCTTCTTTAACAGCTTATTGAGACCACTTTAGGTTTTTCGCAACCCGCCCCACGAATTTCCCAACCCGCGGGTTCTAGTTTATCAAATGGCATGGAGAACCACAAAATGGAAGTTTTATAAATCTAAATGCAAGCAACCCGCCCCACGAATTTCCCAACCCGCGGGTTCTAGTTTATCAAATGGCATGGAGAACCACAAAATGGAAGTTTCATAAATCTAAATGCAAGCAACAACGTAAATCCCAACTACTAGCTGATAAAACCAAATTGTTTATACCAATTAATTCAAGTTGGTAATTTTCACCATAGCAATTTTTAATTGCCGCATCTCTGTGACCATGAGAAACAGTCTTAATAATGACATTATATAGGAAGTCAAACAATTGAATTTTTGAAATTAACTGATACAGAGAGCTGTTTGTATGGGTTAGAAAGTCAGGGTTTGACATGAAAAAAGCAAATTACCAAAGTGGACATTTTATTATGGATCCTACTTTAATAAGCCATGTGGGACATTCCACAGAAACGGTGCACTTTTGGCATTTCTAGTGCAAAAAAAAAATGAAATTTTCAATCTTTAAAAAATCCATTAAAATTATGCATTTTCATACACTTCAAAACATGTTTCATCTTTTATATTTAAATTGGTTGGTCATGTGACCTGTTATATCAGTTATTATGGTAACAGATTTATCAGATTTGTTAGATTCTATATTTTGAATCTAATATAATTTGTTTCATAATTTAAATCAAACAGTTATTAATTGCATTAATTTCATGATTGTGTTTACTCTATCAGCTGATTTCAGGATTTGCTGATCTCAGTTGTACTACATTGACATATTTAGTGTGTATGTTTGCTATTTTAATCAAATGTTTGTCACAGTGTACACAGTTGTCAGGTGTCAGGTTATAATGTCAAACAATGTGTCATTTAGGGGCACCACTCTTTATACTTCAATGAATTCATGTCAATGCAAATTATCCAGAACTTGATTATTGCATTCTGGGAGGCAGGAAGTCGTATGATGTAGGTCATAGAGCTTGGTTCTTGGCAGACCTACAGACTTTCAAAGTGAACACACTTAAGGTTTTGTCTGTGAATTTTTATGCCAGGATGGTTTCAGTAAGGTGAGCTTATTTATAATTATTTATGGTTTCTTAATGTTATCTTATAGCTTTTACCTGTGTTGTGTTCATGAGTTTTAGATACACACACAAAAAAGCTGGGTTAAAAGTTATAAAATTGCCATGTAAAAATTGCCATGTCATGATGTAATATGAATGGAAAATTCCCAAATTTTTTGTTCTTTATTTATTTATTGGTGCATCAAAATTTTGGCTTCAATTGAATCAGGTCAATTGAATTTGTATCCTCTTCATTATCCATAGATCTGTCAGCATATAGGAAGACTTACAGTTGTAACAATGTACTGGTTAATTGTGTAGAAAATTGGAGGAAGGCCCTTGACAATAACTGCCACGTTGGCTGCATACTTATTGACTTATCTAAAGCTTTTGACAGCCTGCCTCATGGCCTATTAATTGCAAAGTTACATGTATATGGTTTATCATGTGAAACCTGTTCATTCCTATTGGACTACTTAAAAAATAGAAAAGAAATTGTGAAACTAGGTAACATTAAAAGCGAATGGTTAAATTTGAAAACTGGTGTTCCCCAAGGTTCTCTCTTAGGTCCTTTCTTATTTAACATTTACATAAATGATTTTATGTTTGAATTAAATAGTTCTTGCCACGTTTACAATTATGCTGACGATAACACCTTATGTTATGCACACAGAGACCCAATGGTCATAAAGGACAAACTAGAAGAGGCTTCAACTCGAGCAATTTCATGGTTCAAAAATAATTTTATGAAAGCAAATGCATCTAAATTCCAAGCGATATGTCTGAGTAGAGAAAATGTTTCCATAGATTTTGTGATTGACAATCAAAAAATATAGTCTGAATCTGTTGTTAAGCTGTTAGGTATCAACATTGACAACAAACTAAATTTTGACTGCCATGTATCAATTATCAGCAGAAAGGCAGCAAAACAAATAATGCACTCCAAAGATTATGCAAACACATTGATTACACAAGTAAACTTAGAATATATGAATCATTTATCTCCTCTAACTTTGTCTATTGTACAGTTTTATATAATACTTTCACTATAGGACAAAACAAGAAACTTGAGAAACTAAATGAAAGAGCAATACGATTAGTTTGCAATGATTATGATAGCCGATACAACCACCTGCTAGAAAGAACATGCAAAAAAATGCTTTATGTAACAAGGAAAACTAGTCTAGTGGATTTTGTTTACAAAGTACTCCATGACATGGCAAGACCTATCACAAGTTCATTCTTCACTAGGCAGATTACGCCATATGAGATGAGAGATAATCTTAAGCTAGTGAAGCCTGTTTACTATTATATATCAAGGTGCTTTGATTTGGAATTCCTTACCTGTTGAACTAAAACAAGTAGATGATTTAGCTAAGTTCAAAGATTTATTAAGACGTTGTAATTCCTTAGAAAGGTGTAATTGTGGATCATGTATAATCTGTCAACAAAATAATTTATGATCATTGAGTAGTTAAGTCATAATCTCATTCTAATCATCTGTATATATCTTCTTTCATTGTTATTGTTATTTTTATCAGTCGGCTAAAAGCTTTATAGCTTATGTTTTATTCAAAGGGGGCAGCAGGGCTGCCCCCTTTGTATGCAACGGTCGTGGGAAGCAGTTGCAAACCCCACGTATCCGCTTTTACAACTAGGTCGGCGGCAAATTTGAAAACGTATGTTAAGTCAATGAGCACGAAAACACCCTGCGTGTGTGACGCGA
Organism: Alitta virens; assembly: GCA_932294295.1. NCBI lineage: Eukaryota > Metazoa > Annelida > Polychaeta > Phyllodocida > Nereididae > Alitta > Alitta virens. Next base: position 39,066,043 of record OW028579.1, on the reverse strand, counting down.
TTCAGGCCAGAGAAATGACTCCACACACTTGCCGTTTCGTCAGCTGCCACGCAAATTCTTTCTTCCGAGCTGTATAGTTTTTAGTAGCATTTCGTTGAGTGGAAATTGGTGCAAATCGCCGTTAAAAGATGCATTTTTCACGCTGTACCTCTCTGATGAACAAGATGGCGAACTCCAGCGGAAATAAACGAAGTTCGTTGTATGGCTTCATGCATGTTCGGGCAAGAGGCCCCCGGCGGGGAATTCTTGCAGTGTCTTAGCGTTGATTGGTCCTTTCGATTTTGAAAACCTACTGGGGGCCTCTTTTCGTATTTTAGTGTATTCGCGCATGCTCAGTGACGTGTCTAGACAGCTATGTAGGTCACTGCTACAACAGAACCAAATGGCCGTGGAAATTGCCGCATAACACGGTGAATTTTGCCATTTTGAGACGGAGTGGATACTGTATTTGTTCAGAAAGGTATTCTATGACTTTCTGGCTTTAATTTAATGTATACTTTGAGAAATTTGATCAACTTTTGACGAAGTTATGCGCTCCGGTCGCTTTGATAATGTTACTGTCAGCTGTCAAATGGTACGGACGTCAAACATGTATACAACAGTCCTCCAGCCGCCTTTGTTGCACATCTAAAAATTAAAATGCTCAAGTATCATATCAGTAAACCATAAATATAGTTATTCTGTCCCTAAGATGCAAAATATAAACCAATTTCCTTTCAAAACGTAACTAAGATCGTCATGATTATCAGTGACAACCGCCATTTTGATTACTTTGTGTTATGCGCTGTGAATGGTCGAAATGAGTAGTTCCAAAATATAACAGCGAATCAGTGATTAGCTTGCTTGGAGCAGTATCAAGTCAAAACGTCTGACAACCAAAATGTCCAAACCTGAAATGTCCGATTCTCTAAACGTCCTATTTGAATAATAAATTTGTTTTACTTATATATAGCTATGAATATGTATCGCCGATACGTATCATGTATTGATGATGCATATCGTATCGTTTGAATCATACGATTCAGAGCCCTATACTAAATATCCACAATTGTATTAAGATAACAATAGGATAATACTGAACAGAAATATTTACAAAAGGTTATGTTTAAAAATTACAGAATATTGAGATGTTTACTCTTCCACAGGTCCATTAAATGTGGCATCTTTCTTAACCAATTCCATGGATGAAATTGTGCCCCCAATAAAAGCTTCCCAAAACTAATTTAGAACATTAATTTGTTAAATTGTCAAAAATATGTCAGAATTACATTGGACATTTTTTGAAATAATAACTTTCAATTGAGAGCTATTCCTGAGAGATAATAACCCATCGTAAGAATTGTTATGCAATAATTAAGTAGCTCATAGATCTCTAAGACAAGAAGGTTGCAAGGCATGATGACTTTTGTTCAATTTATTTATTAATAAGCATGACTCGCATAATAAGTGTCTTGGCCTGGGAGTGGCCAAGACTATCTATCGGATGTGAATTCCAAGAAGTAATATGTAACTATACAACAGTAATGAAAACTAATTTGTAAAAATCTGGCCAAAGAAAAAGTACAGAACAAGTCTTTGTGGTTCTGTACGACTTTCTTGAAATTATTATGCATCATTTGATATGTACCAAGAAGTAATATGTAATTATCAATTAGCAAGCATATTTATACATTAAAGACATTGTAAAACTAAAGAAAAAATCGATGTCAAAAATATTAATGTGGCATTCATTTAATATCAATTAGCAAGCATGTGCCGTTTATGTGATTATAGATCACTAGGTTACAATAGCAATTAAATTAACAAGTAGAAGCCGTTTTCTGTGATTCTGTACGCTGAGGTGTTTTTCTTTTATTCACCATTGTATTTAGTTGGTCCATCGTGCATCACATGCTTATAAATAAGCTATTACAATTCAATTATATTGGCATTAGATGTTTATTTTCTGCAAGTACATCATAGCAATAATGTAACACCATTCTGCACTTTTATGCAGGTGACGAATCGGGTGACGCATCGACCAGTTCCGGGTGACGAACAGACTTTTTTCGGGTGATGGCTGGACCTGTTTTGGCAGGGACGAATTGCGCAGTGACGAATCGCCCTGCTACCATCATCTCAGTTAGTCCTTTCGCCCAGGCCGAACTGGCTGAAGGTCGAATCGACTAGCATTCTTCATGGTTACTGTAGTTCGCTTTGATAATGTCAGCTGTCAAATGGTACGGACGTCGAACATGTATACAACAGTCCTCCAGCCCCCTTTGTTGCACATCTTATGTGCTCTAGTTGTTTTGTCTTGCACCTCCGACTAAAAATATAGTTTTATCTTATCTTATCTTAACAGGAAGGACAGTAACAGGGTTGACATTTAGGGAAACTTTATGCAATATCTGAAAGGGGAATGCAGGTAATATTAGTTTCCATTGCTTTTTGTAATAATGGAGTGCTTTCAGAATTGCTTTTAAGCTATTTTTTTTATGATAAATAGCTTCCTTTTTGTATCAGAATCTCAATCCATAACATATCCTATAATTAGCAGAACTCATAGAGATATAGATACTTACTAAGATTGGTTTTACAAATAATCTTCTGAGCCTTGTGAAGATTGCCAGTGACATCAATGCTGTTTGTGTACATTTAAGCTATGGCCAGATCACTGATCTTCACATCCTTGAAAATGACTTAAATCCTAACTATGGCACATTTGTCTTCCTTGAATAAAATGAAGCAACTTTGAATTGAGGACCATATGTCAAAAGTGCCTGGTTTTATTGTACCAAGGTATTTATTAAATCTTAACAGTTCCCTCCTCCAACATCAATGGACTCCTCCATGTTAGTCTGATTTCCCAGAAATTGGCATGGTTCATTTTGGTCTTAGGGCTTGTGAAGGTTTTCAACAAATATCTGTTGGAGGCCCATCATATAAAATGCCTAGCGACTCAACAAAAGCTTAACATCTACTTACATTATTTCATTCCTATGAAAACTAATGTGATTTGAATGGTAACTGTTGTGCTTTTGCTGTTAACAAAAATCCATCATGAATTTGTGCTTGTGATGCTCATGGCAGGCATCTGGCTATGATTGGCCAGTTGAGTGACACACCCACACTCTGACCTATAAAATGAATGAAACTGGCCACACACACTCACTGTTCTCACTCTTTCTTAATAGCACAAATTGGATTTGTCCATTGCTCTTTACGTTTCTGATAGCTGATTGCATTTGAAACTACACTGTAATTAATTTCAAGTAATTACACAAGGCCATATTGAAATGAAATTATTTCTCAAACTGTTTTAAACAGCAGATATGCAGTTAAAAAATGCTGCACTCACTGAACCTGTCAAATATGTATGTTAATGTTAAAAAATGAAACATGATTTTTTTTAAATTTGGATCTGAATTATTCTATTAGATTTGCAAAAAATGTCGCATTTTTCTGAATTACAAAATACTAAAAGTATTAAGGTTTATAAAAAAAAGAACTATAAAAAAATTCAATGCAGCTTAATGGCAGGAAAGTTCGCCATTAAAACAAAGACATAAATTAATATGAACTATACTAATTGATTGTAATATTTTGACATGATACCTTGTCAGTATCTGTTATCTGCAATTAACCCTTTAGTCTGTACAAAATAGTTCAATTCATTTTTTTTTTTTTTTGCATGTCTAGACTACGTTAACAAGTTCTGATACAGGTCTCTTTTTTAAAGAGAGCTTTTCTTTTTAACCTTGGTAACTTTCTTTAAATATAGAAAAATATTATTTGAAGTGTATAAGATAAGCAGACATCCTGAAGTCCCCCATATCGCAGCTTACATCTTTTAAAAAGATGCGCCAACCTAACAATTTTTGTTTTTCATCTAGAAGAATTTTAATACCATGTTAACAGGAGTGACATTGATTCTGTGGACAAACTTTAACAAATGAGTAATGTTACTGAAACCGCAAATATTTCAAAATTTTCTTTGCCAGTTGACAATTCGACTTCTCCTGAATATAATAATGTGAATATCATAAATATGATTTTTAACCTAAATTCTTTGAGTAGGGTAAATAGATGTATACAATTAGGTGTGGGACATTCCCTTTTTGCTGCCTTTTATAGCAAGAAGAGCCGTTTCTGGGGAATGACCCATGTATTAAACAGGGCCTCATTGAAACACATATTTTCTGAATGAGCCACGCTGGAAAAATATATGTTCTTAATGAAAATCACTAAATAAATAAACCTACCGCTGTTGCAGGAGCATCCGAGCAGCACTGCTCCCTCCATCCTTTCGGTGGCTCGGGAAGCTCAGTAAATGAATCAACCGCCGCATGTTTCACCTCAGAAAGAGCTGAATAATCACCCCATGATTTGACGCCTGAAGTCTTCCTCTTATCTTCTACCTTGTCGTTTCCCATTGTCATTTTAATCCAATTAAAACCGATTGTTCAGATGACTGAGGCTGCTGATTTGGCTTATGTGGAAACTGACATTTGTCTCACACTGCAAAATAATCAAAATTGATGTCGTTTATAATAACAATATCTTCTTAAAGTAGGAGTGATGCACCCTTCTTAGAACTTTTATTTGATATTTTCTCTTTGTAAAAATATTGTTGTATCATTTGGTTTTAAGGGCATCTACTCGTTTGTAATTTAGTTGTGTAAACCTGTCCAAAATATTTGTTTGAGATTGTTGCCAGTATGACAGAAAATATTTAATTTACACAAATATATTATTTTAAATCATGTAAAAAAACATGCACCAATATATAACTTTGCCTTATATGATACAGCATAATTGCCCCCAAACCAATTAAAATACATAGGAATTGAATACTTTTTTTTGTGTAATAATACAGGTTTGTAGTCAAATTTTCGTATTAAATTCAGTAGAAATTCAATTGAAAATCTTTGCTTAATATGTTAGCAGCTCGGTGGGATGATGAGACCTACCTTCAAGCTCGTTCCCCGGCAGCATTCGGAATTGCAAAACACGACTGCAGACGTTTGTCTAAATCTTGCGCACCTTGTAGGTCATGTGACTTGGACAACAAATTAGAGAGCAGTAGGATAACGAGGCTGTGGTTGCAATCAATGGCGTCTTGGCCTCTTGGGTGTCATGGTGGCATTCTGATTCTCAATACTTCTTTGAAGTGTCCATGGCAGGCGCGAATCTAGAGGGGGACGCCCCCACTCCCGTTCAGCGTCGATTTTACACAAAATAATCAGAGAGAGGCACAGGCTATTTAATGACGGCGCCCCCCCCCCCCGTCTGAAATTTTCTGGATCCGCCGCTGCATGGGTTTACAAGACTACACAAATCGACTGCATTTTATAACCACACACAGCTACCTGTTCTACATCTTAATTAAAAACTACCCTGGATTTAGGCCATTGCGATTGATCTTTTATTTATTAAAATGTAATAATTTACATGTATTGCATTATTGGCAAAACTGATCAACATAGGTATGGCATATTGCAGAGTAGGTGTCCCTAATTCCGTGATGGACCTAATAGCGTACTCTTTACCCTAATAAACAACTGGTGGCCAAGACACATACATTAACAATGAATTATATTTTGATGTGTGGCAATGATGACAGTGAAAACTAAATTTAAGCAGTTGTGGATTAAGGTTGCTGGTTTTCACGGAATTAGGTAGGCACAGTAATTAATTATAAGAGATTAGACCTAATAATTGGGACTTAAAATTATATGAAACATAAATATTAATCTCTTTTCTATGTCTGGTTGCTAATTCTCCAGCTATGTTGATCTTTTTAATGACACCATTGTAACGGATATGTTTTAAAATTTCTTTGATACATATATATGTTATTATGACCTATTTTCCAAGGTCACTCAGTCATAGCAGGGGAAAATTTACATTTTAGAAATTGGGCATTTAATACTTTCTAACCTGGAATACGGTGTTTTACAAACATTTATTACATACATTTAATTATGAAATGATGACTTGGTGTACGTATCATCTGAGGTTACAGTAATGGGTACCCTGCTGGCAGTCGTGGGTTCCAAACCTGGTCTAAACATTTTACCATGGGTTCTGATGGAGTTGTGGAGTTGATTCCTCAGTTAGTGTCTTGTATCAAATCAATTGAATTGAATTTATTGATTCATTCATTCGACATCACATACATAACAAACATTAAACACATTTCACATCAATATCGTATAGGCCTATTCATCACCCAGTGATATTCATACATTAATTAAATAATAATATGCGCATACAAATCACTGGCATAGACTATCATATTCGTATATAACCCTTGGGTAGATAAATGCAGGTAACACGAAAACAGACATCCACACTTATCATTGTGGCGTTTGTCATGCTAGCTAATAATACTGATATTGACTGCTTACAGCCAATTTCATACTTGGAAACTAATCTCATAGACTTGGAAGCTAAACGCCAGAGGACGTCATGTGAATCCAGGACTCCCATTGGTTAAGGCAATCCCTCGACCAATAAGAGTCCTGGACTCCCATGACGTCACCTGGCGTTTAGTTTCCAAGACTATGAAGATTGGTTTCCAAGTGTAATTGTTTACAAGAATGTAGGCCTTATGTATATCAATACTTTTTGAGTACTTACAGTTAGTTTCATTATATATATAATTCTTTATTCAGGCAAAAAGAGCATAATAATAATTTTACATGTGATAAAAACGAATTGATAAAATAATTATAAAATCAGGACAAAACGAATTAGTTAGTACATGAAAATTCTAAAATTGTCATAATCTCATCTTTTTCTAAAAACATTTAACTAAAATCATCTCTCATATCACAGAGTTCTTTGATCTGCATACCAATTTTAATATCATACTTTGCTATTCCAGACACCTTCTATCCATCTAATAGCACCATTAGCAGCACCATTAGCAGCTATTTTAATCAACACCCAGGGATTAATATCAAAGTAACTTGCAATATGCATACGATTAAAAAAATTAAAAACGGCCTGTCAAATTTAACCTAGACAAAGCTAGACAACTATTGCTAAACGATGGTACCTGCCACTAAACGGAAATGTCTGGTTATAGAAAAGATGCAAGTTTATTATACATACATATTTATGATATATTACCCTGTTAAAGTTTATATTTATTCTGACTCATTGTATATTTTCACATATCACTTTAATAAAGATGTCATAACCTTATTGTATATTATAAATTTCTTGCATTTACCAAGGTTTATATTTTTTCAGTGGTGGTAGGTGTAAGCTGACTATAAGCTAGGAGTAGACAGAAGCCGCAGGCTTTAGCCAGTTATAATTACAGCCAGGAATGGGTTGCCCAGAGTCGACCATATTTTATGAAACTAACTGTACACTGCTTTGCAAAAGTTGTTTATACTTCAGTGCACGTGTGTATCAACAGAGATACCAAGCTCAGGAGTGTTGAATTTACATTATCTTAGAGTGAGATTTATTTTAAATATATACAAAATATTCACGTCTAGAGGAGTGAGGCAGCAACCAAATGAGTGAGACTCACTCTGAATGAGTGGCATGTCTGGTATCAATACTTCCTTGGCTTGCTTCATTAACCTACACCCTGATGCTTTCTCAGCAAATGCCTAAAATGGGCATATTGCAGCAAAGTCATTTCCGTCGCATTAACTGCGTGTGATCAGACACGGGTGATAGGGAGGATTAAGGCTTGTCATTATTAGTATATATAGATTTTATTGACATGTAAAATATCATAAGTGATACATATGTCATTCAGTTAAAAGATAACATGAAAGAGACATTAATGTAAATACAGAAAGCAATAAAATTTCAATAATCAAGGTTCCAGCCACCAAGTTAACTTATAATACGTGTTTAAAATCCACATACACAATAGAAAAAAAAATACAAGCCGCTAATAAAAACATTTCACTCTTAAAGTCCAAAACATGACAAGCACATCATAACTAATAAACTAAATTAATAACTGTGTGGATACAGGAGATGGTTTTCTCTACACATCGGCTTGAAGGAGAAACTTTCCTAAACTATTTAATAACTCAGGTTCCTTGTTTGTCATTATTGCTGTAAACTTAGTTATATCATCTAGAGACAAGAAGTTGTTAATAAATTTAGTTGCATTCAAAAAAAGGTTAACACGGTGTTGCTCATTACCAGGACAGACAATCAAACAGTGAATTTCGTCTTCTACAAAGTTTAACGTACACTTTTCACATATTCTATTTGGAGCAGGAATTCTTGGTTTATTAGTGCAGTTCATGAGGGTCACCTGGGCTGCTGCACTGAAAGTCTGAAAATCTCCTTGATTGAAGGGAAAAGACAGTTTAAAATCAAGATGCTAACTTTTTGGAGAAGTTTTGACACACATTTATATTGTAATTTATTTACAGCAAAAAAACAACAAAAAAACATAGGCTGCACTGCAGCTAAACCCTCAGCGTATCCCACATAGCACACAGGCATCATTAAAATTGTTAAGTGTTCGTACGACAGGCAGAGGGGCGGGCGTTACACTTTCATTTCCAGAGCAGAACTCTAACACACACTTTTGTTTCTAGAGCTGAACTCTAACACTAATGCACTTACCCTAATGAAATTTTATACAGTAACACTGCCACACTGACATATCTTGGCTATGTTTTACAAAATTTGGAAAAATATTCTTATAGTGTTTATAAAGTGTCTGCTATGAACCGAAACAATTGCCACTTGGCCTACATAGCCTGTTAGGAAATGCTAATTAGAGTCCAAGATGTCCTATTTTTTTAAATCTTGAAGTTTTTCATTGTTCATTATAATCTGTTAAGTGTGAAATAATACAGTGTTCCTGTGGGTTATAATGTCTTACAAATATCTTACTTATTAACAGCAATCCATTCTGTGTCAGACTAAAGCCAAGTGAGCATAAAAAGTATTGTCTATCCTCTTCCTGCAGTTTAATTGTTCTGTTTCGAAGAGTTTATGCACAATAAGGAGTATTCAGTTCGCTAGAATTATCAACACAATAGCATGTTCCCTTACAACTGAGAGTATCATTTATATGTCCAAAATAGTCATATATGGGCTATGGCAATGATCCTAAGGAATATATAAGAAATTCAGCAAACAATGTCATGCCACATAAAGATGTTGAGCATAATTTCATACAAAATTAACCTTTAAGGTTTGTATTTACTTGTATTAAAATAAATAAAGTCTAAATACAAATAAATACAAATCTTAAAGGTTTATTTTGTATGGAATGATACTCAACACATCTTAATGCCTTTATAAGTCAAAATGTTTTTTGCTCGTTGTAGCATTTAGCTGGCAACTGAAGGAACTATATATTATTAATTGCATTATTCCCCTCAACAGTTACTGAATTGTTGTTTTCCTGTTTGCATTAAATCTATGGCATTTAACTTTACACAGGTGTTTATGAAGAAAACAATAATAAGTATTGGAGTCAAGTGAAAGTAATATGGATCATTATGCAACTAATTATTATGAAATTGCTAATTATAAACAAAAACTGTTGAATGGGTTGAACGTGGCAATACTATGATCAAATATTTAATAATTGTCTGCACATGAATTGTACAACATTTATGGCTGTCATTGCTAAGTATGGGATGCTTAGGAATATAAAAGAAGCATCACAATTATTGACATTTTTTTCCATTATTATAAAAAAAAAAAGAGATGAAACAAATGTCAAAATGAAGCTTAAAAGTGAAAGTACTACAGGCGCCCATTTTGATATTAAATTTGGGGGTGAAGGACTAAAAATTCAGCTTAGCAACAGCAAGATTGAATTCAGCAGGTCCAAAAACAACCAACCTGTTGCCTGCTTTTAACACAAAATGCTTTTACTTTCATAACTAAGCACTTTTTTGAGAATTGGCACCTGACTATCTATTCCGGAAACAAAAAAAATATTTAATCCTAATTTTGTAAATAAAAGTAGCCAATACATGTCAGTGTGGCACCACTAGTCCCTATAGAGTGTTGTAACACCCACCCTTCTGCCTGTCGGATGATCACTGATAAATTTAAATGCCTGTGTGCTACGAGGGTTTTTGTTGCAGCGCAACCTATGTTTTTCCTTTTACTACCAGAAGCAGCACATTAAATTGTTTCTGGAATACAATTACTCTAAGTGGTGGCTCATTGCACTGGAAGATTTAGCACGGTTGCTCCATCCAATGGTGCTTACGGCAATAAACTAATATCACCATTTCATTTTAGAATATCAAATATCATTGTCAGTTATATTGCCTGGAAATTAGTACAGAATACAAAAATGAGGAACAGACGAACGTCATTAGCGTTGTCGCTTTGTAATACATTTTATTACACAGCTCCTTCCATTTAAGTCCAATTTTCAAAGTTTATATTATGTACAAGAATGAGTAGGTGTTTCGCTTGTAGCATAAATTGAAACCTTTCTGACTTCAATTTTTTATAAATTACTCTGAAATTGTGAATCGCTGATCATAACGTTATAATGTCTGTAAGGTAATTTTCCGGCCAAACAAATTTGCTTATTTGAACATATTTTGCATGGGTAGCACCATCAGTACAAGACTGTTTTACATGTGGCCCATAAAATACAATAAAACAAATAAATAGTACAGTAATTTTAAAACAATTGATAAAATATTAAAACACAAAAGTTACATTAAAATATGTTGTTTAAGCTTAAATTTAAAATCAGTGTAATTATGTATGTCTTTTAAAAACGAAGGGAGATTGTTCCATGACATAGCACCAACATATTGAAACGATCTTTTCGCTAACTGACTAGATACTGCAGGAACATATACATTCATTGGATGGCTTCTAGTATTTAGACCATTCACATCACAATTCATCACAACATCATTGACTAGATAAATAGGGGCAAGCCCATGTATACATTTATACATTAAATTGATAGTAAAATATTGGCATCTCTGTTTGATATTCATCCATTTCAACAATATCACGTAAGGCTTGTTGACAAATTAAAGTAAGTGTTCTGGGTATGGTAAGCATGAATGGTTTTTGCCAAATAAACTAAAATGACCTGCTAGGTCAGCTAATTTGGCAGCAAGTGCTATTTATTGGTTGTAACAACTGTGACAAAAATCAAGCAATTTTTGATTGCTGCTTGCTTAGCTGGGCATGAAGAGTAAGCGTCATCTAAATTAATTAAGGGAAACAATTTGTAATTTCAAAAGGCAAGCTTTTTATTTGATAACATCAATATAAACATCTATATTATATTCTGCTAAGGCTCGTTAGGAGGTTTGGAACAGCTAACGGCGTCAATAAGCGCTTTCACAATGGTCTAGATATTTGGCTATTCCTGCCGTGTTGTTGAACACTTCTTATTGATATTCATCCCTTTCTGCCACCCGTTTGTTGAGCCCTCTGTCCCCATCCAGGTTATTGTAGGCGCTGTAGATTCATGACGTTTCCAGAAAGTTCAGAAAGAGGCTGAATGGCCTATTGTGGACTAAAAAGGCCTGAAAATCTCTGCTTTTATTTATTTATTTATTTTGGTTTAAAATTTGTGGAGAAGAAGCTTATGACAAGAACCACCACATCATAGTCAATGGCGAGAATACAGCATGTTTGGTAGCCCTGTGTGAAACATGTGCAGATTAAGGTATATTCTTGTATTTACTTCATTGGTATCTCTGTTGATACACACATGCACTGAAGTATAAACAACTTTTGCAAAGCAGTGTACAGTTAGTTTCATAAAATATGGTCGACTCTGGGCAACCCATTCCTGGCTGTAATTATAACTGGCTAAAGCCTGCGGCTTCTGTCTACTCCTAGCTTATGGTCAGCTTACACCTACCACCACTGAAAAAATATAAACCTTGGTAAATGCAAGAAATTTATAATATACGATAAGGTTATGACATCTTAGTGATATGTGAAAATATTCAATGAGTCAGAATAAATATAAACTTTAACAGGGTAATATATCATAAATATGTATGTATAATAAACTCGCATCTTTTCTATAACCAGACATTTCCGTTTAGTGGCAGGTACCATCGTTTAGCAATAGTTGTCTAGCTTTGTCTAGGTTAAATTTGACAGGCCGTTTTTAATTGATTGCAGCTCTGGGAGATCCGATAGATCCGTCAGACAGAAAACTGTCCAGTTTGGCGATGAGAAGGACTGTCTCACATGGATCTTCAAGACAATCTCCTGAGGAAAATAAATAAAACAGTGTATAAAATTCACTTTGGAAGGCCTCTTCCAAAGGGAATTTTAAACCAAAATAAATAAATAAACAAAAGCAGAGATTTTCAGGCCTTTTTAGTCCACAAACACATGCGTGAAAAGATGACTGTTAGAGACAGCGCAAATAATGCAGCTGAAGAAATCCTCTAGCTAGAATCCTTACATCCATAAAACGAAATGTAACTGAGAAACTAGAGAAATTGTTTTTTGAATGGAAGAAACTTCATAAAAAAAAAAGAGACAAACTGAAACTCACAGAGCCAATTAATGACAAAACTTGTCTAGATCTAGACAGTTTCATACCATGGATGGTATCTTCTGCATATCCTTTGAGATGCACATGGGGTTTCTTTGAGGTTTAGATGTTGATGGAGTATTGGAAATGAATAACATAAACATGATAAAGAGGAGCTGAAGAATTCCTGGGTTCCAAACTTTCTTTCTTCACTATTGTGCCTTTAACTTTGGGTTTCATGGGTGACCATAATCCAGTAAGGGACATTACAGCTCACTGCCCTGCATCAGAGACAGTATCTTGGACCAGCTGTCAATGGCTTAGCTAAGGAGTAACTGGCTAATTTAATATGATTCTTGCCCTCAGATACTCCATACTCCAAAGACTTCATATTTATTATGTATTAATTCATGTCCATTGAAAATTGCGGGGGGGGGGGGGGGGGGGTGTACCACGAGAAGAATCTCAAATTGTTTTTTATATTACACACTCAACTAATCAGCCTTAGTTATTTGCATGTTTGCACGTTAACCAGTTGTAGATCATTTACTGTGAAAGAGTCCAGGTTGTTAAGCAAATATTTATATTGGCGGAACTTATACATTTGCTGTAGTTTACATGAAAAAGTTAAAAATATATATATGTTCAACTTTATTTCGTCTGTGCTTGGTAATGAAAGCAACTTGTATTGTGACACGTGCTGTTGAATTGATATTAATTAGCAATCTTTGTTGTTTTAGGTTTCTGTAATACTTCTTACGATTTCACTATATTGCTATAACATGTTATTTTAAAGGAGAATTTATTTGTTAAAAATTAAGACCAAAAGGACAGTCATCCTGAATGAAACATTTTACCTGTAGATGTCATTCAAATCACTGATCAGAAGCGCCCTCTCGTGTTGGGATTTTATCTACTGAATGCAAGCCATAATCAAGATCAGCTTGTGTTGCATCGTGACCTCGGAAGGAGACGTTTGGAAAGTATGGAAACTAATAACTACTACTATGGTTGTTCAAAATTGTAAGTACATGATATTATTAACTCAACAGTTTACAAAGCGTTTGTAAATCGTAAGGGGGATTTATGCATCATAAGCATGTAATGTGCAGTGCTCGTGCACACCAAAAATCAATAATGCACATGCACATAACAAAATAGGTCGTAACCCCCCCCCCCCCCTCCTCCTACAAAGACCAATAAATTACAAACAAAAGTTTACAGTCCCTGGATAATTATTCTCATGTAATATCCTCTTGTAACACTAATTGTTACACTCTGGGTTTAATAAATAAATAATTCGTGCAAGTCATTTTATTACCAACGTGCTAATGTCTATTGTCTGACTGGGTCTGAAGCTTAATCAGCTTATATGACGTAATGATGACATGATAAGGCTTGAAGTCAACGCTATGCTACGGGGGGGGGGGGGGGGGCAGTCAAATCGCCCAATTTTTTCTCGCCCGAATTTTTCTCGCCACAAATACAACTCGCCCAATTTTTTTTCGCCCAATAAAAAACTCGCCCTTGGCTTTGTTTTTCACCCCTGTGCGTTTGTTATTAATTAGTTAAAAGATAACTTGTCAAAGAACCATTAAAATGCGTTTTTTCACCCCTGTGTGTTTGTTATTTGTGTAGTTAGTTAAAAGATAACTTGTCATTGAAGAACCATTACAATGCGTTTTTGTGTTAGGTACAGCTGTAAATATGGAGATATATATTGATATATATCTAAAAATAAAATAAAAGATGTCTATATATAGAGCTTTATAGATATATCTATAAAATTAATAATAAAAGATGTTTATAGAGCTATAACAGCTATATATATAGGCATTTACCCTATAACTGAAATATATTATAACATAAATGATATTTACGATATGTAAATATATGTAATAATATAGATCATTTCAATTAGTCAAATGTAAAGAAGTCCTTCACAAAGGTTAATTGTCATTAGTGAATTGCAATTGCCTCCGTACGTACCTGGATTGCAGGTTTAATGTTGTGTGCTATGCAATTCACAATTAAAGAGAAGCCACTTTGAACATCATGTATATCTGAGTGTTAATTGTCATTTGGTATAACAGTCAGAATTAATTGCAGTTTTCTCTGTATTCTGGAATCGGATTGGTTGATAGTTCAACCAGAATTGTTCTTTTTAATAAATATTTGTGCAATAAATGTGGTACCAGAATCAGATTCTTCTTTTTACTTAGCTTGCTTCCGAACTTTTAAAAATACTGTTATATTATACGATGGCGGTCTGCGGTCTGCTGGATCCGCCGTTTACATGTAGGCCTATGCATACGATGGCTGAATCACCCGTTTACATGTACTCTTAACTTTAACAAGTTTAAGCTAATAAATACAAAAATAAATAGGGGGGGGGGGCGAGTTGTGTTATGGGCAAGAAAAAATTGGGCGAGTTATATTTGTGGCGAGAAAAAATTGGGCGAGAAAAAATTGGGCGAATTGACTGTACTCCGCTACAGGCACCTCCAATTTAACGTCTCATGCGATCGACATATATGCCAAGTCAAGTTGAAACAGCTCAATTCAGTTATTGCTGCAACAGGACCATTCAGTCAATCTAACTTAAAAAACGAATTAAGGGCCTATTGATTGTTCAACTGAATTTATTTGTATTATGATAACAAGGATGAATTAATTGAACGGTTTTGAGCTGACCTAGATTGTGAACAATGATATTAAGGTTAGAACTTAATTGGTAATATATAATCTGCCAATGTCAGAAGAGAGCGGAAAGTTAAATTTATTAAATGGAAAAATAATATTAAATTTTATTTAAATAGTGTGTTAATTTAATCAAGATTCCCACAAAGTACTTGTACCCACCTCTTGATTAAATGACAGATGTAGAAACAACTTAGCTAAATGGCAGTATAGTGTCATGAGCATTTAACCACACCTCTAACCATTCGGCCACAAATGATATCCCTTCTAGCCAAGTGCTAGACGGTGAGTCACTGCTGAGGCCCGGGACACTACATCACATCCCCCATACTTTCTTGCGATTTTGACTAACATCACAAGTCAAACATCGCAATTCTATTTATATACCCCCCGTGAGCGGGATTCGAACTGCCTACCCTGGCCTTCAACCCCTAATTCATGCTCACAGAGGTGCCCGGATTGTGTCCACCATGTCATGAGCAGCTTTACCCACACCTCTAACCATTCGGCCACAAAGGATATCCCTTCTAGCCAAGTGCTAGAAGGTGGGGTCACTGCTGAGGTCCGGGACACTACATCACAATAGGCTCATGTTTGACTATTTGATACGAGTCATCTCTAAGATATGGATAATTTATTGGCAGATTGAATGCCTTAAGTTGTTTCAACTTAATAACTCTCGTGACTCAGCCGATTGCCATGTAATTTGCTGTGTCAACTTTAATCATTTAATTCATACTAACAGCATACTTTTATCACAGTGTACATGTAGAAGAAATTATTTTACTTTGTTACTGATGTATGAATGGTGATGCTCCTGATTATCTCTGTAATAATGTTGTACTTAGTTGTGATTTACAAAGTGTCTACTCATTGCGATCTAGTCAGAGTATGAATGTAATTGTGCCATCAGGTAATTCCAGTTATTTAAAGTCATCTTTTATGTACAATGGTGCTGTTTTATGGAATGATCTGCCAGCCCATGTTGAGAACATTAATGATGTGAATGTTTTTAAATCTGCTTTACGCAACCTTTTAACTGAATAATTCTTTTAACTATTTACTCACTTTTATAATATTTTTGTACATACTTATTGTCTTTATTTATATTTACTTCATATCAGGACCAGTTTGTAATAACAGATTTTATCTGAAACTGCATATTTCCTGAATAAATATATTTTATTATTATTATTATTATGTACAGAGAAATTGTGATGACACGCTGTTAACATTGAAATGCCATGCTGTTTACCTACAAAAAGAAACTCTGATCTCAACTTTAAATTTCCTATTTCTTTCAGGTCTTGGGTTGATGTCAGAGTCATGAAGCTCTCAGTCAATTGCGACAGGAAAAAGAAGCTGCTCTTATTGTGCATTTTTGCAATTGTGATCGGATTTATTTATGTGTATTTCATCACATCTTATCAGAACTTTTTATCAGTGGAGCAAGTCTATGTAACTAGTTACTCATCTCAAAACAAAGCAAAGTCTTTGTCTCGTAAATCTGGTCATAAAAAGAAACTAGAATATGCATCAAATGAAGATTTTGTACAGGACCTTCAACATGTCTTTGTACCAATAAACGGAAGAGGAATCCACACCTATCACCATGTGTGCCTTGAGAATATGGCTGTATATTCTGCAGTCTCGGTTGATATCAATGAAGTAGCATTCTTGAAAAGGATAGTTATATATGACTCAAAGTGGGATACTGAAACTGAATTGAGTGTTGCAGCAAGTATGTCATGTGATAAACCTCGAAACTGGCCCGTGACCTTCAGGAAAGGCCCTGTTCCATCACGTTTCGCCATCATGCCTTTTCCGGCATACTTTGTCACAGCCTCCCAACCTGGAAATTTGTACCATTTAATCCGCGACACTCTTGTGGGTTTATACGGTGTTCTGCGAGACACCAATCGACTTAATTCGACTGTCAAGAATCAAGTGTATACGCGCAAGTTCTTCATTCCTTTCTTCGATGCACGGTCTAAAAATATTAGCAATCACCGTGATTTGATAAAATCTTTAGGCGTGCGCTCTTTCCCTGTCTACCATGCGGGACCACCCAATGTTTGTTATCAATATGGAGTGTTTGGTTGGAAACCAGTTCCTCTTAAAGAACTTGCTGAATATTTGGTTAATTATCTTAACTTCAATGATTCATCATGCGCAAAAGATACGACGGTAACATTCATTGAACGCGAATATCGTAAAGTCACAAATATGGATAATCTAGTGGATGTCACCAAAGCGATGGGAATGAAAGCTAAGAAGGTTCGTTTGGAATATCTATCTTTTCAAAAACAGTATGAAACAATACGATGCACTGATGTTCTAGTTGGCGTTCAGGGAGCTGGTCTACATTGGGCGATGTTTATGCGACCTAACAGAGCCATGATTGAATTAGGCTATCCTGGCTGGAAATTTTTATTCTCTGAAGATTTCAATAACTTTAATGGCCTTATTACTAAACAGGTTTTAGGTGCAACAGATGGGGCACAATGGACTTGGATTGAAAGAGAGTATAACGATGGAAAGCCATACAGCCCAGAACAAAAGAAAAACTTCAAAAACCCTAAATTTTTGGATTCAAAGTATAATGTGAGATATTTTCAACAGGTTCTCAAAGACATCGTGCGGACTTTAGCACATCAATAACTCATCACTATGTATCTATAATTGTACTAGCTTAAATTACATTTAAGTTGGCCTGAAGCTATTTGTTCAGAAAAACTATCCCATAGAACAAATTTCTATTGCATGCAGTGAGTAGCAATTCCTAATTGTCTATTATCATACTGATTATGGGAATGAAACTGCCTTCTGCTGGGTGCCTATGTTAGCTGGTGATATCTTGCTATTATGAACATTTTTTTATACCTGGACAATATATAGGTCAGGGAGGGGGATGCATTCATATACTTTAAATGGCTGCTGCTCTTCTAATATTCGTCCGATTTTCGTCAAATAAAGACTGAATTGTTCAGGAAAATGTGTTGAATTTATATTTTTTACAATAGATAAATAAATTTGTAAAATTCTGAGTAAAGAATGGACTATACAAGGCAAAAACACTGGTCTCAATGAGGCAGTAGCCATCATACTGTATTAAAGTGTTTACATTGTAGGCCTAGTGCTGCTGGCATTCTACACACAACACCAGGTATCTATTCTTTTTGTTGAAAAATAATATTTTTGTTACATCTACAAATGTACATGGGTGCAAGAAGTAAGGTAACTAGTCTGTAGTGGCCGGGAGCATTGCTGCCTCCACCTCAGCTCCAGTATATCTCAAACTGTTGCCATACAGCAGAAAAATGATGACACAAAATATCAAATTGAATTCCTGATGAGTATTTTTACAAAACATGGTGTAAATGTTTGACTTCTCCTCAGCATCAATAACACAAACACTGGCAGATGGTTTTACAATTAAAAATTCGCTATTTTGAAGGTAAAATGTATGTTTATTTTTGATAATTAAAAAAGTAGAAATTTACATATTATACATTTCTGTTGGTATGTCAACAACTAAAGTAGGATATATTTGGATGAGGGCCATGCAGCAGTCTTTATATATTTTTGTGGGATTGTGTGTGCACACGGTTATACAGTATTTTGACCTATCTGGATACATTGTGTGCTCCAAAATAATCTCTCTACAAGCTATTACTAATCTGTGTTATCACTGAATGAATTAGTCATCGCCGATAAGAACCTAATTACATATTTTCAATGATGTGAAATGGTGATAGTGAGCACTGAGATGCGTATATTGTCCAAACTGAATATGAGTCATGCAACAGGTTGAATAAATATTGTCTGGGAAGTATATTTACTTCACATCATTGCAACTGAGTAATTAGGCTTTTATCGGCGATGACTAGTTCATTCAGTGATAATATTAACAATTTTAGAAGCAGAAGTTGAAATTGCATGAAAATGATGATTGTGTGCAAATAACGTGTGTCAAGGTTATTAATGGTCTAAAGCAGCGTGAACATAGAATCCCACAAAAAAATACAAAGACTGCTTGCTTGGCTAGGTGCTAGGTAGGGATGTGTAATCTTCACCCACAAATTTGCCACAGGGAGGGCCAGGACTTTCAACAAATCCATGCATTTGTGTTAAAAAAGATGTTTTGTATTTTGAATTAAAAGTCCATTAAGTGTACCATACAAAGCAGATACAAATGATTATGATTTTTTTTTTTTAAAGATGATCAAAAGTTATTTTATAGAGTTAGCCCTTTTATATTTTCCGCAGATTTTTCAATCCATGAGACACGTATATATAATAACATATTTATTGGCATGTGTGAATGTGAATATTTGAAACAGAAAGAAGGAATTTGGTTATTCTATGGAAAATAGGGAAATTTGTGTCTGCTATGTAATACCCTCATTAAATTTGACGCAGTATTGTTTATTTGCCACAAAACAAGTTATAAATCATTGATATTATTGTAAAGGGTGACAATAAAGCCATATATGTCTCAATGAAATAAAAATCTCACTTGTCTATGTTTACCAATATGTTCACAAACTGCATGTCATTTCGATATTTTGTCAAGTATGAAGCGTATGCATATGCCTACACTTTCCAATAACAAGATAAATATTCAATTTGATCCTTGCATTTATATAGCTCTCACACCACGTGGCATTATTCTGTTGCAGTTGCTGAATAAGCAATTCTTGCACCAGAAAAGTGTCATCATTTTGCATCATTTCTGTTACGTTTTCTTTCTGTTACAATTGACTTGGGAGCAATTCATGCCATGCTTTCCGCAATTATCCCCAGATGTCCCCACATGCACCAATTTCCAGGCAAAAAACGTTCTATTGAATCAGGACCAGCAAAGACAAGGCAAGGCATGTTCATCGACGAAACATCAGTAAGCAGGTTTTTATTGGATCATCACTGTTACTAATGTTTCTTTCATTGTCACTCAGGGTTGAATGATAACAAATCATGTGTTACAAATAAATTTAAATCATTTGTGTTGGGTAGGGTATATTAGGGCTTTACGTCCTGTATTTCTGCACCTGATGGGCTAATTAGGACAGGCAGAGACCATGGCAATGAGATGAAGGATGAAACAGCCATCCAACTTAGGCTCAACCGGGAATTGAACCCGGGACCCAGCGGTTGGAAACCCAGAGCGCAAATCATTTGTGTTACATGTAACATTAGTTAGTTAGTGTTATTGTTTAACGCCTCATCAGCACCTGAGTGGGCTATGTAGAGGCTCTCTAGGGTAAGATTGATTATCTATAGTTGGTAGTAGAAACCAGAAGCATGTAAAAAATCCATAATTGTCTGCGTTGGATAGCTGGAGCAGCTTGTGCAATGCGCACTGTCCTGTTTTAGCCACTGGGGATACAGGACTTCACCCCAAGTGTTTCCACCCTCGCCGCATGGAGGCCAAGGACATTCAAATGTAACATGAATGTCTGTATCATAACATAAATGACTTTGGTGTCGCCATGGCCAACTTCAGCAAATAGCTTGCATTCCTATAAGTAAAAGTGGAATGTCACACAAAAAAGGGACCTTACTGGTGCAAGCGCTGATTGTCAGCAATCGCTCATAACGTCATGTACAAATAAGTATATGTGAATGGAAATTTCTCTGCATTAAGATTATTTTTTCACTCGTCATCGCAGTGGTGATTTCAACATGTCGCCATAATCACTTCGTTATATATACAGGCACATAATTTCAAGTTTGAAATTATGCAAAATTAAGCAATTCATAACCTGATGACGCTTGCAAGTCCAAGTGCATATTATTCTCAGAGGTAAAAATCGTACAGAGCTGACAAAGGCCAGTCAAGCACACAGAAAGATCTGGAAATTTTTGGTAGGGGGGGGGGGGGGGGGGTCAGACTCAGCGGAATTGCATTAATTTCTTTTTCTTGTAAATGCTTTCTCTTTTTTCTCTCTCTCTTTTGTACTTTTTTTTTGGCCTGGTGGGAGGGGGGGGGGGGGGGTTATGTCTACCCCTATCCCCAACGTACAGCTGGATCCATTCCTGCTGCTTGTTGACTTTTGCAATTTTTAGCTCTTTAATATTGATATTTGCAAGCAAAAAATAGTGCATTAATTTCTTGCACCAATGTGTTAACAAATGCATGGTTTCTTACATCCATTTATAAATCTGACAATTAAAACAGTCAGAGATTTAAAAAAAAAAAAAAGGAAGACATTATAAAAAGAAAATTGGAGTAGAAAGGCCTGAGAGTGAAGTTTTTGATGACATATTAAAAAAAAAATTTCCTGGACCCCCCTAGAAAGGCTTCGTGCCTTCGTCGCTCACTTGCCAAAAGTCATGCATCTCCCTTGCCGCCCCCACCCCCACTTTAAAATGAAACTGACGCCCCTGAAAACAATTAACTGCCACATGCTATGGTCAGCTTTTGGACAAGCCAATTTGCACATGCTTGAAATTTTGTGTGATTGTTACTCTAAAGTAATACAATGTACATCAATATGCACTCACAAACACATTTTGACTACATGCACCCATAAGGGCCCTTTTCCCAAATGGCTTAACAAATGATTCTTTGATGAGATTTCTCAGGTATTGTGCCTTGTTTTGAACACAGTAAGCATATGTAAATTGTTTACAATCTTTTGCATTCACAAAATGATTACCTCTCTTAAAAATTTATTAGCACAGTGAATCGCAGACTGATCCAGGTTACATTTGTCATCTTTCAGACCATTTAATGGCAAGAACAAGGAAGTACAACAGCGATGCAGAGAGACAGGCGGCCAATAGGGCAAGGAGAGATAATGATCCAACCAGAAGGGATAGGCACAAGGCAAATGAACAATTAAGATATCAGAAGTCCATCGAACTAGGGAAGGCAAAGTCTGACCGGCAGAGAACTTCGTGAAGCACGTCGCAATTGGAGGGCAGCATCAGCACGATACAGAAAAAAGGTAAAACAAGAAAAGGATGCCCTCAACCTTACACCACCAGCTCACCAGATGAGATATTTGAAGGCCAGCAACTTGCCAACAAACGTTCAGGCAGGAAGAAAGTGAAAAAAGACCGTGCCCTCTGCTACAGGAAACTTAAACAGCTGCAAGGTCAACTGGTAAAAGAAAGAAGACATAGACAAAGAGCTGAAAAACGTTTGTACCGACTAAAACTCAAAAGCAATGAAACCAATTTAACACCCAGAAGTAAAACAAATCCGACTTCTGAGAAATTTTGGAGCCAACAGAGTTTCATTGCTTTTGAGTTTTGTGGTAGGATAATGAAAAAGTACAGAATACTGTTGCATGTGAGACAACAGTGTGGCTTGCCGAAGGGAAGAGTGAGACCAGAGAAAAGATAGCCAAGTTTTATGAGAGGGACGACATATCACGAATGACACACTGGGAAGAAGGACACAATCACGCAGTTGAAAGTCAAAAAGCAAAAGAGAATTAAAATCATTCATGAGAAATTCTGCGCTGAAACTTCAATCAAGGTGTCATATTCCCTCTTCACAAAGATGAAACCTTTCTGGGTTGTCCATCCATCATTTGCCAATCGTAACACGTGTCTGTGTAAGCTTCATGAGAACACGCAGTTTCGTCATGAAGTGCTTCTGAAATTGGGTGTGTGTGTGATTAGGGCTTTACATCCTGTATTTCTGCACCAGATGGGCTAATTAGGACAGGTAGGGACCATGGCAATGAGACCAAGGATGAAACAGCCATCCAACTTAGGCTCGACCGGGAATCGAATCTGGGACCCAGCGGTTGGAAGCCCAGAGCACTACCTCTGAGCTAGGCCCCGCCCTAGCAGAAAACAATGTAAAAATTCAAGAGTTAAAAAAAAAATATAGGACATCTTGGGACTCTAATTAGCCTTGCGTAACAGGCTATATTATAACAAACACTTGAAAATTTTAAAAAATTTATTTATTATATCCTCGTTTACATTTGTGCCAAATTTCTAACTTGTAGATAAATCTGCACAATACCCCGCTGCTGGATCCTAAGGGCCTGGACTACCAGTGAAGATGTGAGCTTATGTTATCATGTTACATTTTCAGTGTCTGAGCATGCTATGCATGTAGACAAGTTAGTTAGTGTTATTGTTTAACGCCTCATCAACACCTGAGTGGGCTATGTAGAGGCTCTCTAGGGTAAGATTAATTATCTATAGTTGGTAGTAGAAACCAGAAGCATGTAAAAAATCAATAATTGTCTGCGTTGGATAGCTGGAGCAGCTTGTGCAATGCGCACTGTCCTGTTTTAGCCACTGGGGATAGAGGTGGGTGGGTGATTAGGGCTTTACGTCCTGTATTTCTGCACCAGTTGGGCTAATTAGATCAGGCAGAGACCATGGCAATGAGACGAAGGATGAAACAGCCATCCAACTTAGGCTCGACCGGAAATCGAACCGGGACCCAGCGGTTGGAAGCCCAGAGTGCTACCTCTGAGCTAGGCCCCTGCCCTTGTAATGATGTAGAAAAAAGAATGGCATCAGAGTCTAGTTGGATGATAATGAGGTTGCAAAACAAATTACATCCACTAGACTCTGATTATTCCATGATATTGGATCTTTTATTGGCTGAATCTGGTGGGGCTCCATCTATGGGAGACATGATGTTACGCTTGTACGAAAAGCCGTGGTTTTTACAACATGAGGAGGCAATTACATCCGAGAGTGGAATTTTAGATCCTCGGATAAATACAATAAGCCAGGATAGACACAGGGATCACCGAGCGGTGCATCGCTCTCGTTCACCCTGTGGAGGCAGATCTAGGTCCCGGGGAAACTGGTGGAATCAACACAGATCACCGGTTGATCGACATAACCGCGGTGAGTCAAATACACGTTCATCCCTCCCTGCACACATCGCAAGGTGCAGTACTTGTGGAGAGCAATTTACTACTACACGAAGTTTGAACGATCACATCTCGATGAGTTAGTTAGTTAGTGTTATTGTTTAACGCCTCATCAGCACCTGAGTGGGCTATGTAGAGGCTCTCTAGGGTAAGATTATCTATAGTTGGTAGTAGAAACCAGAAGCATGTAAAA
Source organism: Alitta virens (assembly GCA_932294295.1). NCBI lineage: Eukaryota > Metazoa > Annelida > Polychaeta > Phyllodocida > Nereididae > Alitta > Alitta virens. The sequence goes on along the minus strand of OW028579.1, from coordinate 39,041,820 downwards.
AATCAATAATTGTCTGCGTTGGATAGCTGGAGCAGCTTGTGCAATGCGCACTGTCCTGTTTTAGCCACTGGGGATAGAGGACTTTACCCCAAGTGTTTCCACGACTTTACCCCAAGTGTTTCCACCCTCGCCGCGTGGAGGCCCAGGAACTTCGAGGGCCCCTTGAAGATGCGAAGAGAATGGCAGGCGAAACAACAGCACAATCAAGAGTTACGAGTAGATCGCCCAGATAAGGTAAATTCGGCGACTGGGACAGAGGCCGGTAGCCAAACAGATCAACTTCATGAATGGCTCATGTTAGAACAACTAAATAGCATTTGTCAGCCATGTAATGCATGTATTTTTATAGAAAGGAAATGGCGGTAAAAATTGCTGAGATGTGGACTTTGACTTATCCAGAGGATGCCTCCCTTCCTAGAAAAATTGAGGAGTTAAATCGTCAATTAACCGAAGACCTTAATTCATTTGACAGCAAATAACATTTTGTTCTTTCTCTTAATCTTAGGGGTGCTGACATGAGTGGCGAATTGCCACTCTATACAGATGAATATATGAATATATATTCATGATCGGATGAATTTATGGATCTTCATTAATAGTCTATTTGACATGAGTGGCAAGTGCCACTCACAAAGTATAGAACTGTTTTTACATAAGTGGCAGTTTGTCACTTTTTATACACATGAATAGAGTTAAAGTGGCTTTTAGCCACTTGGTTAACTTAAAGGTCACAGGCAACCATTATCAAAGTTGGCTATAACATAGATAATACTGAAAATAAATATGTGTGCAAATTTGGGAGTATAATGTCAAGTGCACACTTCATCATCAGCATTTTAATAGTGCTGTCCACCGTTGCAAACCTGCTTCACGGCAAAACTAGGTCACGTGACCTTGCGTGACGTCATCGGTGTGATAGGCCTGTGTTGACAACTTGACAGCCGTGTAGCACTGGAACCGCAGTCTCCTACACTGTAGTGAGACTGGTCGCTAGCAATTCTTACGTGGGTTATGAATGGCTGAGGATAAGCAGGGCTTATGATTGGTCATTGCATCGTGGTTTCTGAATGGTTCATTTGAACGACCCCCCCTTTGGTATCAGCCAATCAGACACGGGAACAGCATCAGCCAATCAGAAAACAGTCAACATCCTGACTATAAATCACGTGGTTAATGGCGGCCAAGACCGACTCCTATGCACTTGTGCGGAAGGAGGGGACCAACTTAACAGCCGTGCTGCCGTCTGTTTATCATCGTCGTGATTACCTTGTATTTTGCAAGATGGTTTACTGCAAAGTGGTTGGATGCACTTCAAATTCAGCCAAACAACACAATGTCACTTGGCATCGTTTCCCAAGTGAGAAAAAGGACAGAAAAAAGTGGTTTCTGAAGCTTAATCGCAAGGGGCATGGGGAACCACAATGGCGTCCCACTCATAGAATTTGTGGACTGCATTTTGTGGACCCCCTGGACTTTTTGTCCCCATCCCCTGCACAAGCACGTTCACTGGGATTTTCCCCGGGAAAGTATCAATTGGAGGCCAGAGCTGAACCATCTCTCAACCTTGGCTATACAAAGACTGGACATCCTCCAAGGGAAAGCACGGCAGTCATGAAAAGACAGAAATTAGAGGTAAGTCGCTAAAAACTAATCCATCAATTTATTGATTAAATATTATTGTGTAATAAGGTCCCTATGTCTTATGTCAATATTAGTATATTATTACTGAGTCTGAAGCTTAGTCAGCATATATGTCAGAGGCAGATGTAATGATGAGATAATAAAGCTTGGAGTCCACATAATGTTACACATAAATTTACCCATGGCATGGGAGTAGTTATAAGGCTACGATAAAACGGTAGCTTCTGGTGGCCTACGACAGGCGGTGCTAGTGGTACCGGTGATGGGTGCCCGAAGGCCTGACTGACGTGCTTAGCGTGACGGATGAGCCTGTGGAAGACCAGGGGCTATAGATTTATTATTGGGGAGTACGCGAGGTGGGTACTATGAGGCTTAAGATTAGCATGTTACATAGTGGACATGATGTGCATATCAGTGTGTTGAATAATGATCTGTAGGGTACTTATTGCACTAATGTTAAACGCCACCCAAAACAGAGGATAGACGGGGCTAGTGACCTGATGCTGTATAACAATGTGTAGATTGTTGTTGGGGTTTGTGTATGGAGCTGAAGATGATAAAGAATAATATGGTAAGAGCAATATATCAATAGATATGTCTCTCTTAACATACAAGTAAAGGATATAGGTCTTGCAAACCTAGGTGTAGGATGACAGAGAGCCATTCTTGTCACATCTGCATGACTGATGATCTCCCAAACACTTAAGGTCATAACACAATGTGTTGTAGTAATGTGTGAATACCAGTATTGATGACAGTTTGATTACTATAGAGGATGTGAGATGTGTACCAAGTCTTGGGATTAGCGTTTTGATTAATGATCTATCGGTCACTTATTGTACTAGTTTTAACTTCCCAAAGCCGACAACAGGCGATGCTAATGGTCTGATGTTATATAGTACGTGCCATCCCTAAAGCAGAGGATAGACGGGGCTAGTGACCTGATGTTGTATAACAATATGTTAATATTGTTAGGGCTTGTGTATGGAGCTGGTATCTCCCCAACACTTAAGGTCATAACACAAGGTGTTATAGTTATGTACGAAGACCAGTATTGATGAAACATTTATCCAACAGGACAATGCATTAAACTGACAACAGACTGTACAAGTATGCACACATACTGTGGTAACAATAAGTACGGATAACGGATGTGTACCAAAGTTTGATAAATGATCTAACAGGATCCCCTTAAGCAAGTTGGCAACAGGTTGCCCTAGAGGGTGCAGTATAGTATGCGGTAGGTATGATAATGTGTAGACCATTGTTGTTGTCTGTACATAAAGGTTGATCAATGAACTATCACGCATTATGTAAGAATAATATTGCAAAGAGTGATATGTAGATGGATATTGCTCCTAATAGCTGCATATTACACCAAAGTAATGGCTGACATACCAGCAAAAAAGAATAAGACAGAGGTGGATGGTATTAATACGAAACCATACATTATTCACCCTGTGAGGGAACGGATATCAAGAAAATTCGGTATTGAGGAGGTAACATACAAAGCTAAATTCAACAACGACTTACAAGGAGAGCAGCTGATCAATATGCAAGATGATCTACACAATATGTTCACAGATATCATGGAACTAGTTAAAGATAAACATCCAAACAAGAATGATAAAGCACGCGTCACAATTAATCACTCAGGATTAGAGAGAGAAGTGTTTATACATTGCCAACCGCAGCATAATATCACAGCCGAGGTGATAATGGATAGGTAAGATATATCAAAGTTTCACATATATAATACATCATTAACACTATCATTACATAATATGGGAAGTATAACATATTATAACCTGGCATACACGATATTCACATTAGTAATAGTTATGTGTATTATTATTTACAGAATAAACACAGTTCTCCAATCGAACAAGTCCTTGAATATCGATGATACGTTTGAAGTTAACATAGGCATAATGAATGCTGATGACCAGGGGGGTGGATGCAGTAGAGCCATTGTAGATACAGACCCGCTATCTGCTAATTGTACAATTAGGAAAAAACGCTCAATGGTATTCATTCCTGTTGTACGCAATGAACATTTGTGCGCTGCTAGAGCTATTATCACATGCAAAGCTAAGTTAGATAACATACCGGCAGCCAAGTTTGCAAAACTTATTAGAAAAGACAGAGTTTCAAGTAAAGACTATGAATCACAACGTAGCTACGCTATCAGACTACATAGACAGGCTGATGTACCCACAACTAGTCCAGTTAAAGTTAAGGAGCTACATAAATTCGAGACAGCATTAGATATCCAAATCATAGTTATATCTGGCGATACAGGCAATGATGTGATATATAAAGGTTTGTTTACAAGACCTCGCAAGATATTTCTATATCTCAAAGATGAGCATTATCACAGTATTACTAGAATCCAAGGTTTTTATGTGAATAGAAAGATATGTGTCCACTGTTTTGAAGTGTACAATAAGAACAAAAAGCATGGCTGCGATGATGTGTGCAGTACATGCTGTTCAGAACATTGTATGTTTGACAATAATTCAATAGATTGTTCAGATTGTAACATGACATGTCGTAACACATCATGCTATGAACGGCATAAAGAGCAACGACAATATAGCGTAGGTGCACTTAGGGGGAAAGATCAACCATCACTCTGTAATCAGTACTACAGATGTAATACATGTTTCATAATACTGGATACTTTAAAAAGAGCCAAACATCTGCATACATGTGGAGAGTGGCTTTGTACATGCTGTCATGAGTATGTCCTAGGCAATCATCTATGCTATTACAGAATAAAGAAACCTAAAAAGTCATCAGGCAAGTTTCTTTACTATGATTTTGAAACATGTCAAAACACCATCATTAATTGTGATCGTGGCTACAAGAATAAACCACGAGATGGTTGTGATAAGTGTACCACAACATATCCGTGCACGCTATGTCGTAAATGTGTAAACTGTAAGAGATCATACTGTGGATTACAAAGACATATTCCTAATTTTCTGGTTTGTCAAACAGTGTGCGATGTATGTAAAGATCATGAGTTCACACCACAGTCCAAGTGTGTTAACTGCGGCGATAGATGTAATGTCTGTTCCGTTAAGGACAAACTAGCAAAAACCTTTGCACGAGAGTTGTGTTCTCTTGACACATGTGGTAAGAGGGAAAACATATTCAGAGGTTCTAATACAACAGAGGACTTTTGTAAATGGCTGTTAACGCCCCAACATAAAGATGTAACAGCAATAGCTCATAATGCGAAAGCTTTTGATGCTCATTTTATACTGGGATATTGTGTTGACAATGGCATCTTCCCAGAAATTATATTTGCTGGTACTAAGATCATGTTGATGAGTATAAACCAAGGTGTGAACATTAGGTTTATAGATAGCTTGAATTTTCTGCCCATGCGATTAAAGAACTTACCTAAGGCGTTAGGTTTACATGGTGAACTTAAGAAAGGTGACTTCCCGCACTTAGCAAACACTCTAGAAAATCAAACATATATTGGTCCGATGTTTGCTCCTTGCTATTACGGTGCTGATTTTATGTCGGCAGCCGATAGAACTGATTTCTTCATATGGTATAATGAACAGAGTGGTAAGACATTTAATTTTCAGCAGGAAATGTTAGATTACACACGCTCAGATGTTACAATCCTTAGAGAAGCATGCACTAATTTTAGGGCTCTTATACAATCTGTCACAACTATAGCAGACTCCAGTGTCCCAGGTATCGATCCATTTGCCCATGCAACCCTGGCATCTTGCGCTATGCAGGTAATCCGGCAACTGATGTTGTATGAGGTTTATAATGTAACGTTAACTGATGGTAGGGTTGGGGAAGCAGTGTTAAGACGTGATATATGGTATTTTGATGGCAGCATCATAAATGCAGACATCATATCTACATCAAAGTTTATTAAAACATCATAATGCTAGCCAGAAGTCAGCCTTATGGCTAGAATGGTTAAGCTATTCTGAAAATAGACATATACAGCATGCTAGGAACGGTGGGGAGCATCGTATCCCTGGAACACGATACACCGTCGATGGTATACATATAGACAGTAATACAGTTTATGAATACCTAGGGTGTCGTTTTCACGGTCACACGTGTTTACAAGACAGGCACGTGCGAGATCCTCGCACACGCATGACATTGAAAGCTCTCTACGACAGAACATTGGAACGTCTCGCTGAAATCTGAAAACTAGGTTACAAAATTAAATCTATATGGGAGTGTCATTATGATGAGCTTTTACAGACTAATTCTCCCATGAGGGAATTCGTTAATGATTGCGATACTGTGAAACCGTTACAAATCCGTGATAGTTTTTCAGGAGGGAGGGTTGAACCCACAACACTATATTATGATACACAGGATGATGAGAGGATACGTTTTTACGACGTAACTTCATTATATCCTTATATCACGATGTCTGGAGTTTATCCTACGTCACATGCTACAGTACTCAAGGATCCAGCTACCTTTGACTACACGCTACAAACTTATTACGGTCTGGCCCAGGTGCGGATCCTACCACCACGAGGTTTATATATACCTGTTCTACCCGTTCGCTGTAGGGGCAAACTGAAGTTTCCTTTATGCAGTACATGTTCCTCACGTGAAACACAGGCTAGGTGTACATGCAGTGATGCTAAGAGAGCTCTGTTTGGTACATGGACAACACCAGAGTTGAAAGAAGCTATTAAGCAAGGCTACATACTACTGAAGATATATGAAGTATATCATTTCCCTACTACGACACAAGATGATGTTTTTGGTAGTATTTTCACGGACTATGTTAAGATGTTTCTTAAACAGAAACAGCAAGCATCAGGTTATCCACAATGGGTAACTACAGATGCTGATAAGGATCGATACATTGCATATTACAATAAAGAACAAGGTATAATGCTCGATAAAGAATCCATTACCCACAATCCTTCTTTGAGGACAATCTGCAAGTTGTTTCTCAACAGTGTGTGGGGGAAATTTGTACAACGTCAGAACTTACCTAAATCTATATACATGAAGTCTGTTAAAGAATACACACAAATGAAGAATGACCCTACAAAATGTATAATGAATTTCCATTTAATCTCTGAGGATTATGTCGTGGTTGACGTTACAAATACTGAGACCTTTGAAGAGGAATCAATATTCACAAATGAAGTCATTGGTATATTTACCACATCATTAGCACGTCTACATTTACTACAGGTGTTAAATAAAACGGGGCGCAACACATTATATTATGATACAGACTCCGTCATATTTGTTGAACGTAATGGTGAATCAGTTGTTGAGACAGGAGATCTGTTAGGTGATTTAACTGATGAATTACAACCCGACACTTATATTAAAACATTTCTATCAACAGGTCCTAAGAGCTACTCTTACAAATTAAACACAGATGTCACTGTGCGGAAAATCAAAGGAATTTCGTTCAACTACTCGAATGACACGCTTATAGATTTTGAAAGTATGAAACAGATAGTTTTTGGACAGGTCACTTCTGTTAGGCTCCCTCAGAGCAATCAAATATCTCGTGTTAAACACAGAGGTATAGTGTACAATAGATCTGTAAGTAAAGTATTCAGAAAAGTTTTTGACAAGCGTGTTATAGGTAGGGATACATACAATACATTACCTTATGGTTATTGATGTATTGCTAAGCATCACAGCTAACAAGAATTTGCTAATAATGGTTGCGCTATGCTGAAAACTTTTTAGAACATGACCTTGCTAAACCATACGGTGTAATGTTCTATATGTTAACCTTAGACACGTGACACGCACTAGTGAGCGCTTGCCGAGGTTAATGTAAGCACTAGTTAAAGTTTACAACATTTAGAATGCTGTTCTATGCTGTAGCTCTCTACATACCACTTATCATTAGCGGTAATATACTGTGCGGATCTTATAAACCTTTGGATCATTTTGGTGTATGTACATGCACAACATTTGAAGATGGACAGCTCATTCAAGCGGATTGTACCAAACATTCATGGCTTCAGCAACTCCCCTCATTCGCAATGGATATTCTACAGCTTATGACATCAATCGACATGTCTGGCACTGTGTTCTGTCGTAATGCAACAGTAAGGACAACTGTACACAACAAAACAATCCTATGCTTAGACAGAGCTTCAGGTGAGTAACGTAGATATATTGCACACATTATTATATTATTATATCCTATACATCCTTAATCAATACTATTATTATGTTTCAGAGGTATCTACAGGTGCTATGAGTACCATACAGGTTGTACACACAAGTGCCCAGAGCGTTTCAGAGATTACGATGTTTACGAGGAATGTTTACAACACCATAGTACACTCTACTAGCGCTGCACCTAGTCGACCCAGTGCCATATATTACTGGTCTAGTAAGACCATAAACGCGGTTAACGTCTTCCAGTTTAGTGTGTCATGCATTGTCTTGATATACATTATACTCAAGGTACGTATACATGCTATTAGTTCATACCATACGATTACTGTGTAACCGTCTCTCATATTAACGCTTAAATCACTTCATTACAGGTTGGTATAATAATAGCTGCATTCGGACGACGTCTCAGGAGCGCAAGACTGCGGATCCAATTAGATACTGCTATGACGGTCTCACAAGAAGCGTTAGTGTAGCGTACACTACGTATACATATACAATATATATATAATCGTAATACTCGATAATGGCCGTAAAAACTGATTTGCACACTTTATATAATGTCATACATAACTTTTAGCAGATATCTGAATACTATTATACATGATATATCTGCTCAATATATAGATGCTATACCTGTTATTCATACACTGATTGCACAATTATATAATGATTCGTACATAACTTTAACAGATATCCGAGTACTATTATTATTATTATACTGTACATTATACACGATATATCTGCTCTAAATATTACATGTTTATTAGGGAGGGTTATGTTATACTGTACACAATGTATAGATGCTATATACCTGTTATTCATAAACTCTCATGTCTACACGTGTAATGTCTCATTGCATATATTGCTATACTAAGTATATAAAGTTATTTGACCACAATGACACTTGTGTTGTACGTTTATTATACTATTATCATATATCTCAGACATGCGCATTAACAATTACTACTTCTACAGTGTATAGCACATTGTACTGGCCAGATTCAGTTATTATAATAACCCTGCAGTTAGAGCGTGTTATCCACTGCTCATCAGTATGACACCTAGATTCTAACACATAGAAGCAAGCCACACTCATATATTATCACAGTACATGTTAATGTATCATACATTAATATATATATATATATATATATATATATATATATATATATATATATATATATATATATATATATATATATATATATATATATAGAACGTATATCATACATTGTGCAACAGAACTCATAATAGTAACAACTTGGCAATATCTGAGATATATACTAATAACATATAAGCAGCATCATAGGTAATTGATAGCATTATCCTACACACTGTATTCTATGGAATATAGCTAGCTATTGTTCATGAACAATGGACCCCATAGGGTGGGGTACTGCTTAAACAGTTAGCATCTCAGTGTTTACAGCTCCTAGCGTTACCCCAAATAGTTGACACCACCCTGTTAATTACCTAATATTGTTGGCACCCCTGTTAAGGAGTCAAAGGGGTGGTTGCTAATTATATAATAAAATCGCAGAGGGGGGTAATTACATAATTACCCCCCTCACAGTCTAGAACTTCTGCTCAGTTTGTTCTAAACAGTTCAAGGAGTAAGACAGGAAATATGCAACGCTTTATGTTTTATCTGCTAAGCCTAGCCTTATTGACATGGTGCGATGGCTACAGGTACATATGTGCTAACCGGCTGTGCTTATGTAAAGTGGTAAACGATGGTACGAGTATCAGGGCAGACTGCACGAAATCACCATCTCTGGCTCAAGTACCAATTGAAGAATTCTCGGAGATGGAATACAGTATGCTATCTTTTGTCGATATGACGGGGACTCTTTATTGTCATTCGCGCACGCCACCTACACATGATGTTTCTGCACAGATTGTATGCAAACGGGCCGTCAACAAGGATATGCAGAACCAGGGTCTAGGTGCATTTAACCTTGGATCGCATGATGGCCAACACAATAGAGTAGTTAACCATCCTACCACAGCTGCAGTTGTTGTTTCTACAGTTGCTGCAGTGTTATTACTGCTTGTATCAACTGGTGTCGGTATTTGGATATATAAGGTACGTTATTACATATATCTGTATTGTACACCTCATGATTGAACCCTCGTAATCTATTATATCTATAAGTCCGTACTACTGTCATTCTACGCTATACTACTCGCTAAGCATGTTCCATCGGCAAGACTGTGTCATTTAGCTACGCCGTTGTACTCCTTCTGTTGCTACAGTACTTATAACGTTTTATCCGTCTTTTCAGAGGGATCCTGCGACTGGTACAGCTGTACTAACGGGGGTGGTCAGCATGGCCCGCCATACCCTTGCAGGGGCGCACAACAGATTACGCCGCGGTAGTAGTACTACATCTGACAGCACAAGGTATACAATTGTAGTACTATATCTATGGTTTATACCTTGTATACGGTACATTTGTACATTTGCACTACTGATGAGCTTATTGTTACTATCTATATATGCTGTACACTCTCTCTTGTAGCACATGCGACCACTTGACCCCCGTGGATGGAGCTGTTTGCCCCGTGAATATAGCCTGCGCTGTTGCCCCCCTGAATTCCGCCCCTGCCAGCACGTCTCCAGCCGTTGACACTCTTCAAGGTGCAGTCGCCACTTGTGATGATTGTCTCTTAAGCGAAACCCCAAAAACAACGACCCATGGATCTATGACCGATGTGAAGGTGAGGTTGTCGTACCCCAACACCTCAGACGACGAATCACCCTCGCTGTACAGGTCAAAATTACGAAGTTACAGTGGCAAGTGTACACCTGTCTAGACATGTACCATCGCTGTTATGATCACTGTGGTCATTAACATGACCAATGTATTTGCTATCTAAACTTACGCTTACGGGGAGACGTAACGATTAACATTATTACCCCTACTCTTGAACACTAGCGCATAGTTATAATATGTTTACTTTATATTAGTATGTAATAGCGATATATATGTATTGTTCAACTGTTCTATTACCGTCCACTGATATCTGTAGCTTAAATATTGTGAGAGCACGCAGCCTGCAACGATTAACATTATTACACCAACTCTTGAACACTGGCGCATAGTTATAAATATTGTTTACTTTATATTAGTATGTAATAGCGATATATATGTATTGTTCAACTGTTCTATTACCGTCCACTGATATCTGTAGCTTAAATATTGTGAGAGATCATCTACGAATGTATGTAAACACGTTACTATTGTGTGATCATAAGCTTAACTGCATCATGTTTACTATTAACTGTCTCTGACAGATACGTGTACTATTTGTATTGCAAATGTAGTAATGCTTTACCAACTGTTTCATTACATGATTATACTGTGTAGCATTATTGTGTAGACAGCTGCGTTACTTAAATGCTTATACTATGTAATATATTACTATTAGTAGTATGACATGACTGTAGTAATGTGTTATGCACTGTTACTGCATGATTATATTGTGTAGCATTATTGTAACGCCTCCGATATATATGTAATGTATACAGATAACGATTATTAAAACTGTAGTAATATTTCAAATTGTTTTATTACGGATTATGTATCTTTATTACAGTGTATAAATATATATATATGCACATATACATTGTTATACTATGTATTACTACATATTAAACGTTATAAAAGAGCAGACAATGATTCGCCTTATTCTTTATCACGTTATAAAAGAGCAGACAATGATTCGCCTTATTCTTTATCACGATATTAACTATATGTAACAAAAATAAGGTGTTAGCAGGGACATCTCAGGAGCGGCGTGTTCAACATGTTCTAACAAAACATCAATAGTCTGTATGTCCTCGTTAGTTAAGGTCACTTTTTCATCCTTAATGGTATTCTTCGTGATCTTGCATACCTCTGTAGCACATCCTTTTTTAACCAGATAGAAAAAGCCCCCCAAATGTACAGTTGTATCGATTTCTCCGAACGCTAAAGTTGGTATATAGTACACCATGTTCACGAATTGTTGTAACGGTAATGTCACTGCCAACTCTTCCTTGAGGATGTCATCCTAAACAAATGAGAATACTGTTATATAACTAAGATGTATACAAATACTGCTCAGTTAATATAGTACATATATATACGTGAATGTGTAAGGAGTGCGCATGTATAATATCAACTTACCTGATTATCTGTCAGCTGGATAGTTACATCGCCGTCTGTGCACATAACGCAGAGTGTTACCGCTGTATTGATGGCTAGACTTGTGCGGCTACCTCCTATTAGTTCAGGAATTGTGTTAACAACAGCCTCGTACTCTCGCTGTAGATACTTGAATAATAATGCTGTACCTTTGTAGCTCTTGCGTGCATACAAGGTGTTTAACAGCGTTTTCGTCTTATCGAATTGTGTTTGTTTAGATCTGATAACGATTAGATCAGAATCTTTAAGTAAACCTTCGCAACGTAGTATCATACATATCTCGTTTGTATTAATCTTGTTGATCAATATATCAGCGTAATCCCTCAATACTTCCATTGTGTGAAGTGCAGTAGTACTAAGATGATATCTGTATATAGGCATGGTTCACGCTCCTCTATATATATGTATACTGGTGAAAGTAATAAAATTAATTGCTCTCATAAAGTAGATATATACTTTAACGAGAGACCCCTGAGGGGGTAATATATATATATATATATATATATATGTATATATTCATATATTGATAGTAATGACTAGTATTACTATTATGTAGAGCATATGTATGATCATAACATACTGGCGACAATGAAGAGGTATAACAACAGAATGTACTGACGAGTTTATTTATTAAATATAGGAGTACATTGTAACATAACATAGGTAATATATAACGAATTGAACATTGTAACATAGTAGTAAAGGTGATATAATGTCACGAATATATGAATAGTCTAGCAAGATTGTATTGCAGTAGTACATGAAGAATATAAGCATAGCAATATATAATTAGTATTGGTTATATAGCTCAATGAGGTATAGCAGTAGATTATAACACATTAATATGTACTAGTAGTCTATATAACTAGGAGTTGTGTCTTAATAACCGATATATGTAAACCCCACTGTTGATACATTTTATTGAATCATGGGTTCCCTATCAGTCGTTGTTGCTGTTGAAGTTGAGGGCTGGGGGTCTTGCATTCCAGTGCTGATGTTAGAACGTGCATGTAGAGGTCTAGGCGGTAAGGGCTTAGGAGTGCAGTGGTGACAGGCCTGGAGGTTATCGTGCGTTGTGTGAGTAGTGTAGCAAGCTGCTAAGACAGCTAACCCGCTCCATTTTGTCTCCAATTGTGGAAGAAACCCAAGAAGTTTTGTGAATTCATATTTAGTTAGTTTAATTCCTCTTTGCGTTGGGTGCTCAGAAGTTGTTGACATGTTGCGGAAGAAACTATGTCTTATGTCGATCGTATTGGATGCCTTCTTGGCTCTGCAGTGAACGTTCTTGCCAACGTGCACCTTAAAAATGTGCTGAGAGTACTCATCTACATCTGAATGATCAGCAAACGAATCACGACCATCCATGCACCACTCTACATCGTCAACCATGGCGTCAATTGCAAGGGATCCATCAGCAGTATCGTCGGGGGGAGATGTCTGACCGCCCGGTGTAACCTGCATAATAATGAGACATATATACTTACAAATCAATATTTACAGTCTCTTATTATAGATAGTATTAATACAATACATATACGTAGTCTCTTATTATATAGACAGTCTGGCGTATTATAGATGATATTATAAATTACTTACGACTCCTATAAATGTAGCCAAGTTATGCATTGAGGCCATCAGATCCCTTGATTGCTGCTTGTCTAGCATTACGCCTTTTTTTGCGGGAATAAGGCAATAATCCTGGTCGTCGATTGTGTAAACTCTGATGTGCAGAGACACCTTCCCTTTATATCTCTGGAGAGTCAAGAACTTCCTAGAGCTGATCTCCCTGTACCACAGAAACACGCCCTTCACCTGAGTGCCACCCAGGTTATAATATTTTCGAATTGGTGTGCAGGTTGCCATCGTGTTAAGTAGGGAAGCAGTCTGTGCGATAATCTCTGATAATAGGATGTAACGCTCTTAGAACAAGTGTGTAAATGTTTGCACTCGCTAAGTCTTTATATACTCCTTCAACTATCATTATTAAGCTGATATGTATGGAGTTCACATATATCTGTTGTAACTATCATCACACACTCCGTATATAACGGTATCCTAGGACTACTGATTATATCCTTAAATAACCATCCATTGTTATGTCAAACCTAATGCATCACTATCATTTAGAAATACTGATCCAGTTTGCTTTAAGTTTGGACTTTCTGGTCTTATGCTTTGCATGTGTTGTCAACTTTGTATTCTTTCTAGATTTTTGTTTAGCAATTCTTTTCATAAATATATCTATATCGTTATGTTTAAGACCAGGAGGGTGGTGGCTCTCTTTAAGAACGATGTCATCCTTTGTTCTTACTGTATGTACAACTTTATCGTTATCAGGCGCTGGTGTTGCAAGGTCAACAGGTTTAATGTCGGTAGTGTTATCTACCTGTTGTGTTAGTTTATCATCTTTACTATTTTTTAACTGTTCCAACATTCTGTTGTACCTGTCTCTAGGTATAACAACATTTTCCTCAGCCATGACCAACAACTGTTACAAGTTTAGTCAGTATGCTCTTTATCAATAGAGATACAACTTCAGCTTTACTATATATTAAATATCTCTTAGTGTTAAGTGTTACCTCGTTGTTAGATAATTCTCTAATGACGCGTTTGTATAACTTTAGGGATCTTTTATACTTATGAGGAAGTGTTACAACACCTGTAAGTATATTTCTAGCTATTTCTGCTACTGCCAGGATCTGTTCTTTGTTTACATGTGACAACAGAGCTTTAACTTGGTCCTTGTTAAGCGATGCTACAGCCTTTAAGAATATCATGTTTTCTTTAATCAGTTTCATGACTGCGGTAGAAACACAACTGTTTCCTCACCTGGAAAGATATTAGAACGCAATTTATACCTGTCATCAGCATTAGATGATAAATCGATTATTAGATAACCATAGTTACGCTTAGTAGCACGTTCATAACTATCCATAAAATATTTTGTTTGACCCGGTAAAACCTGGCTTGCTAATGCTGACACCTGCCTGCCATTCCTATGGTTACGAAATAGACAGATACAGTGCGAGTTTCTACTGATTAATCGAGCAGCTTTACTTTCATAAAACATATCTTGTAGTGTTATAATGCATGACACATGACAATGATGGCTGAGAACACACACTATTTCAGCTACATGTGCACCCTGGCGACTGTCACTTAAATTGCTCATTTGGTCGTCAAGAACAAGTAAACTGGGGGCTCTGGTTGCCTCCCACAGGCCTGTTAAATACTCTTTCGACGGTATATCTTTTCTAAACTCTATTATATCGTTCAAGGCGTGCTCCAAATGATCAAATTTGTCCTGCCATACCGTATATACATATATAATCTTATTAACTTGAGGCGTGAACATAGTCTTATAATTTAGGAGTAAACGTTTGACAAATTCCGTTTTTCCTGCTTGTGTGGATCCTTGCACTGATATATTTTGAGGGAGCTTAAAAGGTATTAAACATATATTCTCTTGTTCCGTCATGATGTTGTACATGTAACAACTTTGCATCAACTAACTATAAATCAGTTACACCGCGATATTTATCAATCATAACTGAGGCAGGGAACTTTGCAAACACGATTAGTGTTGTTGGTTCGGGCAGAGCATTAGAGAACCTTAAACTAATGCGTAAATTACCTGAGCGTTTCAAGGGGAGTATATCATCATTATTAGAATCGCATTGTGAGCCAGCAACAAATCTATAGAATGTGTAACCTTGCATGTACTCCTCACGACTGAGAGGATTAAAATGGTCACCATACTCTATACCGCAAAGAGTTTTGTATGCATCAATGTATGAACTTGCCTCAGGCTTGCTTTTATATACCGGCATGATAGGACCTTGACCTAAATCATGCCCATCCACAGTGACTTGAATAAAGTTGAGTGATGTGTGCTCAAACATGAAAGGATTGGTGAACAATGTACCATGGTTACCTACATCAGTAACAAGACCACAAACCAGCTCACATGGTACACGGCCTGTGAATGGATCATTAATTGTACATGAAAATTGCCCCTTACCCAGTGTAAATTTTTTTACTTCTGTTTTAATGTAGGGGAAGATGGCAGGCTTATTCACCATTATTTCTGCATGTGAAACCAAAATTTCAGGAATTACTTCTATCATTGAAACACTCAGAGAAGCTCTAGTAATCTGTACTTTGTAACTACCTACTGTTACCTCTGGAGCCATTAAGCAAAACTCCGGTGTGCTAGGATATAATGTTATACCTAAACTCACGCCATTAGGAACAAACTTATATATGTCTAAAACATCACAATACAGATGTCCAGACATATCAACTTCACGTGAGTTAGCAAAGTAGCTGGATCGTTGTTTCAACCCTTTGTTATCACCCAACTGCCAATTAGGATCCCCTAACTTCCCTGGTGTATCTTTGTAAAACATCCCCATCTGTAATGTTGTTTCTTTCAGCTCACTGTTTGTATGTAGTAAAGCCTTGAAGTAAGCTAAGTAGGGGTATGATTCATCAGAGTGTGTTAACACTTTGTTCTGCAGGGATACGTCAACACGACTGAACATTGAATGCATAAAATTGTTAACAACGCCAACAGAAGCCTCGGCCTTAGTTGTTGTTGTTGTTGTTGTAGCTGTAGTGCTAGCTGCAGTGCTCGTGTCTTCGGTATCTTTAGAGCGTTTTGATCTATTACCCGCTACAGTGACAGGTTCGATCTTGCCCCCATTCTGCTGTACTATTTTGCATGTAATATTAAGCCTTGTTCTACGTAAATCTAAATAGTTACTACTGTTATTGTTCACTTGGAACTGAATAACGCCTTGTGTTGAAAAATCGTTCACAGGATAGAATGTTGTTACATGGGTATTCTTGATACCAACATTCTGGATAGGTTTCTGGAAAATAGCTAATTCTTCGGAATAACCTATATAGGCATCCTCCAACACTTCCTGACTCATGGTTAGTATATTAATCAAACACGTCCTTCGTACGTTGTATAACCTTATCAACGGTCTTCTTCACTCTTTTTCTCTTTTCTGCAGGTGTCCTATATACTATGTGCCTCTTATGGTATGTCTTACTATTAGCTCTACTCAAAACCGTGTGATTAGGATGAGTCTTCTGTTCAGTAGTTATATTAGTAGCTGCTACTTCTAATTCATTCAACGCCCTACGACGTTGCGCCTCTGTAGGGTCAATAACGTCGCCAGTACTTATATCTTTCTCGTTTGTAGTCTTAGTATTAGTTTTCGGCTTATTAACAATAATTATACGACGTGTGTGTGAATTAGCGTACGTTCTTTTGTTATGAAAACGTGAGCTAGTAAGATATGGTGCTACCGAACCATCTGCTTGACCTTTGAAATGTTTTAGTAGAATGTCATAATCTACACCCTTATTAAACGAGTAATACTTCGCATTATCAGCCATAATATATCTACATGTAAGGAGATCTGTAGTCTCTATGTTATTAACCTGAAGTGTAGTGTCCCATTGACCTTCCCTTGCTTGAATGATGGGTATATGCCTGTGTTATCTGTTAAATATATGTCTATAATGTCTAAACCATCAACACCCAGAGGTACATAGCGCGGGTTATCAAAATACACTGGTGCCCCTCTGCTGATTTGGTTGAAGTACACTCTGTTTAAAATAGGTGACAATATAGCATTGACAGGACTAGGTTTACATATAGATGAGTTAATGGTGATATATATAGAGTTATACTTGTCAACAGGTCTAGGTAAATCTATGTCCAATAAGGCAACTTCCCAATTACCTTGGGGGCTGAATGTTACCCTGCCTGGTAGTTTAACCCTGAATGATGTTGGTGTATTACCAGGAAAGTAGTTCTCCTTATCAACATCGGATGATATGTACACGAACATTATTGTTTGCTTTTGTAATGCTGTATGGATGTTGTTGGTATGTAAGTGTTAAACTTGTCAGAATAACCATACCATTTAATAAGGCTTAGTTTGTGACCTTTAACCTTTTTAGTCTTTATAACTCTGTCGATTTTATATGTTATATCATCTAAGTTTTGAACAGATGCTAATAGCAGCTCTTCTGTGTAGAATGACCCTTTGATACTCTCTCCATTGAGATCCTGCACTTTATATCTAGGCGGATGTGATGGAATTCGATTACAAACTGTGAATAGTTCCTCAGTCCACTTTTCGTGATAGCCTCGTGAAAAAGGGCCAGTGTATAAACTCAGTCTAACCAGACTTCCTAGAGTTATAGTGAACTTGACAGGTGTGTTAGCCCATCTGTTAAGTATGGGTATGTACACTTGTTCATATATAGTATGTGAATTTTCTGTGTTAACATCAGCAGGCGCCATGTTAATAGAGTGGTGGACTGTGTTATTATAGCTGAACATGACATCATCCAGAATGTCTATGTACATTGCTGTCTGTTGTTCATAAAAGTACTTAAACAGTTTATTTTCTAATGTTCTATTGAATCGTTCACTGTAAGAAGCTTTGTGACGGCCATATGCTATCATGTGATTTATACCTCTGCTATGTACAAGTCTTTGAAATGAGGCTCCTGTATATTCTCCACCTTGATCAGTGCGTATAGTCTTACATTCCCTGCCTGACGTTTTAACAATATCTGTAAATGCTATCGTAACATCTGTTGATTTTTTAAACTTAAGGGGCCGCGCCCATGCATAACGTGAGAAAAGATCTATACATATTAAGATATATTTGTATCCTCTATTATATTTGGCTAATTCGTCCATCTGTATGATATCACTATCCCATTGGTCATCAATATGTTCAACTATTATATGTTCAGTATTAAATATTTTTGTAGGCGTACTATGTATGTTATGAGTTGTCTGCTCTTTCAACCATTTGCCAACGACTGATAACGTGATACCTTTAGGCTTAATTTGTCTCTTCTTTACTTCGTTCCACAACTTTCGTACACCTGAATAACTACCAGGTTGACCTATTGTGTAATAGATACCACTCAAAAACTGATCTATCTCAAACGATTTGTGATCCATAATGATAACTACGAAGGCTATTATGAATAAAGACTGCTTGCTATCTGTTTAATACATAATATAACAATCGCTCTGTCAACTACATGCGATGTCTATGGTATACTCATTCTCAACTGATATATCAATATAATACAGCTATATACATAACAACGAGGTAGTGTGCGACTGGTGCTCATTTATTGAAATTAGCGTTGGTACATAATATAAGTGGCTGTGTTGTCCTGCTATACGATTTGTTGTATGTTCTGCGATTTGTTGTATGTACTGCAATAGCATCTTCTGAAACATGATGTCATACTATTTAGTAAATCAGTAGAATAAGAACATAATAATAGCATATTAATCCTATAACTATACTAACCTTACATGACGAGTCATATCCCAGCATCCTGTACGTTATCGATGATTGTGACGGGTAACTTCAACATTAACAATGGTTCTTTGTGCAGGATCATATTTATCAATATCAAGGTTATCATGATAGTTCTTCAAACATGTAATAAGATCTGTAAAGGAGTCGTCACTCCTTACCACTTCTATGTAATGTTCTTCGGCACACATTAAACAGGGCACAATGTTAAAGGCAACCCACGTTAGGTTGTATGTCTCTGATGGTACACGTTTGCAGTCTCCTAAGGCATAAAATTTAACAATCCATTCTGTGCATTGCTCCATACATTTAGATGGTACACCAGATAGATAATAATCGCTTATACATTCATTTAAAGATGAAAAAACATTCTCTGAGCTGTACAACAGTGTCAAACACTTAGGATCCTCACAATCAGGATATGAAAAAACGCACCAACTTATTGTGTATGCCATGCTAGCTCCAGCTGTGCATATATATATATATATATATATATATAAATATAACACTAGTTATACAGTTCTCATACAATTAGAATGTAGCACAGTCTGTTGTTGATTGTGGGAATGTTACGTCTAGTACATAAATGGTTCCTTAATACTGAGCCTCAGCACATGTTCGAATGCATAAGTTAATGTATTTGTAGTAATCAAGCTATAGCCCCTGGGCTCACACACAACCACTAGCTCCGCCTGTCGTTGACTGCGCAAAGTGTAAATTAGTACAATAAGTGCCTGACAGCTCATTAATCAGCAGGATAATTCTACTCTTGGTAAACATATCATGTCGTCTAAATTCATAGCTTGTAGCTCCTGGCGTTCAACCTGCTCATCCCTCACGCGGAGCACGTCGTTTAGGCCTTCGGGCACCCTTTCGAGGTACGTCGTCCATACATATCGTCGCAGGTACCACTAGCACCGCCTGTCGTAGGCCGCCAGAAGCTACCGTTTTATCGTAGCCTTATAACTACTCATGGGTGGGGCATTTTACCTGCCTCATCATAGCCACCGATTATAAGGCTACTCCAATTAAACATCTCACTTAATAATATAATTATATATGTGTATGTCATAACGTCATCACTGAAATACATATGGTTTTATCACAACAGCTAGCAAAGCTTTGGTGGACACTCTACATCACATCAATTATTACAAATGACAATTAACCACAGGCATCATTACATAAATCATTCGTCATCATTGTAACAATAATAATAACTTGAATTTAAGCATTAATGTCTCTGCAGAGCTGAAAAGCTTGTGATATTGTTGATATCTAATCTTACAGAGACTGGCCATGCAGCACCGTGATAAAATGGAAGAGAGAAGTGTTGCTACACATGAGGATGAAGTATCAACAGATTCTGACGCTACACATGGGGATGAAATAATGCAATTAAAGACAGCTGATGCTGCGGTACAAACTGATGTAGTCGAAGTAAGTGGCTATGGAACCTCTATGTCAATGTCTCAGTGCTACTGACCAGTCTAAAGTTTAAGGGTGGATCTCACATAGCCGAAAAGTGACTGAAAATCTGTGGTTGATTCGTAGACCCTATGTTGACGTATTGGCCAAGGATTCTATACGAAAAAAGGGTCATGACTAGGCGTTGACGTATGGCTACGTATGCGTTGGCGTATGCGATGTACGATTCACGGATATCCTGCGGATTGTACATGTATAGCTTACGTCAAATGTATACCAACAGAGAGACAGAGCAATTATGGAGGTACGACGTATACGATGTACGATCCGCCGACTATGACGTATGCTACGTATGGTCACGTTACGCGTCGTAAAATTTACCGTGCAATCAAGTATCGACCTCGGAAGTAAAATCAAAAAAATTGCCAAAGATGATGGCTGCAACCACGTACAATTCGTGGTAGTCGCCATTCGATCACAATCGTAGACTCTCCCGTCGTCTTCCGTAGATATTAGTTTTTCCATACTTCGCTTATGTGAACTTCCACTGGATGATTCAAGAGGCTGTGACCTACGAATAATTGACAGAAACCAATGTAAGACTCACGTCTTGCTGTATGCCATGTACAATTATTTGCCGACTGCGGCGTATGATGCATGTATTAACCGCGTAAAAATCTTTCCGGCCCATTCCGGCATGTTTAAAATTCCATCTCTCCACAGAATTTGACGGAACAGCGATGTCAGGAAGGGAAGGTGAAGTAAATCCACTTTACGCCGATACGGTGCTTTACGTCAACGTTTCCGGCTATGTGAGATCCCTAACTTATATGACCGGCTGCAAGAATCAAATATAATGATGATATGGTTAGGATTATAATTCACACTATGTTACACATTTACACGTTGGTGGGGTTTTTCAACTGCCACAGCATAGACACTGAGTACCTTTGCATTGCTCTTTATATTAGTTGCTGAAAAGGCCTTGTTTTAATGAAAATTAAATAAGGAACTCCTCCGTGACATTCTCAAAATCCTACAAGCAACAAATGATAGAGTATGTAATGTTAGCTGGTTAGTTCATGTAAATATAGTGTGAGGCTTATATATATATAACGTTTTTTTTTATTTTATAAAATTGTTTGAACAGGTGTGTGAAATAGGTGTTCAGTGTTCAACTGTAGTTGAAACAAGGATTAAGCATTGTCAGGTCAAGCCCTCTACCCAGTGCAAGTCTATTCAGTGTATGCCGGAGAAAAAAAGCGTGAGCATAAGTTGTGAACTCCTCCAAGACCCAAATGACAGTGCAAGTTGCCCAGAAGATGACTGCAGTAGTGAGGAGGATGAGAACATGGACTGTACAGCCAGTGACTCGACCTACTTGCCAGAAGATGAAATGCCTGCATCATCCGATAGTGACACGAGTGATGATGAATCTCAAGAAAGGTAGTCCTACGATTTAAACATTTTTTGGCGATGCAATGAATCATTCATTGAACGGATATGAGATTATATATATTCCATGCCTGCACATACAAAATAAATCATATGCATATCTAAATTCCATGTTCAACTCGAATAATATGTTGAGGTATTTTTTGCAGTGTTGAAGAACTTCAGGCGGGTGACAAGCGTCTCTTTTTGGTGACAGTCTCACAACTGTTGACACTGTGTTTGTGTGTGATCTGCAGCAGGCCTACGAAGGTGATCCTACAACAAATCCGAGGATCAACAGTGCTGCTCCATCTCATGTGTTCCACGTGTGAACAGTATCTCCAGTGGTGGTCTCAACCTTTGCTCGGAAGAATGCCTGAGGGGAATTTGACATTAGCCGCATCTTGTTTATTTGCAGGATGTAGTCCTGCTAAGATTTGCAACTTCTTCCATCATGCTAAAGTATTTAATATTTTCTATTTCAAGATCAATTGGCCCTAAACAAATACAGGAAATCTAGAGCATTAATTACCATATAATGATATATATATATATATATATATATCATTAAACAAAAATTAATCTGGAGCCCCAAAATTCTAACATGAATACAAATAATATAAATTAAGGATGGTTTAATACCAACAGGAATTAATTGGCAAATCATAGCTATTTTCAATTTAAACTACAATATATATATATGTTTGTGTGCATTTGCATGTGATCTGTACCAATAATATTTTGTGTTATGTATGCAGATCCCCAACATTTCACTGCGAACGTTCAACCTAATGCAGCGTTGTTACTTAGTACCAGCAATCACCAATGTTTGGAGTAAGTGGCAACAAGACATGTTTGCTATACTGAAGAGTGGTGGTGGTGTCCATATTTCAGGAGACGGAAGGTGTGATTCACCTGGACACTCGGCAAAGTATGGCACTTATTCAGTCGTGGATGTCACCAGTAACCAAGTTATTGATCTCCAGCTTGTACAGGTAATATTATGTAAGAATTCATTTGAAAAGCCCAACAGTTTAGTTAAATGCACAATTCTCATTGGACCATGAGGCATCTGTATTGATATTTAAATTTACTTAAAATATTAAGATTGAATCATTTTGTTTAAAAGTTTTAGTTAATTTGATATTATTTGATAATTTGTGTGTGTTTAAAAATATTATATAATATTTGTTTAAAATGAGCAAAATCACAATTATTCAATCCAACCAATGATTTCTGAACATTTATGTATTTAAAGTGAATGATAACAATATTTATACTCCGCTTCATCTTTTTTTCTTCTAAAGCCCCTATCTCACATAGCCGGTTTTGCCGTAGTGAACCCGTAGTATTACGCAATGGTTATGCAACGCGCTACCCGTCTCAATCCCGACGGCTACCCGGCGATACCCGGCGATACCCGTCGGGTGACTCCTGGGACTCGTGGAGTTTCGCAGCCGGTAGCCGGGTATGCCATGCTTGCACTCTTGGGTGTCCAAAAGTCGGCGGAATACCCGTCGAGTCCGCGGATTACCCGTCAAAGTCCGCGAGTTATCCGTCCCTAATTTTAACCGTAGTAAAGCCGGTGGTTTACGAGGAGTAAGCCGACGGGTAGTAGGAGTAACTCGACGGCTTCCAGGAGTAACCCGCCGAGTTGTAGGAGTAACTCGCCGACTGCTACCAGCGTCAGCGTAGGCAGGGAGGGGGGGGGGGGTAGTATATACTTTAAAAGGCTGCTGCTCCCCTAATATAAGTCCGATTTTCGTCAAATAAAGACTGGATTGCAGTATAGTTCATACTGATTCTATACGTGCTGGTAGCAGTTGGTGAGTTACTCCGACAACTCGGCGGGTTACTCCTGGAAGCCGTCGAGTTACTCCTAGTAAACCGCCTACTTTACTACGGGTAAAATTAGGGACGATAACTCGCCGACTTCGACGGGTAATCCGCGGACTTCAACGGGTAATCCGCCAACTTTGTCGGGTATTCCGCCGACTTTTGGACACCCGGGAGTTTGCCAGGGGGAAATTTAAAGTATATACAACCCCCCTTTACTGCTGCATGTACAAAATATCATTCGACGAGTGACACGCCGGTTTCTACGGGTGACTCGCCAACTTTCCAGTCATTTTATTTTAAAATTAGACCAGGCGACGTACACCTCGAGTTACTCGTAGAACCCATCGAGTAATCCCTGGAAGCCGTCTAGTCTCTCCTAGAATTCGTCCACTAATTGGTCGTAACCCGCCAAGTCACCCGTAGAACCCGCCGAGTCACCCTTAGAACCCGTCGAGTCATCCGTAGAACCCTTTTTGCCGCCAGAATCCGTCGCCAACCCGGCGAAAAAAGCTGTTGCATAACTGTTACGTAATACTACGTCTTCACTACGGCAAAACCAGCTATGTGGGACCTAGGCTTAAGCGGGCAATAATCAACAAAAACGTTAGTTAACTCCGGACTATGAGGGATATGACTATTACATATAACACAACACTCAAGTCTGCTCAGGCTAGCTATAATTATCTAGCAGTGATGTCAGGTCAAACACAATGAATGCAGGAAATGCCAAGTCGCCCATAGTATTTTGTCACTTAATGCGCGTTCTGTTTAGAAAAAAAAATCCTTTTTTCTTTTTCTCAATTTACATCGTATTTCATTCTGACTGTCCTACTGTTAATGACAAGATCAATTAAACCTTACTTTTCACCATAGAGGTATATCTCTATTGTCTGGAGCGCTTTCACATCATAAATGTGACTGCATGCACAGCTAGTCAAAGAATTGATAACAATCTTTGTCAGTAATAGAACTTTATACAATAAACAGGAATGCTGATTTATAAAGCAGACAAATTTAAGTTACAGATTATAAATAGTGCCCCAACATCTATTTCCAAATTTAAAAGCTGTGTTCACAACAGTGCTCATATAAGAATCAGAATCCAAGCTTCTACAAGACAATGTAAATATTTCAGTGCAACGAAACAACAAGTTCCAATGCAATGGAAATGGAAGGCCTGAAGAGGTCACTTGCAGTTTTCCGCAACAACAATGTCACAGTTTCAGAATTAGTCACCGATCGACATCCAAGCATTAGGAAGTTCCTCAGAGTAGAAAAACCTGACATTGTGCACTATTTTGATTGTTGGCATGTAGCTAAAAGTAAGTGTATGGATAAATATTAACAAATGATGATCTATTAAAAATAATTATTGAACATAAATGAATTAACTTAAGTATATATAAATTTTTCCCCTAAAAAAAGGAATATTCACCTTAATGTAGGTGTGAAGAAAAAGTTGATGTCCGCAGGAAACAAGAAGAACAATGGTGCCATAAAGAACTGGATCATGTCCATCACAAACCATCTCTACTGGACTGCTTCATCCAGTAATGGCAATGGGGAAATGGCTGTAGCCAAATGGCGTTCCATCACTAATCACATAGCCAACATTCATGAACATGACGAACCAAGTTATCCATCTTGTGCCCATGGTGAGCTGAGGGACCGGCTGTGGATATCCAAGGGTAAGTTCCACTCTTAAACCCATTTTTTTACTTTTGCTACCTTCAACTTATCACACACATACATTTAAACGGTTTCACTACTTTTCAAATTTTGGGCTAAATTTCTTTAGGCCTGTTCCATTTCAAAGGGTTGGGTGGGGGTGGAGAGGAAAATTTTCAGACATCCCCCAACACTGCTTTTTGCTCTTTTGAAGACCCCCCCACTTTTATAAGATATTAAGAAAATACTGGTTATCCATATTCACCCCCTCCACCTCTTTTTCTCTTTTGGAGGAACCCCCAACCTCCACTTTTTTAAAAAGCTTCCTGTCCACCGCCACCCTGCTCTTTTAAATGGAACAGTCCAACACCGGTAGCAATTTATTTGACTTATTGGGGCCCTCCTGACCACTGGTTGGGGAAAAAATACAGAATATTTAACGTAATTGTTCTATAATACTTTTTGAAAAAAAAGGTATTTATATTCTTATTAAATAACCATTACTTGCTTTCTTACTTACAGGGAATAAAGCACACAAAGCTATCGAAGATGCTTATTATGATGAACTTTATAAGGGAGCTTCATCCCAGCCAAAGGTTTTATGGAATGAACTTAAAAGACTTTCTGGAAAAAAAAGTACTTATGTAAATGTGTCCAATGATTGTCACAATGCTAGTGAGTTCAATGATTTCTTTTCTAATGTTGGTATTACTACAACACAGCATTTGCCTGTACCTGACAATGTTATGTGGAAGGGTCAAAGCAGTATATATGAATTTAAATTTAACAATGTTGAGGAAATCTCTGTTAAAAAGTTACTTTGTAATTTAGGATCAAATAGTTCATTGGATATTTTAACATTTGATTGTAAACTACTTAAATTAGCAGCTACATATATAACTCCATCACTTACTCATTTATTTAATATATCATTACAGTATGCTATTGTACCAAAGGAATGGAAATATTCTAGGGTTACACCTATTTATAAAGGTTCAGGAGATGTTAAAAATTGTTCTAATTATAGACCTATTTCGGTTATAGGACATTTAGCCAAAATGTTTGAAAAAGAAATTCAGTACCAATTGTTAACGTATCTTGTGTCACATGACTTTATTTCGCTTGACCAGTATGCTTATAAGAAATTTCACTCCACTTCTAATTGTCTACATACAACTATTGATGAATGGTTACAGAATATTGATGATAATCTAAAAACTGGAGTTACATTCCTTGATATATCCAAATGTTTTGATACTATTAATCATAGGCTTCTTATAGCTAAATTAGAAAAATATGGAATAAGAAACAATGAGTCTAAATGGTTTAAGTCGTATCTCACTGATAGATGCCAAAGTGTTTATTATAATAATGAAATGTCTGATGTATTAAATATTAATATTGGGGTTCCCCAAGGTTCTAACCTTGGTCCCTTATTATTTACTATTTTTGTAAATGACCTGCCTAACTTCATTGGTGATGGCCGATTGTCTATGTATGCCGACGACACTATAATTTATTGTAAAGGTAAACAGGTCTCGGATATAAATAATGATTTAAATGATTGTGTAAATAAGGCTGCAACATGGTTTACTTCAAATTGTTTAGCCCTCAATGTAAATAAGACAGTATCCATGTTAGTAGATGCTCAGGTTAATTGTGATGAGCAAAATATATTATGTGTTAAGCTTAATGATCAAATTGTTGAAAATCTTACAGTTACAAAATATTTGGGTGTTCATGTTGATAGAAACTTAAAATTTGATAAACACATTCTAGAAATAGTTAAAAAGATATCTGGTAAACTTGCTTGGTTAGGTCGATTAAGACACATTGTACCTAGAAACCTACTTGAACTTACTTATAAAATGTATGTACTACCATTATTTGATTATGCCTGCACCGTATGGGGTTGCACAGATGTAAATGTAAATATTATTCAGAGGTTACAAAACAGAGCCGCAAGACTAATTACTGGCTGTTTTGATATCATCAATATTAGAGGTATTACCTTAGTTAAATCATTGAAATGGCAAAATATACAAGAACGAATTAATTATTTCTTAAGTATACACATGTATAATTGTATTCATGGGAATGCTCCATTGCATTTAGTAAACTCAATTGTAATGGCTTGTGATGTTCATGAGGTTAATACTAGACTAGCAAATTCATCAAATGTTGTTATACCAGAGTGTCATACCCAGTACTTTAAAAGATCATTTTTATATAGGGCATCAGTTATATGGAATAGCTTACCAGAAGAATTGAAAGATTGTAATAATGTAAATTTATTCAAATGTAAAGCAAAGATATACTTTAGCTAGTACCCAGTTGAGCTCATCAGTAATATTTTTAACGTTCTTATGTACATACCTGTATATATATAATTTATTTGTGTTTTTTACGCTTTTTTTTTATTATATGGGCCACCTGAAAAACGGTCCCACCGAGTGTGTGTACCCATGTAAAACATATTACAAATAAAAAATAAAAAAATAAAAATCAATAATAAGCGCCTATGTGGGGACATCAAACAGCTATCCCCCAGACATCAGACTTCTTCCTTGGAGTCTTTCCACAAGGTACTCTGCTACTTCGCACCAAAGTCTTTTCACTACTTCTATCCACAAATGCTTGCTCGGTATGTAATATTTTTCAATTAATTTATGTTAACAGCTGGTTAATGCAACAATAGATTTAATGAAAGGTATCATGACCTTGCTATTTTTAGACTGTCTCACAAAACACAAATTGCAGTTTCACCTCAAACTTGCAGATGCTACTTGGCAGCGCTGCATTTCAGTGAAAATAGTCAAAGGCAGCAAAAAGTGTCTCAAGATGGACAGAAGCAATGGCGAGTGTCATACCCGAAATACAAGGGGGGCCAAGGTGTGGTAAAGGAAGTGAAAGATGAAATCAGTTATGGTAAGTTATTTTATGACATGACAGGTCCACAGAATCTTAAAAAAACTGTGATAGAATCACAATGAAATATTAAAGTTTTTGATAGTTGGCTTTTTCATGTCTGGATCTCCTGAAATGTAATAGGCTCTCAATATTCAGACCACCATGGGTCTACTGTATGAGGTTCTACTGTATGATATAGGTGAGAACAATTTGGGTTGATCAACTTGCATAGTAGGCCTACTGTCATCTTTTATTTCAATTGCAGCGTATGTGGATTCTCTAATGACGGAGGTTTTCTGTTTGCGTGAACTCCATCCAACTTATCATGAGGCACAAGCTGAAGATTCTCTGTTGTGCCCACATGTTCCTCCTTTTTTGACAACAACTATGGACAAGCAAGACAGAGAAGTTCTGATTGAATCCAAATATAAAAGACTTGTCTAATTGACTATCATGACAATGTATATAGTTCAGCAAGATCATTATTATCGTTGTAATAATTACATAGAATCACTCAATTTTCACTTGATACTGGGAGCATTATGTCACAGTTTTCTCCTGTTTTGCACATATTTCAAACTTCATTTCCTAAAGAAACAAAACAATACTCAAGTCAAAAAAGATATCAATTTAATAACCTACCTGACCTAATTGATACTTAATCAAAACAGTTTAGCAGTTAACAGTTTGTTTGATTAAATTATGTAAAGTTTGTTGTTTCTGACCAGGAACATAGCTACTGATGGCCAAAAACAATTGCAGACTTAAGGCTTTTGGTGTGAAGAATGCAAAGCAAAGTGTGACATCAGTAAACATCAGGTCAGGTTTCATGTGGTGGTATTTTGGTCAGAGAAAACCCGTGATATTACATAAAATTAGAGTTATGTTAAGAGCACTCATTACGAATAATGAGAAGTGTGGATTCATTTGAATGAAGTTAGGATCCAAAAGTTGAATGAGATGGTAAACGCAATGCCAAGGGCTATGAAAATAGAAATACAGAATATGGATGACATTAGGAAAACTAAATATTTATATATATATATATTTATGTTTTGAAAATTGTATTGTCGAAGAATAGATTGAATTGTATTTAAGAACGATAAATTATATTTATTCAATAGTAAAATCATTCCACGAAAGTATCTAACTTGATCCCCTTTTAATGTCAAATATTTTCAATTCCTGTGTAACTTCAATATTTATATATGTGTATGAAATGATTTATGTATATTGTGTTGACATGTAATAATAAAATATTTATTTTGACATTTTAGGAAAAAGTAAGTAACTTTGTTTCATGTATGGCTTAGCTTGTTGGTGTAGTTTTAATTAACCTCATAAATAAAAATTCCCTATTATATTTGTGTTTTACATCAAAACAAATTGTTCCTCCACCTTTTGTTAATCTTCTTATTCATGAAATTGGGAGTAATTATTTCTGAATAAAATAATTCATTGTCAAAAAATAGAGTACACAACAAATGGACACTATATACTCATTATATTTATTTAGCATTATTACAGAAAATAGAATTAAGCACACAAGGTCTCTCAATAGACAGGAAACTGAAACCCAACATACACATCAGAGTGATACATCTCTCTTACGGCTTTAACCACACAGGCTGGCAGTGTCACTCTATTGTGCCGACCAAGAAATCCAAATGTCCACCTAACAAATCGCCTGTATGCCAAATGTCGCATCAGTTCATGGTTGGCCATATCATCTCCAACTCGTCCTTCTTGTCCGACAAACTCGTATGCGGCATATTCCAAGGAATACGGGCTTAAACAAACGTCGTAAAACCCAGGGTGGTCAGTGATGCACTTGACTGACTCCTGAAGCTGGGTAAGATCTCTCCCACTTGCTGCAGCCACTGTTCCTCTGACTTTGTTCATCCTCTGCAGAACTTTCTGGTAGTGGTGACAGCAAATGCTTTCAGCTGCAGTTGGCATAGGACTGCATTTCTCACAAATGCACCTGAAAGAAATTTAATAATTATATATATATATATGTCTATTGATATTGGCCCATTCTTAATTTTTTTAAACTTTTTTGTGGGTGCTGCCATCTATATTTTTAATGTCCATTAAAATTAGTTCCGAGGCTAAGTTGGCTCAGAGAGCCGTTGTGTTAATGGCCATTTAATTTCACGCTGGTCCTCTTTGATCCAATCCACACCACTTTCTGAGGGGTGTTTAAATCTCGCGGTCCCAGCAGAATCTGAGAGCCTCACTTTCAATCTAAGGATTTCCAAATAGATATTTTAATGTGGCTCACATTGCGTGCGCATAATAGGGAATACCTTGGTGATCAAATACAAAGTTTTCCAGAAATCCGTCCAGAATTAAGATAATTACGGCAAATTACAACTGCAATATGGCTCAGATGTTCTTGAAAAAGCAACCTTTTGGCTACATGCCAATATTTCTTTTATTGGTGTGACTACTGTATGTAGGTGGGTGAGGACCTCCCTTCACGCCCTACTGGGCATCTGTGGTGGCGTGAAAAGGGGGCGTGACTAATATTGTTACATAATTAGTTAATTTTCCTAATTATTTTCTTTTGATATTCATAAAATGTTATATAACCTCCTCAGTGATAATTAGCTCGTTACATAACCTCGTTAATGAGTGTAATTATTATTTTTTTTTTTTTTTGATATTCATAAATGGTTATATAACCCTATCAGTGATAATTAAATCGTGACATAAGTCCATTAATGATCATAATTATTTTCTTTTGATATCCGTAAACTGCTACATTGTTCATAATTAATATTACATAACCTTTTACATGCCTCGTTAATGGTCACCAGTTAATATTACACAACACATACATAACTCATTAATGGACATAATATTTTTCTTTTGTGTCAAGTCGCCCGTAATTAAGTACACCCCCCCTCCCCCCTCCCCTCCTAAAAACCTCATAATCTGCCTCCCCCCCGCTCACCCAAAACACTGCTGATATGCATCGATACATATGGGTTATGGCTACATCATGTCTTCGTCATGTTTTATTACACACCTGTCCTGCCCCCCCATAAACCTGGAGGGTAGATGGGCGTGGTATGCATACCTTATGACAAATAATAGAATGGTGTCCTTTATCGTCCTATTACATAACTGTTCATGTATATATAAGTAAGTTGGCTGTGCACATGACACATTACTCGGTCATGCTCTCCCTATTAATTCTACTGGATCAGGTAGTTAGAGCTATGAAAGTCTCAAGAAAATGCCAGCTCTGTAAGCAGCTATCAGCGAGATTTACATACTCATGCTGCTACATACCAAGCGATAGAAGGATGTATACCTGTCATAGCTGTCTTCAGAAAAACATAATCCGGGATATCACTCTGGCGGTACTTGATCTTAAGCTTGAACCTGTAAAGCAGGTGAGTTGCCCTCTATGTAAAACAAAGGATATAAGGATCGTTAACCTTCAAGGGCAATACCGGGATATTGCTTCTATGGTACTGGTCAACCAGATAACCATGTCGGCTCGGTATGCATGTTTATTCTTCGAAGACACTGTAGAACAGATGAATATCCGTCAGCTCAACCGCACGCATGAGCTATTTGCTACAGTCTTGAGGCCCTTACAGGAAATTTTACATATTACGGATGAACCACTGTTTTAAAATGAAAATAACTGTAGCTGTCTTTACTATTGACTTGAAAATAAAATATTTCAACTCGACTATGCTTGTATTTTTTTATGTCCTGGTAGCCACCGGTCATTATTAACACATGTCAATATATTAGTCTATTAGTCGTGAGGGCTAAAAGACGTGCCTATAGAGACCTTCCAATGTCTTATCTGTATGACAAGTTACATGTTGCAAAATTTTGGTATTTTCTATAAATCAAGAACAAGTCATATTTACAGTTTTTTATCATAAAATTTATTCAGTTTAAAATTACAAAAATAAAAAATTAAAACCCCCCCTCTCTCCTCCAGTCTTCAAGATGTCAGTTACAAAAAAAATAGAGTTTTAAAAATCCCTGAAAATGTCCGTGTAGTTAGTCATTTATCTGCAAAACAAGAATCAGTACTTAAGAAATTTCGCAACTTTCTTTAAAAGGCTTTTACATATTATGACGGAGTCTTAATATTTAAAAAGGGCAAATTATAACTACCTAATAACAGTTTTTCATACGTTCGTTAGCATTCAGGAAAGCCTGCCGTCTTTGCCGCCTCTGTCTAACTTCTGGAATAGAACGCTCTGAAAATGATCGTCATGTAGATAATACTTGTGGGTGTTGTATCTCTAAGCTATAGACTATAATTAACCCGTCAAAGTTTACAATAAATAGCGTCATTTACAATAAATAGAACCATTTACATACCACTATTTTCGCTGCCCTGGCTTGAGGTATCCCAGTTATCACCTCGATGGTTGAACACAACTATAACAGAAAAATATATATATATATATATACATCATATACCTGTCTATTACGCTGTAAGTGTTTATATTTTTTTAACTTTTATTCACCCTCTTCGTCAGACTCGTCGTGAGGGATGACTGTGGGGGTGTCTAGTTCATCCAGTCTACGCTGCAGTCTCTCCAACTCGTGGGCCTCTCTTTGCCTCATATCCCTCTCAATCTGATCCATCCGATGTACTCTCCTTATTATCACTGCAAAAAAAAAAAAAAAAAGTATATACATCGTCGTCAATTTCAGTATAATTACTTAGGATGTTTCTACCGAAAAAACTGATATATAAACGCAGTCATAAATTTCAACATAATTAGTTCATCACTCACCTCTGATACAGAGGATAACCACCACTAGCACAGTCACTGTGGATCCTATCGCTGCAGGGATGATCAGCTTCAGGGGGGATCTACCTCTTGCCATCCTGACTGTTGTCGTCTTGGCTGGGTCGGTGGTGGGGAGATCGCTGTCGGTGATATGTCGTTCGGTGGCGAGGGGGGCCTCTGCTGTTGCGATGGTTGAGTGGTCATCAGTCTCAGTAGATGGCGTGGTATCCTTACTCTCGGTTGTTGATGGTCTCAAAGGGATGTTCACAATCCTTCCCGACTGGAAAGTGATCTTCAGAGATACTGTACTGCCCGACAGCTGGTCTAGCACCTCCTCCTCGTAGCGTGTGTAAAATCTGCAATAAATTGTCATAAGCATTCATTGTCTACACTTGCTTGGTAATAAAGCTCTGTTTAATAAATATGCTATTATGTCTCTTTTGATGCCCTCATACTCGCTAAGTCGTAAACAAGATGCATAGGGGCTCTGTGTCGTTATATATATTTATTAAAGCTATCTCTCGATAAGTCATAACAAAAAGATGCATAGGGGATGCATGTTACTAAATATATATATATTAAAGAATCCTCGGCTCATACCCAGCTCAGTTAGTCAGCGTCTCAGATACTGGTAAGAAGTTTGGTACTTTTTATTGGCAATTTTTTACATATTAATGCTAGGTATATTAGTATAACCGTTGTTAACATGTTCTATCTAAATCATGTTCACCTTATTTTAAAAAAAAAAAATGATATACCTGTCACTCGTCATAAAAAGGGCTATAAGGAAAGTTAACTTACTTAATCTCGTCAATGGTGTCTAGGTCCAGATACCTGACATCATCAACGTCGTCCTCGCTACAGATGAGTACTCCTGGTACTTCCTGGCGACATGCAAGAACACATGAAAGGATAAGCATCCTCAGCATCATGGCAATCATCGTGATAATTCCTTAGGTCGTGTTATTATGTTTCCGTGCTAGTAGATATTATTCCTGTCGTAGTCTATAGTGATATGGGTCTTCTCTGACAATTTCATATTTATACAGAAATACTATTTGTTATATCAGTGTCGTCAAAATGTATTACTTACTACAAACATATGTTTGTTTGACATCTGCGACAATTATTAACCCGCTCATGATGCATCGGTCTATTGAAATGTACGTCGCCGGTTACGTAATGTGTAGAACCACATATGTACTAAACCCTCAAGACCCTTGGAAAGTATTGACTGTTGACTGATTATGTAATGCTCTGTTCTCGTCGGATGGTTAAGCGTGTCATAAGTTTACTAAAGATCACACCATACTTCAGAGTGTGTCTTAAAGACACCTGCTTTCGCTCCTAACTCGTTGCCTTCAGGCTTAACTACCTACAAAGTTGTTTTATTACGGTATTGTGTAAATTTTTCATGAATAGATCATAGGTAACAGTCTTTTAAAGTAGTCGACGTTTCCCCCAAAGGCTTAGTAGTTAATATGTACTAGTGTAAACTTTTCAGCTGCTCTATATTTTAATAGAGGTGTTAATACTACCGTGTTTGTTTAATTAAATTAACCAAAAAACAAATAATGTCTCTGTACTCTCTTTTAATATTACAGCTTCAGTAATACAACGAAAATAGGACAGTTTTAAAACACAGTAAATATATGCCGTATTAATGGATCTTGGTAATGTATAGAGCGGCGAATAAATATATTATCAGACAGTTTAAGCCACATTTACAGTTAAGACCCGCTTATTTTACAGTTAATAAAGTTCATGGTTATCGTCTTTGTGTGGTAGCTCTTGTGGTTCGTCTTTGTTCGTTATTCAGTAGTCGTGTCAACGGTAGAAGCACTTCCTCAGTCAGCCTTCTTCTCTGCATAAGCATTAGATCGTTATGATGGCCTCTTAAATTTTCTCTCAAGAGTTCCCTCTCCTCCAAGAAATGGTCTTTCGTCAGTTTGATAAGCGTGATTGATTGGCCGAGATTGATGAAGTCCTCAATCGTGTATTCCCCGTAGCCTGTTATATCGTAGATCATGTCGTAGTTCTGTCGACAGAATGGGCATGGTATCTGGTAATTTTGTGACAGGTCGACAGGTCGATTTTCAACGATTTCCATAATGAGTTTGCGCATGGCTAAGGCTTCGATACAGTCCCTACATAGACGCATTTCCTCGTTTCTAAAGCAGCATTTGAAACTGTACCGAGATGGCAACTCGCAGCAGAGTTGACAGGGGTTCTCGTCCATATTCAGTAATGTGGTAGCCATTTTCAACTTGTATGTACGTCTGTAGCTTAATAAAACTAGTCGTCGTCTGGAGGTCGAGCAATGAGTATTGCTTAGGCCCCCTTCAGGCTAATCTCACACTTTCCTGTATTATATACCCAATCAAACATGTACTAGGGGTGGGGAAACTCCCTTAAATTTAAGGTCCTTCCTTCAGAGGCCCTCTGCATCCATTCTGATCACTGACCTTGTCAGATCGATATAAACTATCATTTTCGGGGCCTTCTGAAAAACTATGCTTAGTTCAAACATGGAGATCACTAACCGGGCTTATAAACATATCGAGAGATACCATATGCTAGGGCGCGAAAAAGCATTAGAAAAGTCTCAGTTCATGGTCAATCCTACTCGGGAGCAACTTTTATCACACTGCTGCAGACTCACAGAAAAGCATCTCGATCCAGCTCATGATGGAGGACCTATAAAAAATTATTTTTTATGCCTAGGATACATCGTCGGTTGGGGTCCATATCAACAAGAGACTGAATTTATCAGGATATCTATCAAGGGTCGATTCGTTAAGAGCATCTACCCTGTTATTCCGCGCAGAGAGAAGTTAAAAATTCTAAAGCTACGCGGGGTGGCCTAGGTTGGTTTTTTTGTCCATATATATATATATACATAGATGCATACAGCCTTTTTACTACTTGTCCTTATATTATATAATATTTTTACTTGTAGACTCATCATGGAAGACTACACAGAACTTGCTTATTAGACCTATTTAGATCTAAATAAATAATTTAAACTAAAAAATGTCTTATGTTTACTTTCATTCAGTTAAGAGCTGCAGGTCTAGCCTCTGTCTATATATATGCTGATAACTAAAAAGCTTCACCCCCACACCTGTAGTACCGCTTTCAGGCGATCTACCTCTGTGTATATATATCCGTAGTTTTAAGCACAATCGTGTTTTAACACTTATTTTTAAATAGTGTTCCTAATTAACTTCAAACAGATATCAAGATTGTCTGTTATATATCGATAAATAGCAGAATTTCGTTAAATTATAAACTAGACTCTGCTGGGGGTGTGGTGCAGTTTTACTTTAAGTCTACCCGATTTAACCACTATTTATTGAGGGTAAAATTTTTGAATCTGTTTGAATATTTCCTTGTCGATATTATTTTAATTATTTCATTTGTCGAGATTGGTAAAATATACAGAGTTTCGGAATATAACGTTTTACCTCTAGGTGGCGTCTGAGGTCTTCTCGGTTAGAGTCATGGCTGACACTTTTGCGTAAGTTATATGTCATATAATTTTAAAACTAGTCTTATGCTGATGGATATATATATATATATATATATATTCTTACTATCTGCACGGACTTAATTTTAATTTCGTTCGTAGTAGGGAAAGTCCTTATTTTACGAAACCATTTTCCCCCCTGGCTCCTCTTCGCTTAGTACTACCTGCTGAGTGTCATGGCGGCGATCGGTGCTGTGTGCTGGTGGTTTACAATGTCTTCATTACAAAGGAGCGGTGACTACAAGTTTGAAGGTACCTTGAATGATTGTGTAGACATTTGTCGATATATAGTTTTGGTAAAACTGTTTACATATTTTCGTACATACTTTGTTAACTTAAAATGATTACCGTGCTTCGTAGCTGTGTGTGTGTGTGTGTGTGTGTGTCTGTAGGAAAATGTGCCTGTTTTTATAATATCTTTACAGCTTCTTCAGTCTGCACTACAACTATGTCTGCGTCGGTGGAGACTAACTTCGAGGTAATTTGAATATGACGGTTGTGTTTGTTATTGTTTTACCGTCTATGTTAAATTACCTATATTTTGATATGTTGTTCTTTCGTATGGTATAAGTACGGACATGGAGATCATTAACGCTTGTCTGTATACTATGTTTTTCCTAAATTAAAAGAGACATACTTTACAAGTCAGCTAAGCTCTACATTAAGCTGGTATCTTAGGTGGTTTGAGATATGACAAATGCATGTTTTCAAGTTGAGGTGTTTATTTTTCTTTTAGACATCTGATACATTAATTGAAAAAATTTTTATAATCGTTGAGCGTCTCTGTAAGTTGTGTGAACTCTTGTTGTTTCATGTAGAGGCCTCTCTTGGTGAAGACTTTTTCCTCTTGATGTGGAGGTGTCCATCTCAGTCGAATATCTACGCAGCCTCGGGTGACTGATAGTCTTATGTCCTCGGAGAGATCAAAAAATCCCTCTTCCTCTGCTGCTAAGGTCTGTGAAACTTGAGGTATTAGCTGTAGTAGTTTCCTGACGTCTCTAACTGATAGACCTACGTATTTTTGTGCAGGAAATGTCCCATCCAGTACCCTGAGGTTTAGTCTTCTTTGCCCTTGATACTCTGTCAGGGCTACTTGGCTGTTCTTGCCGAAATTATGCTTGAAGAGAGTTGTAGTTGTAGCTGTCATGATGATTGGTCCTGAATAACCATGCATGGTTGTGCCCTCTTATATATGTATCTATCAGACTAAAGGAGTTTGCTGATTGGCAGATATTTATAGATATGTTACATAATGTTGTGGTTATATTTTTATGTCCTCTCTAGTTATGAATATCTTTGTGTTAGCCCCAGGGTGTAGGTATTTATAGCTATGTTATATAACCTCTGTGTTATATTTTTATGTTATATTTGGCTATTTTTGGTTATGTGTATCTTAGTGTGTTAGCCATCGTGGCCGTTTAATTGGTACCCCCGGGGGTGTTAGAGTCATGAGAGATAATGGTGTATTGATACGTTTCAGTGCTTCTAAAAAATCTGTCCAGCTCTCAGGTTTTCTTATTGTTCCATGTATAGCTGTTCTAAGTAGATCTATAATGTTTGACCCTTCAAACAGTTTACCTTTAATTGTGACTAGCCCCTTTTGCGACCATGTTATTTCAGGGTCGTGTCTTCTGATGTAAGTGACAAGCCTCTCGACTCTTTCTTTTGAAGTTTTTGGAAATGCCTCAATGATGAACGTATCATCAGGCTCCTTATGCTGTTCGAGTATTACGTCAGACTGATCGGTCTGTTCAGTCTGGTCTGTATGCTCAGGTTGACTAAATATTTTCGCCTTATGCTTAAGTCTATGATATGATGATTCAGGTATTATAAAATGCTTCATTATTCCAAGAGTTCGAGTTGTGGTAAAACAGCCTTAATAATCCTAGGCCAGGCTGATCTGAGTTTTAGACAGAGTAATCTACGCCCTTTCTCTTTGCTATCTGCCAGCTTAATGAGTTTGCTTTTATATCTACCTAGATCTTTATCGGCCTGTTTACTAATGATTAATTCTCCTTCAATAATATTCCTTGATAGCTGTCTAAGTAATTCTAACTGACTCTTACTCATTGTATTCAGTAAGCCATCTTTCTGCTTACTCTCTGCTATAGATAATAGCTTGATGAAGGCCATGTTCTTTTTAAGTGCTGCCATAACTGTAAATGATCTTTTTTCAGTGTTACTCTGCCTTATAAACTGCTGTAGGTCCTTCGTCAGGAAAAATGGCCGATCTTAATCTTAAATTCTTATCAGTTTTAGTATGTAAGTCGATAATAAAATATGTGTAAGGCTCTGCGGCAGCTGTTAGGTAAGCCTGAAGCAGCTGACGATAGCCTAGTTGTCGCCCTAGAGCTGTGATCTGCCCCTTGTCGCGGTTGTTAGCCATTATGACAAATACATGTGTGTTTAGATTTAAAGTTCTTGAATGTTTTGACTTTAAAAATAGGTTATGGGTCAGTAGAATAACTGTACAGTTATTATGATGTGTACCTACTGTGAAAAGTTTTAAAACAGTATCTGTGTTCATAGCGTCAGTCATTAGGTCATCAAATACAATGATGGAGTGTCTGCTGCTTATAGTCTGGAATTTTTCCAGGTCATCTTTGTTGGGTATGCCGTAGTGAAATGATATATTGTCCATTTCGGATTCTAGTGTACTAAACATCGGTTGCCATGTGCTGTTGTAACAGTATAGAATTTTTTCAGGTGTTTCCCGAAACATGTCATGTTTTAGTAAGCGGTAAACAAATGTCGATTTCCCCCCCTGACTTGGTGATGATATTATTATATTACATGGGGTGTTTAAAAGAATAAGAACCTTGTCTTCGTCCATATTCTTCCAAGAGTTGGTTGTATTATTGGCTACTACAAAAGATTGATCTACGGTGGCCGGTCTCTGCATGATGAATGGTTTCGGAGTAATGAGCTATCATCTATTTAACTGTAACATTACGGGTGTTGGTTATCTCCATAATGGCCGGTGTTTCGGCATGAATCATTAAAACTACAGGCTCTTTCAGAGCTTTTTTGAAATTCAGGGACAGTCGTACATGTCCGTGGTCAGGGGCGTAAGCTGTCCCGTAAGATGGCTTTATATTAAAGGCGTACATACAGTAACTGTGGGCAAAGTCGTACAATGTAATATCATTACCGAAATCATTCCCTAGTTCTCTAAGTGTCTCATAGAGACTGAGATAACTGGCGGCTACTCCATTCCCTTGTTCATGATCAAAGGTGGGTGTAAAAGTATTGATAGTATCGTTATTTACTGAGAGGGATATTCTTTGCAGATCATATGGTTTGAAATTGAAGGGGTTGAGTTTTAAATCTCCGTTGTAGGACTTAGCAGGGATCAGTGTGACAAGTATTCTAGAGGGTAGTCTATTGGGGAAAAGATTATCGAGGGTCCCTGAGGTAAATCCTGTATTTATATTTTCTACTCTAATATCTCTCTGAGTGTAGCAGTAGAGTGCTGGCTTAGTTTCTAACGATTTACCAATGGCAAACTGTGTACGGGGGTCAAGTTGTATCATGTGAGCTTTAAACATTACTTCTTCCAGATGAATTTTATATGAACCTGTAGGTTCGTGGTTAATGAGGGCAAATTCATTAGAGGTTCTGTCTAACTTTATAGTTAACCTTGTATTGTTAAGTAGATATCTTTTCTGCATAAAAATATCCTCATAAAGAGGTCCTTGAAATTCTACAATGTTGGATTTTTGAAAGAGGTCCTTCTTTATCTGAGCCCCCTTATTCAGATCGATCAGGTCAATCTGGTCGGAATCATCCTTTACATATCCTTGCGCTCTCAGTTGAGAATTTTTAGCCTCCTTACCGTAGGATAGTAAAGTACTGAACATGGCCTTATAGGGGTAGTTGTTAGATGAGCTAATTTCCTTTCCTTCCAATGAAACTGAGATTTTCTCAAATAGAGAATGTAAGCTATTGTTTACAGGTACTACTTTCTTATTTACTGCGATACTAGCATTGTCTTGTTTAACAATCTTCATTTTTACATATAGCTGGCTATTGTAGAGGTCCAGAAAATGCTTTTGCTCATTAATGTCGAATAGGATAGGCCCGTCGTCTGTCAGTTGGTTGACTGGGCGGTAATCCGTATAATACTGTCTTTCGACATTTTGTTGCAGTGCTGGTTGGGAGAAAAGATCGAGCTGAGGGAGGCTAGCTGTTTTAACATCCATTATTTTTTCTTAGTGTGTTGACCGGATGGTCTCTTTTTACTGTATGAACGTTTTTGTGGCTTGGCCTTAGCTTTATTTGAAATTGTCTTTCTTCTCTTAGCCTGAGGCTTTGCTTGAGCTTTCTTCTTACGTTTTACTGACGTCATCTCTTCCTTGGTCTGATCAAAAGTTTTTTTGATGTCTGATGTCAGTTCGACCTTGACCTTGGGTAAGGGCTTATGTGTCTTGGGTTTTTCTATAATGTATTGAGGATTGTCCGCCCCTGTATAACGCCTTAGGCCGTCGGTAACAAATGGCGTAGGCCTATTATCCTGTGTAGAGAAATATGCTTCCATGCTGGAGTGTTTGGTAGAAGTGGTTACGCAGTAGAATGTGTAGGCTTATATACGAAGTGTAGGGTGATGTATGTCCCTCCTTCATCTGTCCGGATCTTTTGATCAGTAGAGACATTTAACATGTAAATGTGTATAGTATCTATAAAGTGCTGGGCTATAGGTATATAATAGGGTGTATAGTTCATTTCTTTATTACCTATGTACCTCAGTACATTTAGCTGGTTTTGACCGACAATTGTAGAGTTACAAATGTTGCTGCATAGGTATACATGTGGTGGTACTGTAGACTTGTATTGACAGAGAGCAACTTTCCATCCGTCCCCTAGTCTTAAGGATCTGTTTAACCTAACTTTGAAATTAACAGGGGTGTTCTCGAAAAGGTCCGAGCTATGGTTACTGTTTAGTATAATGTAAAAGTCATCCATATTTTCTAATTTCTGCGGCCTTAATCCAGGAGTCAAACTTCTTGCTGTAACCTAGCCAACGAACTAACGCTTCTCTCTTCCCTTGTCTAATGCGGTGTCTGAGAACTTTCTCGATCTTATATAGATCGTTATCTGTTACCATGGCTCTTTGCATCTCCTGTTCGTAGAAGCTACCGTCGACCTTCTCCTTGTTTAAATCTATTACTCTGTAGCGTGGAGGGTGTGACGCTATCCTTTTATCGATAATGAAAATTTCCTCTGTCCATTTTCTGTCAAACCCTTTTTGGAAATGTACTCTGGCTAAAGATAATCTTACTTTATCGCCTGTGTTAAATTGATATACAACCGTTGTTCTTTCTCTTTTTAACTCAATAGGTAAATATATCTTTTCGTAAAGATCTTGCTGATTCTCGTCTGTAACTTGGGAAGGGGCCATCCCTATCGTAGAGTGTTTGGTATTATTATAACTAGTTACGATTTCTTGAAGATGCTCGATATATCTATGTGTCTGGTGCTTGGTAAAGAATTTGTATATTCGCGCTTTAACTGTTCTGATTACCCTCTCTGCGTAGTTTGCATGGTAAACATTATAAGCTAGTACATGGTTTATGTTTTTAGATTTCATGTATTCCTGGACAGACTTAGCTGTATATTCTTTACCCTGATCGCTTCTTAACTCTTTTACCGTGAGACCCCCCTTGAAAATTTTTTTCATAACCTCAACCATCTCTTCTCCTGTTTTACTTTTCATAGGTTCAATTCTTAGGTATCTTGAAAATAAGTCAATGAATACTGCCAGGTATTTTACTCTGTCATTACTAATGCTAAATTTCTGAACATCCATTAAGTCGGAGTCCATAATCTCGTTCATACCTCCTACAATTATTGACTCTCTCTTAAATCTTAATGTAGGCTGTTTGTGTACCAGGTATGTGTACTGTTCTGATAACCATTTCTTTACATCTTTAAACTTGAGCTTATGGGGGTTGCCTGAGGTTTTTATACTTTGCCAGAACTTGGTTACCCCGGCGTAGCTACCGGGTTTAGTAGTATCGTAGTAGATAGATTTTAAATAATTATCCATTATTGAGTAATACTCTTCTGTCTTTTATAGTAGGATTCGGGAGAAGAAACCCTATACTACTGCTTAGAAGTCCTACCCATAGCTCGCTTAGCGGGTGACTGATTGATAGGTTGACTATACATGCTATTATTACCGCATAGAGTATGATAATTTGACTAAAAAATACCACCTCGTTCTTGGGGATTTTGACCCCCGAGACTTGCCAGCTCTCGTTGTGTATTGATTGAGTCTCCATGACAAACTGATCACAAATTTGTTTGACAGCTTTATTTATACTCAGGTTGAAATTTGACAATATACATTGCTATGTAGAAGTAGCACTCTATCGTATTTTAGTGTATATACATATGCATATATTCCCTGACAATTAGTCAGTATACAGGGTTATGTAGAAATAGCTCTACCTCTTTTAGTAAACATATGTACATATTTCGTAACATTACTATGTAGAAATAACCTGTCATCCTCCTGTATATAAACGTAAGTACATATTTAACAACTATAATCTTTACATATATAAGCATTTACATACTAATAACCATATGGTAGAGTGTCATAACTATCTAGTAACACCCTCTTGGTATAAACGAGTTTTACAGTCTTATAAGAGGCCTTGTTAAAAACTCGTCCGTGTATTTTATCTCTAACAAACATATTGTATGTAGGAAGCCTGATGATTAACCCCTTGGTTACTACTTGTTGGATGTTTTCAAAAGTTACAAGTTGACTGTTGGCAGGGTTCATGATGATGCCTTTGAATTTGACTATTTCTGTGTTATCGTTAAGTCTGTAGCTGTAGGATTTAGGTCCCGAAGAAATGAATGCTGTTATGTACTGGCCTGCTGCTAACTCATCGGTCAGTTGCCCTAGAAAGTCTCCTAACGGCGGCATATCTTGGCCTCTGAGGGATGTGAAGATGACCGAGTCTGTATCCATATAGAGCACCCGTCTCCCCAGTTGATCGATGAGTCCGTAAAGTTTAAGTCGTGCCCAGCATGTTGTGAATGATGCTACGACGTCGTTAGTCTTGAGGTTGTCAGGCTCAAATGTTTCTCTACTCTTGGTCTCTACTAGTAGACAGTCCTGGTTGACCATGTAAATCATCATGATCTCAACCGATGTGTCGTTGGATAGCTGTTTAAATTTGGAAGGATCCGTGATGTATTGTGTTCTGGTACGGTTCGGCTTCTCCCCAAACTTTCCCCAAAAGCTGTTGAGCGCTAGTTTAGCTACTGTTCTTAGACCTGGGTTGTGGTTGATGTTTTCAGCTCTTAGACTGATTCCTTCAGCCTCTAGATAGTTCTGGATGTAAACTTTGTGATCTTCTGGTGTTTTGACCCATTCTGGGTATCCTGATGCTTCCTGTTTAATCCTGAGAAATGTGTCAACATAGCCTCTGAACAGTGTGTCTGAAACCTCTCTCCAGTGGTAAACTTCATAGATCCTGAGGATGGTGTAACCTTTCTCTAGAGCCTTCATGATTTCTGGTGTACAGTAGGTGCCTATGATGGCCCTTTGGTCAATACTACATTGGCATGGTAACGGGTTGTGCTCATCTGCGCATGTACGGCATAGTGGGAATTTAAGTCGTCCCCCGGATCTGTAGGGTAGGACTGGGTGATAGAGACCTCTTGGTGGTAATACTTTAATTTTGGCTATACCGAAGTAGGACTTCA
Organism: Alitta virens; assembly: GCA_932294295.1. Taxonomy (NCBI): domain Eukaryota; kingdom Metazoa; phylum Annelida; class Polychaeta; order Phyllodocida; family Nereididae; genus Alitta; species Alitta virens. The sequence goes on along the minus strand of OW028579.1, from coordinate 38,997,143 downwards.
TGGTGTAGTCAAAATCCTTGGTTAATATCTGGGGGTGTCCTACAGGCAGAGAGCTGTATTTATTTACCGAGGGGTAGAGGCTTGTATAGTCGTAATAATGGATCTTCTCTCCTTCTCCTGCTTGGTAATGAAGGCGTACTGACGATGTTCTGCCTCCGAAGAATGAGTCTCTGATATGGAGTCTTGTAGGAATATCCAGTGACTCTACGAAGTGCTTCATCTCCTGGTCTTCCTTGAGCTGTTTGTCAAACTGACATTCCCATATAGATGTAACTGTTGGTGTTGCGGTCCTGAGAAAGGCTTCCCTCTGTATGGTATTCTGGTAGATCTGATCCATTGTCTGGTTATTGTAACTGTCTTTGATAGATCTGTCGGGGAAGCATGTAGGGCAGCCGTGCCATCTGCAACCATAAAATTCGTAGAGAGCTCCATTGCTATCTGCTCCATCTACTCTGTACTGGCCTACAGCCAGCTCCCCTATATTACGTGCATGTTGTATGAATGTCTTGTTACTATGGCTTAGATATTCAAGCCATTGAATGGACTTGTAACTATGTCCATGCCGTGCTGTGTATCCTTGAGGTGGTATGTGTGCGATGTCGGAGTTCAGAAAGATTTTTTCTTTAATATCGGTAGATGGTAGTGTCTCATTGTTGTGATAGTATCTGCCTCCTACCATTGTGACCTCTGGTGTGGTATTGTCTTCAAGGGTTACTCTGTAACTCTCCTTGAGAAAGTTTTGCCTGTAGATCTGCATACATGTCGAGGCTATGGTGATCTGTGAGAATGGGTCGATATCCATGACCCCTGTCTCAGTGTCGATTCTGGTTATATCTTTGATGAGGTGGCGGAATTTTGTACATGCTTCCCTGAGAATCTTGACATCTGTTCTACAGTATTCCTCCATATCGTTGTGCATGTCGTAGGGGCCTTGTAGACTATTGTGCCATTGTAGGTCAACATCTTTACCGTAGAACTCTATTGGAGGGTAGCTTGTGAAATGTCTCTGGTGGAAGTGTTGTCTGGTATTGAACATGTGAGGAAAATCCCCCTTCTTTAGTGATGATGAGAGTCCTAATGTCTTGGGTAGTTTCTTGAGGGCCATTGGCAGGAAGTTGAGGGAGTCTATGAATCTAATACCAGTTTGGGGTATATTCATGTACATTATTTTTGTACCAATCTTGGTGATAGCTGGTTGGACTCCATTTTGAAGAAGGTATCCTTGTAGGAAGAGGAAGTCGTAACCTTTCCCATTATGAGCTATGCATGTGAAGCCTTTGTGTTTTTCGTTGATGAGCCATTTACCGAAATCTTGTACTGTGGCATCTCCTTTGAAAACGACCTCCTTCTGGTAGCAGCTTCTACATGTATGTTTATTGTCATGGTCGAGACATTTGATACCGCATTCATTGCAGTGTGCCTGGTCATCTTTACACTCGCTGCAGCTAGATTGAGCCACGACAAGATTGGGTATGTGCTGTTGAAGCCCGCAGTACCATTTGATGCAGTGGCGACATCTTCTACATGTTGAACATGTGTAGTCGTCTGTGCATACTGTACATGAGTTACCCCGTTGTCTCGGTTTGTAGCCTTCTTGACATTGGAATATTTCGTCCTGTGTAGATTCAAAATCAAAGTAGATGAATTTACCGCTGCTTACTTTTTGTTTTGATGTTCTCATGTAGCAGAGATGTTGTCCTGTGAAGTAGTCTTGACATAGTCGACATTGCCATTCTCCGCAGATGTGATTTTCTTTGTCTCTTTTTGTTGTGTCTAACAGCTTCATGCATCCTTGGCAAAAGAAGTATTGCCGGCATTTGGATAGTTTTTCTTCCCCTGTGGCTGGACCTCTTTTGAATGTCTCTGCTTTCCTGTGGTTTGTGAAACAGTCTGAGTTGCGGCAGGTTCTATTGCAGTCTTGACATTTGATGACTTGCCCCCATGTACAATCTTTTCTCATGCATACCATGCATTTGTTTTGACAGAAATGTGGTGATCTTTTGTTGTAATACTTGAGACATTCTGTACAGACTTCTTTACTGGTAAAAAGTCCTGATAACGTTGTGATGGAGTGGAAATGTTGACCATCTTTGTAGAGAAATATCTTGCTCTGTCGTGGTTTAGATCCTGCATAGATAATATCGTGACCGGCATCTTTATCTATGACAACTATCTGTACATTGAGGTGGTCTTCGAGTTTGTAGAACTCCCTGATCTCTATCTGTCTGTTTGATGGTAGGTTTACCTCTTTTAGAAGTTGGAGGGCCCTCCCTCGTTGAGAATTTAAACCTTCTCGGTGTGCTCTTGATGATTTTATGAGTGATTTGTAGTGAGGGTCCTGTCGTAGTTTGGCTATGCATACAATGACTGCCCTGGCTGCACAAGTGTAGTCGTCAGTTAATTCAGGAATAAATACTGTGCAGGTTTTCTTGATGATGGTGTTGTTCTTGTCTTTGGTGTCAAGGTTTAGGATGGTTAGAGATCGGTTCTGTTTCGTGCTCTTCGTGGGTGCCTGGTTAAAAGTATCTCCGCATAAGTGCTTATCCTTGTATATGGTGCAGCATTTTTTGCAGATATTACGGCCGTGTAATAATCTCTGAATATTTGAGACTGCGTGAACACCCTGATGGTTCTGGTAGAGGTAGAGTGTTGTCTCATTGTAGGGCCCTCCATATAAGATTTTGAGATCATGGTCAAGAAGGATAATCTGTGTATTGATATGCTTCTCAAATCTTGGGAAGTCTTCGCTAGTAACGCTGTGTTCTGGAGGTAGCTGAACGTCCCTCAAAAGTGTAAGGGCCTGTCCGAGTTGAGATTGATGTCCTCCTTTGTCAGCCCTATATGCCTTACAGAGCTCTGCCGCTCTGTGGTCATTTCGGGCTTTGGCTCTTGCTACAACTATGGCTCTGGTAGTTTGTGTGTTGTCATTGGGCAGGAGAGGTATGGTTATGTAAGCCTTACCTCCCCCTCTGTCATGATGAAGTGAACCTACCTCTACCTGGAATGAACTATCGACGCTCATACTCTGTGCTGATTGTAGGATCTTTTCCATTCTGTCCATGATGGTCTTTGCTGTGATGAGGTTTTGAGGTCTCATGTGAATGACCATGTCTTGTTTGAGATCCTTGTGTTGAATGATGACTCTGGCCCGGTCTTCAGGTGCGTGATGCTGGGCAGCTCTGTCAATAACCTCTTGAAACATATCTTCAAGTTCTTGATGTATATCGAGTAGTCTGTGTCCTGTATAATCTTGGTTAAATGTTGCTCTGAAGCTTCTTTCTTCATAACCAAATCTTCTAGCTGCTCTGTGGCTGGTCTGTGTGATCTGATAAGGTGGTAGTCTTGGTTTTTTTGCTCTGTGTGGTTCTGGTGACAGCCCTCTTTTAGTCATGGTGGCTGTATGAGTCTCTGATACATTGCTACATTATATATACCGGTGGTTATGTAATAAATTCTATTTTTAGATCTATAAAGATATAACTGGTCTATTATTTGACATTGTATGATCATAAACCCTCTGTCATCCTCTCTATGCCTTCGGGAGGTCTGCTGGTTGTGTGTAATAAAATTTGTGAAGTATGTTAGCAGGTGGTTATGTGTAAAATACTATGAAATTATGATGAGTCATCTTGGTGTAATAGAGCTCTGTCTATACCTGAATATGGTCTCGCATTGGTGCATCCATGCCCTTGGGGGTTGGTGTTGACATATGTTCTACCCTACAGTGTACTGATGCGGAACAAACTCTTGTGAAATTACTGTGTATTGATGCGTTACAAACTCTTGTGAAATTACTGTATATGTGTATTGACATATGCTCTACCTTAGTTACAAACTCTTGTGAAATTACTGTATATGTGTATTGACATATGCTCTACCTTACTGTTTAGTGATGCGACACAAACTCTTGTGAAATTACCTGTGTATTGATGTGTATCATAGTTATTGTGAGCCTATGATGAGTCACTGTGTAAAAATTATGCCTGTTAATGAACTTATGTGATGAGCTAATTATAGCTGATGAGTTTATATAACAGTTTATGAATATCAAAAGAAAATAATTATAGTTATTAGCAAGGTTATGTAACAGTAAAAATAATTATGGATCTTAATGAGGCTATGTAGCAGTCAAAAGAAAGCAGTTATGAATGTTAATTAGGTTATGAGTCAGTCAAAAGAAAATAATTATGATCATTAATGAGGTTATGTAACAGTTATGTAAGATTCAAAAGAATCTAGTTATGATAGTTAACGAGGTTATGTAACAGTCAAAAGAAAATAATTATGGGGCCTAATGAGATTATGTAACACTTCACGCCCCACTGGTGCCCAGTGGGGCGTGAAAAGGGGGTCTACACACACCTACATACAGTAGTGGTGTGGGTCGATGTCGGCCTGAGTGATGTTATTTTTAGAAAATCGTTTTCTGTCAATTAAATACACTTCTATCAGGCTGAACTATGCTTTATAATTCATGTTTATAACTTACAATTTTATTAATTTTAAATTAGATGTCAGACAAGACATATATTAACATAATGTGACATAACATAAAATGTTTGAAAAATACCTTAAAAAACTAAAAGATACATTTGCTTTCAGTCTCCAAATTAAATTTATAACAGATTCTCATCTATATTTCTCAGGGGGGAAAAAAACCTAGTTTTCCCTTCACCTCACTGTTGAGATATTATTGTAGGATATGAATAGATGACAAATTAGTTTATTTATATTATTGGTTTATTATTGATATATCCTGATCTTTATGATCTTCCATGAGTGTGTATAGCCTACTGTTCATCAGCTTCTTTCTTTGTATATTTGATACAATATGTTGTATTATTGAATCATTTTTACAGAATGAGTGGAAGAACAATGTTGTGAATACAATCTAGTTAAAAACAAGAGAGCACATGGGTGCTATTTATAATACATTTTGGAAACCCCTAAATTTATTGGCCAATCAGCACACAGTTATTTTGGGTTTAAATCCCAGGAATATCACTTTATATTATCAGCTGGGGTCATAAAGACAGGCACCAGATTAAATGCCCATTATTAAAAGATCGTGACATACACAGAACACAATAAAACCAGAGCTTTCCCCTCCTTCTCAAAGTGACTCCATGGTTGGATCTCAAGTGTCCAGGAAAGCCAAAAATTCGGGCAAAAATTTGAAAAATTCGGGCATAAAGGGGTGCTAATAAAAGCCTTAAAATTCGGGCAAGATGACCTTTGCCCCCCCCAAAAGAAAGGTGCCTCCTATGCCTATGTGTGTGCTACCTATTCATTTACGAGCATATAACCAATACCATACACCCATCCCTTTTATAGAGAATACTTCAACTTGTTTGTTAAACTGAAGGCCACTGGCGGATCCAGGGCCAAAAGCATGACTGAAAGGTGTCCCTGTCATTAATTTCATAATTCATTTACAGACATTATAAGGCTGGTACAGGGGGTCATGGATCCATTGCCCCCCCCCCCCCCCTAGTCCCTGGATCCGCAAGTGCTGAAGGCAATTAAACACCTTTTTTTTTAATTATCTTATGATCTACGAAGTGGCAATCTGCTTACCAATTCTCAGGTGACAAATCCTCAACAGCTGCTGCAGCGTCATTCAACTCATTGTCAGCATCATCAACATCATCATCACTGCTGGCACCACTCTCTTCAGTTGATTCCAGTTGAGCCTCTCCTTGCACTCTAGGGTCCAACTCATATGGCTCGCACACTCGAAACACCTCATCTTCAAGTCCTTCAAGTCCATCAGTCTCCATACCACCGCTCGCAAAAGATTGCTTGACACAGGTTCTAGCTATGCAGCTCAGTTAGAATCACACCGATGACGTCACGATTAGCCACCTGGTGGGCATAACCAGAAACACTGCTAATAGTGACGTCTATGGCGGCGATGGCTCGCGGGTGTGAAAAACAAGCTAATACTCCAGATATTGATTGTTTTTCACATATTTTTGCATGCATAGGAGAAGGTATGTTCGGGTTGAGCTAATACTCTCCATTTCAGACGAATCAAAAAGTTTATTGCCTGTGACCTTTAAGTGGTTTTTGCCACTAAATCAGCCCTGTTATGGCAGAAGCATATCCTTGCTAAACAAAGGGGAAATGAAAATGTATGTGTTCTATATGAGTTTTCCTTGTCTTACAGGTTAGGGCACAAAAGTTCTGGTGAAGATGTGACAGTTCAACTTTAATGTGTTAACCTGAAGATGTGACAGTTCAACTTTAATGTGTAAATTTGAAGATGCGATCAGTTCAACTTTAATGTGATTACCTGAAGATGTGACAGTTCAACTTTAATGTGTTAACTTGAAGATGCGATCAGTTCAACTTTAATGTGTTACCTGAAGATGTGATGGTTCAACTTTAATTTGTTACACGAAGATGCGATCAGTTCAACTTTAATGTGTTATGTGAAGATGCGATAAATTCAACTTTAACCAGACTATGCTGAATCACTGGGAATTACTTCAATGGATTTATTCTTGGATGGGTGGTGGGTGGATATAGGGCTTTACGTCCTGTATTTCTGCACCAGTTGGGCTAATTAGGACAGGCAGAGACCATGGCAATGAGACGAAGGATGAAACAGCCATCCAACTTAGGCTCGACCGGGAATCAAACCCGGGACCCAGCAGTTGGAAGCCCAGAGTGCTACCTCTGAGCTAGGTTGGTTGGTTGGTGATTAGGGCATTACGTCCTGTATTTCTGCACCTGCTGGGCTAATTAAGACAGGCAGAGACCATGGCAATGAGATGAAGGATGAAACAGCCATCCAACTTAGGCTTGACCAGGAATCGAACCCGGGACCCAGCGGTTGGAAGCCCAGAGCACTACCTCTGAGCTAGGCCCCTGCCCTAGGCTCGACTGGGAATCGAACCCGGGACCCAGCTAGGCCCTCGCCCTTCTACACTAGGAGAGATGGTACTCCAGTTTGTGTTTAATGGACATACTGGTTTTAAGATATTAGCCGGTTATTACTGCACCAACGATGCTACAGCAGCAGAGTTATGTGCCATGACAGACGAAATAAATATTTATGATGTGAAATAACCTATGTCAGTCCAAACTAGTTGGCTTCACTGAAATGGGTCAGCATGCCAATGCCTTGCATTATATGAAGTTAGGTGTGTGTGTGTGTTTGTGTTTAACGCCTCATTAGCACCTATTGGGCTATGTAGAGGCTCGAATGGTTAAGGGTATTTAAACTTGGTTTGTTATTGGTTTTGGAGGATATGATGTAAAAACGTGTTTCTAAGAATTTGACTGATATAATCGTCGTTGCTGTAATTTGTTACATTCTAATAAAATGTTTTATATGACTACTGAATATGTAATATCATGGTGGCTCCAAGGTAATATAGTTATTTTAAATATATCTCCAGAATGTCAAGCATGGAAATATAGAAGTCTTGTCATCATTGCTTTTGTTTAGTTTCCATAAATTGTTATGACAATATCTCGTCTGTTAGACATGAAGATGAGCTAAAAAATCAACACTGTATAATCAAACCTTAAAACAACCAACATTGAACCACATATAATGATCTAGACAATAAGTTAGTTAGTGTAGTATAAATCATAAAAAATTTAAGCAATGCATGCTCAAACATAAAATAGTACAGTATAATTTAATAGTACCTTGTTGAAATATTACTTGTAAATGAAATGCAATTATAACATATTCTTTTAAATATACAGCATGAGTGGAAAAAAATAAGGAACAGCTTTGAAAAAAGACTACAGGATGGCTCAGGGTCACAAACCCTGATGCTTCCAAGCTGAGAACCCATTCTGGGACTACTGGGTAGTTGCATACAATGGTGGATTTTCATGCAAGGTTCTCTGTAAATTCCACCAGGTGGCTATGGTGGGTGGGTGATTAAGGCTTTACGTCCTGTATTTCTGCACCAGTTGGGCTAATTAGGATAGGCAGGGACCATGGCAATGAGACGAAGGATGAAACAGCCAACCAACTTAGGCTTGACCGGGAATCGAACCCGGGACCCAGCGGTTGGAAGCCCAGAGCGCTACCACTGAGCTAGGCCCCCCACCCCCCACCAGGTGGCTATGACAGAATACTGCAATTCTATTGGCTGAAAAAGTTCCTGCCCTTGACTCTGATTAGCTAAAGCAAAGTGCATACTAGCAGCAGTATTTGTTGTGCATTTTAATGTATATTTGACCTCTTATCATTTAGTGGATTTTTGTTATTTCCTAAGAAAGTTATATTTATTGAATAATTTAGTTATGATCTTCTATGTCTGAAAAGCAAAATGAGTAATATGAGGGGAAGAAAGAATTGTGTCTTGCTGAATTCAGGGCTGCTCAGTGAAAAGACTCCGAAAGCACCGAAAATGTCTGTCATAGAATCCATCCCAGGCTGACTTCAGCAGCAAACAATCTAGATGCATCATCAAAAATGAAGAACTGCTACACAGAGTATGCACTGAATGCTGAAATGTTGAAGTTGACGAGTGTAAGTTATGAAACCACTGGCAACTGAGACAATTATAATGCAGCTCTTGATCACTATATCTAAAATTTCAGACGGTAAATTACAATTGAAGTTTAATGTACTCTAAATTGGGGGTGGTGGTGGTGGATTAGGGCTTAACATCCTGTATTTCTGCACCTGATGGGCTAATTAGGACAGGTAGGGACCATGGCAATGAGACGAAGGATGAAACAGCCATCCAACATAGGCTCGACCGGGAATTGAACCCGGGACCCAGTGGTTGGAGCCCAGCGCGCTACCACTGAGCTAGGCCCCCACCCCTCTAAATTGGGCGGAAAAAAAACAAATAATAACTATATACATATATTACATTTATTAAGGATTACCAAGAGCCCCTAAAACAACAGGGATGGCCTCATGAGCACTTGTCAGAAAGTGTGGAGTTGCTGCATCACACCTGCAAGTTCATCCAGCTCTTCACAAGTGCTCAGCCTGTCAGTAACATTACTGACTCCAGAGTTGTTGGGAGTTAAAGAAGCTTTAATAATAGTTATATCCCGAATAGGAGGGAGTTAACTAACCTTTTGTTGGTTATATCCTGACGCTGCAGGCAGAGGGATATAACCAACAAAAATGTTAGTTAACTCCAGACTATGAGGAATATAACCCTACTAGACATTTTTGCTAATTTGTTTGTTTGATTTGTTTAACTGCTGTTCTTCAGCCACGTGGTGGAGATTAACTTTGGTTTGATACAGGGGAACAAGGCAATCTGGTAAGGAACTTTCAAGAAACTCATACAACGTATAACTGTATTATGTGCATACTACATAGGGATTGAATGATTTTTTATATACTCTAGGCCTCTAGGGCATGCAAGTACTGCATGATTTATTGCATGCGTCTCCACAATTGATGACATCATCAGAGGTACGATTACACTTGATAAACACCGTCATCACAGAAAAAGCGCTCTCTTAAGACCATAGAGGCCATAGAGGATTTGAACTGTGGCATTTTTGGTTTCATTCGGCTGGTCAATTCACATACCTAGCAATTTCCTAGTTTAACAATATGGATGTTGCTGAAATTTTTTCGTGGCAAAACCCATCCAAATCTGTACCAGTACAAATACACATTGCACACTATTACGTTTAGGCAAGGCCAGATTGGGTCCACCAAAGCACTCCATTTGCTTTGCATGCTAAGGTACCATTGAAGCCAAGGTTTTTATTCAAATAATGATATCTGTTAAAATTTACAACGTTCAAAGACTGTTCATTGGCGTCAGTGGGCAGGGAGTTCACTATGTGGCATCGCGGTTTCGTGGGGAGAAAGTAACCTTTGTACCATGTAAGTTCCATCTTTTATGGCACGACAGTGTGTGTGTGATTAGGGCTTTACGTCCTGTATTTCTGCACCAGTTGGGCTAATTAGGACAGGCAGGGGGGGGGGGGGGGGCGGGTGATTAGGGCTTTACGTCCTGTATTTCTGCACCAGTTGGGCTAATTAGGAAAGGCAGAGACCATGGCAATGAGACGAAGGATTAAACAGCCATCCAACTTAGGCTCGACTGGGAATCGAACCCGGGACCCAGCGGTTGGAAGCCTAGAGCGCTACCTCTGAGCTAGGCCCCCGCCCTAGGACAGGCAGAGACCATGGCAATGAGACAAAGGACGAAACAGCCATCCAACTTAGGCTCGACTGGGAATTGAACCCGGGACCCAGCGGTTGGAAGCCCAGAGTGCTACCTCTGAGCTAGGCCCCCGCCCTTATGGCACGACAGTACACAACTTTCGTGGCACGAAAGTTACAAACTTGCCCCCCTCACGCCCTGTTTTAGCTAATTATCTATGTAAATATTGTACGTACAGAGATTTTATGCAGATCCAATAATAATCGAGTTTATGACAAAATACTATTGGCGAGGGGGGCGGGTTGGCCGGGTGCCCAAATCCACCTTTCAAGCAGTCTGAGAGCCCTGGTTTAGGCACAATTAATGGTTTATATCTCGACTCAATTTTTTTTAATCTATGGCCTGTAAAAATTTCTGCTGGTTTTAGTTTAGTTACAATCTTGCATTGAATATGACGCAAAACGTGACTAGGGTGACTAGGGCTTTACATCCTGTATTTTTGCACCTGTTGGGCTATTTAGGACAGGCAGAGACCATGGCAATGGGATGAAGGATGAAACAGCCATCCAACTTAGGCTCGACCGGGAATCGAACCCGGGACCCAGCGGTTGGAAGCCCAGAGGGCTGCCCAAAATGTGACTAAATAGGTTCGAAAAATCGCATTCTTTGTAATTTTCCACTCAAAATTGTTACCCAACTAAAGCCTTCAGAAATTTACCATTCGATACGGGCACGCAAATTTGGGCTTCCAGGCACTTTGAAACACCCTAACTTACATCAAGATGCATCACAAAATGAGGCGTGGAGTCGAGGAGGAATAAAGGAGGAGATGAGGAGAAATTGTTGCCACACTCACGCAGTTGCCTGCAGTTATAATGACTGAATTACTTTCGTGGTACGACACACAGTCATGGGGGGGGGGGGGGGGCGACGAAGGTAATTCGTGGAGCAGAGTTTTTTTTTTTGTGGTGCTAAGGTGTTGTGGTAGTAGGTAGGTAGTGTTATTGTTTAACACCTCATCAGCACCTGATTGGGCTATGTAGAGGCTCTCTAGGGTAAGATTGATTATCTATAGTTGTTAGCAGAAGCATGTAAAAAATCAATAAGTGTCTGCGTTGGATAGCTGGAGCAGCTTGTGCAATGCGCACTGTCCTGTTTTAGCCACTGGGGATAGAGGACTTCACCCCAAGTGTTTCCACCCTCGCCGCGTGGAGGCCCAGGACCTTCAAGGGCTAAGGTGTCGTGGTACATAAGTACCACTATCGTGGTTCGAAAACTTCGCACCACAAAGTTTACCACCATATTTGTGTGCCAAACTCCAAAATTAGTCTCTAGCATAAAAAGAAAAAAAGATAAATGACTTGCATTTGCTGACGAACAACACACATGAGCTCATCTCTTACATGTTGTAATTTCATAATTTTTTACCCAAAAAAAAAAAAAATTAATTATAAAGAAAATAGAGATCACAACACAAAGCATAGATATTCAGGCCTTTTAGTCCACAATAGGCCTTTCAGCCTCTTCCTGAACTGGAAACATCACGAATCTACGGCGTCTACACAGCAGGAATAGCCAAATATCTAGATTATCTCATTGTGATGGTGGTGGATGAGGGCTTTATGTCCTGTATTTCTGCACCTGATGGGCTAATTAGGACAAGTAGGGACCATGGCGTTGGGTGGGTGATTAGGGCTTTACGTTCTGTATTTCTGCACCAATTGGGCTAATTAGGACAGGCAGAGACCATGGCAATGAGACGAAGGATGAAACAGCCATCCAACTTAGGCTCGACCGGGAATCGAACCCGGGACCCAGCGGTTGGAAGCCCAGTGCGCCACCACTGAGCTAGGCCCCCACACTATCTCATTGTGAAAGTCTAGACAAAAAGACAGGCCCATGGAGCGCGTATTGACGTCATCACCTGTTCCAAACCTAAAGAGCCTTAGCAGAATATAATATAGTTTATATTGATGTTATCAAAACAAAAACTTGGCTTTTGAAATTACATATTGTTGCCCGTAATTAATTTAGATGACATTTACTCTTCATGTCCAGCTAAGCAAGCAGCAATAAAAAAATTGCTTGATTTTTGTCACAACCAATAGCATAAACTTTGAAAATCGGAAGGAGCTGCATAATAAAATGTATTACGAAGCGACGTTCGTCTGTAAGTAAAGCTTTATTTAAAATCGATAAAATTTTACAATAAACAACATAAGCACAAGTGCTTGTAATCGACAAATGAAAGATGAGTATTTACAAAATGAAATGAAGTATTTACAAATGACATATGTAAAACAAAATGGTGTATAAAATCATTGTAGGAGTTAAATATCACAGAACACAGATCAAGCATGCACCACATTTACATGCAGGTTTCCATGACTGGACATTACTTTTAAAATCAGGTAAACTTAATTCTTTAAACACAGGAGGTAATTTATTGTAAAGCATGGATGGCACCATTGTACTTAAAAGACCTAAAACCAAACATTACAGTATTGAACCTAGGCTGGACTAGACTACTATTTCTTAAATTGTAGTTGGTGACTCTTTCTTCAAGAAAATCTGAGGTTAATGGTGGCAACCCAAAATGTCTTAATTTGTGAACATCGAATAAAATATCATGTATGCGGCTCAAATACAGTGTCCTTCTATTTGCCTTTAACAGTAAATCTTTGTATTCTGAATTAAAATCATTATAAACATACCAAAGAGCCTCATTTTTGTATTCTGTACTAATTTCCAGGCAATATAACTGAACGTGATATTTTTCAGTGATATTTGATATCCTACTATTAAATGGTGATATTAGTTTATTGCCGTAAGCACCATTAGATGGAGCAAGTGCTAAATCTTCCAGTGCAATGAGCCACCTCTTAGAATAATTCTATTCCAGAAACAATTTAGTGTGCTGCTTCTCGTAGTAAAAAACACAGGCTGTGCAGCAGCAAAACCCTCTTCTTCTTACTTTGTGCTGGAATATCCCGGATTTCCGAGTAGCTCTACTCTGAAATAAATTTCGTAGGAGCTGCACTATAGTTTTGGTTTTAGTTTCAGTTATTTATATTGGTAGCACACAGGCAACATTAAAATTTATCCGTGTTCATCCGACAGGCAATAGGGTGGGTGTTTCACAGGGCAGAAGTCTACCACACACAAACTCTTTTAACATTAATGCACTTACCCTGGTGGTGGTGGTGGTGGATTAGGGCTTTACGTCCTGTATTTATGCACCTGATGGGCTAATTAGGACAGGGAGGGACCATGGCAATGAGACGAAGTATGAAACACCCATCCAACATAGGCTAGACCGGGAATTGAACCCGGGACCCAGTGGTTGGAAGCCCAGAGCGCTACCACTGTGCTAGGCCCCTACACCAAAATACATGGCCATAAATTAATTTTATTCAACTATGTAAGAAATGGTAATTTTGGATAACTGGCCGTGTTGAAGAATTACTGGTTCAAATCATGGTTCATATTACTCGCTGCACTTACCCTAATGAAATATCAAAAAGTAACACTATATGGACTAGTGGTGCCTTTTAATAGTCACACTGACATGTATCGGCTATTTATTTTACAAATTTGGAAAAAGTAGTAGTAAATTTTTTGTTTCTGGAATAAGTAAAAAGCATTTTGTTAAAAGCAGGCAACTGGTTGATGATGATTATGGACCTGCTGAATTCAAATCTTGCTGTTGCTAAGCTGAATTTTTAGTCCTTCACCCCCAAATTTGCATATCAAAATTGCCGCCCGTATCATATTTTTTGGTCAGTTGTTTAAATTTTTCAACCTATAAATTTTGTGTTTAAAATATCATTAGTAATTTAGAACACTACTAGAAATTTGGCCCCATTAATGGATATACTTATTTTTTTTCATTTTTCCTAAAACTAAGATACCACGAAGTGGCGTCTGCATGTGAGGTTTTATGGTCAGGGATTAAAATAAAGGTAGTCTCTTCTATTTTGAGTATTTTAAGGTGCAGGAGAAATTTTAGAAAAATTTTTTGTGTCATCGCTTACTTTCAGGGTAAATACTTTTTTTGTCATTTTAGACCCTAAATTCCCATGTAGTTTGGAGCATGACTGAATATGCGGAATGATTCCGTGCAAGAATATGAGCGATATTATATTAACACACATCCGTAGATGTATTTCCCAGTTTAGGGACGACTGAAGACTATATACTAAATTTGCCATTCACATAGTACAATTAATGCGGACTAGATTTTAGCATTGCAGCCTTATTGCTGAGAAAACGGACTTCTGGCCACTCAAGAACCCGACAGCTTTGCCCATATCCCCATATCCCACAGACTATCTGGAACAGACTCTCTGGATAGGACAGAGGGGGTGAACCTCCTCGGTCAAAAAAGAAACTATATGAAGTATGACTGAGCTTCATAACCATACACCTTATAACAACTTAAGGCTGGAGTCCATGCAATTTAGAGACAAAGATCGCAATCTTGTCATCACTTGAATGAAATTCACATGCTTGACTGCATTTTCAGGTATAAATGTTCAAAGTGGTGAATGAACAAGACACAAACAAGCAAGTTGCAAACACACAGATCCATTTAAAGTATAATATTTTAATATTCCTAGATTCGAACATTGGTACATGTATATGACGGGCACTATACAGAAGGAGTATTGCCAACTGCGTGTTCTTTTCGTGGCTGGGTTTCCCACCTCTTTTACATTCCCTCCACTGACAACTGGCCATCTGGCCCATTTCACTGCCGAACCAACGCACACGTGCTCTTCCTACCCGCCCCATTCTCCCCTGCTGGTGCCCCAGGCGGCAATTAAAAAACCACAATTTCACAAATTAATAATGCGTAACAATTAGGCAGCTACACCACCCACTTGGGATTTGATTGAAAAAAGGAACAAATACAAATCACTTTTTTGAACACTGTTGTCCTTTTAAAAGATCCGCTTGATTATGATAAATAACTGAATTTGTTTTTTTCTCCCAAACTTTAAACAATGCACATACAAAATCAATACTAGATATCACTGGCAATCAAGAAGACAAAGTCAACTGTACACAATATATATTTCTATTCACCCTCTACAAAGATTTATATTAGACAATATTAAAAACAAAGCCGTATAGAAATATACAACTTATTTCATACACACAATATATATATTTTTATAACATGAAGGAGAATAAGTTCTCCTAATGAATAGAGGCTCTGAATTCACAGAACCGGTTCAGTGTGAAAAGACTTCAGTAAATCGCATCCAATCGCCGTCGTCCAAAAATCGCAGTCGTAGGATATCGTCAATGATCGCAGTGAAGGTCACGGGGGGATGGCAGAGGGGTTCACCGACGGAACACCGCTGCTCAAGACAAGTCTACGCCTAAATCAGATCAGCAACGTTCATGGGCATCTCTTCTATCTGCGTATTATAGAAAGATTCAATGTCTTTGAGGGTACGGAAGTCATCCGCTGTGATGAAGTTGATAGCAACTCCTTTACGACCAAATCTGCCTCCACGTCCAATTCTGTAAAAAGAGAACATTTATCAAAACTTGGGTACAACAATGTTCAATTAACATTAGCTTACCATATTATAGTAACGGCCATAAATTATCATATAGAACTTGAGCAGCACAAAACGGAAAGACATGTGACAAAGTCAAATCCCAACTTTCAAATCCATTAAAACACCTCTGAGTATCAATTAACTCCCGAGTTTCCTATCTTTCCATGATAATTTTATCCACCTTCTTATCATTATGGCCAGTTGTTATGGATAAATACTCCAGATACACATTTTATTTTAAATGAGGCACTGTCAGCTACAAATTCAATGAAGCATCACTCTTCAATTTCTCTTATAGTAATAATATTAGTAAGGGTTTCCAGCTTACCTGTGGATGTAGTTTTCTCGGTTGGTTGGCAGATCATAGTTAATAACTAGAGATACTTGCTGGACGTCGATTCCACGAGCAAGCAAGTCGGTGGTGATGAGCACTCGGCTGGAGCCGGAACGGAACTCCCTCATAATAACATCACGTTCCTTTTGATCCATGTCTCCGTGCTGAATAAAAACAAAAATCATGTCAAGACAAAGTTCATAATGTGCTAGTTACGCAACAAAGCAATCATGAAACTATTTACTGATCTAGCAACTAATGTTCAACAATTAGGTCACTTTCCATACAATTATATCCTATGAATAAAATAGGTGAAATTTACTTTCCACACAAGACTACTGTTGACAAGATATCATCCATTTGTTGAATGGAAACATGGCTTTATTATCAACTACCAATGAAAGCTGGATTAATAACAAGTCTACCACATACTCATATGTGTAATTACACAGAACATGTAACTTAGTAATTACAGAACATGTAACTTACTAATACTTAAGATATTAAACTTACCATGGCAGACACAGTGAAATCTCTACCGTGCATCTTCTCAGTGAGCCAGTCGACCTTCCTTCTGGTATTGCAGAAGATCACAGCCTGTGTGATAGTTAGAGTCTCATACAAATCACAGAGTGTATCTAATTTCCATTCCTCACGTTCCACGTCAATGTAGAACTGTCGGATACCCTCAAGGGTTAGTTCCTCCTTCTTGACGAGGATGCGGATTGGCTCGCGCATAAAGCGAGTGGTCACCTCTAAGACGTCTTGAGGCATTGTGGCAGATAGCAGGATAACCTGTATAACAAAATATTCATAATCATGCAATTGTCCAATCTATGGCTGAGCGGATCATGGTCTCTTCTCAAGGAGTTGCATTAAGATTAACATTTAAAATACTAAACTTCTCATGAGTTTCTCTTCAACAGTTGCATAAATGTCCCAAGTTAACTGCCTGCTTTACTGTCGCATTTCAAACTACCAAATTCTCATGACATTGCATGCTGTGACATCTTGTTTTTACCGCAATGTTAAGATGGCAAAGAACAGCCACCAAGACTAAAATATTGACTGGTGCTGTAACCATACCTGAATGTCCTGGGGAAGGGTCTGGAAAACATCGTAGATCTGATCCTTGAAACCTCTGGACAACATCTCATCGGCTTCATCAAGGACGAAGATCTTGATGCTTCGAGTCTCTGCAAAAAACCAAGGTACATTGTTAACCATTGAAGTCCACTTAGTTTTCCATTTGTCAAAGAACCAATGTCATTATCCGATGATTATTCTATCATTAGTTAGTCAAAATTGCAATAGTTATTATCTAATAAAATTTCTCTTTTTGTAGTGCATCTTATTGAGACAGAAGCTATTAAATCAGTAGACTGCCTCACCCAATAGACTCACAAATTCATCTTTTTCCCGTGACGACTGAACAACGAATTAAATTTTCTTTGTCCAGTGCTTTTGGGAAGATATTCATTTAGCCCTTGAGCTTTCCAGTTTGCACAATTCACTAAATAGATTTGAAACAGCTAACCTATACCATACAAAAATGCAATAGATTATAAATAAGCCAATCTACTTTATAACAGTAACATATTATTGACTGTAGTATGCCCAATTGAGACAGAAGTCCGATCAGACAACTGCCTCACCCAAAGAGCTTACAGTTTTATCTTCTTCACTTTGACAGCTGCTACAAAGAATGGAATATCTCCGAGCAGCGCTTTTAGGAAGTCGAATAAATACACAATTGTCTACTTCAAAGAAATCCTAGGCAGCAGTGCACTGAAGTTGAGGTGCTATAATTCTGTAGCTTCCAACTGAAGTCTTGCAACAAGTCTTAGAAATGAAGTGCAAATCCGACTTTGTAACAGTAACATATTATTGAATGTAGTACGCCCAATTGAGACAGAAGTCAGATCAGACAACTGCCTCACCCAAAGAGCTTACAGTTTTATCTTCTTCACTTTGACAGCTGCTACAAAGAATGGAATATCTCCGAGCAGCGCTTTTAGGAAGTCAAATAAATACACAATTGTCTACTTCAAAGAAGTACTAGGCAGCAGTGCACTAAAGTTGAGGTGCTATAATTCAATAGCTTCCAGCTGAAGTCTTGCAGTGTAAAGTTCTAATTACAAGTACAAGTTTTGAAAATGAAGCGCAAATCTACTTTGTAACAGTAACCAATTATTGAATGTAGTACGCCCAATTGAGACAGAAGTCAGATCAGACAACTGCCTCACCCAAAGAGCTTACAGTTTTATCTTCTTCACTTTGACAGCTGCTACAAAGAATGGAATATCTCCGAGCAGCGCTTTTAGGAAGTAAATAAATACACAATTTTCTACTTCAAAGAAATCCTAGGCAGGTTGAGGTGCTATAATTCAATAGCTTCCAGCTGAAGTCTTGCAAGTGTAAAGTTCTAATTACAAGTACAAGTTTTGAAAATGAAGTGCAAATCTACTTTGTAACAGTAGCCAATCATTGAATGTAGTACGCCCAATTGAGACAGAAGTCCGATCAGACAACTGCCTCACCCAAAGAGCTTACAGTTTTATCTTCTTCACTTTGACAGCTGCTACAAAGAATGGAATATCTCCGAGCAGCGCTTTTAGGAAGTCAAATAAATACACAATTTTCTACTTCAAAGAAATCCTAGGCAGGTTGAGGTGCTATAATTCAATAGCTTCCAGCTGAAGTCTTGCAAGTGTAAAGTTCTAATTACAAGTACAAGTTTTGAAAATGAAGTGCAAATCTACTTTGTAACAGTAGCCAATCATTGAATGTAGTACGCCCAATTGAGACAGAAGTCCGATCAGACAACTGCCTCACCCAAAGAGCTTACAGTTTTATCTTCTTCACTTTGACAGCTGCTACAAAGAATGGAATATCTCCGAGCAGCGCTTTTAGGAAGTAAATAAATACACAATTTTCTACTTCAAAGAAATCCTAGGCAGGTTGAGGTGCTATAATTCAATAGCTTCCAGCTGAAGTCTTGCAAGTGTAAAGTTCTAATTACAAGTACAAGTTTTGAAAATGAAGTGCAAATCTACTTTGTAACAGTAGCCAATCATTGAATGTAGTACGCCCAATTGAGACAGAAGTCCGATCAGACAACTGCCTCACCCAAAGAGCTTACAGTTTTATCTTCTTCACTTTGACAGCTGCTACAAAGAATGGAATATCTCCGAGCAGCGCTTTTAGGAAGTCAAATAAATAAACAATTGTCTACTTCAAAGTACCAGGCAGCACTGCACTGTAGTTGAGGTTTTATCATTCTGTAAGTCTTGAAAATGAAGTGCAATGTTGAAGAGTCAACTTACGAAGGGCTCTTCTGTTGATCATGTCAAACACACGACCAGGGGTTCCTACAACGACGTGGACGCCACTCTGAAGCTTGGCCATGTCCTCACGGACGTTGGTTCCACCGATGCAGGCATGGCACTGGGCTTCCATGTAATCACCAAGGGCAATCACAACCTTCTGGATCTGCTGGGCCAACTCACGAGTGGGTGCCAAAACCAGTGCTTGACATTCGGTGATGTTGATGTCAATTTGCTGCAGGATTGCAATTGAGAAGGTGGCAGTTTTGCCAGTACCTGATTGGGCTTGAGCGATTACATCATGTCCTGAAATTAAACAAAGATCTCATGTGAATACATCTTTCACACCTTAATTACAACAAGGTATTGACAATTACTGCAATAATTCTTACCTTTGATACAAGGCAAAATGGCTCTCTGCTGGATGGCAGAAGGTTTTTCAAAACCGTACGCATAGATACCACGAAGGAGCTCTTCCCTCAGCTCCATATCGTCGAAGTTGTCGACGATTTCGTCCCAGTTGGACTGTAAAAACAAAGACAAAATATCAGTGAGATTAATGCACATACTATGCTTGTGTATCATACTTTCAAAGTAAGATAGATGTTTACCTCAATATCGCCCTCAGGCTGCATGCCAGGAGGACCGTCATAGTCACGCTCCTTCTCGTTGTTTGCTGCAGGAGGTCCTTCGGTGGACCTGAAACACAGAAAGCAAAAGGTTACTTAAAATGAAGCTACAATCAAAACAGGCATATCATATTGACTCAGTAAGTCTGCTACTCTGGCCTCCCCAAGTTCTTTCTTGTCCTGTTAATTGGTCCTTGATATTTCCTGTGGTCCTGTGCATATTTTCTCAGCTGGCTGACAACTTTTCGTGTTCCAGTGCAACCAAGGCTAACTTTTTATAAAGTAACTTGTTGCATAATGAACATTTCATATGAAACACTCCCAGTTGAAGCAGAAGGCGTTTAAGTATTGTAATATTGCTCTTTACAAAAGGGCCTAATCTGAATCAGATATTCAGGAAGTACCAAATCAACAATCATGATAGACTCAAAATCTGGAGTCTACATGACGTCACGTTATTAACTCATCTTTACACCTCACAAGGATATACTCCAGTCTCACAACTAAAGAAGTTCAAAGAACAAATTGGATAAATGACCTACCCATTTTAAGGGATTCCATTACTCCTAACTCATCCTCACAACCAATACGAAATCATCAACTAGATAAGGGCAAATTTTCTTAAGTTTCTACTTGATGTAGCCGGACAACAGCAAAAAGACATGATAGAAAGTCATTCATTATCTACAGGAAACCTGACAATCATATCAGCCATTTTGAGGCACACTTTTGAGAAGCCGGCTCGAGAACTATACGAGCAAGCAAGGTTATCAAACTATCTGGAGACGAAGATTATAGTAAGGGAAACGAAATACCCGCGGCACATCTCTTTCTCGGGGTGTAATCACTTACAATCGCTATCTTTTTTCATGCTGTCGCATATGGTATCACACGTGAGACGCCATCTTTGATTCATCCCGTCATGTCACCCACCCAAAAATACAATTTAACGAATTATCTCTGTCAATGACGGCTTATAACTACACCAACATTGTGCACCATAACTTCACACACAAGCACGTTATACTTTTAGCCAAAAATATGGCTCAATACCTAAGATATTTACCTTTTATCATCATTATCAGAATAGGACATGTTCACAGAGTTCAGACCCGCGAAGAAAGGAACGAACCGGCGAATGAATCATGCGGCCACAAATGACTTGCGCAACTCCGCGAGTTCTGGCTCGGAAAATTTTGTAACGAAAAAAAAAACGCTCACAATTCTTTATCGATTACTTTAAAAACTATTATTACATTTCACAATATTTATTTTAGATAGTAAAATAGATTTTTGTCACAGAACTATTTATCGCAGCTCAAGGTTATATCATTGTCTTCATGCGCGAACTATGGTCTTCCCACAATGCAGCAGCCCGGCACAAGTTCGCACGTGGTTGCCGGATCCGTCGTGAAAAAAATGCCCAACTTTCACAGGTTCCCTTATTTTAAATACAATTTATTCGTGTTTGTTAATGTAAGATACATGAGCAGGTACCACGGTAATTCTTTGCAGGTACCCCACTACTGTCTGGCAGTGCTAGTATCAGCTGGAGTGTCACTTCACGTATGAGGCTGGGGATCCAGTGAATGACGTCAGCATCATAGGGGCGGGAAAGGTGGATCCATCAGTCCTAGCGGGTAACTAAGTAGTTACTGCTTATATATACATTTTAATCCCAGTCTCTTAATTACACATGGGATAAAATTTTTTAATAGACTTGCAACTACATCATTGTACATAATTATTAAGAGTAGTACGTGCCATATTAAACATGCAGCCTAGCTATAAGTTAATAAGTTAATAAGATGTATCAACACCATCTTATTAAATACATTTTAATCCCAGTCTCTTAATTACTCTGAATCTTTCGTAATAATTTTATACCGCATCTGGCATCTGACCAGTTGTGATACTTTTTTGGGGAAACTTGCTGTGATAATAAAAGTATCGCAACTGGTCAGAAACGGTATAAAATTATTACGAAAGATTCAGAGTACAACGAAAGTATTTCCCCTTCAGTTTAGAGTCACAGAGTTCGTAATAGAAAATTAAAGAAATGCAACCATGAATCCTCCCCGGCCGGGTCCAATAGTCTTTAACCTTTCCTGGCCATCTTCATTTTCAATATTTATACAATATAAGTTGTGCTGGTGTAGGCAGATTGTAAATTGCTTTGGAAATTTGTAAGCAGGAGACAGAATGGTAATTTTTCTGTTAAGAGTTACTAAGTTTCTACACAATAACAAGTGGCCGTTCTCCCGCTTCCTTTCTAACGTGACGAAATATTCTTAAATTGTTTGGCTCAACAGTATTTTTAAGCAAGGCTATGTATACATGCAAATACTTTTGTGAAGTATAATGTGGCAGCACTGCAACACTTACAAACTGGTTTCACTGTTACAATCCTCTTTGGATGACCATTCATTGGTTTTATCCATCACATCAGCTCCATATTTCTTGTAAATTTTAGTACTTGTTGGTTTATTTAATCCGAAACTGTCAGGCTGAAGCTCAGGAGCTTCAGCCTGAGAGCTCCTTTTGTTTGCAAGTGGTTTCTGTAAGTTCTTCATAGTGTAAATCAATAAAAGCACATGCGTCCATAGTATGTATACTCTAATTGTTATTGCGAGATCCACACGTTTGCCAATTCTCAGGATAGATTTCTTAATTCAATACATTGAGCAATCCTTGCTCATGAACTCAGTTGGCCTATGGCCATTTAATCACATATTGTCATAGAAACGACTAAACACAACAATACATAGGGTCAAGATAAATTTTATTGTCAATTTAGATACAAAATTGCAACTGATCTCAATTTGCTATAACAGTTACTTTCATAGACTAGTACATCTTTCCATTTTGAGACAAATTCAAGCAAATGCAAATGAACAGAAAAGCAGTATCCAATGTCTTATGGAATACACATTGCATGAGAGTAAAATCTGTCAATATATTTACATAAATTGTATTTCACACATCACAGATAGTAAGTTCCATCAAGATTCTTTAATGAATAATTTCCTAATGGCTGGTTTCGACAGAATACAAAAGGTACCATTAGGGGTGATATCCATTTGTGCACATTTAAATAATGTTTTGTTTTGTGCTCAGTGTTGAGGCCAGTCCAAAAATATTGCTATTGGGGTAACATGAACAATGTACTCGCACCATACTTGTCCAAAAGCTTGATGGCTCGTTGTTGTTGGGACAAAGCTTACTCGTCCTTTAAAACTGAAACTTTCATGCATTTGCACTGCTCAATTGATATTCTTCCTGCTGACGTTGTGACTTATAATTCTCTCAATTATGACTGAATCATTCGAAATTGCCACTTACAGCCATTTTACCTTCCTTCAAACTTCTTTTTTGTTTGCCCAGCTGATTATATTTTTTGGGGCCCAAAAGTGAAGGAAATATTTTCAAGACTGGCCTGATAATCAATATTTCAAATACCGTCGAGAGACAATTAAATTTGCCACTGTAAAGTTTTAACAGCATGTTTGTTATGCATAACTGTGATGAATGACATTCCGTTGTCAAATAAAAGTATATTTATACATATTATTTTGACACAACAAATTATTAATGCAATATAGTTATATTAACCAGAGCACCCTGCATAGCAATTTAAATATGGCAAAAGAAGTACTATTTTGCAATCTGATTAAGTTTCCTTGTTCCCACCCATTCTTATGTCTTACCATTTTCTGTATAATACTTTAGGTACGCATAGTTAAGCAACAGGTAAACATAAAATAATCCCTTTGTAACTGATAAAGTGATATGAAATTTCAGATTTTTAACGTATTTATAAATAAGTACAATAAACATTGATATAATCCATTCAATAAGACCAGACACATTTTCTAGGTCGTATTTATAAGTGTCAACTGTTTTTTGAAGTGGGTTATAAACTGTTCAACAATGAGTCTCTCGTATCAAATCTCCTGTAATGTCCTTGCAATTAACCTCAGGAAGCAAATAACCAATAAAATGAAACTATAGAGCCATGAACAAAACTTTCAAGCAACAATAAACAAGCAAGGGACATGCTTGCCATTAACATAACGACACCAAAGAAAACAAGACACACCGACATGTCACCACATTCGTAGCACACTTCTTACATGTCCCTCCGAGATAAAACCTTTCCTAGAAAAAAATGCACACCTTAAGCCTAATTTAAGGCCACAATTATTACAGCACGACCTCAAAGTATGGCCTTTTGTCTCACGCAAATTTGAATTTTTGAAAACCAGTTTGAAGATAATAATCATAGACATTTTGGCTTTTAATACGCTGAATAATGTGAATATGATGTCTTAATAATTTCATGAAACCTGCAAGTCGCACACACAGTTGGTTTCTTTTACAGGAATAAATGGTTACCCCATCATGCCGATACATAAATATCATATGAAGGACTATGAGAGTATAGTACAATTTGGGGGAAAACACATAGTTATTGAGCTCTTTTGTTATTAAACCTAACCTTTGGTATATATAAATAACTAAATATAGTTACTGGCTTGCTCTTTTAGTATCATCCTGCATCTAACACAAGGTCACAATTTGTTTCTGACGGGTGTCGTAACAAATCAATGTGACAAGGAGATTCCAGTACAATTTGAGTCAGCATCGAGTCCTTTGATAAGTTTCATGTTAATGCTTCATGGTTTTCCCGTCAACATGTTTGACGTTCTGTATAATTAATGTCTTTCTCCAAGATTGCCAGTATTTATTCTTTTTTCGAAGGTTTAACAATGAAACATCTGATCATCATGTAGCCAGCACATCTGTGTCACAGTTCTACTTTCAGCTGGTAGGTGTCGCCTGCAGTGCTTCAGATAACGCCCCCTGTTGTTGCTCACTTAAAACAGCCAGACAGGCCTGGAAAAGCTCATTGTTGCCCTGTGGATATAAAAATATATGTCATGTTTCACTTGAGAAAAAAAGAAACAACATGTAAGTCACATTTTACTCAAATAAATACATCAGAATGTTGTCACCAATACATTAGAAAATTGCATAAACTCTAAATGTGAAGTTTATAGTTTGATATAACTAAACAGTCTCAACCATTGGCAGGCCTGTTTAAGCATGTCTGTCTCAACCCCATGGGGAGTATGTATACAGCCAAGCAGCCGTAGTCAGTGCACCAGGTTATGCACTCTACATCCATCACTGCCTATAGCCAAGTACCCATTTGCACCTTGGCGGGGTAAGCCAGTGGTTTAAGAGAATCTGGTAATTTTCATCCATAAGTTAATAACCTACCTGAACCTGTCGGACAATGTTAGCCATTCGCAGCGTTATGTCCTTATCGACAGCATCTCGGTAAAAAGCTTCAGCTATGATCCGCATTATCGCAGGAAGATTCTGATTATTTTCACCCAAAATTCGAGGATTATTCCTGAAAGGAAAAGAAAGTGTCATATTGAGTACATTGAAAAACTACACAACTATAAGATCATACAAATTTTTAAATGGCACACTGAATCAGTTGATGGTTGACATCACTTGAAACATCAATACGTTTACTTTTTAAGCATCATTTTCAGTGAACCAAAGATATATAAAAGCTAATATGTCAAATTTCACAATCCGAAAGCTCTTAACAATATATTATTGATAGCTAAAGCCCATGAGAGATGGCAGAAAGCTATTGGCGAGTGAATATAAAATGAGACCGTTGTGCCTAGAATTATATCTCTAATATGCTAATAATGTTTCAAACATGCTGATAAGAATGCAAAATAAGTTTGGTTTCTGCAATCTACAAGGATTGATAAACATCCTTTGTCAAACATGTGAATTAGGCTCCAAACCAGGATAAAAAAAATTTAATATTTTATATTAAACTCCTGCTTCAACTAAATCACAAAGGTCTAACCAAGTACATTGAACAAAAAGTCAAGTAAAATCCGAATGTACACAAGTGTAGGAACACAAGAAATTATGAAAGGCACACTGAATCAGTTGATAGTTGACATCACTTGAAAAATCAATACGTTTACTTTTTAAGCATCATTTTCAGTGAACCAAAGATATATAAAAGCTAATGTCAAATTTCACAATCCGAAAGCTCTTAACAATATATTATTGATAGCTAAAGAATCCCATGAGAGATGGGAGAAAGCTATTGGCGAGTGAATATAAAATGAGACCGTTGTGCCTAGAATTATATCTCTAATATGCTAATAATGTTTCAAAATATACTAATCCGGTTTCAAACATGCTGATAAGAATGCAAAATAACTGGTTTCTGCAATCTACAAGGATTGATAAACATCCTTTGTCAAACATGTGAATTAGGCTCCAAACCAGGATAAAATTTTTTTTAATATTTTACATAACTCCTCCTTCAAATTAATCACAAAGATCATACCGGGTACAGTGAAAAAAAAGTCAAGTAAAATCAGAATGTATACAAATGTAGGAACACAAGAAATTATGAAAGGCACACTGAATCAGTTGATAGTTGACATCACTTGAAACATCAATACGTTTACTTTTTAAGCATCATTTTCAGTGAACCAAAGATATATAAAAGCTAATGTCAAATTTCACAATCCGAAAGCTCTTAACAATATATTATTGATAGCTAAAGAATCCCATGAGAGATGGGAGAAAGCTATTGGCGAGTGAATATAAAATGAGACCGTTGTGCCTAGAATTATATCTCTAATATGCTAATAATGTTTCAAAATATACTAATCCGGTTTCAAACATGCTGATAAGAATGCAAAATAACTGGTTTCTGCAATCTACAAGGATTGATAAACATCCTTTGTCAAACATGTGAATTAGGCTCCAAACCAGGATAAAAAAAAAATTAATATTTTATATTTAACTCCTGCTTTAACTAAATCACAAAGGCCTAACCGAGTAAATTGAAAAAAAAGTCAAGTAAAATCAGAATGTACACAAGTGTAGGAACACAAGAAATTATGAAAGGCACACTGAATCAGTTGATAGTTGACATCACTTGAATCATCAATACGTTTACTTTTTAAGCATCATTTTCAGTGAACCAAAGATAAAAAAAGCTAATATGTCAAATTTCACAATCCGAAAGCTCTTAACAATATATTATTGATAGCTAAAGCCCATGAGAGATGGGAGAAAGCTACTGGCGAGTGAATATAAAATGAGACCGTTGTGCCTAGAATTATATCTCTAATATGCTAATAATGTTTCAAAATATACTAATCCGGTTTCAAACATGCTGATAAGAATGCAAAATAACTGGTTTCTGCAATCTACAAGGATTGATAAACATCCTTTGTCAAACATGTGAATTAGGCTCCAAACCAGGATAAAATTTTTTTTAATATTTTACATAACTCCTTCTTCAAATTAATCACAAAGATCATACCGGGTACAGTGAAAAAAAAGTCAAGTAAAATCAGAATGTATACAAATGTAGGAACACAAGAAATTATGAAAGGCACACTGAATCAGTTGATAGTTGACATCACTTGAAACATCAATACGTTTACTTTTTAAGCATCATTTTCAGTGAACCAAAGATATATAAAAGCTAATATGTCAAATTTCACAATCCGAAAGCTCTTAACAATATATTATTGATAGCTAAAGAAGCCCATGAGAGATGGGAGAAAGCTACTGGCGAGTGAATATAAAATGAGACCGTTGTGCCTAGAATTATATCTCTAATATGCTAATAATGTTTCAAACATGCTGATAAGAATGCAAAATAAGTTTGGTTTCTGCAATCTACAAGGATTGATAAACATCCTTTGTCAAACATGTGAATAAGGCTCCAAACCAGGATAAAAAAAAATTTAATATTTTATATTAAACTCCTGCTTCAACTTAATCACAAAGATCATACCGAGTACATTGAAAAAAAAAGTCAAGTAAAATCCGAATGTACACAAGTGTAGGAACACAAGAAATTTTAAAAGGGATACTGAATCAGTTGATGGTTGACATCACTTGAAACATCAATACGTTTACTTTTTAAGCATCATTTTCAGTGAACCTAAGAAATATGCCTATAAGTCGACTGGATCAATAAACTGGTTCTACACGACTTTACAATATTTGGTATTCGATATGCCATTGATATTTCAAAGGGTGCAATTACGCAATTTTTTTAACCTAAGCTGATGCAACATAGATGGATGGATAGTTTTTTCATTTACAGAGAGAGGTCTACACTCTACAAGAAATGATCCACATCTTTTTTCAGACATGTAAATCAAGCCAGAATAACCAAAAACTTGAAAGATCTTATTTAAAACTCACGCTTCAACTAAATCACAAAGGTAAGCGTAAACATGGACTGCTTCTTCCTCATCCTCCCAGACTGGTAACCATGTCAACCAGTGGGGTAAAACCTCATCCACGTTGATGGCTGTGGGAAGGTACTTGCAGATCTTAGTGACGGCCGCAATGGCATTTTCTGTTGGAGCTAAGTTTTCCACTTGTCTGGACTCCGGGTCTTGGATGACTTTAAGTAACTGTGGCATTGCCTCTGTTAAACAAAAGCAAAATAATGTAAGTTGTACAAAAATTTCAGGGTGATAAGAACTTTGAACAGCTGGGTCAATGACAAAATCTGGTTGTAACGAAACATGTTGACAGTCCCAAAAGGATCATCCAAGTGAATCTCACTAGGGCTATACACCGGTTCTTGATATACCGTTTGCACCAGTACACGCATAATGATACGGGTATTGATAACCATTATGTAATAATGCTACACTTAAACGATATGCAGAACGACATTTTTGGCAAGAAACATATGTGCTGCCCAGATGTTACGAGTGCTTCCAAGCAAAAACATCCTCCGACTCTAATTACATGAGGAGTTAGCACAAGGGTGAGGAGATATAATAAAGATATGATCATTAAATTCAACAGTTTCTTTCCATTACACTAGGTTTTTATCATAAACTTTTATTTGTTCCGACTAACAATGACAATGAAATTAATTTATTTGACCCAAAAATTAATTACAATGATGTTTTGGATTACATAAAAAGGAAACATAGTTTAACGATACATATCATGAAACGTAACGATACGTATCGGTTTTACTGTATCATGATACGTATCATAATGTTTTGAAGATTACTTAAGGTTTACAGCCCTAGATCTCGCACGTGTACAGTGTGTCATGTATAATAACATGAAAATACTAAATTTACTGGTATTCATTGCAAAGTGTCTATGTTTTAATATTGGCAGCAATTGACAGTTTTAGAAATAAGGTGACAAGAAATTTTAACTTTGAATTTTTGTGATTTGACCCAAGTATCTTTTTGTTAAAATATATTTCAGAAGACCAGAAAGTACAAAAGGTTAGAGTGTGGGACTGCACTAAAATATAATTACGACTTCTAATAATAAATATTGGGTTTAGCTGTTTTACTAACCTGCACAAGATTGACTAAATCCTTCTCCGCCATACTGGGCCATGACACCAACACCATAACAAGCAGCTTGTCGCACTTCTCCTTGCTTGTCACAAATGTAATGAAACAACGGCTGTATGAAGTACTGTTGGTACTGCAGTGACCTCTGAAAAGAGTGTAAAGAAACATACCCCAATGGCATTAGTATCTAATTTCAAAGAATTGCTGCATTGCAAGTTTTTATACAATTGCGTTCATAATATTTTATATAATGTTTGAATTCTGACAATATCCAGGCACTTTCAGGGCTTCCCGCAGGTCTGTAGTGGTGGAAACAATAGTCAGATGGTTAGGAATATGTCCTCCCTCTAAAACTCGACTACATTACCATCAAATCTTTATACGTCCGGAAACCCTGTGCCCATTCTCTTACTCTTTATTGCAATTTCAGTTAGTAAGTTAGCGGACACGCATGGTCATTCATGTATGTGCTAGGTGTGGGATAGCTGGACAGGCATCATAGGAGACTTTCAAGCATACAGGGCAAGCTGCATAGCCGTCCTTTTAACCTTTGTCTGCTGATGAAACCATGCAATCAGGTCACTGAGTGCATTGGTGACGTCACGAAGGTTACGAGGACTGGCATGCAGCTCCTACTGTTGACGCAAGTGCCCCATTCACAATTAGTAGTTACTATAACTAATACAATGTGTCACAAAGCAATCAATAATGCCATCTGATAGCCTATATCATGTATATCATGAACTATAATAAGACCCAATGGATATGTGGTATATTTTGATATTCCCCATGAGTGGACAGATTGGCCAGGATTCATGAGTGGCGTTAGCCACAAGCGAATTCTGAAGCCAATTTGTCCCGAGAGTTTATTTATATCCTACAATTTTCTTTAGTATCTTGGGTCTATTTTTGCTGAACATTGCTCAGTGGCATGAAGTATACAAAGATTCATTGAATATTAATTATTGTCTATCAACAAATAAGATCACAGAATGACATTACAAAACTGCAATACTTCATCACTACAAAAATTCCTCAGTCATTTTAAGATTAACAAAGCATTATGACTGATGTTTACAAACCAGTTATTGAATATTTCCTCTCAGAATTTGTTTTTATAGTAGATTAGGAAAGGAAATGATTTATTGTGCTTTAGTCCATTTGTTCTACCGAAGCGACGACGCTCCTATGGTGTTGCCCTTAGCATCACAGATACACAATAGCTTGTATCTGTGGACTGAACACGCAACTGACTTCCCCTTATTCTTTTGCCTCTTGAATCCTTAATTTTGGTCCGATTTTAAAAACTCCAAATTTTGGTCCGGTTTTAAAATCTCAAAATTTTACAAAGCTAAAGATTTGAACTCTGAAATAGTACTGTAACTCATGATTCGATTCCGACTACTTAATTTTAAGCGACGGCACTAGGTCAAACGTGAAGTGCTTAACTGCAAAAAGTGATGTTTTGTCATTGGCCTGCCATACATAGAAGTGTGTGGTATACATTTCCCATCCTTATAAGGTAAACCATGTTATATAGACAAGTATATCACATGGGCTATACCACATGGCTTTTCTATGTGGTATATATGTTATTGTGGGATTACATGCAGTGCATGTTATTACAAACAGGTCTGACTGTAAGCTGGTAAGGAACTTGGGAAGACTAAGCCTGGATAAACTGATAAGTTTATCCAAGCTCTAACTAGAGTAAGCTCGTGCAAGTTGTGTCACCTTTTGGTTAGGGTGATAACATTAAAAAAGGGGTCGGAGGGGGGCAGGGAGATGCCAACACGGGGCACATGCTATCAAGTTTGGACAGTGATCACCTTATTCAGGCAATGTTTACATGGGTTTTATCGAAATTAGTGTGGATACGAGCTACTAAACCTACTGAAAATCTATCGGTTAAAGTTAAAGAAAAACGAAAAGCAATCAAATAAGAGGTTCAGGCTATCTGACGTTCAGATAAACATGAAACCTCATGGTATAGCGGGTTTGGTTATCACAAAACAATTATAGCATGCACACACCATTAAACATAACATATGAATCAAATTTAATGGTTCATAACATTGCTATACTTTCTTTGTGATAATAATTTTTTTCAGCTTAAGAATAACTAAACTTCAAGCTGGATCAGCCTTAGTCGTCATTCACTGAAATTCAGACGTTTACTTTGAATAAACATCATGTCCAGCTTCGAGGGTGTGGGATGAAAAGAAGCAAACGTCGAAATCAAAATATTTATCTTACCGGTCCAGCGTGTTCTACGAGGTCATCAAATATACAAAGTGCCCACTGGTGATCTGGCCAGGGATGGTCAATTGCCTGAAAATAAATAATAAATTTATGACATTTACACTTTGTGACAGTCCACATGTATGTGATAGGTAAGGGATAGCTGGAATTTTCAAGAGAAAATAAGCGGGAGGGGGGTGGATGACCAATATTTTTAATATCTTAATAATATTACTCTTACAAAGGCAAGGTACTCACCAGTAATTTAACAAAATGTTGTAACAACTGTTCAAAAATGGGAAGAGCACCATCTTTGTATGCACCGAAGAGACCGTGCATGATGTCAGAAATCTTGCTAAGTATGTACACATCTTGGTCATCCTGGAAAAATACAAATATACACAACATACACTCAGCAATTTGTTTCCAAAATAAGTCAGATTTATCCATGGGAACAGATTATTTAATACAAATAAAATGCTGAATCAGTACGAAGTTGTTATCATGTATTATCAATACGTTTACTTTTTGTAAGCATCATCTTCAGCGTTATTAAAACACAAATTGCACAGAGAGGATATTGATCATCATATCATATCTTTATGATTAAGTTGTCCTAACAGCCTAAATCACTAGAAAATACCAATGACAGAACACAGGTTCCATATTTTACGTATCAATAGATAAATCCAGATAAAACAATTTCCATACGGCAAAGAACATACGATACACTCAGAATAATTCTATAGTTTCCCTTCATATTCCACAGCATCTTCCACCTTATTTAAAATGCTGTAAAAAGTGAGCGAGCTGCATCTTTTAGCATCTTCTTTTAATATTTTTTCTCACCTCGTCAAGTAATGATTCCTCTACAACATCATCATAGTCTTCATCTTTCCTTTGCTCTGTAAGTCACAACATTTAATGACTTAATTCGTCGAATGAACACAATCTATTTTTTTAATACACTGCAATAAATTAACGGGGACTGCAGAGGACGCATGGTGTCATTTTAAGTAGTACAAATAAATGCTGAATCAGTGGACAGTTGTTATCATGTATTATCAATACGTTTACTTTATGAGCATCATCTTCAGAATTGAAATTAAAACACAAATCTCACGTATATCATATTGATATTATCATATATACATATTTTAATACACTGCAATAAATTAACGGGGATGCCAAAGTGGCATGCAAAGTGGTCATAATTGTTAACATACAGCAGTGTTGCAATTATGGTGTCATTTGAAGTAGTACACATAAATGCTGAATCAGTGGACAGTTGTTATCATGTATTATCAATACGTTTACTTTATGAGCATCATCTTCAGCATTGAAATTAAAACACAAATCTCACGTATATCATATTAATATTATCATATCTACATATTTTAATACACTGCAATAAATTAACGGGGATGCCAAAGTGGCATGCAAAGTGGTCATAATTGTTAACATACAGCAGTGTTGCAATTTTTGAAGAGATAACATTTTATTCATTTAAAGTGACGGACACATCAAGCAGAAAATATCATCCAATTCCAATGCTAGTCAAATAAGGATTTTTCATGGCCTGCCAAAACACGATTACTTCAAAATATTGATCCATTACTACAAGATATATTGAGGCAAATCTTTAAAAAGGAGCAGAATGAGGTCATTAGTTTCCGTGCCCTTCCTAGCAGCTGATATATTTTATTAAACAACCGTACTCAATAGGACAGGTCACAAGATTATTGCTGCATATATAAGTGACCGTTCAATACAACAATATTTTAATTACCTTGTCTAGCTGCTTGCTGTTCGAAATGATCTTTCAAACATTTGTCAAGTATCCGCACCAATTCTGCTGAATGCTCTTCGCTCAAACAGTTCCTTCCCATCTTTTCAATGCACTAAAACACAGAATTCGTTGATCTCAAATTGAGACAATTTAATCGTGGGTGTCTCCATAATATAAAAATATTCATCAATTGAGTCTCTGAGCTGAATTTCCATTAGAAAATTCTAGGGGGCTGTTCCATTTAAAAAAGAGGGGCAGGGGGTGGAGAAGGAAGATTTTTGAAAAAGCAGGGGAGGGGGGTTCTCCAAAAGAGAAAAAAAAGGGGGGGGGGGGGTTGTTGACCAGTATTTTTTTAACTCGATATCTTAATTAAGAAAAAAGGGGAATAGTCTGTCTAAAAACAAAAAGTGAGGGTCCGAAAATTTTCCTGTAAATCCCTCCCCCCACCCAAACAGCCCTAGCCAAGCCCTTTTTTAGCTGTTATATTCCGTTACATTATTTTATATCTTAAATGTATTCACTAAAATCCATTCATTACAATGTATAATAATTTGACAAGTTCACTGTTCGCAGATAAATACCTGGCCCAAAGAATGCATGTGCTCTGCTTTGATATCACCCTCAGGTTCAGTGTCAATGGCTTTCAACAGTTCAGGAAGAACGAAATTCCACATGTTAGTGAGATACTCCGGACCACGAATCTGTGCACAATCTAACAAGTAAGGTAAGCTCTCTGCAGCGGCAATCCGTACACCTGTAAAAGTATCATATGACATTGTAATCCATAACACAAGGCGGCACTTAGCTAATTTTTAGCTTCTCAGATCTGACGACAATTTCATAACCATGATTAATGTGCCAACAGGTCACAACGTTATTCAATATGCAAATTACTCAATATTTCAAAATTTTTGACGGTTGCCTTCAGAAGACCCGAGAGGCTGTATATGAAATAAACGCGGTGTTGAAATATATTGAAGTTTCATTGCAAACTTGAAGACTGATATTGGACATTTTTCATGGATTGAGTCATACTCTTGTTCTTAAATAACTTCAAGATGGTAAATGATCTTAACATCAATATTTTACAAATTCACCACGACAAGGCAATAACCACAACAAAGTATGACTTGAGAAGTCGATACCACTGCTAGAATCGGTATTTAAAGGATGATAATACAAATCAGGATATAAACAGAACTCACCATCGTGAAAATAAAACTTCAAATGAGCAACCATCAACTTAACAACATCCTCGGCAAAAGCTGCAAACCCTTGTTTCAATTCCCGAGCATAACAAACCAACATCTGACAGGCTGTTGCCTTCTCTTCCAAACCAGCTGTCCTTATGCCGAAACTTTGCTGCAATAGGCAAACAAGCGGATGAAGTACATCACAAAAATACTAAATGAAATCAACATGAAACAGACACCATTACACCATCGTAATTACATACTGGATACAATTATGCTTTGCTGTACAATGTAATGCTAAAGCGAGTAGATGAAGTATGTAACAAATAAATCAACATGAAACGAGACACTATTACACAGTCCTCATGGGGGACTTTAATAGCCAACAGGGGGAGCTCCATGCCAGTCTCCACCACAACCATTGTTGGATGATGTAATCATACAATCAGGTCAATGAGTGCACTGATGACATCACAATGGTAGTGAGGACAGGCACTCAGCTAGCTCCCTCTGTTGACTGAAAACTGAGTCAAAACTATCTCATTAGTTACAATCATGCCATCTCACCTGATCACCCAACGTTACAAACTGCCAATCTTGGTCTTCATCTAAAACTTTCATGTCTTCGGCTGGAACAAGATAAAGCGAAATAACATTCATTAGTTCGATATAACACTGATGTCAGATGAATGCAGTGCCCAGTTTGAAATAAAACAAAGATACTTGTATTGATTCACAGAGTAAAGAATATATATTTTATGTGCTATAATGTAGTCAGTGGTCACTGGTCAGATCAGACTCATTTTATTATTATCATTTATCACACAAGCACACTCACCATCAACAAGCGCAACTTCAGGTTTGAGAGCAGCCGCCCTCAACACTGGTCCCATAACCAACGGCAGGTACTGCTCGAAGTCTGCACCAAGAATTTTGCACATTCGAGCCCACGCAGAGATCATGTATGAGATTTGTGGGTCGTCATCTGGCAGCGCTTCTAAATCTGTTTGTGTCTTGAGTAGGAGCTCCATTACCTCACTACAATCTGCCATAAACTGAAAAGATAAGGCAAAGAAAGACGTTTTAATTTTTTGTACTCATGTGTTGCAGCTTGAGCTCCATCAGCACTTCCTTGTACTGGAGCATACTAACCCTAGACATACATAATAATCTATACAAGATTTCTTAGGTTTTGATTCAATTATTTTGTAATATTGGGGTGAATACAGAGAGTGAAGAGTACAATAAAGTATGCTTCAGAACTGTAAACAGGGGCACAAAGTACACATTTCTTAACAAAAAAAAACTAACAGCATTAGAGTAACTAGTACACGGAGTTAACATTTTGACCCTGTAAAAATCAGTAAACTTTAGAGATACATGACTACATTAATAACTTAGATATTAGACAGCACTTCCAAGAAAATGAACCAGACAAATCAATGGTTATTTACCTTTTCTTTGCCCACAGCAAGACCAATAAGACTAATACACTCAATAGTCTTTCCTCTTAAGAGTCTCAGCTCTTGACTGGTGGCATTTTGAACAATGTACTTCAAACAGGGCATAAACCTGTCGTAATATGTGCCAAACTTTTCTTCCGAGGTATCAGCGACTGACGCCAGAGTTGTGACCACTTGTTCCAGGACCAGTTTCGTTCCTTTTTCAAGAAGCTGTAACGAAGATGACAACAGTAGCGATTAATTAAACACAGATGATATCAATTGTAGTGTTCAACTGTTAGGTCATTTTCATACGTTCTCGATATCAGGGTTTTCACTAACTTAAAGCTAAATGCCCTGTCCCAACAATTGACAAAGGCAAAGGACTCAATAGTCAGGGCTGTTCCATTTAAAAGTGTAAGGTGGAGTTGGAAGGAAATTTTTTGAAAACGCGGGGCAGGGGGGGGGGGGGGGGTTCACGTAAAGAGAAAAATAGAGGAGGGGGGGGGGGATGGCCAGTTTTTTCTTAATATCTAAATTTAAAAAAAGAGGGAGTCTTCAAAAAACAAAAAGTGGGGGCTGGGGGGGGGGGGGGGGTGTCTGAAAATGTTCCTGTTTCAATGGAACAGCCCTCAGTGGCAGTATAATAGTGTTGTGATATTATAACAAAAACCCTCTAAAATAATTCAATATCACAAAACTGGTTATCTAAAAGCAGAATACTTACCTCCTTAAAGCGATTAGTGAGAACCTGTTCAAGCTTGCTAATAATTGGCTCCAAATACGGCAGAAGAATAGACTTTGGACAATCTTCGCTGAAATTGACCAGGGCAGCACAAGCGTGGGCCTGGACTCGAGGGGCAGCGTAATCATCCATGACCATTAGGAGACCTGGGACAACCTGTAAAGTATGGACACTGGTCAGTTATATGAAGAAATAATCACAAGAAACAGTCAGAAGAGGCTCTCACATATTTGATAAAAAGTATTCATACAATCTCTAATAATTGAAGTAATTCATTATTTGCAGCATTACAAAATTGTTGGCAATTTTTGAGGACAAGAAACACATTTTTGACCAGTGAAATTTAAAAATCAAGACTTGCTGTTAACGAGCTTATTTAGATAGACTATTCACCACAAAGTTTGCCAGTATAAATGAACGGATGCATGAAATTAATTAGGCTCTAATTGAATCAACTGAATTAATTCATCCACCCATCAAATAAAAGCAACTAATTAACCTTTGATGGTCAATCTTAAGGTAACAGATGACACCCGATTTACCTTGGTATGAAACTTCTTCTGAAAAATGGGACCAAAATCTGTCGACATCTGGCCCAAAGCATTGCATGTCGCATATCGCACTCGGGGATGAGGATCTTGCAAAAATGGCAGGATTGCTTCAACGATGTTATTCAACATCGCCTCCATTTGCTTGTGACATCCCTCTCCACTCGCTGATAATGCCATGAGAGCTGCATGTCGGTAGCGCCAGTCAACTGCACAAACAAACATAACATATATTCTCAACACAGCTGCTGAATAAGACGAGATGTCGCCAAAAAATTATGGCATTGATATTTTAAAAGGTAAATTCATCGATTAAACATAACATACACTGTACTTATATTTGTCACATACATATGCGAAATTCTTGCGAGTACACTTCAACAGTTTTGTTCATTTAATTAGTTGATAGATACAGGTACAATTGTATTTTGATATCGCTAGTTTGGGCTTTGATCGCTCTGTATCTTCCGCCACTCGGCAATAGTTCATACAGATAAAGTGAAAATAAGAATAGCATGTCACACTTTCATGTTATAAAAATTAGGCTCCCATTATACCCTGAAGGCCTGTTGTTACACTGGGGCAAGTAAAAGACCTCACTCATCAGGTTTAAACTTTAAACGTGCTGTATTTCAGACCATCTTTACCACCACTACAACCAGGGTTGGCAGATTTAAATCAAGCGATTTAAGTTACTGATTTAAAAAAAAATAATCTTCAAAATATAACCAGTTTATTCAGTTAAAAACTCAATTTTTTGCAGCGCAGAATATGATTTATTTGAATACAATGTGATTTATTTTTTGTTGATTTCTTTCAAAAACTCAAATTGTTAAATAAATCTAAGTTCTGTTCATTTTTAGAGCACAGTCCAGTAAGTCTAAGAATTTAAGAAAGAATGCTGGAAAAATTATCAAACTTGGCTTATGCTAGACAGTAGTACTCGAGCCCTAATTGCATCCTAAAAATCCTGAAAAAAAATCTGATATAAATTTTATAAATCTGATATAAATAATTTTTTAATTTTTTTAAAATCATGATTTTTACCAGCCCTGACTACAACAACACAGAACCTGTCTTCTGGCAGTGGTCATAAGTATCGTTTTTTTACAGAGCTCTACTTAAATGACACAATGTGAAATACCGCTAGTACTTATAAATGACACAATGTGAAATACCGCTAGTATAAGTACAAGTACAATACAATTAAGCAAAGATACTGGATAGCCGAAACTGATGTTTAGCCAATGTATCGCTGTTATTTATTCCTGCATGTCTCAGGGGATGATTGAAATGGCAAAGTTACGATGAAATGTCAAGAAGACAATTAGTGTTATCATTGGTATCAATTTTCTATTCGATATCGATACCAGTATTCCACTTTCAATATTGCGATATCGCGCAAAGTTTGTATTATCATTACTCGCAGTTAGAAATGGAACCATTAGTCATCGTAGTATATTTCCCATCCCAAGTCATCGTGAAACCATTTCCCTTTAATGCGATAACTACTAAGCCAATTTGTTAGGCAATCAGCTTGCAATAGTCAAGTGCTATCATGGCACAAATGTACAATTATAGAGGATAAACAAAGAATCAAAATATGACTAATTTGTGGATTCATAGATATACAGCATATTGATGACAACCTTACAGACAATATTATTATCTCATTGCACTAACCATTCGCCAACATCTGAGGCACGGCTGCCAGGAGGTGGGGTAGCATGGCTTTTCCTCCTAATCCGCAGGATATCCTGTCAAGGGCGCTTTCGCCTGTGATGGGGTTACTTTCCTGGTCTTCGTCTTCCGCTTGATCTGAGGTCGCCCATTCAGGCTCCTCCTCTAGATCGACCATCATGGTTAGAACTTGTGGAACTGCGACGCAAAAACAAGTTTAAGAGGTTAATGATGTTATTACATTGCTACAATTAGGGCTCTGTAAGGATTCAAACGATACGATATGCATCATCGATACACTCATTCGATACACGATACATATCAGCGATACATATTCATAGCAGTAAAACAAATTTATTATTCAAATAGGACATTTAGGGAATCGGACATTTCAGGTTTGGACGTTTTGGTTGTCAGACGTTTTGATTTGATACTGGTCCAAGCAAGCTAGTCACTGATTGGCCGTTATATTTTGGGACTACTCATTTCGACCAATCACCGCGCATAACACAAAGTAATCTAAATGGCGGTTGTCGCTGATAATCACGACGATCTTAGCTACGTTTTGAAAGGAAATGGGTTTATAATTTGCATCTTAGGGACAGAATAACTATATTTTATGGTTTACCGATATGATACCAAAAATCACACGTCGTATACCGGTTCTTTTATCAATTGCTAGTTACCGGGGTGACCGATAATCACCGAACTGGTGTACAGCCCTAGCTACAATATTGCAAAATCTGAAGCTATGGGTTCACTTCACTTTTGAGAGTGAGTCTGCGTGTGTTTAACGCTTCATCAGCACCTTGTTTGGGCTATGTATAGGCTGGGGTTGAGTTTATTTAGAGGCTGGGGTGGAGTGTATGTAGAGGCTGGGGTGGAGTGTATGTAGAGGCTGGGGTGGTTAATGTAATGAGTGGAGTGTAGTTATGGTCCTATATGTTCTGTTACTGACCAGTGTTGTGTAAAAGTTTGATAATCGTTTTAGGAGATACTACTCCTTACTTAATTTCATTAATTCATTTGAGAACTGGATTTAAGACTTCTTAAGACCTTCTGTAACAAACGCATGGTTTTTAAGACTCTTTGAGCCCTTAATATGAGAAACTGAATGTAAGCCTTTCATAATAAGACTTTTCAAGGATGTAAGGCAATCAAAGTTGAAAATGGGACACCAATGGACAGACTAGCTGCATCATCTAAACTTCCAAATGAACTTACCTAAAACTGCCAAGAATTTGTTATTTTTGCGCATCATGGCAGGAGCATTTTCAGACAAGGTCACAACGACCTCCAATGCCAGCTGGCGCCACTGGTCAGGAAGGTTGGCATCGGCGATGTTCTTTATGCACAGTTGTAAGATCGTTTCGAGTTGAGGCCGTAAATATTTGGGAATAGTTTCCGCCATATCAATGAGACATTTTAACAAAGCATCGTCATCATGCGCTTCCACACTTTCAGCGATTGTCTGCAGAAGTCCCGGTAACATGTCTTTGTACGAATTCTGGATGTTAGCTTCCTTGTCGTTAGCCAGCAAAAAACTGGACAGCGCTTTCGCCGCACTTTGTCTCACCTGTTAAATTATACAAACAATCGACTCATACAAAGTACAACATGACATAAATATATTCTACTTTAAGGGTATACTCATTGCTTCCTTGTTATACAGCTGAACCATTACGCTTCGAAATTTTAATCTGTATGAAGCCATGACATTTTTCACTATCACGATGTCGATCCTGGCTTCATTCTAACGTATCAAGTTGCCATAAGTATTAATTAGCTTAGTAAGATACTTTCTTTTAAATCATCTCAATCTGTCAGAATTTCTCAAACTTCTTAACGCAGTATGTAAACCATTCAATTTGCCCCACTGAAAATTAAACACCAACCAAAACTAAGCCCCAGTGAAAGCTATCCTCACAACTATCTTCAAAAACATGTTGGAAAAGTAAATACCGGTGGGTTTTGCTGGTCTGTGAGAGCACTCATCAACATATTCTTAATAACATTGATATGCTCCGCCTGCTGAGCACCAAAAATTCCAGGTACAGCTGCAAAAACTATGAGGGCACTTTCTTTTAATCCAGCATCAGGCGAGCCAACACAGTCAAACAAAAACTTGAGAACTTCTGGCCACAGGTTATTTCCATCTTCATCTGCAAGGTTTAAAGCAAAACTCTTTAATTATCAATACATAAAACGAGGAAAATGCGTAACAATGGAGGACTCCCAAGTCTTATCGCCTCATTACTTCTGCCTGCGGCTGGTCAGATAAACTGGTTAAGTTTCAGACAAGTATCACGGAGACATAGAATTAGATAAAAATCATGTTATTAAAATCTGATGATGCTCACACCGAGGTAAGAAGATCTCCCAAACAAGGAAAAGTTATAATCAAAACCAAAGAATTTGCAGTTTAGATACAATATATGCTACAAAATACCTCACTAAATAACTAATATAATTTATAAGACCGTTTATTGTAAAGACCGCCAACAGTACATGGCCAATGGTTAGCTCTAATGAAAGGTCCATATGAAAGTTACAGCACTCCTTGTCATCTCATCATTATGTCTTCCCCTCTTAGCTGGTCATTTTCATGGCTTAGCTTCATTGATAACTGATAAAAGCCCCACTTAGATAATTTCAATGAATCGGATAGGCATACCTATCATGTTGCGTGCAAATTCTGAGGCACAATCGCACATTCTTCGTCGCATGACCCCATTCTGCTCTTCTTGGATCATAACGAGGAGTTGAACTTTCACTTCTCCTTGAAGCTCAGGGGGTAAACTTGGCCAGAGTTCTTCGAAAGTTGATGACAAAAGACGACGAAACAAAACTGCTGCCATGACCCGAACCTGTCAAATTAATATATATATATGCTTTTATTGACACAGCAATATCATACATGATACATTAGTCAAGATAACACGATTAATTAACATGTACTATGTACACAGACATTTTACATGCTTTTAATATACATACACAGAAGTTGATAGAATATAGCATGTTTTGCATGTACAATACAAGGTTTATTCAGCACAATTTGTAGACATTACAAGGTTTATTTACATAAGGAGTTACATAAGGACATAAGTTTATCTGCTGATAGCTTATGCTGAATATATAGACTTTAAAACCCAACAAATTGTATTTACTTAACAGCTTTACCAAAATTATTTCCTCAAAGGCTTAAATTAATAACTCATACAGAATAATTTGAAGATTTAAATAGCTGTTACAGCACAAAATAAGACTCACCTCCACAGAGGCTGTGGTATTTTTCATGGCATGGATGAGAAAAGTGGTCCGTGTTTGAAATGGTAAACCATCGTAAACTTCCTGAAATGAAAAATGAAAATTTTTTGTCTCACATTGTAAGTTCTTCAGAGTTGGCGGTGACAAACAAGAAGATGCTAAGAACATCCCCATATCATTTTCAGTCAAGCTATTCCACCTTTAAGTTGTGCATTGTACAACTCAGTCAAAGAGAATTAGGGAGGCATGGTTCTTTGGCGGCAATACCCCCGTGGCTGCGATCATGCTGTTCATTCGCTGACAGAAAACCTGGAATTGATCGCATGTAATCGTTACCCTTGTTCCTAGAAAATGGCAGTCGCCGCTTTAAACAACCTCAAAGATTTATTATATTTTTGATATATCAGCACACGCCAAGCCACCAAGCAAAGTTCTGAGTGTAGACGATTTCGTCTATTAGGGGAGTGGGCATAAGTCTTGTCGAGCTTCTGGGTTTCGATGTTTTAGCGCTTTTCGACTACACTGTCACTGTCAGGTCTATTGGGTTACCTGGTGGAACACTATAAATCAATTAATGCATTTGAGGCCACCTTCAAGTCAAGAACAACAAAATCCCAACTAAACCAAACTTTTACTTCTTAGTAATCAAATTTTAATGTATGGTCCTTATATGGACTCAATGGAGATGCTTATATTGGTCACTGGTCAGACACATTCTTTAGGTTTGAGGTCACAGTATGTGAAAAAGTAGTTAATGCCCCCTGAGTCCAGTAACACTAACCCTAGTAACAGGGGATGGTAAACTGGTAAATGAACAGCAGTGACTGTCTATCTTGTGGCTGAGTCATTCAACAAAACGTGGACCCCCAAATTATATAACTTTCAAGTCAGCAGTTCTGAACAGTTAACTTGGAATTGTATCCTTAATTTAAGAAGTTACATTCACCGCTCGGTATATTTTGGTGCAGCTTCAATTATTAGAAGTTTTCAGATGGAATGAATTGAAGTTTTCAACTTTTCGTTTCTTTTTTGACAGGGAGGTTCACATGTGATGAAGATCGGCCATGCGGCGCACAGTCCACATTCCCTTCATTCTCGTCAAAAACACACAGAACCGCCATTATTTCTGATCCCACAATTCGAACAAACTTTTAATACACCTACCTCAGCCTGAGTCCTGGTATCATTCTCAGGACTCATGAGATTTTGTAACAATTTTTCAAATTCGGCCCGTTCCCGTTCGCCGTCCATGTTGTCATTCGGAGAAAGGGCGCATGCGCTGTGACCTTCCGGTATTTCGCGCCACTTCTCATTCCGGGGCAAACACTGAGATCAAAGCCAAGGATGGGCAAGAAGCTGCAAGAGGCTGGGGCATCTGCAGGGGTGTGTGTACTGTGTAGCCACTTTGGTCTTTTTCTGAGTAGACGCTGAAGAAGCACTAAAATTATGTTTATCATGTATTTATTCTTTGCCATTCTTCTTGTATACAAATTTACTCATAAAAAAAGAAAATACCTTCCTTAAAGATTAATGAAATGTTTAATTATAACAGTGACAATATTGTCTCTGATTATAATGAAATACAAACCTATAATTGGAAAATCTCAAGAATTTCACATCACATTTTATAGATTAACCTGTGTCAAAATAGTTTTCGTTAGTAAATCAAGAAATTAGTTGATCGTAGTTGTGTATAGTATTTTTTGTTATAAACAGAAACTAAAATCTTTCATTCTGCAAAATGACATATTTTGCAATTAGTTGTGTACAAGTTATCTAAAAAAAAAAAAGATAATTAGTCAAAATTCATTTAATGTAGCATTTTCTTGTAAATTTTTCGTATTTTGATGGAAATGATATTGTAACTCACTAATATAAGTTAAAGTTCTAATTTCGTATTCCTGTAGACCTTGAGTCAATTGGGGCAAATGCATTATTTTGTTAATGCCAGCCCTTTATTTTGTATGAAAATTAAATTGTTAAAATGTTGTTCTCATTTAACAATAAAGGCTCTTTCACAAAAAAAAACTAAAAAACCTACAATCGAGAATACTATACAAACAGTACTAACCAGCAGAAGGTCTATGACCTAAGAAGCTGCCACATGATATCCTATTATTTCACAATACAATTATTTATCAATGGGACCAGCTCTAGAGCTTAGGCCCATAAAATCGAACAGAAGTGGAGGGGGTGATTTTTGTCTATACGGATATCTAATGATGGTACCAAATCATTGATAATTTTTTCAATTTTTTATGTTGTTTTTTGTTTTTGTCGTTGTTTGTTTTACAATACCACTAATATCATGATACTCCAAATATAATTTTCATTTAAACCATTCCCTTAAAAAAAAGGGGGGGGGGG
Source organism: Alitta virens (assembly GCA_932294295.1). Lineage (NCBI taxonomy): Eukaryota > Metazoa > Annelida > Polychaeta > Phyllodocida > Nereididae > Alitta > Alitta virens. The sequence goes on along the minus strand of OW028579.1, from coordinate 38,952,478 downwards.
ATAATTTCATTCTCAATACATGCACATATGTCTAGCTAGTTAATCAATATTTTAAGTAACCACCAGGCTGCCTCGACCCCCTCTCGCCACATTTGTTCCCTCTGGTGTTAAACTGAATTATGCCTTTTACTTTTTCAAATAACTGATGTAGCTAGCAAAAGTCACAAAATGACTAACTTTTTAATAGATATGAAAATTAGTCCAGAGGACGTCATGTGAGTCCTTTTATCAATCTGGCTGAGGTGTGGTCATGCCTCATTGACTCACTGTAGCAGACAGCAGATATTGCTATCTATAAACAATTTAAACCCCCACTCTGTAGGCCTAACTAAACCCAAACAAGCTTTATAACATCTTAATACTAAATAACTTCTTGAATACCATGTAGAAAATATGGCCTCAACTAAATTCCAAGAGTTAATGCCATTACACTCTTGTATATGACAACAGATTTCTACCACAAGCATTCAAGTCATCTCTATTAATTAAGGAGTAATTAGCGCTTTATTTTCTATGGGTGGCCCACCAATAGAACATCAAATTTAAAGTGGCCTGGACTCTGGTGACTCACCAGGTTGCCATGGTTACAACATTCTTGCAGCTCCCACTGACCAGTACGTGTTGGTGACAGGAAGATGGCTCTGAGTGGATGATTCTTGTAACTGTAACTCTTGGCCAAAAATGTGGATTTACCATGATTTAGTGGGTTAAATATAATGAAAACCTACTGTAATGACACTAGACAGTCACTGCAAACTATTGTGAGTACTTTATGGGAGAAAGGAAATGGGACAATTTTTAGATAGATTCAAGGAGTATCACTGTTTCAATGAAATGCCAACAAACAGGTCAGACAGGCTGACAGAACATGAACCACAGGACCAGATAATTGGTTCAAGTGCTCCATCCTCAGTCCTCATTCATCCGTTTGTCTTAATAGGGTTTTGGCTTTTGAATTTATATGAGGAAGGCATGGTCAACTGTGGACTTGGAAGTGAGTTTTCATATCACCTGCCATTTAATGAAGGTATGTGATACACACAACATCTATGGAAGACTTACAACTAAAAAATCAAGCAGGATTTCATATGCAGTAGCTAAGATTTGACGTTTCTCTCACCAATTAAATGAATTCATGCTTTCTGAACTTGGGATTCCACAAGAGTGCATGCAGATTCTCTGCAAGACTGATAAGTGATATTTAAGTGCAGTGGGGTCATCAATGCCTTGCAGCTGAGAACGCCTTGATTGTACCATTTGTCACCACTTACCATGCAGCCATGTCTCAACACTTACACTCTGCGATTACTTGTCCATCATGGGTGGTCCAATTTATAAACAATTTTATTCATAGGGGTGTGTTATGATTGCATATGATTGTCACTTGTGGCGCCACCGTACGGTCGATACGTAAACGCCATCTGGTGTTGTAGTGGCAAACGTCAGTGCCACAGTGTGTTAAATGGGAAAGATTAATAAAATGTGAATTGAACATCACAGAGTTAGAACCAGAATAATAATAACCCACACCACATAAAGGACATAACATGGTGTACTTAAAGCTTCCGATACAGCTTCCGTTTTGTGCAGCTTGTAAAAGCATGCATTTGAAGACTACAGTTCATAATAACATGTGACATCAAACCTATCTAGCCATGGCCTTTTATTAGGTATCACTTCAGCTGTAGCTGACTGTGCATTAGTAATTTAGGGGCATGGAATTATTGAATAAGGAATAATGTTGGTAAACCCCCTTCACACATAGCCGGATCAAACGCCGAAGTGTCCCGGAGTAAAATTTCTTTCAATCCGGGGTGGTCCGGGAGAAAAAGCTGGAAATGTCACAAACGAAATGTTTGGCGGTGTGTACACGATGGCAATACGGTGTCAACAAAGAGCAACATAACGGATGAATACGGTCGCTACACGGATATGTACGGTTGAAACACGGCGGTGCACGGCGGTGCCCGGTGCAACACGGTCCCCAGTTTTGCCGGAGGTAACACGACTGTCTGGAAGAGTGCGGAGTGAACCGGTTTTTACACGGGGCCTTCGCGGATATAACCAGTCTTAACACGATCTTAATACGGAGTTAACTGGTGTTCACACGGATAGCTCTGAAATTGGTATTTAAACAGCCTGCGGCCCACTGTCCATCATTCCGCTTTGGACTACCATACTGCAAAAGGTGTTGCTGCTACTACAGTGGAATTGGATAGGTCTTTATTATCATATCACGAGAGGGTCAAAATGGATGTAAAGTTCCTGGACATGCAAGTGCAGCTACTTACTGCTGCAAAGGATATACTTCTGCAAGAAGAACAGAGACTGCAAGAAGATGCAGAGAGGGCCAGAACAACAAGTGATAAAGATGAGGTACAAAATGCTGGTGCTGCACGAAAAAGAAGAAGAATCCGAATATGGGTGCGACTTTAATTGGCTTCTAAGAAGAACTCTTTATGGCCAGTATGAAAAACTGATGGCTGAATTGACAGAAGATGTGGTATGTGGCTTCAAGAATTTCATGAGGATGGAGCCTGACTTATTTCATGAAGTTCTTGCCAGAGTGGTACCTAGGATTACAAAGCAGGATACATTTTGGAGGAGGGCCCTTGAACCTGGATTGAAACTGGCTATCACCTTGCGCTACCTGGGTACAGGCAACAGCTACATGTCTCTTCAGTATGGATTTAGGGTAGCCTTCAATACCATTTCTATCCTTGTCATCGAAGTCTGCCAGGCCATTATAGACGAGAACTCAGCAGAAGTGATGTGTTGTCCTGTAACCCCAGAAGCCTGGAAAGAAATTGCCAATGGATTCTACAACAGATGGAACTTCCCCCACTGTGTCAGCGCCATTAATGGGAAGCACGTTGCCATCAGATGTCCAAGGAAGTCTGGATCCCTTTTCTACAACTACAAGGGATTTTTCTCTGTTGTCCTACTGGCTGTAGTTGATGCTAAATACAAGTTCCTCTGTGTTGACATTGGTGCCAGTGGATCAGGCTCAGATGCTGGAGTGTTTAGTCAGACAGAATTGAAGGAAGCTCTAGAAAGTGGGAACATTGGATTACCTGAACCAGATAACCTGCCTAATGATGACCAACCAGTGCCTTACTTCATAGTTGGGGATGATGCCATTGGACTGCAGACTAAGATGATGAAGCCTCTACCTCACAGGAACATGAGCGTGGAAGACCGAATCTTCAACTACAGACTTTCTAGAGCTAGACGGGTGGTAGAGAATGCCTTTGGAATTTTGGCTGCTAGCTGTGTGTTGCACAACCTACTGAGGCTGAGGTATCCAACTGCTGAAGACATCTGCAGCACACAAGTGCAAAAAATACACATTTAATTATTGTCATGCAAACGTATGAAATACAGTTTTCATGTAAAACAAAACTTGCACAAGTGTATAATACAATGACATCTGTAACTTTAAATGTACAAAAACTTGCATTTAAAAGCTTATTGTTCTTTTGCAGCTGATAATTACTCCGTTGTGGTAGTTGGAGGCGTGGGCACCGAAAAGGAGGAGTTATGGTCACCAACCATCCCCCCACACTAGTGTTCAGCAAGTAGCTGGTCAGAGACACATCATGAGGCGTGCTACAATCAAGTGTGAAACGGAAGGACGACCGTGCAGTCAACCATGCCTGACTTATGATCGTCGAAGTTGATGCAGTCGCCACAGGAGGAGTGGGGATCGGTGCAGGTGAAGGGGCAGACAACAGGTGCACCTGGGGCGAAGGGCCGGACGCAGGAGCGAACATCTGCGCAGCAGGGCTGGAAGAAAAAGCGAACATCTGCGCAGCAGGGCCGGACGAGCTGACTATAGTACCAGGAGCCGGGAGGACGAACTGCTGATGAGGGGCAGGAGGCACGAACGGCATGAGGTGCTGCAACGCCTGGGCCTGGTAATCCGACCAAGTGTCTGTGTCCATCTGCATGACCTCGTGGAATATCATGTCGGTAAAAAACCCCTTTGACAAGCTGGCTGAGTCATTTGGCATCATCTTGGTCTGCATATCCAGGTGGAGATCGTTGGCTTTTTCAATCAGCTGGAAATGGGAAAGAACACAACATTAGAGTAAGTCACATGGCAACTGCAACAGCATGTGCATGATTGACATGTAATGAAAAAGACACATTACCATACAGTGAACACTGGAAGTGCCAAGAAACAAAGCTACCACTTTCTATTATGGAAAAGCTACAACTTTAAACTGCAAGATTACAATTACATTATCCTGATTATCAAGACAACTGAAGCAGTATACTTACTTGTGTGACAGCTTGTGTTGTAATCCACCTCCACCTCCACCTCCACCTCCACCTCCACCTCCACCTCCACTACCTGCAAGGGTGGATGTATCAGAGTCCTGCTGATGATGACGAGGCTCCTGATGACGTCTGGGCGTCGTCTTGCTTGGAGGAGGGGCCCCCTTCTTGCTCCTGCTGCTGCCCTTGTAAGGCCCACCCTTGGACCTGCTGGTATCTGAATCCCTGCCGTCATCAGTTGTATCCACAATGACCTCTGCATCAGTAGTGTCATCATCGTCACTGGTACCTCTGTTGCTGGTGGACCCGCTTTTGGCCGATAAGCTGTGGGAAAGCTGACCACCTTTCTTCCGTTTCCTGGCATCAACCCTCTTGATGAGCCTTTCCAGATAGCCAAAATTCTCCATGATCCAGTTGTTCCGTTCTGGCCGCCCCACCAGAAGGCTTCTTTGTTTGATCAGTCAGCTTCCCCACTGATGTCCGCATGGAATCGATCTAGGTCTTCAGCTGCTGGGCTGTACAAGACAGCTCCTTCGCCTTCTGGTCTATTATTCTGGATTTCAGGTCAATCCGCTTGTACTCTGCAAGACGTCAGTTGTACAGCATCGCCTGCGCACGGTACCAGTCAGCAACATCTTGTTCCTGCTCTTCTGTCAGGTTCAGGGGTTCCTTCTTCTGCCTCTTTGATTTGGTGCAGGTGGAGGTAGAGCTGCAGCAGCAGTTACTGCAGCTTCAGCTGGTACTTCAGCAGCAGGTACATGTGGCCCAGGTAAATCCGGCATGACTTGCGGAGTTTGTGATCTTGAAACCGAAGAGGTAGTACTGGCTGAATCATCTTCAACAGCAGGTGTAGGTGTAGGTTCCTCTTGCACAACAGTCTTCTTAGGACCCCAACACGGCGCTTCTATTTATACTCAGGCATCCGTACTAACTCCGTGTCAGTCTATCTGACACCGTGTTGACACCTTGTTCACTCCGGCCTCTCCTTATTGACCTCGTGTGACACCGTGTACATAACGGGGTTCACCGGGTTATTCAAATGACATGTAACCCGCTCTCCTTGTTCACTTCGTGTTGACTCCATGTTGCCCCGTGTTCACTCGTGTGGAACCGTGTTGGTCCTTGTACTCTTCGGCGTAAATGGCGGTGAAATTTTCATGCCCGGTTGACACTGGACTTAGCCGGAGATAACACAAAGTATTCCGGAGTCAATACAGAGATTCCCGGAGATCGGCGGAGTCTATTGGGAGTCCACACGGATCAACACGGATCAACAGGGATTAAATTACTCCGGTACCTCTGGCATGAATAATTGAACATGTTAAATTTTTTCTCTGGAGTCTCACGGAGGTCCCGGATCGCCCGGACAATGCCGGAAATAAACACGAGGTCTACACGGTATTACCCGGAGTATGCCGGGCTTAAGATGAAGATCCCTCGTGCAGATTGCTTCAAATGAACCCAAATGTGGTACAGTTGCACATTAGCAGCAAACAGTGTTATTTTCAGGAAACGTACCATGGCATTTCTGCACGAATCCTAATCATAGCTGCAGCCATCTCAGCTCCATTAACATCTATCATCAATACTGCCATCATGACTTCTCAATTTCCATCAGACTGCAAGGATAAGATCGGTCCAATCCACAAGAATGACTCTTTGCTGACCAAGAAGAACTATAGACCTTAGTGTTCTCAGCGGGATATCAAAAGTCATAGAAAACATGTTTAAAACAATCAACTAGTGCTCTTCTGCAATGATGTTTCTCCTCTCATTATATGAGGCCATGAGAGGCGCATTGGACAAAAAGGAAGTTGTTGGGCTCCTGTCCAAACCTATGATCTTGTAGCAGCAAAACTCACTGACTATGGAATGCAATCTGCTGTTAAACTGAAGGTCAGTTATCTACGCCAAAGAAAACAGTGAGTAAAGATCGTATCTTGTAAATCTGATTGGCAAACAATTCTGAAAGGGGTGCCGCAGGGGTCCATTTTTGGACCCTGCATTTTTAACATTTTCTTTAAAGACTTCACATATTTCATTAAAACATCACCCATCAATTACATAGATGACAATCCAAATTGTGTGCTGTCTTAAATAATGCCTGCATAACTGCAAAAATAAATGTCAAGCAGTTCCTCTCCTGGTCCTTAGAGAATCAGATGCAGGTGAACCCCACCAAGTTCCAGTTTCGGTAAAAATAATGAAGAGCACATATCCCTCACATGCAATGATGTTACAACTGACTCTGAAAACGATGTAAATTATTAGAAGTGAGGTGGAAAAAAAATTAGCAACAGAAATTAACAATATATTTGTGATCTTCTCAACAAAAATGCACTTCATATGATCTCAGATCCATAAAAATTTGCCAGCCTCATTTTAATACTCAAACGCATGGTTTTTATTTACTGCATCAAGAGAGTACCAGACTGTGGAACAGCCTTCCAACTCACTGCCAAAATGCTAAGGATCTCAACTATTTTAAACGTCTTGTCTCTAATTATATTGTATCCTGAGTTTAGTCTGCTTTATCAGCTTTTATTGTCACTGCCGTTTTATTTGTTATTTTATTCATGTTATTTGTAATAAAGGTTCAATATCAGAACCATACGGTTCAATCACACACCAAAGGTTCAAAACTTGACAAAAGGGTTCAATGCCAAGTACATTAGTTACCAATACTTAAATGATTGTTAAGGGCAGTCACTTATTTGATTAGAACAACAAATAAAGCCAGACAATCCAGCCTCAATGAGCATTACATTAGACAGTTTAACTCATCAACGAGCACTTGGATTTCGGTTCCTGGTGAGTAATAAATATTTTACTTGTCAAAGGCTTCATGGTAATTAATATTTAAATAATTTTGTTTAATCAAGACATAAAAAAACATGTTGTTATATTGTTAAATTGTATTGTTTTTGCAGATATTTGAGTAGAGAAAAAAGCCAAATGAATAAAGAAACATTCAGGATTTCATGAAGAGGACTGTGCTACACTGTAGCATTGAGAAAGCAGAGACAGTGAACTGCTCAAGAAATATCAATTGCAGCGAATGTATTGCTTGTCATGGGGAGTATTCATTACAAAAAATATAAAATTGCTATATTTCACTATCATCAATCAATGTCATGTTGACTACTTTTGCATATACAGTAGTTTACAAAAGTATTCATGTCTCTAGATTTTGCAGGCAGATATGTCAGCTATAAATCTCCAATGTAAATAGGAAAAACGTGGCACTTGCAATCTGCAAAATGTTTTTGGAGGTGATAATTTACCAAATGTTGTTAATTTTCAAGCCACTTTGCAACTGTTTCATATGAAATTGAAAATATTTTCATAATTTTGCCTTTTCATTTCATTTCATCACATTGAAATATTCATATTGAATTATCAATAAAATTTGTTGTTTTAGACTCCTCATGAAATGAAGCCACAACTGTATTTTTTCAAAGAGATTGGAAAATGTGCAATTCAGCTTGCCAGGGTACATTAAGGAGAAAAGGAAAGGTAAAAAAACTTTGTATAGTATTTTAAAAATTCTTTCTTGAAAGATCAAAGATATCAACATTTTTTGTTTGAGCATCCATATTGCAAATATAGACTGTAAATGACACCTGGTGTAGCCTATTTATATTGATATTTTCAATAAAGAACCACCCTTAGACAGAATGCCAACAAGGAGACCATAGACTTGTGTATATTATGGAAAATTATGTGGATTGCCCGTCAACAACAAAGAACAAAACCCACCAAGTGGGCAACAAACAACAGTAATATCAACAATATAAAAAAAGTTTTTTTGCTTCCTAGTTAATAACTATCACAAAACATTGACAGCTGTAATAATATTAGTCTGATCCATATAATTGGTGATGTTATATAATTAATGTCTTTGATGCATCTAATGTCATGATTTTTATAATAACACTTCCTAAGCTTTATTTTTTACAGGAGTTAACACCCACTTTTTTTGTTCAGATCAAGCAAAAGAGGGAGTCCAGTCTATGTGCAAATGTTGAAATATGGCATGATGGTCATCCAAGACAGAGAACCTGATATTTCACTGGCTTTTGAATGTTTAATTGCTGTTTATTGGATACCAGAAATACTCCATGTGTTATGTTGAATTTTGCATCATTGATTGTGGTATGGTTAATTTGGTAGACTTGTACATTCTGTATGAAGTGATTTTATCCCTAGGTTGTGTGGAGCTCAGTTCAACATACCAAAACTATGTTTTTCTAAATTGAACCTTAAACAGAACCAGAAACGCACCTATATAAAGCTTCTTTGAAGAACTGTTGAACAATCTGAGGGTTCTTTACAGAACCATTTGATGGGTTTGTTCATGAACCATTGGGTTCCATACAGAACTTTTGTTCAAGAACAAATTATTCAGATCTCTGATATTCAACTCTACCAGAGCTAAGGATTTTTATATGTAGGTTTACGATAGTAAATATGAACAAAAGATTTGTGAACATATGTAATGAGTACAATTTTCAAGCCTACGTAAATATTTAAATGATTGTATCAGGAGTTTAAAAACTTTTCCAGACCTGCAAATGATGGCATTGTTGATAATGAACAGGACACTATTAAAAGATTCTAGCAGTGAAGACAAAATGTCACTGAAACTTCAGTTAAAGGTCAAATGACGGGTTTGTGTTACATTAATATATAACTTACAATCAATTGTATCTCCATATATATATATATTTACCTGTGATATACTATGTATTTCCTTTGGAAGCAATGAAGATTATTATTATAAGAGGCGTCATGCCATAGCTTGCGTTTCTAATAGTTAATTTGCCTTGGATTCTCAAAAAACCATAAACATGGTTAATTGAACTACCTGAATGACCATAGGTGTGAATCTGAGGTATTCAGGTTAATCGAATGGGCTAAACTACAATAAGTGCCTATTAATTGCAATTCAGCCAGATCTAAGAATGAAATAGGTCTATGCTCAAACATAAATATATTAAATTAAGTTAGAAAGGACTGAAGATGTGTCATAAATGTATACTGCACTTGATCACCTGAGTACTTGATCAGCTGAACAAAAATGCTGAATGAACGTCCCAGATTCACTGATCTATATCATCAGTGGGCAAATCAGCCTGCCTCCTGGTGTAAAAATAAAAGCCAGACAGGCCTTATACATAATTCATAATTATGACAGCTGTTTCTGGCCCATGATGAGTCATCATCTTTATGTGACAGTTATGAGTCACCAGGGTAACATGGGCAGTGCCGGATTTACACTGATTGGGGCCCGGGGCCAGACGTTGTCTATGGGCCCCTGCCCCCCTCCCCTCATGACAAATAAGATCATTGTAAACAATGAAGAGGATAACTGTTGGAAATTTTATTGATAAACATTTATCAAACACTGCAAAATCACACATGCAGTTTGTCATATCACTTCACATTTCTTACAGATTAATTGGAAATGTTTAATTAACATTTTGTCTTCCTTAATGTACATATATTTTATATGAAATATTTAGCCAGTGCTTTGATAATGTCAATGGAAAGTTTAAATGAACAATTATAGACTGCGTAGTTATAACATTTTTGCAAAAAAAGATTAAGGATGATGCAAAATGTCAGAACTTGTGCAAAAAGCACAAAAAGGAACAAGGAGTAGTCGAAATATTATTACAACTACAGGGTCTTGGGATAGATTGGGCCCCACGAATGCATATCACTGGATACAGCAAACCAAGGCCAGAAACCCTTTGAGTGTGTGTGTGTGTGTGTGTGTGTGTGTGTGTGTGTGTGAATAGGGCTTTACATCCTGTATTTCTGCACCTGATGGGCTAATTAGGACAGGCAGGGACCAAGGCAATGAGACGAAGGAGGAAACAGCCATCCAACTTAGGCTTGACCGGGAATCGAACCCGGGACCCAGTGGTTGGAAGCCCAGAGCGCTACCTCTGAGCTATGCCCCTGCCTTCCAGAAACCCTTTAAAAACTTTTGTCTGCTTCTTTTGGTTGTCATGACTGGGCCGTATTCCGAGCTGGCACGGCGTAATCGCGAAAACAAAAAACAATTTTGTGTGTTCGGTTTCTCAAAACTTGGCAAGATGATATGACTTGAACTTTTTTGTACAGATACCTTGGTGACTTCTCCAGTGCGGATAGTAATCTTAGCCAAATTTTATGATATATATATTCATAATGAAACAACTTGGCCTATTGATTTGCAGTTGGTGTTAAAATGTTGGTAAAAAGAAGCTCTTTCCATGGGTCATACCTTCATTATGATCCAAGAAATGGACAGGAGTCCGAAGCTCCAGGGATCGGGGGAATTTATACATCTGATATTTCCTGCAATATCAATTATAGTTATTATTATTATTCACAAGAAGTAAAGGCTTGTTGCTCAGTAACTAATGAAGAAAATGCTTGGTCACTTGAAGGGAACATGCACAGCCAGAGCGCGCTTTGAACTGCACAAATTTCATGACCAAATTTTTATGACACTTCTGAGCAATTCACAAAAGAAAAAAACAATTTAGGACGACGGTTCCAAGAAACTGGGCAGAGATAATGGCATGAGATTTTTTTCAAGAGACCTTGGAGACTTATCCAGTGCAGAAAGGAGTCTTAGCAAAATTGCATGTCTCAATTTTGAGATATGAATTTTTGAAAAAAAAGTTGTTCGGAATTTTCATGACACAATTTTTGAAAACCATAGAAGGAAAATTTCTATTGGCTTGCTATTTGATGCTCTAATAGTATTACCCTATATCTCAGCCCCCAATTGAGATACAGGAATCTATCTTTCCTCTTTCAAATGATGTATAGGATGATACTGTTTGTTGTCCCGATTAGAAAAGCGCCCGACCTTGAAACTTTGTGGTCGATTTTTTAGAACCAAAGAATCTTCAAAATGCCATAACTCAAAAACCTTTTTATAGATCGAACCAAAATAAATTCGCAGAAGTGCATACACATGTGCTTCACAAATGTGAATTATTTCAGAATTTTAGGTCAAATGGTCAAGGTCACAGAGTGTCCTATATATGCAATTTTCAGGCGTTTTGAACTCGGGTCCTATACAAGGTACAGAAACCAAAAAAATACATTCTGAAACCTTATTTTATTGTTTTTCAATGCCTGTATAGATTGAGAGGCTAGGGCATTTATTTCTTAGGTTTGCAGGGACTTTAATACTTGTTGTCGTTGGAATTTGAATAAAAAATCTTTAAAATGCCATTACTCATTTTACAGGACTGTATACACATATGGTAGACAAATGTGAATTATTTCAGAATTTTAGGTCAGAAGATCATGGCAACAGATTGTCCTATATATGCTATTTTCAGGCATTTTGAACTTGGGTCCTATGCAGAGTACAGAAATCTGAAAGATATTTTTTGAAAGCTCATTATTGTTTTCTGTTCATTTATGAATAGCTTCAGAGGATAAGACAGTGATTTAGTGCCTTAAAAATTGGATGTCATATTATATAGTATAAATTTGTGTCATGATAGACATTTTTGTGAAAAATCATGACTTTAGGAATGATCAGAGCACAAATACTGCCGGTATTTTTGTTTGTTTTTTCTTACAGTATTTATTTGAGAAATAATCCTGTAATTTTCCTTTCAAAAAGTCTGAAAACAAACAAAGCCCCAGTGGCATGTTGAAATTACAGGAGCTTAAACAGAATTACGTAAAGCTTAATGTAAAGTTTGCAGGTTACAAAAAAATTTAGACAATCTATGATAAACCTAAACTTTAGTGTGTGGTCCTCTGAAATACAGAAAGTGCAGGAATGTACCTCAGTCTGAGGTACCGACAAGTAACGTCAAGTCAATCTAAGAAAATTTGCTAATTTTTAACTAATTAAAAAATATTTGTAGCTTCTGTGTTTAGCTTTAGCTTTAGGTGTTCTGGAAGTAGGTACAGCATTCCTATTTAGGAAAGCCTTTGACCTATTATAAATGTTTATAGACTTTTGGCTTACCTGATCTAGTTTACATTCTGAAATTCTTCTATGATAATCCCTTAATACTTCCAATAGTCCATCACATTGCACATATTTTTCAAAAGTTACTTTTGGTTGACTGTCAACATGATAAATTCAGAATTTTCTATATCTATGTCTCAAAGCGTCCGGCTCTGAAGCTTAGCCAGCTTAAATGACCAGCTGCCTGAGGCAAATGTAACGATGAGATGATGAGGCTTCAAGTCCATGTCATGTAGCACATTTACCCAATGGAACCATGGGTGGCATCTTTTACTTGCTTAGTATAGACTCTGGGTACAAGGCATCTTCAATTAACATCTTATGCAATCAACATCCAGCTGGAATGTAGTTCATAAAGAGTGCCTGGGCCGGGGATCAAACCCGGGACCTTCAGCAGAGTTTCAATGAAATATTGTGAAATATCACATTTCAAATGTTGAGTAGAGCCAGCTAGATTTAAAAGTTCTTTAGAAATTCAAACAGTATCATTGTTCAATTACCTTTGTGATTGCGAAGGTTAGTTTGTCATAGTTCAATAAATGAACATTCTCCTTATTTCAACATTACAGATTTCATTCTGCAAATTCGCATGCAATGAGGGCCATGCTTGCTTGGCTAGCACAAATTATGCAATGCATCAACCAATGAGCAACATTCCTAGCTATCCTAGGTGTGACCAGAAGATGGCACACAGTGTGTATATATAATGACATAGATGTAGGCAACTATCATTTGAGCTTGGCATGCTAAAAGGAATTTTGTCAGCTCAAAGGAATATTCAGTTATTCTGCGGAATCTTGTACTGGGAAAAGTTTACTTCCCAATAAAATAATGAAGTGTAAAGTACTTCTACTAATAATATTTTCATTTGAACTTGGCAGTACTTTATTTAAAGATGCAGAAGTCATTAAAATGCCATGGAAAGGCTCCATTGAGCAATGGATTTCCTATCAAATGGAAAATTCCTTGAACACAGGATTTTTAGAATCACAGACAAACCTACTGTTACTTTGCCTGAACATCTGGAAGATTTGTTTTGAAATAAGCAGTCCACATACTTTACCTGATGAACATAAAAAATCATTATGTGGATCCCTAAGAATAATGGACATTACAACTGTAGATTATTATGAATGGCAACCAAAAGTTCCCGATCATATGTGTATGAATATAACAGTTGTAGAACTTCCAACAAGTGACCAACTTTTTAATGAATCTTTTAATCTTACAATCACATGTTTAACTCCAAGAAATAGCTCTGAAGAGCAACACAGAATAATTATATCACAAAAATATGAACAATTTAGCATAATATCAAACAGTTCATCAGCTTGTGTTACCTTACATGTTTTGCATGTGTCCATACATTCAAGACTGTTTGTCTTTTTCCAAGCTAAAGAGTGTATATTATGATAACCAAGGGCATGCCAGCACTTCATAATGCACTTAAACAATTACAACTCCCAAATAATAAGCCCTTTTCTTACTTTCCTCAAATGGATATAACTGAATATCGAACATTAGTGAGAACAGATATTGGATCATTTGTTCACATTTATTCAAGGTGCAATCTCATCAAAAAACAATTTATATTGTATGATGGACCCTCAGCGTGGGCATCACCAATTAATGTGAAGTGTTCAAGGAATTCTGTAACAAAAATAACTGCTAGTACCTTTCAAATATACATTTTATTTAGGCACAGGCATGGTAATAAAGGCCCAATTTTTATTACTTATGCAATGCAGTATGACATGGAGAATGTCAATATTATACATGTTCCAAAATTTGACAATTTTTGGCTGTCATGGAATTTGGAAAATGCTTCAGTGATTGAATATCAAAGGATAATGTTAACTCATACACCAGAACCAGGTATTATGAACTTTAGGGTGTTTCTAAACCCATCCACTGGGGCACAGGGGTATTTGTGTCAATATGGTGGCTTAGTTGTAAATAGAGAATTTGAAAAAAATTGGAAAATGAATCAGCTCCGTCCATTCTGCTCTGGAGACTATGCCAAACCGTTAGACAATATGACATTGCCATCATTTGGCAAACAGATGGCAGTTGTAATTTATCACTACAGTCTTTCAAATGCACATAGTGGGAAGATAGTTATTTTACAACAAGCATCAACCTGTTTTGGTCTCCTTAACCCATGTACTATATGCCATAATAAGTGGACTTTAGTTTCTAAATCATACAAATCAGGACTTAAAGTCTATTGTGATGCTAGTGGCATTCCCCACTTTAAACTTACATCAGCATGCTTAATTGTTGTAATCCCTACTGAAGTATTTCCTTGGAATGAAATTTGTAACTGGGATGTCTTTTCAATGCCACAATATAATCTTGAATCCCGTAACAAACATCGTTATGTTAAAAGTGCACCCTTGGGTACGTGTAACCAAAGAGTGTTTATGCAGCCGTTTAAATCATACTCTAATGTTAATGGAGATTCATCTGTCCTAGAAAATTCAAATAGACATCTTTCCTCATTTTTAAACTTTACTGTAAAAATCTCATGCCTTTTTAAGTCTATTATATATAGTAACATCAAACTAATTGAAAGTAGTATATGTCAGAAAATTTCCATTAATTCAATAATATTGTCAGGAAATATTCAAGAATTTTCAGGAATATGTTTCAGATTTCACTTTATGCTGAAACCAAATGAACAATATGCTCTTAAAGTTTTCTTTTCTAAGTATAGGGAATCTATTATGGAATACATGAACAGTTTCCTTATCATTTCTTATTTGAAAAAGAAGAAACAACATGATGATTATACCAATATCAGGCTAAGTTCACTGAAATTATTTATAAAAGATGAAATACACCATGATGATAAACCACTTACGTTCCAGTTCTTAGGCCCACAGTTGCCACTGGTATGGAAGAGTTTTGGTCAGTTTCTCACAATAGTCATTGAAGCTGGGCAATATCTGCCACAAAATATATCCCTGACATTAATAGCAATTGCCATTTATAATCCAGTATCTGTTGTGACCTACATGGGTCATACACCAGTTTTTATGTTCCACAATTGTCCGGAAAATGCGTCACATTTCACTCATGAGGCCTGCTTAAGTGCTCACACGGACTTCTCTGGTACTTGGTATTCTGCCACTTACATTTGTCAACAAAGAGGAGGCTACCTGTGGTCAGTTAACAGTGACAAAGAATGGGAAGAGGTATTGCACACTCCCAAACTTGTAACACTATTTGATAATGGATATGTGGAGCGAGAACCAATCAATGCAGTCAAATATTTTAGAACCTCTTCAGTGGTTTATCTAGGGCTGAATATTCATGACAAGGTATGTGCAGTACCCGTGTATGTCTTGTCTGTATCAATATTTTTTATGCATATATTGCTGGGCCCTGTAATATAAAAATCATCTCCACTCTATAAGGTGATTTTCAGCCACTCTTTTGTGTGTTGAGACTTTGTGCTTTGAACAGTGCAATGATGGTATGGATTTTCTAATTATTTAGGGGGATGTTTCATTATGATATATCTGATACACTGCTGCACCTTGGTGTTCTTGGTGTTATAGTGCAAATATATATAAGATGCTTTCTCCTGCCATTTTACTTTGTACACTAGAGCTTTCACTGCAAAATAACACTGATATCCTGGTTGTTACTTAGAATAGCAGCTTGTATAATTGGTAAAGAGCACTTGTGTACTTCATATAAGGGGCCCGAAAAAATAAAAATAATATAATTATAAATCTGTTGGGCCTAGCTTAAAAAGCTTGTTCCTATCATTTGTCTCACATGTACAGTTTGGGCTCATTTAATAAGTGTTAGAACTTCCCCAAGAGCCAAACAGAATATGATTATAGATATAGTCTTTTAACCATTTTTTTCCTTTTCTCACAAGCACTAAATCACCTACACAAATTTTTGCTGGTTACTACCCAGCTTCATCAGGTGAAATGAAGATTCTGCTTTTGCTGGTTATTGTGTGATGTGACTGGAAAGGTGTATGTAATTGTTAAGATAGGATAAGATACGATAAGATGATAAAAATGGGCTAATTAGGACAGGCAGGAACCATGGCACTGAAATGATAAATGCAATAGCCAATAACAGATATACATAAAAAATAGCTCCACCCATGTTTGTTGCATTATTCATTTCACATTTCAACTTTCTCAACGCTATTTGGTAACTATGCCTCAAATTGAAGGAGTTATATGCGTTGAGTGATGTCTCTGTTATTTGTATGGCATGTTCCAAACTATGGCTGTTTATTTTTACCATGGCATCTAAATAAGTATAAGAAAACTTGCCTTTAAATTGTGACATTTTCTCAGTATTCTTTTGGCATTTTGGAGCTCGAGGGGGCAAATATGATCAGCTCCGTTTCCAAGGCAACCATTGGGACTAGGGATCTAAAATTTTATCAATGATGTTTTTTTATGGCGTACATTAATTCTACAAAATATCAATGGGTTTGCTGAAATTTCACATTCTACACCTAAACTTCAAACATTTTTAAGTTTTACAGTTCAATTCCATCCCATTTTTCCATACCACTTTGAAATCATGACTAGACTTAATACTGTTTGGTAATCCATGTTTTAGCACCTTGAGACTTTACATAGTTAATACCATATTTTACAGTGTTTACTCTACTCAGTTTGACATGTATGTGAGATCTTAAACTAAATGGAATGTTGTACATTTCATAGAAATCAGAAGATACCGAGTTACAGTCACTACACATATCATGACAGGTAGCGAGCCGTATGATATACACTATGTTTGACTGGCTTTGACCATCTAGGGGGTGCTACTGATCAGGGCGTGGATGCACTTTGTTTCAAGTTCATTTAAAACTGATCCAGCAAACCTATAGTCAGAGCCCAGTATCGGCCGAAACCCATGCCTGGTCTTGGTACACATTACACGGCTTCAGAAATTTATCCATTTTCCTCAGTCTGAATGCAGACCCTCAGGCAGCGTCATAGACAAGGGTTTAAAGAATATGAATGCATGTAGTGCTACGCGATGAAAGTAGGTCAATCACTGGGCCTGTAAATTTAATTTACCAGAAGCAGTTCTTAAAAAACCGCCTGAAACAAGATTGCATGATCGATTATGTGCAGGCAAATACAGCGTTGTATTCTTATGATTAATATGAACTGATCTGCATTGTCAAATTCTTTACTTCCCCATTCAGATTCTTGCTCACCCAAATTCTCCAAGACCCTCTCCTATGAAGAAGCCTGATCGAGGGTCTTGCATCAAGACTGCCTTTTCCTATATTTACATTCCAGATCAGAAGATGGCAAGATGGAAAACTTGTAACATACCATCGCATTCATAGACACAGTAGGACTGTAGAAATATCATTCAATGCTTCTCAAAAATGGTTTTCTACAAAACAGCACTCTCAGTTCCAGTACTTATTAACCATCTTACGAGAGAGTGACCCTAAAATTAGTAGAGGTCTGCAGTGTCTTGCAGCTATACCAGCTACAGAGACATGGATTTTTCTGGATTGTTCAAAAGTACTGCATAATGTTTCTTTTCTATGTGAATATCCAAGAATAAATGACTCAAACATTGAATTTCCTATTATACAAAAATACAATACTTCACAGTACTGTGGAAATAACTGGTTCTTTACTGGTCTTTATTGTGTAAGATTACAGACAATGCAAGGCCACAATATCAAGCATGTAGACCAACTGAATACAGCCTGTGGTAGAATAGTTCTGAATATATTGTCGAAATAGGTAGATATATGCCACTTTTAGTGAAACCAGGCATCTACTCAATAGTCCTCTCCTACCACAGACATCAAATCTCCACCCGAAACACAGGATTCTATACATATCTGCAGGACATGAAAAATCCAATTATTGAAAAGTTTGGCTTGCCGTTTAGTGTGCCATCCAATGTAAGTTTAAAAGTGATGTGTCATCAGCAATCCATTGACATGAATGACATATGTATGCAAGGATTTACTCCTTGCAAAATGGTGAGTGTATTCCTGAGAACTACTTTTGTGATAACTATCCACATTGTTTGGATGCAAGTGATGAGTCTAATTGTATTGACCCATGTGCAGATCCATTACAACAAAGACTGTATTTTAAGTGCAAAGATGCAACTTGCATTGCTGTTTCAAGAATTTGTGATCTCATTCTGGATTGTGTAAATGGTGAAGATGAACAAGAATGTCCGGATACTGACAAGTACATATCAAGTTGGAGTCCACTCTCAATACAGAAACAGAGAAATGAATGCCTAACAACCACGTCTAATATTCTATATTCTGAGATGACTGCATCGTGGGGTGGACATCAGTCATTCATGGATAGCTTAGAGTTACAACACATAGATTTTGACCAGTATCATTGTCCTTTTGGCTCCACAGACTGTTTTCCAATGAAATATTTATGCACTAAGGATAAAGATTTCGAAGGAAATGAATTACCTTGTGAAAATCACTGGGGCATTCACGATTGTGAACAGTACTTCGCCGAAGGCTTCCCATGCCATGATAAGTACCAATGTACGAGTGAATATGCATGTATTCCACTTCGCTTGGTCTGTAATGGGATTCCAGATTGTGCTGATGGTGATGATGAAGAAAACTGTGCAACATGGACATGTCCAAGAGTGTTACGATGCACTAAGAAAGTATTTGTGTACACCCGAGTAAAATATGTGATGGCATTTTGCATTGTCCTCTTTCTGGAAATGACGAAACATTTTGCACAGAATCTGTGTGCCCTTCTGGATGCAAATGTCTTGGTAGAGCTATTTTTTGCACAGAACTATCTGGACTGAATGACAGTTATTTTGCTATTGCTGCATTTAAATTTAATGCAGCTTTAAAAAAAGAATGGTCTGTGACTCTCTCGAAAGCATGGTTTATAGATTTGTCAGATTACAATATAACTATGGCGACAAAATTGAAACAAATTATCATTCCAAATGTAGTTAAATTATTGATCGGGCACAACCCAATAATGGATTTTGCCTCAACAAAACTACAAATGGAAAATCTGAAATTCCTCATTATGCAGAATTCTTCACTATATGTAATAAAGGAAGATACATTTAAAGCTTTTCACTCAATTTGGCTAACTCAAACATATACGGAATAGAAGCTTGCTCATTCTGTACACTGACATTTCTAAAAACATTAGATCTATCAAACACGCTGATCATGCACCTAACATTGGAAGCATTAGCTGGCCTGGATTCTTTAACAAACCTGATGTTCAGTAGCTCCAAAATAAAAACTGTGTCCAAGACTATGCTGCAAATTCTGTCTCTCAAACACTTGCATTCTCAAAATATTATGTTCTGTTGTCTCACAGGTAGTGACACTATCCCATTTTGCCAAGGCATAAGCTTCATAAGCCTTAAAGAAATTTGTCCGAACAGTTATCCACAAAACACTTGGATGTAACTTGCATGGATTATTCTGTTGACTACTGTTAATGGCATAACAGCTTTATACTTGCTATTCAGCAAGAAGAGATATAATATTATAAAGTCTTGGGGCTCCATAGGCTTCTCAACTCTGCTCCAAGCTTCATGTGCACTAGCCAAGTGGCCAGTCTAGACCAAACTGGACTCCAAGTATCAAAAGGTCAGTCTTTGAGTACTTCAATCACATTCCAAGTTCAGAGTGTCCACATTTCTCCAAAGTGCATTCAAATCAAAACAATGAGACAATATTGCTGTGCTCCTTTCCATCTTCTGGATCAGGTAAAAACTGATTTATTAATCAACAAAATTTCCTTATGTATTTTCCAGTGGCCACTCCTCTCACTCGAGGATGGCATCATTCATCCAATCAATACACATATTCAAATTACCTGGCCTGAGGCCCACTAATCAATCACCAATCCAGGGATCCAAAGGTCCCCATGTGACTTTGGCTGACATCCCAATCTAACCCCCCCCCCCCCCCTCTCAGTGAACAATCCTACCTTGGGGATAATCCCCTTACACAATACTGTACATGGACCTTAATCATGATGAGAAATATTAACAAATGCCTTGCACTTTAAACCCTCCAGAACATATTGGAATCACAGAACACACAACCCATATGGAGATAAGCCCCCTGCATGCTGATAGTTCATTAATATTATGTCACTCTAAGCAGACCACAAAGGGAGTTGCTAATAAAAAGAGCACACGATGCAGTCAGGCTTAAGAGGAAACAAAGGGGTGCAATCTGCAGCTCTGCTAAGCTGGCTGACACTTTGATGATGCTAGGGCTTTATAGATTAATTACTATCAACTTCAAGGGCTCTTTACCACAGCCAGAACACTCTTAAATCTTAATACAACATTCCTAACCAAGAACAAAGGCATGCCTTATTACTGTACTTTTAATACTTCTGATGCACAACAATTGCTTGTATGCTTCTATATGTTAAATTCTAAAATCCCACATATACTCATTGTTGTAATGACACTTAATAATTGTGTTAACTGAGAAGTGTTGGCAAAGGTAATAACGAGTGGCCATGCTTCCAGCTACTTGAATGAATCTATCTGCATATAATGCCTACACAAAAATGATCAATTGGGTGGGTGAACTTTACATTACTCCCTCTCCTCTTGTAGGTCAGTGATACACATAGCACTGCCTGCCCAATATCTGTTTAATGGGCCATTAAAGCGCTCGCATTTTCCATTAGCCTGTGGATTGTAGCCTGTAGTGCGGCGGTGCTCCACACCCATTTGTCTCAAGTAGCTCTTGATTGCCATTGCATTAAACTCAAGGCCTTGATCTGTGATCAGTACATCGGGATAGCCATGCCTCGGGAAGAACTCTCGCGTCAGCTTACTCCAGACACTCCTGCTGGTCTTATCTGGCAGCGGATAAGCTTCAGCCCATCCCGTGCAATGGTCTATCAATGTCAAGACGTACTGATTTTCATGGGGTGACTTAACCAGGGGCCCTATCAGGTCCGCGCCAATGATCTGCATGGGAGACCTGGCGATAGGCATCTCTCCCATAGGTGCCTTTGGCTGTCTCCTGGAATGGGCCACGCAGGTGGCACACCTCGTGACATGTCCTGGATAGTTCTCTTCATGCCAGGCCACACAAATGCTTCTTGAATCTTCCTCATCGTCTTGAGGTGCGACATGTGGCCTACCTCGGTGTGTGCCCTGTCCACAACCTGCGCCCTGAGAGTGGCCGGCAGGATCAACCTCGGGTGGTCAGGTGCGTACTGATATGGCCGCTTTAATGAGTACAGCAGCCCTTGGATCACCTCCACCTCACTTTTGTCGTCAAGGTGTTCAGACCATTCTGGCATCTCTCTTTGCAGGCGAGCCAGCTCCTTGAGGTCTATCCCGTACAATTCCTGATCCGGGTTGTTCCTCACTTCTGGGCCCTGTGGATCGCCCAGACGCCAATAATCAATGTCATACGTATTTAACTGTTCGACCTGTCTGATACGAGATAACATGTCTGCTCGGATGTTCAGCTTTCCTTTGTGGTATTCTACCTTGCAGCCGTACTCTGCAAGTAGAATGCCCACCGCTGTATTTTTGTATTGTTGAGGTCCTTTGTGAACAGTGACGTGAGTGGCTCATGGTCCGTAAATGTCCGATACTCTGCACCCCAGAGATAGGGTCTGAGCTGTTTTAACGAATAGACAACAGCGTAGGCCTCCTTCTCAATGGTGGCCCATCGTCTCTGGGTGTCAGACAATTGTTTTGACAGATACACAATGGGACGCTCCACCCCCTGGTCATCCAACTGACACAGTATGCCGCCGATTGCATAGTCACATGCATCCGTGTATAACAGATATGGCTTATCTGTCTGAGGATGGGCCATCACAGTGTCACTAACCAGTGCTCTCTTGAGTACATCAAAAGCCAGCTGATGCTTTGGTTCCCAGACAAAACGGATATTCTTGCGTGTGAGGCTAACTAAGGGCTCAGCAATCTTAGCATAATCCTGCACACACTGTCTATAATAACCCTCATGCCCAGGAAGCTTCTGACCTCTGGGACTGTAGCAGGGGAAGTCATGCGGGCGATGGCTGCTGCCTTGCTTGGATCGGACCTGAGCCCCTGGTTGCTGACAATAAAGCCCAACAATTTCGCCTCTTGCAGACCAAAAACACACTTGGCAGGGTTCAAGCGTAAATTATATGTTCTGAGCCTGTCGAACAACAATTGCAGATGCTCTACATGTTGCTCCTCTGAGTCGACGTATACAACAATGTCGTCTATGTAGAGCATGCAGATCGTGCCGATCAGGCCCTTTAGAACCACTTCCATGGCCCTCTGGAACATTTGGGATGCGTTCGCCAACCCCATTGGTAGACGTGTCCAGTGGAATAAGCCCCGATGGCACACAAATGCTGTCTTCTCTTGGTCGTCTGGATGCAAGGGCAATTGGTGGAAACCGGACTTCATGTCGAGTGTGGAGAAGATTGTGGCTCCCTGCAGCTGGTCAAAGATATCCCTGATTAATGGGATCGGATAAGCATCTTTCTTTGTGACCTTATTCAGCTGCGTAAAGTCCACACAGAAGCGAGGACCTTCTGATGGGTCCTTCTTCTCCACTAACACGACTGGGGCGGCCCACGGCGACGATGAGGGCACTATGACTCCCTGTCCTAGCAGATCCTCCAGTTTGTCATCCAGTGCATTGCGACGGCTGAGGGGTAGTCGGTACGGCCGATTCTTGATGGGCGGGCCCTCCGTCTGTATCCGCACCTGGATTTTGGGGTGACAGCCAAGGTTCTCTCCCTTTGCAGCAAACAGGTCCTCATTACCCTCAATGCAATCTTCCATAACTGAACTGGCCATCTTTGGAGGTCGATCCCCAAGGGAAGCAATGTCTAGAGCAGTGGGCCTTGGCTGCAAGGGCAGTCGGTAACCTCGCCAGGACAACATTCCTGCAACATAATCGATCGCTGCTCCCTCTTGCTTGAGCACATCTCGTCCAAGGATCATTGCGTGAGCAATGTCCTCGACCACTATGACTGAGATGGGGCCCAGCTTGGTCTCTCCCAGTTCCGTCTGACCTAGGACCTTAATGTGGTGGCCTGTCACTCCACACAATTGTATTGTTTTTCTTAGCAAGGGCACTCGGCCAGATTGCTTGCACAAAATTTCGTATTCTTGGCGCCGCAGCACAGTGCGGGAGGCGCCAGTGTCGAGGAGGGCGGCTAATACTGTTCCATAGAAATCTAGTCCTACATACGTCCACTCCTCGACCGCTGCGGCGCCTATTGGCCCCCCTGATGCCATTTGGCTTCCCCCCTGTGCTGTTGTTGACGGGACTGTCTTGTCCTGCAGAATCTCTGCACGTGGCCCTCTTTGTGACAAAAGTTGCAGACCGGCACTCCTTCTTGTGTAAATGCAAACTGAGTGGCACTCCTGGGTGCCGCATGCTCCCTTCGCCCATCACTCTGCCTTCGTTCCTTAGGGCCATCATGCTGTCCTTCGCGCTGTTTCTGAGGCAGCTCTCCCTTTTGCAGTGTAGCCATCAGTTTTGTAAAGTGAAGCGTCAAGCCACTCACTTGCCTCTTCACCTCTGCTAGATCTCTTGCCATGGATCCCTCCTGAGCCTGAAGTGGCTGTTGGTCGCAGGGCACCCACCTCCATGGGCTCTTCCATGCGTGGCTCCACCCCCTCATCTAATGCCAATCTCAATCTTTAATCGTCTGCCTCGTAAGCCGTGACCAAATTCATAGCTTGGGCGCACGTGCCTGGTCTGCCGTCCTTCACTAGCCGCTCCACAATATGTCGGTCCCTCAGTCCCCTCATGTATGCCTTTAGCAGGAGTCTCTGCTGGTCGGCGTTGCGGGCTCCCTCAGGCGTAGGATATGCCAGGTCTGCGCATTCTCTAAAGCGCCTTCCATATGCCGCTGTGGTCTCATACGCGGCCTGTCTAATCTTGTCTACCTCATGACGCAGCCGATCGTCTTCATGCGGAGATAAGAAGGCCTTCTGCAGATGCACCCGCAGTTGGTCCCACGTCACTCCGTCTCTACATCTCTGCTGAGATAGAAAATGCTCCAATTCACGGCGCAGGGCTCCCTGAGCTGATAGGGAAGCCACATACACAGTCATCTCGCTGTAGGCCAATGTTAGGTCCACCTCCCGCAGCCATTCCCTCACGGTTCCGGGGCTACTGCCATCGCACTGCGGTACTCGTTTAGCCACTGCTTCAGCATGTCGACGGGCGTGATGCGCCTGCTGCCTCTCACTGTTTTCTCTCTGTTGTCTCGCCGTTGCTTCCTTTTCTCTCTCCAGGATCTGTCTAGTCATTTCCCGGTCAGTCCTCTCCTCGCTGATGAAACGGTTGAACTCAACCACTCGGAGTGCGTCAGCTTGTAGGGGGGGGGGGGGTATCGCCTGGCCGGCATTTTCTTGGTTTTGTGCAGCATCCATCTTCTTGTCAGTGTAGTAACAGCGTCTTTCGTGGGGAATATTCTTGCGGGGGGGTGTCAGAACATCTGAGTTCACATCAACTCACTCAGCTCTTCATGCCAAACTTCTTGTATTCATGTAGATCACGTCAGGGTCACCAGATATAAAGTCTTGGGGCTCCATAGGCTTCTCAACTCTGCTCCAAGCTTCATGTGCACTAGCCAAGTGGCCAGTCTAGACCAAACTGGACTCCAAGTATCAAAAGGTCAGTCTTTGAGTACTTCAATCACATTCCAAGTTCAGAGTGTCCACATTTCTCCAAAGTGCATTCAAATCAAAACAATGAGACAATATTGCTGTGCTCCTTTCCAGCTTCTGGATCAGGTAAAAACTGATTTATTAATCAACAAAATTTCCTTATGTATTTTCCAGTGGCCACTCCTCTCACTCGAGGATGGCATCATTTATCCAATCAATACACATATTCAAATTACCTGGCCTGAGGCCCACTAATCAACCACCAATCCAAGGATCCAAAGGTCCCCATGTGACGTTGGCTGACATCCCAATCTAACCCCCCCCCCCCTCTCAGTGAACAATCCTACCTTGGGGATAATCCCCTTACACAATACTGTACATGGACCTTAATCATGATGAGACATATCAACAAATGCCTTGCACTTTAAACCCTCCAGAACATATAGCAATCACAGAACACACAACCCATATGGAGATAAGCCCCCTGCATGCTGATAGTTCATTAATATTATGTCACTCTAAGCAGACCACAAAGGGAGTTGCTAATAAAAAGAGCACACAATGCAGTCAGGCTTAAGAGGAAACAAAGGGGTGCAATCTGCAGCTCTGCTAAGCTGGCTGACACTTTGATGATGCTAGGGCTTTATAGATTAATTACTATCAACTTCAAGGGCTCTTTACCACAGCCAGAACACTCTAAATCTTAATACAACATTCCTAACCAAGAACAAAGGCATGCCTTATTACTGTACTTTTAATACTTCTGATGCACAACAATTGCTTGTATGCTTCTATATGTTAAATTCTAAAATCCCACATATACTCATTGTTGTAATGACACTTAATTATTGTGTTCACTGAGAAGTGGTGGCAAAGGTAATAAAGAGTGGCCATGCTTCCAGCTACTTGAATGAATCTATCTGCATATAATGCCTACACAAAAATGATCAATTGGGTGGGTGAACTTTACAATATGTTTCTCCGTTTACAAATCCTAGTTGGCATAAAATTATCATGTATTTTGATGGTATTCCATTTCCACAACCTTAATTCAAGTTATTCGGCTATAATACATTTTGGGTGTGCCTTATCAATACAACTTCTCCAAGAGTGGCATGACACATTTACTTTTTCTCTTTTCACATTTGTCCCTGATGCCATTTTTCTTTCCAATTCTGTTTGTGCTATCAGTCAGACACTTTAAAGCAGCAGTGAAAGCCTTGATATGCTAGCACAACAATTTTCCTGGACACAAAAGTATAATTTTGATGAACAATTTATAGCATAGAATGAGAGTAACCTGCATGACTGCTTGTTGCAGTAAATTTAAGCATTGAGCAAAGACTATCAACATTTTGCTATTATTACATCACACAGGTTGAACACTGCTAGTAAGTTACATACTGCATGAAACAAAGACTTTATCAATAATAAACAAACAAACTGTTCAGAACAAAGGGGTGTCTATAAAAAATTCAGTGTCATTCTTTCTCGCCTTCAAGTTACATAGGTGGTGACGCAAGATATCTGGTGCAGCCAGTCTCTTATTATAAAATGCATTAGCAAAACGTGTATCAAGTCTGGAAATAGCATCATTGGTAGAAGTATCAGGCACATGCAATCTTATGGTTTATGGCTTATGGCAATCTTTTCCAGATATTCTCACTGACTCATGCATTAAAGAAGTTGTGCTCACAAAGCATAATTTCTCATCATCCTATATGACTGTACTCCAGGCCATAAGAGATTTGCGGCATTCGACAATTCCAGGCTTCACCAGAATAGTTCAAAGCAAACTTTTGACTTGCCTTTCTGTAAATTAATGTACTATATAAATATTTATTGTTCTCCTTTACCCTGTCATTTTCTGCATCACTTTTTAACTTAAAGTTTATGTAAATAAGGACTCCTTTTAAAGGCGTGTTAAATAAATATTTATATATAATTGCATGGTTTGTTTCGTATGGACCCGAGTATTCACCCTGCCAGTCTGTATTTTTCGAAGGGCCGTTAGGCCCGAAAGAAAATGCAGACTGCATGGCAGGGTGAATACTGGGATCAATGCAAAACAAATTATGTTATAATGTATTTATTCTATGTTTAGTATTTTCCCCTCATCTATATAGGCCGAATTGTAGCTATACTTGATATAGGCCTATAATTACATAATTAAACAACACCCAATCTGCCTGCTGATCATTGAGTGCAGGTGGTGACATCACAATTTAGATGTCGTCCTAAACTACTGTAAATTTTGACTTCCAAAAATTGTAAAACTGCATTGAAAACAACAGCTCATATCTCCTAGTGAGATTTTTCGGTTATCAGGGCTGATACATAGCCAAACAAAGAATATATATATGAATAGTGATTAATGCAGTGCTCAGAACAATGCGCACAGTAGGACACCATTTTTGCCTGTTTAGCGCTCCCTGCCTAGCTCTCCCTACCAAGTAAAATAAGATCACTCTTCTAACCTTATTATTCCCCATACTGACCACTTAATATACCACTGTTTGAAATGAACAAGCATTGAAACCAAGGTAACATTCTATTTTTGGAAAACCGCCCCAGCTAATTTAGAAGAGTGTTGGTCATGTCGTCAACACCCATTATTGTCAACTGGTCAACCGTCAACAAAAAAGTAAACTCACTACCATTTGTGGTAATGTTGACAACAGTGCTAGTGAACTCGTCATCTTCATAGTTAGGTTGTCAACTTGGCTGGCAAAGTCGTCATCAGAGCTAGTAAAGTCGTCATCAAAGCTAGTGAAGTCATCATCAAAATAGGTTAATTATATGCTACACATGAAGGCGTCACTGTACACTGCAGTGCTGCTGCCACTTGGATTATTAGAAATGACTGAGTGGTCCCCGGTTACAGCAAATTCACAACAAAGAAGTGAAACACAGTAAAATTCCAATTTTTATAGACAACAATTACAGTCCAATGCATACTAGATTTAATTTCCCACTTGAAATTCGTTTTAGTCATGAGAACTATTCTGATAATTTTTGAAGGCAATTAAACCTCCACAAGGAACATCTATACTATGTTAGACATCTTCCAGAGTGCCAAGGTGATGCCTCAATTCCCTATTATGCAGGTATTTTTCATTCACAATGCTGATATACAAATAATACAGGACTGGGGTGATCAAATATAAAGGGATATTTATATAAACACTCCAGATCTTCATAATTATATGGACGTCACTGTAAACTATGAGATTTTTGGAATTGAGGTTAATGATTTTCTCAGACCTGGTCTGCACTTTCTAATACTAACATAAAACCTGGTGTGCACTTTCCAGATCTGGTGTGCACTTTCAGAGATCTGGTCTGCACTTGGTCTGCATTAATCTACAACTTGGTCTGCATTATTTATAATAATGGCATTATCTTTAAGATTGGTCTGCAGAAATAATTAATTGTATTATATATACTAACTAACCCTTGGAAAGAAGCCGATCAGGATTGAGGAAAAATGCCCAATTAAAAGGTGAACATTTTCAAGCTTCTGGCCAATGATATAGCAGCTTTTTCTGTCCTTTTATTTTGTAATTTGTTCTTCTTTAATGTACTCTTTCTTTTATTCTTTATATTGTTTTATTTTTAATATTTAAATTAAGTTGCTGATTGCTAAATTTTCTTCTGGTCTGCATGATCTGCATGGTCCGCATTCTTCAATATATGGCCTAAACAGGGGTGTGTTGTATTTGTCTAAACAAACAAACGCTTGTTTGTTTTAGCGCTGGTCCGCATGGTCTGCATGGTCCACTTGGTTGGCATTATACATTCACCCGACCGTCAACGGCCGTGGCTGTTGCTGTATGTAAACACGCCCTTGAATTTTGTATTGAAACAACTATTAAAAACCTGTTTTAAAATAATGAAGTAAGTAGTAATATATTATGACAAATAGTCATCATTATAGTCTGCCTAAGAACTTCTAAAGCACCAGAAACTAAGCTCTAAACTAAACAAGAATATAAACAGCAATTCTACAGCTCTGAGCTTATTTGTCAATCCCTCAGTGTCATTAATCAGAGCACCAAAACTCAGTAAACTCTTCATGCATGCTACCATGTATTTCTTATCATGCACTCCAATGCATGTACGAAGTTGTGTACATCACTATTGTCCCAGCTTATAATCAGGGTGCCCACACTTTCCTGCAATAAAAATTCCCCACTTTTCCCTGACTTATTCTTATTTTGTTCAGTCCGTTTGAAACAAAATTGTCCAGACTACAGAATAAATCTCCCTACTTTTCCAGACCTTAAAAATGGTTTTGCAAGTTACCTACCTTTTCCCCATGTATAATAAATGGCCTAGTTGTGCCTCTTGATAGTTACACCGAGACACTATTTAGTCACATTGACATGTCTCAGCTATGTTTTCCATTAGTGCTCAGACACCACTGCATCAACACCATAATATGTTTAAAATATGCATAAAATATTTACAGTAATGTATCTAAATTATATATCTTTAACTTTTTAAACTTCATTTTGACATTATGTCCATATATGCAATAGAAATATTTGCAAAAAATTGAGTTTTTCCAATCGTTTATCTTAATTCCTAGAATCTCATAGTTTACAGTGACATCCATATAATTATGAAGATCTGGAGTGTTTATAGCAAATTCACAACAAAGAAGATATTTGATCACCCCATTCCTGTATTATTTGTATATCAGCATTGTGAATGAAAAATACCTGCATAATAGGGAATTGAGGTATCACCTTGGCACTCTGGAAGATGTCTAACATAGTATAGTTGTACCTTGTGGAGGTTTAAATGCCTTCAAAAATTATCAGAATAGTTCTCATGACTAAAACGAATTTCAAGTTGGAAATTAAATCTAGTATGCATTGGACTGTAATTGTTGTCTATAAAAATTTGAATTTTACTGTGTTTCACTTCTTTGTTGTGAATTTGCTATAGCCTGGGACCACTCAGTCATTTCTAATAATCCAAGTGGCGGCAGCACTGCAGTGTACAGTGGCGCCCTCATGTGTATATAATTAACCTATTTTGATGATGACTTCACTAGCTTTGTTGATGACTTTACTGGCTCTGATGACGACTTTGCCAGCCTAGTTGACGACCTAACTATGAAGATGACGAGTTCACTAGCACTGTTGATGACATTTCCACAAATGGTAGTGAGTTTACGTTTTTGTTGACGGTTGACCAGTTGAAAATAATGGGTGTTGACGACATGACCAACTCTCTTCTAAATTAGCTGAGGCTGTTTTCCAAAAATAGAATGTTACCTTGGTTTCAATGCTTGTTCATTTCAAACAGTGGTATATTAAGTGGTCAGTATGGAGAATAATAAGATTAGAAGAGTAATGTTATTTCACTTGGTAGGGAGAGCTGGGCAGGGAGCGCTAAACAGACAAAAATGGAGTGCTAGGTACAGAGAGAGCTACGGAGCTAGTTCTGTGTGCATTGTTCTGAGCACTGCATTCATCACTATTTATATATATATTCTTTGTTTGGCTATGTATCAGCCCTGATAACCGCAAAATCTCCCTAGGAGATGTGAGCTGTGGTTTTCAATGCAGTTTTACAATTTTTGGGAGTCAAGATTTACTATAGTTTAGGACGACATCTAAATTGTGACATAACCAACTACACTCAATGACCAGCAGGCAGATTGGGTGTCGTGTGATTGTGTAATTATAGGCCTATATCAATTATAGCTACAATTAGGCCTATATAGATGAGAAAAAAAGAACTAAACATAGAATAAATATATTATAACATAATTTGTTTTGCATTGATTCCAGTATTCACCCTGCCAGTCTGCATTTTGCCTCAGGCCTAACGGCCCTTCGAAAAATACAGACGGGCAGGGTGAATACTCGGGTCCATACGAAACAAACCATGCAATTATATATAAATATAGATTTATTTAACACGCTTTTAAAAGGTGTCCTTATTTACATAAACTTAAAAAGTGATGCAGAAAATGACAGGGTAAAAGAGAACAATAAATATTTATATTATACATTAATTTACAGAAAGGCAAGTCAAAAGTTTGTTTTGAACTATTCTGGTGAAGCCTGGAATTGTCGAATGCCGCAAATCTCTTATGGCCTGGAGTACAGTCATATAGGATAATGAGCAATTATGCTTTGTGAGCACAACTTCTTTAATGCATGAGTCAGTGAGAATATCTGGAAAAGATTGCCATAAGCCATAAGCCATAAGATTGCATGTGCCTGATACTTCTACCAATGATGCTATTTCCAGACTTGATACACGTTTTGCTAATGCATTTTATAATAAGAGACTGGCTGCACCAGATATCTTGCGTCACCACCTATGTAACTTGAAGGCGAGAAAGAATGACACTAAATTTTTTGATAGACACCCCTTTATTCTGAACAGTTTGTTTGTTTATTATTGATAAAGTCTTTGTTTCATGCAGTATGTAACTTACTAGCAGTGTTCAACCTGTGTGATGTAATAATAGCAAAATGTTGATAGTCTTTGCTCAATGCTTAAATTTACTGCAACAAGCAGTCATGCAGGTTACTCTCATTCTATACTTTTGTGTCCAGGAAAATTGTTGTGCTAGCATATCAAGGCTTTCACTGCTGCTTTAAAGTGTCTGACTGATAGCACAAACAGAATTGGAAAGAAAAATGGCATCAGGGACAAATGTGAAAAGAGAAAAAGTAAATGTGTCATGCCACTCTTGGAGAAGTTGTATTGATAAGGCACACCCATGACAAAAGAAGCAGCAGTCACAAATGCTTGTAGGTACATTCTCACTTTCAGCAGTTTTTCAGACTCGTTTTGAGTTCTCTTAGACGCCAGTCTTGTTATTTCAATCTGCCTCTGGAAAGCATAAATTATTACAATAACAGATAGTGACAATATTCCATCTACTGCTGTTATCAAAGCCTTCCCAATATCACTAAACTGCATCAAACAAATTCCATTTGGAATACCATGCCTATTAAATAACAGGCCTAAGCTACAAATAGTTCCAGTTCCTACCACTAAGATAATAACACTATGGCTGTATTTCAAATGTCTCTCTTTTTTCATGGAATATTTAATAGACAGAAATAGTTGTAGAAAAAATAATATGTTACAGAGGAGGTAGAAATAATGTGAGACATAAATCGCCAAAGCAATAGCTTTGCATATAATTGTTTCAGCACTGTCAAAATGTATTATAGCCGAATAACTTGAATTAAGGTTGTGGAAATGGAATACCATCAAAATACATGATAATTTTATGCCAACTAGGATTTGTAAAAGGAGAAACATATGATATCTCTTCTTGCTGAATAGCAAGTATAAAGCTGTTATGCCATTAACAGTAGTCAACAGAATAATCCATGCAAGTAACATCCAAGTGTTTTGTGGATAACTGTTAGGACAAATTTCTTGTAGGCTTATGAAGCTTATGCCTTGGCAAAATGGGATAGTGTCACTACCTGTGAGACAACAGAACATAATATTTTGAGAATGCAAGTGTTTGAGAGACAGAATTTGCAGCATAGTCTTGGACACGGTTTTTATTTTGGAGCTACTGAACATCAGGTTTGTTAAAGAATCCAGGCCAGCTAATGCTTCCAATGTTAGGTGCATGATCAGCGTGTTTGATAGATCTAATGTTTTTAGAAATGTCAGTGTACAGAATGAGCAAGCTTCTATTCCGTATATGTTTGAGTTAGCCAAATTGAGTCTCACCAATTTATGAAAAGCTTTAAATGTATCTTCCTTTATTACATATAGTGAAGAATTCTGCATAATGAGGAATTTCAGATTTTCCATTTGTAGTTTTGTTGAGGCAAAATCCATTATTGGGTTGTGCCCGATCAATAATTTAACTACATTTGGAATGATAATTTGTTTCAATTTTGTCGCCATAGTTATATTGCAATCTGACAAATCTATAAACCATGCTTTCGAGAGAGTCACAGACCATTCTTGTTTTAAAGCTGCATTAAATTTAAATGCAGCAATAGCAAAATAACTGTCATTCAGTCCAGATAGTTCTGTGCAAAAGATAGCTCTACCAAGACATTTGCATCCAGAAGGGCACACAGATTCTGTGCAAAATGTTTCGTCATCTCCAGAAAGTGGACAATGCAAAATGCCATCACATATTTCACTTGGGTGTACACAAATACTTTCCTTAGTGCATCGTAACATTCTTGGACATGTCCATATTGCACAGTTTTCTTCATCATCACCATCAGCACAATCTGGAATCCCATTACAGACCAAGCGAAGTGGAATACATGCATATTCACTCGTACATTGGTACTTGTCATGGCATGGGAAGCCTTCGGCGAAGTACTGTTCACAATTGCGAATGCCCCAGTGATTTTCACAAGGTAATTCATTTCCTTCGAAATCTTTATCCTTAGTGCATAAATATTTCATTGGAAAACAGTCTGTGGAGCCAAAAGGACAATGATACTGGTCAAAATCTATGTGTTGTAACTCTAAGCTATCCATGAATGACTGATGTCCAGCCCACGATGCAGTCATCTCAGAATATAGAATATTAGACGCGGTTGTTATGCATTCATTTCTCTGTTTCTGTACTGAGAGTGGACTCCAACTTGATATGTACTTGTCAGTATCCGGACATTCTTGTTCATCTTCACCATTTACACAATCCAGAATGAGATCACAAATTCTTGAAACAGCAATGCAAGTTGCATCTTTGCACTTAAAATACAGTCTTTGTTGTAATGGATCTGCACATGGGTCAATACAATTGGACTCGTCACTTGCATCCAAACAATGTGGATAGTTATCACAAAAGTAGATCTCAGGAATACACTCACCATTTTTGCAAGGAGTAAATCCTTGCATACATATGTCATTCATGTCAATGGATTGCTGATGACACACCACTTTTAAACTTACATTGGAAGGCACACTGAACGGCAAGCCAAACTTTTCAATAATTGGATTTTTCATGTCCTCCAGATATGTATAGAGTCCTGTGTTTCTGGTGGAGATTTGATGTCTGTGGTAGGAGAGTACTATTGAGTAGATGCCTGGTTTCAATAAAATTGGCATATATCTACCTATTTCGACAATATATTCAGAACTATTCAAGGAAAATA
Source organism: Alitta virens (assembly GCA_932294295.1). NCBI lineage: Eukaryota > Metazoa > Annelida > Polychaeta > Phyllodocida > Nereididae > Alitta > Alitta virens. The sequence continues at coordinate 38,918,431 of OW028579.1, read as the reverse complement.
TGGTGCCTCCTGTTCTACCACAGGCTGTATTCAGTTGGTCTACATGCTTGATATTGTGGCCTTGCATTGTCTGTAATCTTACACAATAAAGACCAGTAAAGAACCAGTTATTTCCACAGTACTGTGAAGTATTGTATTTTTGTATAATAGGAAATTCAATGTTTGAGTCATCTATTCTTGGATATTCACATAGAAAAGAAACATTATGCAGTACTTTTGAACAATCCAGAAAAATCCATGTCTCTGTAGCTGGTATAGCTGCAAGACACTGCAGACCTCTACTAATTTTAGGGTCACTCTCTCGTAAGATGGTTAATAAGTACTGGAACTGAGAGTGCTGTTTTTTAGAAAACCATTTTTGAGAAGCATTGAATGATACTTCTACAATCCTACTGTGTCTATGAATGCGATGGTATGTCACAAGGTTTCCATCTTGCCATCTTCTGATCTGGAATGTAAATATAGGAAAAGGCAGTCTTGATGCAAGACCCTCGATCAGGCTTCTATATAGGAGAGGGTCTTGGCGAATTAGGGTGAGCAAGAATCCTAATGAGGGAGTAAGGAATTTGACAATGCAGATCAGTTCATATCAATCATTCTGTAGGGCTTCAAAGCAGTCCAGTTGGAAAGGTTACAGAAAAGCTTGTTTTCGCATTATAACATATAATGCCCACTCAGAACCCTTATTAAAGAACTTTCTTTTCTAAAAGCTACTCACATCTGTGCACTCCATGAACTTAAGTTCTGTTTTAAACTAGAACAACATTCATTACCGGTCTATTTTACTGATTCCATGTTTAAGAAATTCTCCGATTCTCATAGATAGTCAACTCGACATTCTAATAATTATCAATTACCCCATATTAAGCATACATTCATGAAATATAGCCTGAGATACAGAATTCCCAAGACTTTTAATGATAAACCACCCATAATTACAAACTCATAGTTTAATGGTTTCAAGCAATATGTAAAGAAACATTTCCTCAATATGTACAGTGAATTTTGTACACTTAGGAATTGTTATATCTGTCACTGAAGTGAAACATCAGAAAGCCTAAATGACATGATTTTACAGGGATGACTTTTTCTCGATTGTGTCCTCTTCCTCATTCTTCTATTGATAAGGTTTATTTGGTGTTTAAATTATTAAGTTTATATGCAATGTAGTTTTTATCTCCTCCTTTCCTTAATGAATGCCTGTGTTTCAATTTTTCTATTTTAAATATTACCTGGGTGCTCCCCTTGCCAGCGACAGATAACTGTCATATAAGAGGCCCCAATCAATTTACATTTTTTTCACACATCATTGATTAAATAAAGTTGTTCATAAAAATGAGTTCATAAAAATACAACGTGGCATTTGACATAATCTAATCATGCAAGGTTCTTTAAGGCGGTTTTTTGAGAATTACTTCTGCTAAATTAAATTTAACAGGCCAAGTGATTGACTTACTTTCATCGCATACCACTACGTTCATTTATATCCATCACACCTTGTCTATGACGCTGCCAGAGGGTCTCAAGGTGCTAAAACATGGATTACCAAACCGTATTAAGTCTAGTCATGATTTCAAAGTGGTATGGAAAAATGGGATGGAATTGAACTGTAAAACTTAAAAATGTTTGAAGTTTAGGTGTAGAATGTGAAATTTCAGCAAACCCATTGATATTTGTAGAATTAATGTACGCCATAAAATAACATCATTGATAAAATTTTAGATCCCTATTCGCCATAGTTGCCTTGGAAACGGAGCTAATCATATTTGCCCCCTCGAGCTCCAAAATGCCAAAAGAATACTGAGAAAATGTCACAATTTGAAGGCAATTTTACTTATATTTATTTAGATGCCATGGTAAAATAAACAGCCACAGTTTTTCATAAGAATCTTCATCTTTCCATGGAACATGTCATACAAATAATAGAGATGTCACTCAACGCATATGACTCCTTCAATTTGAGGCATAGTTACCTAATGGCGTTGGGAAAGTAGAAATGTGAAATGAGTAATGCAACAAACATAAACATGGGGTGCAGCTTTTTTTTAATGTATATCTGTTATTGGCTATTGCATTTATCATCTCAGTACCATGGTTCCTCCCTGTCCTAATTAGCCCATTTTTATCATCTCATCGTATCTTATCCTATCTAAACATTTACATACACCATTCCAGTCACATCACACAATAACCAGCAAAAGCAGAATCTTCATTTCACCTGATGAAGTTGAGTAGTAACCAGCAAAAATTTGTGAAGGTGACTTTAGGGCTTGTGAGAAAAGGAAAAAAATGGTTAAAAGACTATATCTCCTATAATCATATTCTGTTTGGCTCTTGGGGGAGTTCTAACACCTATTAAATGAGCCCAAACTTTTCATGTGAGACAAATGATAGGAAGAAGCTTTTTAAGCTAGGCCCAACAGATTTATAATTATATTCTTTTTATTTTTTCGGACCCCTTATATGAAGTACTCAAGTGCTCTTTACCAATTATACCAGCTGCTATTCTAAAGCCCCCCTCCCACATAGCCGGTTTTGCCGTAGTGAACCCGTAGTATTACATAATGGTTATGCAACAGCTTTTTTTCGCCGGGTTGGCGTCAAATTCTGGCGGCAAAAAGGGTTTTACCAGTGACTCGGCGGGTTCTACGGGTGACTCGCCGGGTTCTACGGGTGACTCACCGGGTTCTATGGGTCACTCGGAGGGTTCTACGGGTCACTCGGAGGGTTCTACGGGTCACTCGGAGGGTTCTACGGGTCACTCGGAGGGTTCTACGGGTCACTAGGAGTAACTGGATGGCTTCCAGGAGTAATCCACGGGTGACTCGCCAACTGCTACCAGCGTCAGCATCAGCGTAGGCATGGGGGGGGGGGGGGTTGTATATACTTTAAAAGGCTGCTTCTCCCCTAATATAAGTCCGATTCTCGTCAAATAAAACTGAATTGTAGTATAGTTCATACTGATTCCATATGTGTTTTCGGATCGAAAATATACCAAATATTAAGCGAGTTATTTGTCTGAGAAGGCAGCTAGGTTGGCGGAGGGAAATTGTGGTGCTCCCGCACACGTCCGCGCCCGGACTGTATCAAAGGCTGCTGCATCTCTAATATTAGTCTGATTTTCGTAAAACTGGATTGTAGTATAGTTCATACTGATTCCATAAGTGTTTTCGGATCAAAGATAAACCAAATATTCTATATTATATAATAAGCATATACATCTATCTGTCTCTCTAAACTATCTATCTACATATCTACATATATATCTATCTATCTATCTACACATCTATCTATCTACATATCTAACTATCCACATTAAAGAACAGCCATTAATGTTTTTTACAAGAATATTCTTGTTTTTGCCTAGTTAATATTTCGTTCTTGTTGTTGTTTCTGAAAATAATCCAACTGGAATTAAAATTGATATTGCATGTTCCATCCATGATCAAAACAAATTATAGACAATCTCCCTATTTAATATGCCTAATAAACAGGAATCAGTTGAAATTCAGAATTTCAATAAATGCTTGTGATCAATGATGAAAAAGCATGATTTACCCCATTCTTTGTATCATTCAAAATGCTAATAGCAATTGACATAACGGTCATGGCAGATTGCTATTACATATATAGGTTAATTGACTTTTACAAAACCCAAGGAAAAGTCCTTCCCATTGGCCAGTTGGCAGAATGAGTAGAAATGAATTGCAATAAAGCTCATCCAAACATTGTATATATGATGGTCAAAACTATTTGACTGCACACTTCGAAAATGCCGAAGAGAAAAGCATCAGTCCAGCACCCTTTGTACATCCTGTAGCATGGCAGTATATATAGATAAGGTGAGGAAAATTAATAAGGTATACTACGCAAAAACAAGAATATACTTGTCAAAAACGCCTCCAACATTAATCGCTGTTCTTTAATGTAGATAGTTAGATAGATAGGTAGATATGTAGATATGTAGATATGTGATTATGTAGATTATGTAGATTATGTAGATAGATAGTTTAGAGAGACAGATTTATATGCTTATTATATAATGTAGAATATCTCGCTTAATATTTGGTTCATTTTCGATCCGAAAAAACTTATGGAATTAGTATGAACTAAACTACAAAGCATTCATATTTGACGACAATCAGCCTAATATTAGGGGAGCAGCAGCCTTTTAAAGTATATACAACCCCCCTCCCTGCCTACGCTGATGCTGACGCTGGTAGCAGTCAGCGAGTTACTCCTACAACTCGGCGAGTTACTCCTAGAAGCCGTTGAGTTACTCCTACTACTCGTCGAGTTACTCGTACTAGCCCTGAACAAGCCGTCGTGTTCACTACGCCTAAAATTAGTGACGGGAAACCCGTCCAAGTAATCGAATGACTCGACGGTCTTCAGGGGTGACTCGACGACTTCGAGGGGTAATCCGCCGAGTTGTAGGAGTAACTGTTAACTTTTGGACACCCGCGATTTTGCCATGGGAATTCAATGCACGCATTGAATTTCTGGTTACCGGGCCCGAGAATTCCGGTTTGGGCCCAAGTCCCAGGATTGACTCAACGAGTATTGCCGAGTATCGCAGAGTATCGCTGAGAATTGCTGGTTTGCCGTCGGCTTGGAGCCGAGAATTGCATTGCGTAACCGTTACGTCATACTATGGCTTCACTACGGCAAAACCGGCTATGTGAGAGGGGGGCTTAAGTAACAACCAGGATAATTTTGCAGCGAAAGCTCTAGTGTACATAGTTAGTAAAATGGCAGTAAAAAGCATCTTATATATATTTGCACTATAACACCAAGAACACGAAGGTGCAGCAGTGTATCAGATATATCATAATGAAACATCCCCCTAAATAATTAGAAAATCCATACCATCATTGCGCTGTTCAAAGCACAAAGTCTCAACACACAAAAGAGTGGCTGAAAATCACCTTATAGAGTGGAGATGATTTTTATATTACAGAGCCCAGCTATATATGCATAAAAAATATTGATACAGACAAGACATACACGGGTACTGCACATACCTTGTCATGAATATTCAGCCCTAGATAAACCACTGAAGAGGTTCTGAAATATTTGACTGCATTGATTGGTTCTTGCTCCACATATCCATCATCAAATAGTGATACAACTTTGGGAGTGTGCAATACCTCTTCCCATTCTTTGTCACTGTTAACTGACCACAGGTAGCCTCCTCTTTGTTGACAAATGTAACTGGCAGAATACCAAGTACCAGAGAAGTCCGTGTGAGCACTTAAGCAGGCCTGATGAGTGAAATGTGACGCATTTTCCGGACAATTGTGGAACATATAAACTGGTGTATGACCTATGTAGGTCACAACAGATACTGGATTATAAATGGCAATTGCTATCAATGTCAGGGATATATTTTGTGGCAGATATTGCCCAGCTTCAATGACTATTGTGAGAAACTGACCAAAACTCTTCCATACCAATGGCAACTGTGGGCCTAAGAACTGGAACGTAAGTGGTCTATCATCATGGTGTATTTCATCTTTTATAAATAATTTCAGTGAACTTAGCCTGATATTGGTATAATCATCATGTTGTTTCTTCGTTTCCAAATAAGAAATGATAAGGAAACTGTTCATGTATTCCATAATAGATTCCCTATACTTAGAAAAGAAAACTTTAAGAGCATATTGTTCATTTGGTTTCAGCATAAAGTGAAATCTGAAACATATTCCTGAAAATTCTTGAATATTTCCCGACAATATTATTGAATTAATGGAAATTTTCTGACATATACTGCTTTCAATTAGTTTGATGTTACTATATATAATCGACTTAAAAAGGCATGAGATTTTTACAGTAAAGTTTAAAAATGAGGAAAGATGTCTATTTGAATTTTCTAGGACAGATGAATCTCCATTAACATTAGAGTATGATTTAAACGGCTGCATAAACACTCTTTGGTTACACGTACCCAAGGGTGCACTTTTAACATAACGATGTTTGTTACGGGATTCAAGATTATATTGTGGTATTGAAAAGACATCCCAGTTACAAATTTCATTCCAAGGAAATACTTCAGTAGGGATTACAGCTACAATTAAGCATGCTGATGTAAGCATAATTTTGGGAATGTCACTAGCATCACAATAGACTTTGGTTCCTGAGGTGTATGATTTAGAAATTAAACTCCACTTATTATGGCATATAGTACATGGGTTAAGGAGTCCAAAACAGGTTGATGCTTGTTGTAAAATAACTATCTTCCCACTATGTGCATTTGTAAGACTGTAGTGATAAATTACAACTGCCAGCTGTTTGCCAAATGAGGGCAATGTCATATTGTCTAACAGTTTGGCATAGTCTCCAGAGCAGAATGGACCGAGCTGATTCATTTTCCAATTATGTTCAAATTCTCTATTTACAACTAAGCCACCATATTGACACAAATACCCCTGTGCCCTAGTGGATGGGTTCAGAAACACCTTAAAGTTCATAATACCTGGTTCTGGTGTATGAGCTAACATTATCCTTTGATATTCAATCAGTGAAGCATTTTCAAAATTCCATGACAGCCAAAAATTGTCAAATTTTGGAACATGTACAATTTTAACTTTCTCTATGTCATACTGCATTGCATAAGTAATAAAAATTGGGTGCTTATTACCACGCCTGTGCCTAACTAAAATGTATATTTGAAAGGTACTAGCAGTTACTTTTGTTACAGAATTCCTTGAACACTTCACATTAATTGGTGAGGCCCAAGTTGAGGGTCCATCATACAATTTAAATTGTTTTTTGATGAGATTGCACCTTGAATAAATGTGAACAAATGATCCAATATCTGTTCTCACTAATATTTGATATTCAGTTATATCCATTTGAGGAAAGTAAGAAAAGGGCTTATTATTTGGGAGTTGTAATTGTTTAAGTGTATTATGAAGTGCTGGTATGTCCTTGGTTATCATAATATTGCACTCTTTAGCTTGGAAACAGACAAACAGTCTTGAATGTATGGACACATGCAAAACATGTAAGGTAACACAAGCTGATGAACTGTTTGATATTATGCTAAATTGTTCATATTTTTGTGATATAATTATTCTGTGTTGCTCTTCAGAGCTATTTCTTGGAGTTAAACATGTGATTGTAAGATTAAAAGATTCATTAAAAAGTTGGTCACTTGTTGGAAGTTCTACAACTGTTATATTCATACACATATGATCGGGAACTTTTGGTTGCCATTCATAATAATCTACAGTTGTAATGTCCATTATTCTTAGGGATCCACATAATGATTTTTTATGTTCATCAGGTAAAGTATGTGGACTGCTTATTTCAAAACAAATCTTCCAGATGTTCAGGCAAAGTAACAGTAGGTTTTTCTGTACCTCTAAAAATCCTGTGTTCAAGGAATTTTTCATTTGATAGGAAATCCATTGCTCGATGGAGCCCTTCCATGGCATTTTAATGACTTCTGCATCTTTAAATAAAGTACTTCCAAATTCAAAAGAAAATATTATTAGTAGAAGTACATTACACTTCATTATTTTATTGGGAAGTAAACTTTTCCCAGTACAAGATTCCGCAGAATAACTGAATATTCCTTTGAGCTGACAAAATTTCTTTTAGCATGCCAAGCTCATATGATAGTTGCCTACACCTATGTCATTATATATACACACTGTGTGCCATCTTCTGGTCACACCTAGGATGGCTGGGAATGTTGCTCATTGGTTGATGCATTGCACAATCTGTGCTAGCCAAGCAAGCATGGCCCTCATTGCGTGCGAATTTGCAGAATGAAATCTGTACTGTGGAAATAAGAAGAATGTTCATTTATTGAACTATGACAAACTAACCTTCGCAATCACAAAGGTAATTGAACAATGATACTGTTTGAATTTCTAAAGAACTTTTAAATCTAGCTGGCTCTACTCAACATTTGAAATGTAATATTTCACAATATATCATTGAAAAAATCTGCTGAAGGTCCCGGGTTTGATCCCCGGCCCAGGCACTCTTCATGAGCTACATTTCAGCTGATGCCTTGTACTCCGTGTCTTTACCGAGCAGGTAAAAGATGCCACCAATGGGATAAATGTGTAACATGGTGTGGGCTCTAACTCTTATCATCTCACCATTATGTCTGCCTCAGGCATCTGGTCATATAAGCTGGCTAAGCTTCAGACCCATTAGCATTGAGACATAGATATCGACAATTATGAATTTTGGTCAAAAAGTAACTTTCGAAAAATCTGTACAAGGTACTAAGGGGAGTATTACCCAGATAGCAATTTGATGTCGTCCCGGTGTATGACTCACATTCGTCACCTATAGAGCAATGTTGCGAAATCACCTAGCCTGCCTAAATTCCGTATTTGTGAATTGATCTTCAATTTTCTTGGCAAGTGCAAAGGTGTGTCATTCTCATTACCTGCAAGTAAACAGTTGTCTCTATTGGCAATGCTTGGTTGTCCAAGAACAATATATATTTCATGGAATAGGCATAATATTAAATTGTTTAAGGATGATAAGATATTAGAGTAGAATAAATGGACAATTGTCAGTATTTACATACACTGCATGCACTATTATTATTCAAGTCACTATTTTGAGAATATTTTAGCAATAAAGTGTCAGTGTGAAGCCAAATCATTTTGATTTACTTGTTGAAGGTGTATGGACATGATCTGTAAATATTGTTGAATATTTGGTCAAATTTAGGTGTGCATAATTATTATGCAGGTATGTGTAGTGAATCAGAACTGACTAATAAAGTTTGATGAACATTGGAATAAATGATTGAATATTGCCAAATACACATCAGAAGAGCAGAACAAATACAAATTTTAAACAGTAATGTATATAACTCGGATTATGTAACATAATTTTGTCATATTGTGTGATAAACAAATAATTTACAAAATATCAATCCAATCTGTCTACAAATGCCACTCTAACGTTCCCCCAAGAGCCTTGTTACTAAATTTTCAATTATTTGTAGCATTTTAGAAGACCAGGCATGCTTATTATATGCATTATTGACCCCTCATTCACTGCACATATTCATATATCCAGTCTGACCACCAGGCTTTGTGATCACTCAACACAATTTCAAGAATCAAATTGATCAGATTCGACTATTTAATGACATGCTACATAAATGAAAGCTAAATCAAACATAATGAAGTAGATTAATTGATTTGTAGGGGAAGTGTCCATAAGTATAAATAGACAAACATTGCCTCTGCTAATGAAGTTCAGTAAGGGAAATGGGTATATTCCAAGAATTTCTTGTGAAACTATTTCTGGATTGTCAAAAAGTCAATACCGCTGCTTCAGACAAAAACATAATGAGGCTTAAGGTGGTCCTTTCAACTTCTTAGCCCAAAGATGGGACTGGAAACATCTTAGAATTACTTAATTCCACTTTAAACTGAAAAAGATACCACAATACTGTAATAGTGGTATGATATAATTGTTTATTTTGAAATTTGGTTGCTGTCACAAAATATTTTTATAATATTTCCAGTATAAAGTAGAAGTTATCGAAATTATTTTGAATGCTTTTATACATGTTATTCCATCACGGTCATGCTATTCAACAAGTTACCATTAATTGTTCAAATTAGAATGGAAAAGTGATGAGCTGGTGTGCATAATAATTATGCACATTAAAGTTTCATATTTTTTTCCCTGGGGTAATGCTTTGGATTCATTGCAGACACCATTGCTTGTTAAATATTAGAATTATTGAAAAATAACACACTTGCACAATAATTGTGAATGCAGTGTAATTCAAATTGCTATTAACTTCTCAGTATACTAATTTTGGTAAAAGGAGATATTACACAACTGCCTGCTGTTTGCCTCACTGCAAATTGTTCAAATTTTATTTTATCCAATATTCGAATGGTTTTATATATCTAATCGTGATGATATCATAATATCTTTATAATGATTGCAATAATTTGGGAATTTGTTAACACTCATACAGTAAAATAAGGATATAATGACCAATTACAGACGTCCAAAAGAGTCATTATGTGAAAAGGTAAGCTAAGTGTGGACAAATGAACCATTTATTGGCTACACATATTCATTCAGACATACAACACAAAGTGCCAAACACAAGCCAGCAACACAACTCAAGTGGTTGCTCGTGTGGTAATATAATTGGAACACAAGTATTAAAACTTATTACTCATACAACTATGATCCATACAACCTTATGGCATGGAGACTGCCTATATTATGATTGAAGTTTAAACAGAGATAACATGGAAAAAAAACCAAACATGCTTAAACCATGTAAGCAGTGAATGCAATTGCAACATACTCTATCTTAAGTCTTTAGAACCAAATCTCACAACACAATTGAGATAATGATACTCACTGAATAATAGAATCACACCTTTGTAATTAAATCAGATATAAAACTTGCAATTGACATTCAAATTCTTAGATTGATATTAGAAGAAATGATCAATTCTTATAATAATGCTTATAATAGGGGTGGGTGGATGGGTGAAGAAATGAGAGTGAATGAATAGAAAGGAAGCGCTCCTCAGTTTTGTTCGAATAATTAATCGGATTATAATGTCATGACTGCTATTGGCCTACAGGTAAGCCGGCGGCACCTGGAAGCAATTGCCTACTGATTATTAACTATATTTATTGCCTTAATAAATATATTTAACCTGTATTTGGCCTATTATTATATTAGTCAGGGGGTGTCATACGTATCTCTTTCTCTCTCAAAAAATGTGGCTCAGTCATAAAACACTTCATTTCACTTTGTGTGCTTTTTCAGTTTGGTAGGGGAACTGTACAGGTCGTTGTCATGATGTTTCTGCCATTTCATTTGTTGGAGTTTTCTGATTTTGGGCAGTGCTGTGATTGGGTTTGGTGTATAACTTGGCACGCTTTCAGTATATGTTCTTGTGATTCTTTATGCGTTTTACACAGTCTACATAGGGTATTATTGAATGCATTTTTGCAGTAGGTTTTTGTTTTAAGTATTCACGTTCTGGCTTGGAATTTGGTGGACGCTGTTTTTCTAGTTGTTCCAGTTGGTGTTTCCTTGTAACAGATATTGTAATTTTGATTTTTGTGTTGCTGATTTAGTGATTTTAATTGGAATGATTTTGCTGTGTTCAATTTTATTATTTTATTTATCGTTGTCTTTGGTCCTTGGAGTTGGTCAGTGTTGTTTTTGTGTTTTTTTCATGAGTTCTGTAGTTTTCTCCCACCATTTTTTTTTAATGTTTTTCTCTTTGATAGTCTTTGTTATTTGTAATAGTCTTTCTGCCTTCCGTAGTCTGTTTTCTTCTATTAATGTTGGAATGTCTAGCAATCCTGTCTCTATGCATACAACTTCTTTTGAAGTGGTTACAGGGGTTCTAAGTATTCTTCTGATTATATTTTCCCAGATTTTGATTCATCCAGGTCTTTCTGTGTGATGTCTAGTGCTACAAGGTTCCCAACAAACACAAGTTTTCCGTGAACCATCCAAAAAACATTTGGAAAACGTTTTATAAGATGGTTTCATTTGGACTTTCTTGAAATGTTTCCAGCAAACAACTAAAAAACTTCTTTTAAACATTTTATAAAGTTGTTTTATTTTGACTTTCCTAAAATGTTTCCAGCAAATAGCCAAAATACGTTTTCCAAACGCTTTATAAGATTGTTTTACTTGGATATTCTTAGAATGTTTCTTGGGAAACCGCCAAGAAATGTTTATGAAATTGTTTTATTTGGACTTTCTTACAATGTTTCCATAAAAAAAACCAAACAGTGTTTGGAAAACATCACAAAAACGTTTTATGTACCCAGGTGTTCAAATATTTTTGGAGGGTCTCCTTGAAATGTTTCTTTTACAAGGGATTCATGTAAAAATACATACGGACGTGACAGAGTGATATCTGTGATGTCTTGGTATGATCAAACAAAATTAATAAGCTGGGATAGTGAATTAAGCCACTTTTATCAAGTCATACAACATTACAATGTAATTCATATATAGTTGTGGATTGGTGTGGTGGAAGTGTCTGGGTGTCTTGCTGTGCACTGTATAAATAATAAATTATTTATACAGTTCAAACCCAGCTTGGGGCAATCATGGAAGAAGGCTGTTCTTAGATATTTTTGTTCAGTGCATCATTAGTTGTAACTAATGAATAATATCAATTGAGTTCTAACCTTTTATGGTTCCCTCAACATAATATTTGATGATGTTGAAAACCTTTAGTAAATACATCTTTGAAACGTATTAAAAACGTTTTGGTCAATCAATGTATGTGTCAAACCAGTCTAAAAATGGTCAATAAAAACCTTTTGCTAAATTGCTTTTTTGGCCCCCACATATGCTGTCAAAAACGTCTAAAAGGACGTTCATAAAAGGAAATTTATTACGTTTAAAAAGCATTAATACAATGTTTTTGTTTTTGTTGGGCTTCGAGTAATGATGCGTGTTTCTAGTAATTTCCATGCTGCATGCCTGCGAAGTTCATGTCTTGTAATATGGTGATTATTGTTTAGCATGCTTTGTTTTTTCCTTTTATTGATCTTGTGGGTCTGTGCGTATGTTTCATTGTTAAGTGTAACATATGAATTGTAACTATGACTTGAAACAAAACATTCATTATGCAATATTAGGCACATATCATTATGCAATCAATAAACTACCAAATTTATCAGAGAAAATGTCAGTCAGCTGATTGACGAACGATTAATAACTAGGTATTATGGGCTTAGTTTTAACTTGGTGAAATTAGAACATTTAGCTTTTTTGACGTTCATTCTCATTGTCAAATTTTGCCCTTCTCGATTTTTTGACCCATGCCAATTAATATAAGATGACTCTGCTATTAACTTCTCAGTATACAAATTTTGGTAAAAGGGGATATAACACAACTGCCTCATGTTTGCCTCACCACAAATTGTTCAAATTCTATCCAATATTCGAATGGTTTTATATATCTAGTCGTGACTATATCATAATATCTTTTAAAATAATGGCAATAATTTGGGAATTGCTGAATAGTTATACAGTAAAATAAGGATATAATGACCAATTACAGACGTCCAACACAGTCATTATGTGAATAGGTAAATCTGCTTTACATTCACTTTTTCAGTTTGGTGGGGGAACTGAGTTTTATAAGATGGTTTCATTTGGACTTTCTTGAAATGTTTCCAGCAAACAACTAAAAAACGTCTTTTAAGCATTTTACAAATTAATTTTAACTTTCCTAAAATGTTTCCAGCAAATTGCCAAAAAAACGTTTTCCAAACGCTTTAAAAGACTGTTTTACTTGGATATTCTTAAAATGTTACTTGGAAACAGCCAAGAAATGTTTATGAAATTGTTTTATTTGGACTTTCTTACAATGTTTCTATAAAAAAAACCAAACAATGTTTGGAAAACATCACAAAAACGTTTTATGTACTCAGGTGTTGAAATATTTTTGGAGGGTCTCCTTGAAATGTTTCTTTTACAAGGGATTCATGTAAAAATACATACAGACGTGACAGAGTGGTATCTGTGATGTTACATAATAAATCTGATCTTAATGATGCATTATATTATTCTTGTCATAATGGTTACCATTGGCTGGTATAAGAGAGCAACAATCCAACCTATTACTGGATAGCTCACTTGGTTGTACATTTTTTAACATCTGATAAAATAGTAACCCTTGCCAAAAATAAGTTGATCCTCATTTTAATTAAATTTATACCACTTTCATAAGTAACGGTCATCAATTGATTATTGATACAGTACACCGCAAGACACCTAGAGACTTCCACCGTACCAATCCACAACTATATATGATTCAGATTCATATTCATTCATTTTATTTCACATACATAAAACATATATTAAAATGTTAATTTTCAAAACATTTTGTACATAATGTGAGGAGACCCCACTAAGAAGGTATCCCTTCGCTATCGTGGGGCCACCTAGAGGGATTAAAGATTCATAAAATATTTTTTATACTTTTTCAAATTAACAAAACAAAAATATAAACAGTGCTCTGCATAGATTATGGCATGTACGAAAGTTACGGTATGAATATATTTACACTAATGAGGGTTTGACCTTGAACAAATATAACAATTAGTAATATCACAACGTTCATTATATTTTGCAATCATACTAAATTTAATATACGTCTTAAAACCGTCTTGACTATGTGTATGTAGTTTTTCCTTATAGTTGATAGACATGTTATTTAAATTATTCATTTACCGATACTTCATACATTGCTTGGCAAATTCATGTACTTGTCTTGTTTCATAATTATGATGCTCAGTTGATGATAATGGCAGAAGATCAATAAAATATTTCGGGAGAATGTGATTAGACGTTTATAACATAATTTAAGGTCATGCAGTGCACAAATGTCATGTAATTTTAGAGACCTAAAAAGTCCATTTGTGTGACGATTGTAATTAATATCCTCACAGCTTTCTTTTGTAAGCCAAATACACATTGACACTTCAAACCCCACAGTAAAACACCATAGGTCAAATGTAATAGAATCAAAGAATTATATATGTGAAGTAGAGTTTAAAGAGGCACCATATTTTTCAAATGATTCATAACACCTATAGTTTTAGACAACTTTTTAGTTATCATATCACAATGGGGTCTCCAATTTAAGTTTTTATCTACAATGATACCTAAAAAGTTAAATTCCTCAACAAATTCTATGATGCTATTTTCTATCTGTAAATGGGGATAATAAACTCTCCGTTGTGGGTTGTAGAAGATCATGACCTTGGTTTTTGTTTTAATAATGGAAAGCTTGTTAGTCCTCAACCAGTTGTTTACCCTGACCAACTCATCATTTATATTTATCTCAAATGTTCTATCAGGACTGTGAAAAGTATTTAGTGATGCAACGAGAGTTGCATCGTCAGCATAAAAAATTGGATGAAAAGCATGGGGCCTAGTATGGATCCCTGAGGGACACCAACCTTAAGAGGTAACTTTGCAGACATTACATCATCAACAACAACATACTGTGTCCTGTTTGTTAGATAATTGTTTAATAGCTTCAAAGCAGTCTGTTTTAAACCATAATATTGTAGTTTGTATAAAAGTACTTCATGGTCCAGTGTATCAAAGGCCTTTGATAAATCAAGATATATATTAATAGGAATTTCATTTTTATCCATCTCTTCAATTACTAATTCCAACATTTCTAACACTGCCGGTCGAATGCATAAGTCTGAAACCATATTGGCTTCTATAGAATAGTTTGACAGAGTTAAAGTAATCATAAAGCCGGTCATGTATAATGCGCTCAAAGACCTTTGATACACTGGGAAGTACTGATATGGGCCTATAGTTCTCAATTTTGTATTTTTCATTTTTCTTATATAATGGGACAACCTTTGCGATCTTCAATTTATCTGGAAATTTTCCTACTTTTATAGACTGGTTAATTAGCAAGGTTATGACATCATAAATCTCCAGTTTAATCTGTTGAAGTAATCTACTAGACAAGTTATCAAAGCCACAGCTATCTTTTGTAGAGTTGCTCATGTGTGGTGCTCTTTCCTATAGTCATTATTTCACTTTTTGCCTGATCAAATTTTATGTGGTACTTTTTAGCTATGTGATTGGTTAGGGTCAGTATTTGTTGCAATTCTGTTTCGTTATCAGATATTAAGGCTACATTGTCCATCCACAATATATATATAATAATGGTATTTTGATTTTGGATTTTGGTAGCTGTATACCCAGGTTTTTGGAGCATAGTTCTTCGTTTGATATCATCCATTAGATGGGCATATTGGGTGCCAGATAGTACACTGCCTTGTCTTATGCTATTGTGTATCTTAATGTTTCTAGTGGGGCCAAATTTTGTTTATTTGTGCTGTGATGTTTTCATATAGTTTTTTGGTTATTGTCCAGTTGAGATTTTTACATCCATTTTTATTCATTGTATACATGATGCCATCACTCCATGCTTTATCATAGGCCTGGGCTATGTCCAGGATGTTATGCATTTGGGTGTGTTGTTTTGGGGGATTTTCATGTTTTCTTTTAGCAACATAATATGGTGTGTACATTGTGTAAAATAAAAGAACAAGATAGTCAGCAGAATTATTATGCCGAAGCAGAGTTTCTAATCAGCTATATCACATGCCCCATGAAAAAAAGTTTCCGAGAGAAATATTCACTTGAAACTATAAACTCCACTTGGTAATGGTGCTCAGACATATATATATATTCAATGTTTGGCCATGTATCAGCCCTAATTACCCAAAAATCTCCCCAGGAGATATGTGCTGTTGTATTCACCCTGCCAGTCTGCATTTCCCTCAGGCCTAAGGGCCCTTGAGAAAATACAGACTGGCAGGGTGAATACTCGGGTCCATAAGAACAAAACCATGCAGTAATATATAAATATATATATTTATTTAACACAATTTTAAAAGGTGTACTTATTTACATAAACTTTTTAGTTATTAAGTGATGCAGAAATGACAGGATGAAGGGCAACAATAAATATTATATACTACATTAATTTACAGAAAGGTTAGTCAAAAGTTTGTTTTGATCTTCTCTGGTGAAGCCTGGAATTGTAGAATGCTGCAAATCTCTTATAGCTTGGAGTACAGTCATATAGGATAATGAGCAATTATTTTTCGTTAGCACTAATTCTTTAATGCAGGAGTCAGTAAAAATATCTGGAAAATATTTGCCAGTCTTTTGTGAAATAAGCCTGATATTTCTACCTATGATGCTGTTTCCAGACTTGATACACATCTTGCTAATTCATTTTATAATTAGAGACTGGCAGTCCTGACATCTTCCGTCACCACCAATGTACCTTGAAGACAAGAAAGAATGACACCAACATTTTTGATAGACACCATTTTATTCTGAACAGGTTGTTTGTTTATCATTTATAAAGTCTATGTTTAATGCTGCAGTATGTAACTACTAGCAGTGTTCAACCTGTGTGATGCAATATTAGCAAAATGTTGATAGTCCTAGCCCAGCCATCTTCTGTCACCACCTATGACCTTGAAGGCAAGAAAGAATGACACTAAATATTTTTTAATTTTGATGAACAGTTAAATTTAAGCACTGAGCAAAGACAATCAACATTATTTTCATTTAAATATTAATTTACAGCAACAAGCAGTCATGCAGGTTATCTTCCATTCTATGCAATTAATTGTTCATCAAAATTATACTTTTGTGTCCAGGAAAATTGGAAACAAAAATGGAATCAGGGACAAGATAAGTCATACCCATGACAAAAGAGGCAGCAGTCACAAATGCTTGAAGGTACATTCTCACTTTCAACAGTTTTTCAGACTCGTTTTGAGTTCTCTTAGACGCTAGTCTTGTTATTTCTATCTGTCTTTGGGAAGCATATCATTTAGATACATCTCAGGGAAAACTATCCTTTTACTTCTAGAGAAGCAGTTTTGGTTGGGTTGTATAAAACCCCCTATTCTGAAGATAGGCTTCACATGTATGCAACATATTTTGTAATAAGGGTCAAGTCGTCTGCATATCCAACACAGCCAACAGAGTGTTCACCCAGCCAACACCCAGTGCCTCCACTTTTAGTCTATTCAGTAATTCATCCATATATATATGATAAAGTACTGTCGAGGAATTACTTCCCTGCCTTTTGCATTTGTGGTTTGAAAATAATCCGATGTGACTCTCCATACTGTCTGAGTGGTTTGTCTCTGATATAAATCGCAGAGTGCACAAATGTCTACGGCTGATACTTTGCGGTCGATTAGCAATAAAAAGAGCTTGTCATTTTGAATACGATCAAAAGCCTTCATGGCATCGATAAAACAAGACATATGAATTATTCTCCAAGTAGTGCTTAATAGTTTCCTTAGAACCAGAGTACACAACACAGTGCATGCTGTTTTTTGAAGGCAAACTGTAAATTTGAGGTCACAAGTTTATCATCATTGCTATAGAGGAACCTTGTCAATAACTTTCCCATCACATGATGTAAGGGCAATTCCCCTGTAGTTGCTGTCATCAGTCAGGTTTCCTTTGTTGCTTTTTGGGATGGAATATATAGAAGCGAGTAACACATTGTCAGGTTGATGGCCATGGACCAGAATGGATGTGACCAACATGGATAATTCTTCACTCAAGATGTCTTTAGCATATATAAAAAAATAACTCCTTTCTGCCATCATTCTTATCTAAATTCAGCGTATATATTGCCTTTTCAAACAAATCTACCTTAACAACAGCACCATTGTATGCCTGACAGTTCATTTCAATGTAAATTTTTTGGTGTATGTAATCCACAGTCTCTGGATCTGATGGCACACTATTGTATAGGTTTTTATATTTCTCTCCAAATATCCCTGCTATTGATTTTCTTCAGCTCTTTAACGAAGCCTCTGTTTCTGTTTACAACAATGCACTCACCATTTTTTGGTATTTTAAATTCTGCTGTTTTCGTTTGCAATGTCTTACTGCAAATCTGTACTGTCTTTTGCTATTGCACATATTCTCATATATGATTCCATGATGGCGTTTTCCACCCTGTGTCCAAACCTTGTAGCACCAAATACTGTCATCTTGAAATGGTTTTACTTCAGAGAACCACCCAGGCATCAGCTTTTGCTGTTTTGTAATTCTGGGAAATTCATTGTCAGCCTCTATACAGCTGTTAACAATATGTTCACACCATTCATTGATCTTTGCCAAGTGGTCTATATCCCTGCATTTAAAATTTGTGCATGTCTTCACATCGAAGTTTGGTATCTGTGATAAATTGGTTTGTAGTTTACATTTATAGTTTCCAATGTCTGATGCTTTTATCCTATGCCATGCAATGCTGTCAGTGTGAATATTAATCTCCTTTTTTATATGGCATGTTTCCAGGTTTACCCCAGAACAACTGGTCTGTGATCAGAGGGATTGATCGCTGTACACAGCACTTGTTCACAGTTGTATTGTTTGTGACGCAGATTGTAGACTTGCAGTTTCTTGTATTATTTACAAATGTAAAGTCCACATTAGCCATGGGTTGCACCCATCCTATCAACATATTGCGTCGATCTACCAAATTTCTGAAGTAACAGTCGTGTGCATTGTCTCTACTAAAGTCCACATTTACATCACCACCTATGATCACTTTCAATGTACTCCATGATAATTTGATCAATTGTGTCACAAACATCCAGAAATTCCCTGTTTATATGGGTTTTGCTGTAATTTTCCACTAGCATGTAGACATTTATTGCTAACACATTTTCATGGTTAGATGCGAGGGTAACAGCTCCTGAAGGGCTTATTGTTCATAGGTTTCAATATGTGGAACAAGGATTTTTTCCACATAATAGCAACTCCTCCATAGGGCCTGCCTTGGATAATATTTTGGTTTTCCTCTTCCACTCCAGATATCCCATGGTACATATATCTATCACACATAAAGTTAAATTTCACAAGATTGTCAGTTAACAGCCAATGTTCTTGTAAGGACAAAATGTCGATATCAAATGACTTTGTTATCAACTGACTGTAATCCATTTTTTCTTCACCTAATCCTGTACAATTGTATGATGCGAAACACAGTAATTTTGTGTTCATTTGGCAGAGAGATTTCTCTTCCGAGATGGGTACCATCTATTTTAATAAATATCCTCTGGCCAGAATTCATCATCTATCACTTTTGCTATGTCTGATATATCAATCATCAATCAATCATCATTTTATTCACCACTATATTTAACAATCATACATAATCAAAAAAAAAAAAATAATAATAAAAATTATTTAGTGGAGGAGAACCCTCTAAGGCATTTAGGTGCCGCTATCGAGGGACCACCTATAGTTAACTTGAAGTAAATGTTAGCAATACAAATTTAATTCAGCAGATTAGCAAAAAGGTTCTACAAAGTAGACTGCCGCTTCGCTGGAAAGGATCACTCACATGAGATCAGTACTAGCTATTTGTATATATAATAAATAGTTAAGGATTAGAATATACTGGTCGGAGTTAGTTGGACACATTTAACAGTTTCTTTCACTACTATATATGGGTGGTTTGGTACCGGTATCTTTTCCCATGCTAATTTTCATCCTCGATGTCCTCTAGCTGACCCCCCAAAAATCACCAAAAATTTGACCCCACTTGACCTTTCTCTTTGATCCTCCTTTCTAATTAGCATTATTTTTGATCCCGGTATCTTTTCCCATGCTAACTTTCATCGATGTCCTCTAGCTGACCCCCCCCCCCCCAAAAAAAAAAAATCACAAAATATTTGACCCCACTTGACCTTTCTCTTTGATCCTCCTGTCTAATTAGTAGTACCCCATGCTAACTTTCATCTTTGATCTCCCCCCCCCCCCTCAAAGTTGACCTCACTTGACTTCTCTTTGATCACATCTAATTAGCAATATTGTTTGATCCCTGTATCTTTTTCCATACTAATTT
Organism: Alitta virens; assembly: GCA_932294295.1. Taxonomy (NCBI): domain Eukaryota; kingdom Metazoa; phylum Annelida; class Polychaeta; order Phyllodocida; family Nereididae; genus Alitta; species Alitta virens. The sequence continues at coordinate 38,897,999 of OW028579.1, read as the reverse complement.
TCATATTTGATGTCCTCTAGCTGACCTAATACAGTCTAATGCAAATAGATATAGACAGATAGTCTAGACTACATTTCAGGGTAGACTATATTTCAAGTCTAGGCTATACAATTCTAGACTGACATAGACAGATATTCTAGGCTAGACAGCTGTCACTATTGTCTTATAACCCATAGTTGTTTTTTTTTTACCCTAAAACCAGATTGCTATCCTTTTACCTCATTACACACCAGGGGGGGGGGGGCTACCATTTTTGCCCTTGTGACTCACCAGAGGGGAGGCCAGTCATATTTACCCTGGTCACAGGTCATGACCTCACCAGGTGAGAGCTGAGTTCATGACCTTACCCCTCCTCCACTTGTGAGACCTGTCAACTCCATTGATGTTATTTGATGGTAACTGATCAAAAGTCTCACTACTTGATCCCATGACTCATTTGTTTGGATCTAAAAATACTCTGCAACATCACCATACATGCTGAACATGGGGGGGGGGGGAGGGGTCTACCATTTTTACCCTTGTGACTCACCAGAGGGGAGGCCAGTCATATTTACCCTGGTCACAGGTCATGACCTCACCGGGGGTAAACCTGTCGGCCCATCTCCTTTGAAGTATAATAGTTTAGCATAATGATTTCAATTCAAACCTCCTTTATTATTTCACATGAGTCAGTTTCAAAAAATAAATTATTAATAGGCATTATTATTCTATGCTAGTCTCATTATATTTAAGTACAGACACATGTCTGACATGACTCATTCTTTCCTTAACTCTTTTACTGACAACATCAGACACATTCTCACATTTGCATTTTAATCTGAAAAAATGCTTAAAGTTCACAGAGATACTATTAGAAAAAATGTTGTTAGTTTAGTACGAGAAGTTCCATGTGAAGATGTTTTACCTTCCCTTTTTGAAGACGGCATTTTAAGTCATGACATGGTCTCAGAAATTTTAGAAAAACCTGCCTCTGAAAGAAATTGCTTTTTGTTGTTGCTATTGCAAAGAAGGGGTCCAAAAGCCTTTTGTTCATTTGTGAAAGCACTCAAACATGCTAACAGAAAAGATCTGGCCAATCATTTAATCTCTTTTCAATAGACAAGTAAGCTCTAGTGTAAATAATCAGGTTTACAGTAAAATTTTTGATCCCAAAGACATGCATCAGTCACATGAGTTCATTTATTTTTAGCCATATTGCCCTATATAAGCCTTGACCTGACAATACAACTCACATTCATACTTTTGACATTACCAAGATGCTTACATTAAGATGGATACTTTTTGCCCATGAACACTGTGAGGGGGAATTGTGTAAATTTATTTTACATCAACAGCAAGGTGCTCCATCTCACACTATTGATCAATCTCTACAAGACTTTAACATCAGGAAATCTAATTTCCAACTTCCTGATATTTGGTCACTGAAATTTTATGTGGAACAAGATGAGTTTCAGACTGATATCTCAGATAGTGAAGACACTTTAGTATCATTTCATAAATTACTGAATTACTATCATCAAAGGAGTCATATGAGACTAAAATGGATGTTGCTTGCATTCAATGACTGTGAAAAACACCAACATGTTGCAATTGTGCAAAAAAGTGAATATTATTTTTACAGTCTTCAAGAATGTTTGGAAGACTTTTATAAAAACTCTGATCTACCAGAATGTGATCTTTATGCCATGAAAATATATGCATTGTATGTTTGATTATGTTCACCTGTATTTAACATGTATTTCATAAGTTAATTGTAATATTTCATGTTTTACCTGTGGTGTTTAATAAAATATAATAAATTACAAAATCTTTTTGTTTTTTGATTATCACCACACTGATCTCAGTACAGACAGGGTTAATACTGTTTGAATAACATAATTTGGTCATTTGACATTAGTAAAACACTCAGCTAAAATGCATGTAGTTGAACTTAATGTTTTTAAATACAGCATAGAGGGTTTATTGCATCATAGTTATAACAAGTTTCTCTATACCCTATATTCATTATGTGATGACATGAACTGTAGACCTGTTTCAGGTTACATGCATGACTACCCTAAGACAATACATGGATGTGTCATGTCTACTAAGTGGAATTGAGGGTTACTTTGCTTTCCTACTTAATGAAGTTATGCAATATTTCCATCATCACTTCCACAGTAGATACCATTGACTTAAGAGATACTGATTATTATTATTATTGACAACAAATTTTGACAACAAGCATGGATGCCTTCAAGTTCTTGCTTTTTGTAAGCATTGTTTTTGCCTGCGAGAGACTTAGGGACAGACTCTATTGTACCGACGATGATCTGGAAAATTTTGAGGACGTCAGCATTGATGGTGTCACAGAGATTGAGTAAGTAGCTTTTATTTTATATGAATGTACACAACAGGTCGGACAATCCTAACATGTTAAACATCATTATGATATCTACATACCTTAAAAACACAATGATTATCCATTTGAAGCTGCTAATCCGTAGTTTAGGGCACAGATACTTGCCGAACAACGTATATTTGATTACAGTTGCCGGCAAGCGCATGTTTTTAGGACACTAAATTTACGCCGTTTGTACATGTGTGGAATAGCGCATCAGGAACGGCTACAAGCGTCCTGCGTAGTGGCATAGGATTGCATTAATAATGGACTTTTAACCGACATTTATTGTCACTACACACCAAATTAGTTAGAACAATCGTGCCTAAGTATGTTACAACTGTTGTCAAAGGGAAATGAGACAGGATTTACTTCAAATCACGGGTATTACCAGCGAGGTGAGAGACGGTCGTTTGTTTACATTTTTATATTGACGCGTAGCTAGGCAGCGTAGGCTGGGAGAGGAATTTTATGAATTTGTACTATAATCAAGTTTTTCTCAGCTTCTACTACAGATCTTCATCAAATTTAGTTTGATAGCTGCGCTTTTGTATTGCAGTTCTAATGGTGTGTCATTTACAGCTGTACTCCCAAAACTGTACGAAAACGCAAGTTAAAACCGTTTTGACAGGATTTCCATATGTATTAAAGTGTTTACATTTTTCAAATGATTGATAAATATATAAGTTAGACAAAGACCGTTGGTTATTTTGAATGTTTTGTGTTTATAAGTGCAATTATCAGCTAACTGACTCAATTGGTAATGTTTCTTTTTATTCAGTCCATGTTTTGTGATCGTCAATACTACAATTAAGATAAACCTTATTGTGTGATTTACAATTGCATTTACTGACTCAATAGACAATGTTTCTTTTATCCAGTCCATGCTGTGTGATATACAGTATTGCAATTGATAAACCTTATGAGTTCTGTAATTTGCAATTGCATTTATGAAAGTAAAGCTATGAACACCTTTACCCCATTTAAAAAACTGTAATTAACTGATTTAAAACAAAAGATCACATATTTGTTGGGTTTTAAACATATTTTAATTGATAGCCTTTATCATAACTAGACACTATGATCTAAGAATTAGAAAATGTTGATTACCAAATGAAACAGATCTATTAAATATGATAGATTAAATGATAAAGGAGAATGTATCAATACTGATATTTCAGCTATCAGTACATACATATGATTTCCCCCCTATTTTTAGCCATAGTCACAAGATTTTCATAAATGACCTTTTGCAACAATTAGAATTTGATGGTTGCTGTTCTGACTGTCAAAAATGTCAGTAAAAAGTTTAGCCAATGGATTTTGTTAGTTATAATAATAGTCTTTGTCAGTAATCACCAAAAATCTTTATCATTGGGAAGGAGTGAATTGTAACTGTACAGGTTAATAGTTTTTTTTTAGAAACATTTAGGTATGGGAGGGCTAATATATCTTTCATAGAATGTCAGAGACTGTAAATATGGACAGCTATTTGCCAGCAAATAATCAAAACCTACATCATCGGAAACTACATCATCAGAAACTACATCATCGGATACTACATCATCAGAGAAATCGACAACACCACGACAAAGACCCCATACACCAAGGAGGATCAAGTCTTCAACCACAGCCAGCACGACAACAAGAAGAAGTGGATCAACTACCGTCACCACCACCACTATTGTCACGACAGTAGAGTCCGGGACATCAGCACACCATTCGTCAGGGTGGAGCACGAGGAATGTCAGTCTGATATCATACATTGCTGGCAGCAGTGTAGTCCTCTGCATCCTGGTTGCCTGTATCATCTGTTGTAAAGGTGAGACTATATAGATGTTACATATAATACATTTACCAGGTAATAAGTACTGACTGTAGACCTCAGGGCTACAATATGTGAATATGAATAATGAGAAAAAAAAAAGCCAAAAAGTAACTTTAGTTGTTGTCCTTTTTCCGTGAGGAGAAGACATAGGATGCAGGCATATCAGAGACTTGATGACGACATTTCTTTGGTTAACATGCAGTCGATTGACATTCCTCTATTTGACAACACCCTATTCATGAATCCTTTGATAGATGTACAGCCCAATGATAATGGTAATTTAGTACTTATATATGTCAATTGGACAAATTATTGCATATGCTGCTATGGATAATAAAACATAAACATTTTGTCCCAAATTTCATTTGATGATTCAGATTAAGATTTGTTTATTTTGCTTTTTCAAAGAAACTACTTCAGAAATCTGTATATAAATACTGTTCATGTAACACTCTGTTTTCATTATGACAATGACTGATAATAAACTTTTTTTTATCAGTTGTGCTTGGAGCTATGGCACCTGTGCTAGTGCGTGATGATAGATCTGAGACTAGAAGTGATGGGAGTGGTTAGTGTTACGTTTACATTTTTATATATATGTATCCCTAATACTTAATCACATCAAAATCAGTCAATAATACACATTAATGGATACTTTTGAGTTGTGAAGTTTTTAACACCAAAACTGTTTAATAATGATCAAATGGTTATACTTCACAGTATTTACAGCCAAACTAAAATCTATTACACTGCTGCTTTCAGATATAAGGAGGAGAAGGAGTCAGAGGCAAGCATCCAAAGATGCCACAGAAAAAATGAAGAAGATGAGATAAAATGTTTTTAAATGTACATGGGATTTATATATATATATATTTTTTTTCTTAATAAAATAGTGTTTTAAAAGATTCACATGTCTACTCTCACTACCTTAATTTCTACCTCATTATACTTACTAAATTTCAGTGCATTAGATACTACTGTATTAAAAATAAGTTTCACAAGACATGATGTTTTGTGTCAGCAACAACATGTGTTCATGGTCTGCTCTCTTTGGAGGATTTGGTGGCCTTGAAAAAGGCCTATGGATGGTGATTTTGGTAGTCTTGAAAAAGACCTAATAATGAAACTTTCTTTGGTGATCAGGGTACGCCGTAATAATAAATTCCTGATAGTTGGTAACCACACTGATTACATCAGTTATGATCCGAGAATGCCTCAGCCAACCGATCTCCTCATACAGACATTTTGAATAGACAGTCTTGTTGTCTTTATCTGTCTCAATCCATTTTCCATCTTGCACTGCTTGTGTGGACCATTCCATCACCATTTCCATGCTGATCCATTCAAAGAACTGACTCTTATTATCCATTGTTTTCATGTATCTGGAAGAAACATGATGGGCTAAGGATTCAGAAAAACCAGCCATTTTCAGTTATTGCAAAAAAGAGAATGAGCCAGCATCTCATTTTCAGCAAAAAATTCTCCCTCCCCCCCCCCCCCCCCCCAAAAAAAAACAAAAAACAAATATGGCCTAATAGTTGTACTTGAGAACCACATGCCTAGTCATATTTTAGTCAATGAAATAGACATTGTCACACCCACAAGTACCCCCTCACTGACCTTTCATCTTACTAATCCTCTCTCACCTACCCCACCTGCTGCCCCCCGCAAGGCCACCAAACCCTCCAAAGAGAGCAGACCATGAACACAGCTGTGATATTTAGTTATTAATTTAATTTTTAAATGAGAAAAATGTTTTTACATGTTTTTTTTTATACCTTTGATTGCATGCAGTAACATAGACAGGGAGGGGGATTTTGTCTGGCCTGAATTTGTACTATAATCAAATTTTTGCCAGTTTCTACCTGTCAGATCTTCACTAAATTTGATTTGCTAGTTATGCTTTGTATTGCGGTTCTAATGATGTGTCATTTATCGCTGTACTGATCAAACTGTACGCTTGGGAAATATCAGTACAGGTGGCGCTTGAGATGCTATGAGTATTTGTGAGGTACTAGTGGCTCCATCTACACCATTTGCGCCAAGCGACCTTGACATTGCTAAAGGTTTTTTGGGGGAACAGGTTGAACATGTGTTTTGGCATTGAGATGACTCCAAAGTACGAAATTAGTGTCAAATGACTTGTTTACACACTAAACCATCGTCAGACAATTTAGAGATTCAACTACAGTCCACTCCAAGAGTCAGCAGTATAGATATCAAACCGGAAAACAATTTTTGACCTATTATCGCTCACTGTACAAAGGTAAGTAAAAGAAACACCAATTCATTTCATATATTTAAATCAGTTTATTTTCACATATCAGTACATAAAAGAGTGTCTGTTAATGCTCATTATATTAGATAGTTGATCAAATTCTCCTTTCTTCAGATTTACTCCACATTTAGTAGGTACTTTTTCAATGTCACCAGGTGGTACCCAAAACAATCTAATGTCAGCTGTGCCATATTCTGTCACCCTGAGTTTGATGTCATCATTTATGAACAGTTCAAGTTCTTCTTTAGCCTCCAATGCTGCTAGAACTCTTGGTGATAGATTCATCAGAACTTTGGCATCCTTTGGAGAAAGACAGACTCCTTTTTTGGTTTGAAGTGAATATTCATACATTCTTAGATGTAGCAGCATCTTGCCATGATATTCCTTGTAAGTAACTCTGTAACCTCTACCTAAGTCCTCCTCAAAATAGACCACATCATTTACTATAGCCATCTTGATAGTGATCAATAGATGATCACAACTGCTTAAATACTCATCTCAGCTGCTGGTGAGTTCAGTCTGATTGGTTTGCTATTTTTAGAAAGTGATGTCATTGGCCAGTAGAAGGATCCATGACTTGACCTGCATGGCTGAGGTCATTTCAGGTCAATCTGTTTTGTTTGCTATTTTAAGAAAGTGATGTCATTGGTCAGTAGAAGGATCCATGACTTGACCAACATGGCTGAGGTCATTTCAGGTCAACTTGTAGTAAGTGTTCTGAAACGATCAATGGAATCCGGCCTCTGGCACGCGCTCGCGCCCATGCTTGAGTCCGGTCCCATGGTGTGCGGCGGGCGGGGGGCCCCCTCTCTCTCCTCTCTCTTTTGGACTTAATGTATCAGCCACTTTGATGTTTTTGCAGGTGTACCTGGAGGAGATGTTGAAATTAGAGACAAGGGAGTATTGATGTGCTTCAGTACTTGGTGAAACTGTATCCAGCCAACTGGTTTTTTTCTGGTCCCATTGACAGCTGTACGGACAAGATCTACAATGTTTGTGTTTGGTAAAATCTTTGTATTAATATTGACATTGCCATTTGGAGACCATGATATGATGGATGAGTAACGTTTTAGATAACTTAGTAATCTGGATGCTTTTTCTTTTGTAGACTTGGAGAATGATTCAAGTATAAAATCATCCTCACTGCCTTCAGACTTTTCTTCAATGTGTTCCATTACTTCTTAGGTCTTGGGTGGCTGGATATCATCTTTGACTTGTGACTTCAATTTATTATAAGTTGATACAGGTATAACATAAAACTTCATTCCAGTAACTGTAATTGAGGAAACACAGCTTTCTGTACTTTGGGCCAGGCCCTTTTTAATTTTAAGCAAAGTCCTCTTCTGCCTTTCTCCTTACTATTTGCTAATTTCCGCAAATCACCACTGTATCTTTTCAGTTCTCTTACTGCAGGTTGAGAAATGACCAACCCTCCTTCCAAGATGTTACGTACGATCTGACGAAGGGCTTCTGATTGAGATCTACTTATTGTTCGGAGTAAGACAGTCCTTTGACCGGCATCGGCAGTGAATAACAGCTTGATGAAGCTCAGATTCTTCTTCACTGCACTCATGGTGAAAATGAAATGTTTTGTGCAGTTACTGTGCTTTATATACCGTAGTTAGATCATCATCAGGAAAAATATGTGACCTGAGCCGTAAATTTTGTGGAGTGTGATTGTGTAAATCTATGATAAAGTATGTGTATGGTCTTGGTGTGGCTAGGCTATATGCATCGCTCAGCTTAGGGATGTCAATTTGTCTACCTAGAGTCTTCACCTGCAGTATGTCTCTGGTATTGGCCATTAAGATAAAGATTTGAGTATTGAGACTTAAACTTCGACCATGCTTTGATTTGACAAAGATGTTGTGAGTTAGCAAAATCACTGTACAGTGATTGTGATGGGTGCCTACAGTAAAAAGCTTTAGTATTGAATCGGCATCGGATGCATCAGTCATTAGGTCATCTAGGACTAGTAGCTTGTGGTCATTACTCGATGTTTGAAAGTCTTCTAAATCACCATCACTTGGCATACCATGATGAAATGTAATATCATCAATTTCTTCCTGCATCTTGTCAAACTTTTGCTGCCAAGTACTGTTGTAACAGTACATGATATTTTTTGGAGTCTGTTGAAATAAATCATGCTTTAGTAAGCGGTAGACAAACGAGGTCTTGCCTCCTTGCGTCGGTGAAGAAATAATTATGTTACTTGGACTTGGAAATAGTATGAGGACTTTGTCTTGTGACATTGTCTTCCAGGATTCTGGCACATCACTATGTTCTTCTACAAAAGAGATATCTACAATGTTTGGTCTCTCCATGTCAAATGGTTAGGGTTGACCATGTGTATTGTCTTTTATTTCAGAATGACATTCCTGGTACTGGATATCTCCATGAGAGCAGGTGTCTCAGCATGGATCAAGAGACATGCAGCCTCCGTGAGTGCAGTTTTAAAGCTGATGGACAGTCTGGTGTGACCTTGGTCAGGCAAAGTGGAACTTCTGAATGTAGGTTTTATGTTAAATGCATACAATGCCTAACTCCTGCTATAGTCTGACAAATTAATGTCATTTGAAAAATCATTACCAAGCTCTTTGAATGCCTCATAAAGACTTAGGTAGCTGGGTGCTACCCCTGTGCCCTCATCATCAAAGGTTGGAGTGTAAGTTGCTATGGTGGTACCATTGACAGTTAGTGATATCCTGTTTAGATCAAATGGCTTAAAATTGAATGGGTTTTGTTTCACATCTCCATTGTATGCTTTAGCAGGTACTAGTGCTGTAATAATTTTTGAAGGAAGCTGGTTGGGAAAGATATTTTCCAGGGTCCCTGATGTAAAACCAATAGGTAGGTTTTCCACTCTGATCTCCCTACGAGTGTAAGGGTACAAGGCTGGCTGGGTTTCCAGTGTCCTAGCTATAGAGTATTGAACACTGGGGTCAAGATCAACCATTCTTGCTTTGAATACCACATCCTGCAATGTCAGTTTGTAAGATACTGCTGTTTCAAGATTCATCAAGATAAATTCTTGTGGCATCCTGTCTAATTTGATGGTCAAACGGGTATTGTTTAGTAAGTATCTTTTCTGCATGAACACATCTTCATAAAGGGGGCCCTGTAACTCAACAGTGTTTGACTTTTGAAATAGTTTGTTTCTTCTGGCCCCTCCAACATTTTCTGTAATCTTGTCCATATCATTTGAGTCATCTTTAAAGTAACCCTGTGCTTGAAGCTGACTGTCCTTGGTGTCTTTCTGATAATTTAGTAATGTACTGAACATTGCTTTATAGGGATAGGCTTTGTTACTTGTGGTGACTTCTTTACCTTCAATTGTAACTGTGATTTTTTCCCATAGGCTGTGTAGAATGTTGTTGACTGGAATTACTTTTTTAGCAGTAGTAACAGCAGTACCATCTTTTTTAACAATTTTTAGTTTAACATAAAGCTGGCTGTTGTATAGATCAATAAAATGCTTCAGCTCAGTGATATCAAAAAGCACAGGAGCATCATCGGATAGCTGTGTTATGGGGCAGTAATCAGTATTGTATTCTCTCTCAACAGCAGTCTGCACAACCAGAGGGGAAAACAAATCAAGCTCAGCCAAACTTGCGCTTTTTACTGCCATTGCTGAAGATATCTTTGTGCTGTCTCTTTCCTCGTTTCGGGTGCTGCTTGCTTGGTTTCTTTTTCTGATGTGATCTAATTTGTGTCCCAATCTTTTTATATACAGTGGTCTGCCTACGTTTCAAAACCTTTTTGGCGGATGGCTTTCTCTTTTGTTTCGATACACCATTTTCCATGACCATTTCTTCTTTTGCCTGTTCCAGTGTTTTCTTGATATTTGAGGTCAGCTCAACTTTCACTTGTTTAGGATCCTGTTTAGCAGAGAGAGTCCCAATGACTTACTGGGGGTTATTCATCCCTGAATAACGTCTAAGTCCATCTGTCACAAATGGGGTGGGGCGGTCTGCTTGAGTTGTGTAATATGTGTTCATGACTGAGTCCTCTGTATTACTGACTAAAGATGACTTGAATTCATTCTTTTAAAACAAAGTGTAGGGTGATGCGGGTCAGCCCGTCATTATCTCGTATTTTCTTCTCAGTGCGGTCATTCAATAAATATATATGGACTATGTCGATAAAGTCTTGTGGTACTGCAGTGTAAAAAGGCTGATAGTCTATGGTGTCTTTGGTTATGTGTCGTAAAATATTGAGCTGATTGGAACCAACAACGGTAGATGTGCATATGTTACTGCATACATAGACTTGATCAACAATGGTAGAGTCGTATTGACAAAGCCCTACCATCCATCTGCCTTTCAGTCTCAAAGGTCTATTTAACTTTACTTTAAAGCTGGCAGGAGTATTTTCAAAGAGATCTGTACTCAGAGAACTGTTAATAATAACATAAAACTCATTCATAATTTTTGATTTCATCTGCATCAACCCAACTGTTGAATTTTGCAGGGTAACCCAGCCAGCTGACTAACCCCTGACGTTTACCGCCTTTAATGCGGTATCTGAGTACACGTTCTACTTTATATAGGTCATCATCCCCAACATGAGCCATCTGCAGCTCCTGTTCATAAAAACTGCCTTTAATTTCTTCTTGCTGTAAGTCAATCAGCCTGTATCTAGGCGGATGTGAACGCACTTGTTTGTGGATAAGAAATAATTCCTCAGACCATTTTTTATCGTAACCTGTGTCAAAGGGTCTTCTTGCATAAGAAACTCTAACCTTATCACCTATTTTAAACTTGTAATGGACAGGACTGTTTTCTCTCTTCAGTTCTATTGGCAGATATATTTTCTCATACAGCTCTTGTTGATTTTCAGGTGTGACCTTAGAAGGAGGCATTCGGATGGAAGAGTGAATGGTATCATTGTAACTATGAACCATAGACTCCAGGCTGTCAATGTAATGGTGGGTCTGGTGATGGGTAAAATAATGGAACAAGCGACCCTTGACAGTTCTGATGACTCTCTCTGCATAATTTGCATGGTAGACATTGTATGTGATGATGTGATGTATACCCAAAGATGATAGGAGATCTTGAACTTGTTTTGCTTTGTATTCTGACCCCTGATCAGTCCTCAATGTCCTGGGTGCATTGCCTTTAGTAAATACTTTCTTCATGGTTTTTATCATTTCATCCCCAGTTTTTCTCTTCATAGGCTCTATTCTTAAATATCGAGAAAACAGATCAATGAATATGGCCAGATATTTCACACCATCATTTTGTCTACTGAATTTTTGCATGTCCATTAAATCAGAGTCCCAGATTTCATTTATTTCTCCAACTAAAATGGCTTCCCTCGGGAATTTCTCTTTAGTTGGCTTGTGGAGGGAATAAGAGTACTGTTTTGATTGCCAGTCCCTGACATCTTTAAATCTTAATCTGAGTGGGTTGCCATCAGCTTTGATGCTTTGCCAAAATTTTGTTATCCCCGTGAAACTTCCTGCTTTATTGGTTTGGTAATAAATGGATTTCAAGTAATCATCCATTGTCTGTCCTATCTTTAGCCTGTGTCCGATAGGATGGTGCCGGCAATAACACCGAAATTGATGATGACAAAAGAGTGACCCACAGCTCGGTGAGTGGGTGCCGGAGTGACAAGTTGACTATGCTGCTTAATATAACAATGTAGAGTGCTATCACTTGAGAAAAGTAGATAATCTTGTGTTTGTTAACTTTTTTACCCTGAATATTCAAGTCATCAGTGTTTACTGAATGAGACTCCATTTAGAAATGACACAAAAAAGGTACTCGACACAGTTTTATAGATAAACATTTTTATTAAAAGTAATAAATATGTATGTATATACACAGAGGTTACCCTCAATTGACATGTTAACAACAAGTTATTTGCTAAGATAACCAAATGGTACAGATATATAATTGTCAAGCAAAATCCTTTTGTCAAAGACAAGATGAGCTGTCTTGTAGGTTGTTCTGTTGAAGATACCTCCATTAACTTTATCCCTGGTAAATAGGTTGTAAGGAGGTAGCTTGATGGTCAGTTTTTGATTAATCAGATCCTGCATGCTTTGGAAATTGACAATATGTGTATTAGAAGAGTTGATGGTTAGACCTTTAAACTTTACACATTCTGAACCATCAGTTAGTCTGTAGGCATAGAATTTTGGTCCTGAAGAAATGAATTCAGTGATCCACTGACCCTGAGGTAGTTCATCTGTGAGTTGACCTAAAAAGTCCCCCGGGGGGGGGGGGGCATAGGGTCCCCCTCCTTGGCTGTGAACAAAACACTATCAGTGTCCATGTATAAAACTCTGCGGCCAAGGAAGTCAATGAGGTTGTACAGTTCAAGTCTGGCCCAGCAAGTAGTGAATGATGCTATCACATCATTGGATTTCAGGTTGTCTGGCTCAAAGGTTGTTCTGCTCTTGCATTCTACCATTAGGCAGTCTTCATTGACCATGTGGATGTTGATAATCTCTGTTGTGGGGTCATTCATCATTCTTTTAAATTTGACAGGATCTGTGATATAATGATACTTGGTCTGGTTGGGTTTCTGACCAAATTTACCCCAAAAGCTATTGAGAGCTAGCTTTGCAACAGTCCGTAGGCCTGGATTGTGTTTGATGTTCTCTTTTCTAAGAGTGACTCCCTCAGCAGTCTGGTATTGCTCTATATACCTCTCCATATCAGCATCAGTCTTGACCCAGCTGGGCTTTCCTGAGGATTCCTGCTTGATGCGGAGGAAGGTGTCCACATATTCCCTGAAAAGGGTATCAGAGGTCTGTTCCCAGTTGTATACTTCATATATCTTGAGAACAGTGTAGCCTTTTTCTATTGCTTTCATAATCTCTGGTGTGCAGTAGGTCCCTGTTATTGCTCTCTCATCTGTTGTACACTGACAAGGTTTGATGTTTTCATTGTCACAGCATGTCCTACAGAGAGGAAATGTCAGTTTTCCTCTGCGTCGGTAAGGTAGAACAGCATGATACAGAGATTGTGGTGGAAGTATCTTCAACTTGGCTATACCAAAGTAAGATGCCATTGAATAATCAAAGTCCCTGGTTATTATCTTTGGGTGCCAGACAGGTAGAGGCTTGTACTTGTTGATGAAGGAATAGAGACTTGTGAAGTCATAAAAATGGACCTTCTCCCGCGGCTGCACCTTGTGGAAGATTGATATTGGTGTAACCCTTCCTCCAAAAAAAGAAGATCTAATGTCCAGCCTCTGGGGTATGTCAAGTTTGGAAACAAAGTCATTCATTTCTGGAGATTCCTTGATCTGCTGGTCAAATTGACATTCCCATATTGTTACCAGCTTGGGAGCTCTGGTCTTGAGAAATGCTTCTCTTTTCATGGTCTTGTCATGGAGTTCTTGCATGGTAGAACCTACTGGCCTGTCTCTTATATGTCTGTCAGGAAAACATGTAGGACAACCATGCCAACGGCAACCATAAAATTCATAGAGTACTCCACTTTCACTGGCTCCATCAATTCTATATTTGTCTACCTTGAACTCTCCAGTATTCCTAGCATGTTGAATTAATATGTTGTTTTTATGACTGAGATATTCTAGCCACTGGATCGACTTGTAGCTGTGGTTGTTTCTTGCAGTATAGCCATTGGGTGGTATGTGTGCAATCTCAGAAGCCTCAAATAGCTCTTCTTTGATTTCTCCTGCTGGCACAGTGTCAGTTCCATTGTGATAATTGCCACCCATTTTCTTCAGAGTGACCTTACTGTTATCCTGCAGGGTAGCAGCATAATATTCTACCAGGAAGTTCTGTCTGAAGATCTGCATGCAGGTTGATGCAATTGTAACCTCTGAGAAAGGATCAGTGCTTTGCATACCATCATCAGTTTCAACAGAGGTAACATCTTTAATTAGTTTTCTGAATGTCAATGATGCCTTTCTGAGAATCTCAACATCAGTCCGGCAGTATTCCTCCATGTCCTTGTGCATGTCATAGGGTCATATTCTATTCCTGTACCAGTCAGCTTCAATGTCCTTGGAATAGTATTGCATTTCAGGATAGCTAGCAAAATGTCTCTGCTGAAAGTGTTCCCTAGTATTGAATTTGTGTGGGAAGTCCCCCTTGTTTAGTGCTGCAGAAAGCCCTAGTGTCTTTGGTAGTTTTTTTAGAGCCATTGGCATGAAACGGTAGGAGTCTATGAATCTCATGCTGAGTCCTGGGACATGCATGTAGAGTATCTTGGTGCCATTCCTTATGATCTTGGGAAATATATCATTATTGAACAGATAATGCTGAAGGAAAACAAAATCATAATTACTGCCACAATGGGCAATTGAGGTATAACCTTTGTGGCTCTCATGAAATAACCAGCGTCCAAAGGCCTCAAGAGTATTTTGTCCTTTGAACATGACCTCCTTCTTGTAGCAGCTGGGGCAAGTTGAACTCTTGCTGTGGTTGTGACATTGTACACCACAGGAGTTGCAATGTGTCTGTTGGTCTGTACATTCTGAGCATTCAGTCTGTGCAATGACCATATTTGGTATATGTTGAGGGAGTCCACAGTACCAAAGGCTACAATTACTGCATCTACGGCATGTTGGGCAAACATAGTCTTCAGTGCATGTCTGACAAGTTGTTCTCTTAGCAGGCATGTAACCCTCTTGACACTTAAAGACCTCATCCTGTGTTGCTTCAAAATCAAAAAATATGAATTTCTCTGTGCTTTGTCTTGCCTCAGCTGATCTCATGTAGCAGTGGTGCTCCCCTACAAAGAACAGACTGCAGCACTGACATTGCCATTCATGGCAAACATGCTCCTCTCTGCTTCGGTATAATGTGTTGAGCAGTTTACTACAGCTAGTGCATTTGAAATACAGATTACATCTGGAGAGTTTGTCTTGACCCTTCCGGGGCCCCTTCTGATACTGTTGTGTTTCCTTGTGAGCATGGTAGCATTGTGGACTGTGGCACAGTCTGTTGCAGTCTTTGCAAAGGAGTTTGCCATCCCAGGGACATTCTTCTCTGTTGCAGACAGGGCATCTTTGTGAACAGTGATGAGTGGAATTTGTCCAATAAAACTGGAGACATAATGTACAGATTTCTTTGTTAGCAAATAAACCATGTATGTTTGTTATTGCATGAAAATGGTCTCCATCCTTGTAGAGAAATATTTTGGACTTCCTGGACTGGCTCCCAGCATATGTGATATCATGACCTACTGCTTTGTCTATAACAACAATCTGTACATCAAGATGGTCTTCAAATTTGTGAAACTCCCTAATTTCAATTTGTCTGTTAGCAGGTAGTTTGACCTCTTTTAGTAGCTGGAGGGCTCTACTTAGCTGTGAATTAGATCCAGACCAGTGAGCTCTTTTGTGGTCAATGAGATGGTGGTATTGTGGATCTTCATGAAGTTTTGCCATGCATATGACAATGGCTCTTGCAGCACAGGTAACATCATTAGGCAGCTCAGGAATGGTTACAATACACTTCTTTCTAAACAGAGAACTGTTCTTGTCTTGAATATTTGTACTGGTGATGAGCAGTCTTTTTTTTGGTTTCTGAGAAGGACAAATGTGATGAGAATGCTTCTTGTAAAACACCTTGCAGTTAAGACAGATCTCTCTGTCAGGAAGGAGTCCTTCAATGTTGATTATGGAATGCATGCCATTGTCTTGGTATAGAAATATTCTGTTTTCTCTGGTTTCATTCATGTGTAAGATGTTGTAGTCAGCATCAACAACAATTATTTGAACATTGAAGTGATCTTCAAATTTGAATAATTGTGACATCTCAATTGATCTGTCCCAGGGGAGTTGTAGCTTGGTGAGTAGTCTCCTTGCTCTTCCCAGTGGAGAATTAGCACCTAGTTGGTGTACCTTATCTACTCTGATTAGGTTGTTAAAATGTGGGTCTTTCCTTAGTTTGGCCATGCAAACAATGATGGACCTGGCTACACCTGTAGTATCATTTGGTATTTCAGGAATAGTGATGATAGTGACTGCCTCCACCTTTGTCAGGATGAAGAATACCAAAATTAACATGGAAAGAATTGTCAACACTGAGACTCTCATCAGACTGTAGCACTTTTTCCATGCGGTCCATAATGGTCTTTCCAGTGATGAGGGATTCAGGTCTCATATGAATAACAATATCCTGTCTGAGATCATTGTGCTGTATGACAACTCTTGCCTTATCATGTGGCCCATGTCTCTCTGTTGCCTTGTCAACTACATCTTGAAACATGTCCTCAAGTTGCTGATGTATGTCTATCAATCTATGACCCATGTATTGCTGATCAAAGGTTGCTTGGAAGCTCCTTTCTTCATAGCCATATCTCCTGGCAACTCTATGCTGAATCTCCTTGATATGGTAAGGTAAAAGTCTAGGAGTTTTAACTCTTGAGTTATCATCAAATAAAGATCGTTTTGCCATGCTGATGTTGAAGATTTGGCAGGATGGCTCTTCTTTTTATAGTGATCAGAAATGGAAATGAAGTATTGTGATTGGATGAGATTAGTGGGCAATTTGATTGGTCCATGGGAGGGCCAAACAAGTCTGGACATGCAGCATACTTGATGACCTTAGATGCCCTACAGTTGATGACTCATACCAGTCTTTTCATTGGGGTCATGATCCTTTGTTCCTTCTTCATTCAATCTCCTCATAGCTTCAAGTTGCCAAATTATACCATTTCTACTTTCATCATCAGGAGTTATTGGGTGGATTATGTTATTCTCAGTATTGAAAGTAACAGTAGGCTTTTTAAGTCTGATTTTATGTGTGTGACTTTCCATTTCTGAATGATAAAATGTTTCTGTCTCCATATTTATAGAGACCAGAGCTATTTTTAGTTCAGTATGTATGGTCATGTTGCAGTTATAGAGTATTTTTAGATCCAAACAGTTGACAGGTCTCACAAGTAAGGTCATGAACTCAGCTCTCACCTGGTGAGGTCATGACCTTTGACCAGGGTAAATATGAATGGTCTCCCCCCTGGTGAGTCACAAGGGTAAAAATAGCAGATCTCCCCCCTGGTGAGTAACAGGGGGAAAATGGCAGCAGCCATCTGTTGGGGCATTAGGGTAAAATAAATCTAGGGGGGGGGGTATGCTTTTTAGGTCAGAGGACTGTAGTGTTTAGTTGTCTAGCCTAGAATATCTGTCTATATCTGTCTAGAATTGTCTAGCCTATATATATTTGTTCTAGACTATCTGTCTATATATCTGAGTAGACTAGAGTGGCTTATTAGAGAGGGTGTGGCTTATTAGACAAGGGAGTTGAAAATGAGGGGGGGGGGGGGTGCTAGAGGACATAGAGAATGAAAGTTAGTATGGGAAGTCCCCCTGTGATAAGCTAATTAGACAGGGGATTAAAGGTGGGTCAAGTGGGATTAAGGTGGGTCGATGAAAGTTAGCATGGAAAGTGTCCCCGTGTGCTAATTAGATATGGGGATCGATGAAAGTTAGCATGGGGACAGGGGGTCAAAGGGGGTCAAGTAGGGATCAAGTTGGGGGTCAAGTGGGATCAAGGGGGGGGGGTCGATGAAAGGTCAAGTGGGGTCAAATTTTTGGTGATTTTTGGGGGGGTCAGCTAGAGGACATCGAGGATGAAAATTAGCATGGGAAAAGATACCGGTACCAAACCACCCATATATAGTAGTTCTTTCACAGACATAACAGGTTGGTAGCGAGCAGTGATCTGAATATGAATTGATGGTTATTTTCTTAATATATTTCTTAAAGCCATCAAAACTATGTGTGAAAATTTTATCTCTTATATTTAACCTCATGCTATTAAAAAGTTGAGGGTATCAGTATGTAATACTGCACTTAGCAAATTTATCTCTAATTTGGGGTGGTCTATACATAAGATTTTGTCTAGTGGGGTAATTTTTACTGGCAATTTTGAGAGACTGCAAGAGGGTCATAAAATAAACTAGAAGGTTGCCATTTTCTGCTCTATAGCTAAATTTATAGTCATGCAGCGCACATAGGTCATCAAATTTGAGCAGATTTAAAGCTTTAAAAAGCCCCCTTGTGTGAGCATTATGTTTGCTCCTTGTCATATGTCTAATGGCTTTTTTTTGTAATTTTGAAATTTTGTTACCTTTCACACCCCAAATCGAAAGTAACAAGAAATAGCTTAGTACTCCGCCCATCACTGGAAGTATCTTTGATCTCTACTACATTTATTTCCTCATCCTTTGCACTTACATACTTTTTAATACCGTCTTCATTCAGCGATAAGTTAATGTTTGTTACTTGAACCTGGAACGTTTGGGCCCATACTTTAGTCCATGTGATACTTGCCCTGATCCAGCTCTGTCCGTTGCATGCGTTTCCTTGCTTGTACCAATGTAAATCCATCACCATTAGGCTTTGCAAGCTGCAGTGTAGATGCATCATCGCTACTTGTCGCTGTTTCCTGGATCCTATTCACAGGTTGTTGTTGCACCAGATCTACCTGCATTAGGTACTGTGTAGGCAGCCTTTTTTGGTAATCCTGCTGCTGATTCTGCGACTGATCTGGCATATGTAGTTTTCGATATCAATCCCTGTATGGTATCCTTGTTGGTCATTACATCACTTCGAAGCTGATTGAGGCTGTCCTCCAAAGTGCTGAAAATGGGTCTGTTGACGTGAGAGCAACTCAAACAGGTCCAACAGGTGGTAACTGGCTGACATCTTCTTTGCATTTTGTAGGGTATTTATCAGTAGTTAGATGCAGATCAATGACTTTGAAAATCTGTATGCACTTCTTCTCTGTGAGTTCTATCTGTCCTTGCTTAGTTCTATGATGTCCACTTTGCCTTCAACTGCTTTCAATATGGCATCAAGGAATGCTGCACTGTGACTAGTGCAAGTGTAATATCTTGACCGGAATTAAACATAACCTGGCAAGTTCTGTATGGTGCAAACATATATCTTAGTAGTAATGCTATGTGAAACAGCCTTTATTTATGTGACTGAAGCTTATACACTTGGCTCGGCAGCTTTGATAATCATACCCATGTTGAAAGCAAAGAAGATTTCTTGCTGTTGTACGTGGTGGTTGACCTAATACATAATAATGCATCTACATATGTATTTGCGCAGACTTATCTTAATACTTAATAAACAAAATTTGTAAGACGTTATTTATGCAATTCAAACTGACCACCAACAACTGTATCACTGCTAGGATCAATCAGGACTGGGTACATACAATGTGATCATAGAATAATGAATGAGCTTATTCATAAGCACTCAAGGTGAGATATACCACACAATTTTTATTTCTATCTAACAAACTTATGTCAAACTTAGCCATGTCACTAATGAATTTTCAAGGAATTGACAGAGGTATATCATCTCAAGAATGATAGATCCTACCCAGAATCCAGATATAATGATAATAGATATAGTTCTATCAATCACGATGCCTATAAACTTTATGGAATTGACATGTACTAACTTTTGGTTGGAAATTAAAACATCCTCAGTAATAGGAACATTGTACTTTCTATGTGAAAATATCATATATTGAGTTTTGGTAACATTCAAAGATAATTTATTACTATCAATCCATAGCTTTATTGCTTTAATTCATCATTTAAACTTCTTATCATGACATTAATGAGACGGAATCTACGACTGACTGTGATCAGAGTGCTTCTGAACATGTACGAGTATCAAATGCTGCGTACCTCATGGAATAAAAGCTTATCAGACTAATTTAAAGGTGCAAATGGTGTGAAGCAGGGTGGGAAACTGTCACCACTTCTTTTTACTCTATATATTGACCAGCTGATATCGGACCTACAGCAGAATCGGATCAGCATTTGCGAAGAATTCAGTGTCAAGACTCCTGTTATGTGTTTATCCACGAAAGACTTGCTGTATTCACATTTGTTAACAGTAGAGAGAATTCCAATCTGACCCTGAATGGTGCAGACATAAAATGTGAAAAGCAGGTTAAACATCTTGGACAGGTATTAAGTCATGACTTACGAGAGTCAAGTGACTTTCTGAAAGCAAGAGGTCTGACTTAATCAGGCATTTCAACTATGTGTGTGCCTTTCCTAAGATGTCAGGTACAAGATATCCGACAGTTGCTGCCTACACCTCTATGGAGCTGCCTCCTAGTGTCTGGAGGACAGGAGTATCAGAGTCTACAACGTGGATTGTGTGTGTCAGGAAAATCTGGGGACTTAGTAGGTTGACCCACAGGATGTCTAGTCCAGGGTACGAAATTCGCGCCGGTCCTTCGGTCCAAACCGATTAGAAATCCAAATGACCGATAAGAAGTGTCAAAATGCGAAGTTTATCGGTAACAGTGGACCGATTAGCCAAATCCCGTAGGTGCCCCGACCTTCCCCAGAGCCCCCAAAGGCACCTCTTGTACCGGGTGACTCCGTGCACTTATATTTGGACCAGTTAGACCTGAAATGGACCAGTTAGATTTAGTGGACAGGTTAGCTCCCAGAATGTGGACCAGTTAATTTGCGAATTACCCTGATGTCTACTCCCGGAAATTGTGAAGACTGTCCCGATTGAATGGCAGATATGACAGAGGTTTCCAGGTCTAATGAAAGCACTTAAAGTGATCATAGTGAACTGATGAGCAGAATGACAAGAAATGATAAGCTCAGCATAACAAAGAGGAACATTCGAGCTATTGAAAATCTGGTGCTGAACTAGACGATATCTACACACACAGAAACGGTGCTGTGTTTATACCAAAGTACATTTCTACATCTGAGGTGACCGCTGATGCATGCCATAGACTCTTTCACTACACACGAGCTGATCACACTAAGAGACTTTATTTGCGAAAGCTAAACCTTCAATACCTTCATGTTAATTGTTATATATCTAAACCTTAATTAATATTTCAATGTGTGCATATTGTACAAATAAATTATATATATATAATAATAATAGAATTTTATTGACCGCAGAGCATCAAAAAGATACATGTGTCATAAAAAAATAAAATACAAGGATAAAAAATAAATGGGATGGTCGGCGTCAGTATTGAGTAAGTTTACATTAAAGTCACCCTTGAGATAAAAAGACTTTAAAGTCACCCTTGAGATAAAAAGACTTTAAAGTCACCCTCGAGATAAAAAGACTTTAAAGTCACCCTTGAGATAAAAAGACCATCTTTAACTAATTATTTCCACTGGTAATTTCTCGACACACCGATTAAATTAACAGTAATAGGTGTATAGTGTGATCGATATATTTCACCAACTATAACATTCTTAGGTGTATTAAATACCTTCTTATCAATCTCTATAAACACTATATAGTGTGAAGATTACACACATCATCACGTAAATTAAATTCTATCAATTCATGAATATACATGACATCTTACGGTATTTAAAGGTCACAAAACCTATGATCAGATTATGTCAACCCTCTATTAGACCAACGTTAGGCCTACAATACACATCCTGCTTTTTGATTAGGGTCCAGCATAATTTATACAAATTGAGTTCATAGAATGTCATGTCACTCCAGTACCATTCCTGAGTGTGCTTTTTTTATTTGTACAAAGACCAGATGTTTTATTTATTGATTTTAATCTAGCAATAAAAAATATTATTTGTAAATTCATACATAAAATTACCAGTAATAAACACCAGTTTATAAACCAACCTACCAACAGCATGAATAAATCAATTATCCAGTGGATATAATATGAACCTAGTGATGGGGCCACTAGGTTATTTATACTAGATTTGAGAATGGCAAAGAGACATTGTGGTAAACAATATTTTAAAACAAGATTAGTGATTCAAGTAATAAAACACAAAAAGAGAAAATGTAATCAATGACTACATGAACAGTTCAAGGTCAGTTTTACTTTTCACTTGTTTGATTTGTTAATTTTATCTTTAATGAGGATCTTGCCATTGAATGACCAACAGTCAGTAATACATTTCTTTGCTTTTTCTGTCAGGCTGTCCACAATAAGTTTGACTGATTCTTTGTTAGATCTTCATTTTTTTTCATGTTTTGTGTAATCTTCGGTGTCTTCCTCATCATTGCTTGGCTATATTTCTGAATCAAAGTCTTCTGCAAGCCTTACCTGCTGAATCTGGACCCTGGTTTTACATAGATTTCTTCTCGCTTGGAGTATTTTATCCTTTATGTCGAATGTGATAAATTTCACAATTACCTTTCTAGTAGAAGAAGGTTTGACTGGCCCAACTCTGTGAATATGCTCAATGTCTGTATCTTGAATAGAGATATTCAATTGTTGCACAGCCATGGTAAGACACCTATCAATCAGCTTCTCATCATTCTTCTCAGGAAGACCGGAAACATGCGAGGAATTACTTCTAGTGTACTGTTCTTGATCATCATGCTGTAATTCCAGTGCTTGGACTCGATCATTTAAATTGGCAATTTGCGAATCTTTGTTTTTTGACTTCTTATCTGCAAGCCACAACTTATTTACTTCATTCTGCATCATGAACGTCTTGAAGCTTTTGGAGGAATTTCTGCAGTTTATTTACAACCTTGTCACTTGACAAGGCTGTAATAAGGCCACTGACAAAGGCTTGATGTTCCGCCATTTGTTTTAATTTGGTTTTGTCACTCGGTTTTGCAGGTCATGCAACTCAGCACCAAGTAAACTAGGTGAAAATTCTAAAAATAGGACAGCACATGAGCACATGTCTTCAGCTTCATATTGCAAACATCAAAATAGTCATAAACTGAGCTGCTTCTCCAAGCATGAGTTTGCCTTTTGGCGCCCTCTTGTGATCAAAAGCTTATAAAATTGCAAAGGCCTACTCGAATGTGAGTCCAATTATTTTTGGTTTGAATTCTGGCAAGCTTCTCAATTTTCTCATTCTTTAATTGCTAGTAATGGCAATGTTTGCATACTGGTGATAACACAGGTAAATTTTGGGTACACAATGTCATCTTTTGTGAGGTACCATCTGTCTCGGTAGTCCAGTGGTAGTGCGCTCAAACTTGTAATTCCAACATTTTTAGATCTTTGATACCTTTACAGTCATGGAGGCCTACATTTGTATTATCACTTAGCTACACTTCAATCACACCATAATCAATTTTTTCACAAGACAGTCCCACTGCGAGGTTGGAAAAGCCTAGGCTAGTGATCTGAACCAGAAAACTCTGCCTTTAATATTATCTACTTCAAATCTAGAAATTTATGGTTTAAATACTGCCAAGAACTCTTTCGAGTAAATGATTTGAATGCTGTAACACTCATGATCTGTTCGTATTGCAGTCGGAGTACTAGTCTCATTGTCACTGCACAGTCCTCTGGGAAAAAAGGTACTGTTGAGAAACTGCCAGAAAGAAGTACATTCAGAATAATCCAGCCGCAGGAGCTTTAATTGAGCAACAATTGGTGACAAATAAAAGCATTGCATTAAAGTTTACTGTCTGTTTATATAAAATAAAAAAATTAAAAAAAAATAACAACAAAAAACGCTGACTAGGTGGGGCTTGTATGATGACATCACCACTGTTTTCTGACTGCTCTTCTGCTTCAAAGGTGAGTCTATTTCACTGCATTGTTGTGTTAAATACAGAGAAAGAGAAAAAATGCACCTTTTTAATGCAAACTGTGAGTGCTTGGACCAATAATCCTAAGTATGAATGCAACGGTTTGTGGTTGTAAGTCATGAACAAATACTCTATTCTGAATTCACAAGTTTTTATAAATTTATCCAGCTGGTACATTTGTGGAGGCTAAAGGGAGAAAAGCTGGAAACAAGATTGGATCACGTGAGATAAGCTTAAATTTAAAAACTGATATAATGTGAAATTTAAAGACATATACTACCATTGTAAAGATATCTAATATTGATTGGCACTAATAGCTCGTTAAACTAATTAGTCCAAATCCGGGATCTTACATTAGGCGACCGAAGTCTTATCAAAAGTATGACAATTCTGAACACGGCCAAAAGCCTAATCTGTCAGAAATTCTTTTATTTTATTTATCTGTCTGTATATACTGCTGATTTGGCATCAAATTCAATTTAGATATGTTTCAACTCAGTATGTAATTGTTGAGTCTGGTTTAATCTTTTGTGTTTTTCAGAAATTTTTCTAGTCTTTCCATTATAGGTCACTAGATTCTGATTGCAGTAATTAACTAGAATACTAGGAGAAATAAATTTCAAACCTTTAATCTATTTAAAATTCCCACAATTGTCAAACATAGCATTAAAAGACATATGATTACACATACTAAACAAAAAGCAAATTCACATACCTTAACCAAATGTGCACATCATTCCTTGGTCATACACTTGTCGTATAACCTGACAAATCTATTCTAATGATTTAACTTTTATATCTACTATAATCTCTCTCTTCCAATTTGATAGCACAGCTCCTTCCAGCTGCCTGCTCTATACTCAATCTCTCTTTGGATCCCTCTCAATGCTCTCTCTCTCTCTGTCTGACTAACCCCAGCCCCTTACCTTGATTATATACCCACTACCTGTTCCCCCCCCCTCTCAACTTTGTGCTAGAGGTAGGCCTGCAGGAGATATGCTTTCTCAATGTAGCTGCAGTTATGTAGGTTTGGGTCTGTTCTAAGTTTTACCCTCTGTGAATTACTGACCAAAGAATGTGTGCTTATACTCCAACAAGTTAACTAGTAATTCTACAACAATCAATTCAAATTCGTTATAGATTATCAGGTGTACATGAGTAAATCATCAAAAATCATTTTCCCCTGTATATGGGAGATATACATTAATATTACAGCAAAGCCCCTACAGTGGGGATGTGTACAATAATACATATATTAAGACAATAAAATACATTAATAAATGGGAGATGTCTGATATCTCATAAATCCTCACAAGTGTCATCTTCATCAAACTTCAAACATTAGGTACTATTACATATCTTATAATCCTCCTACTAATTATTACATAACTAATACATTCACATATATTACATACAAAAAGGACTATATACTACTGTATTTGCATTAATGAACTTTAAGACGAATCACTCAAACATTAAATAAGTGGCATAGTTGGGTCAATGGCAAGATGTCAAATAAATTCTAGATATTATTAGGTTCTGGAGGTCGTAGGAGGCACTTCCTGGCATCATACGATATCCCCGATATCCCCTGTGGGTGTTGACATGGGTCGTTATAACCTCATGTCTAACACACACCCCTCTTCGTACAAGTGACTACACTGTGAACTGTAATATCATAAATGAAATGAACAATCATCGCTCTTTTGCGTGTCTCAGCTCGATATGCTCACCGTCGGTCTCTCCAATCTAGCCTATTCAGTCGATCTGTCGTCTTCCCGCGCTTTTGCCTTTCCTCAGTCGTTGATGGTACTGTATTTCTAGTGCGCCTGCGTCAGATCTATATTTAGGCCATCACCTGATGCGGAAAGTTCTTGAAGACGTTACACGAGGTGTTTTGGAGCTACGTCCCAAATGTTCAAAATGTCGGCATTACAGTCGCTGGTGGTCTTCTTAGTGGTTGTCATGGGCGTCACCATGGGTGAGTTCATCTTTTGAGAAAGTTTTTGTTCAGTTTGTGTGTTTTAATTGCACTCTAATAAACTTTTTCTTTGGTAGCATTAAAGTGCTTGGCCGGTCGACAGGAAAGCAACAATGGCGGCCCCAGAGATGGCTTGCTCGTGTCTCAAACCTGTGAAGCGAATGCAACTTGTTATGTAAGTGGCATTTCAGGGTTTTAAATGATTTTGTTTTCGGTGTATTATTTTGAGATTTTGTCTATCTGCATTTGGTGTAAATTCCTTCTTCTTCTGATTTTACCTTTTCTTTTGTTTCAGTTGGTTGCAGTAGTTTCTGTCTCAGGACCAGAGCTCATGTGAAAGTTTATTGATGTTATGAAGATCTCTGTAATTTGGGCGTCAGGTCGAGTCATTATTCTTTTGGACTTTTGGCAGTTGTCGTTGTTTTGGCGAGCACCGTTATCCTCGGATAAGTGTGCAGAGACTTTCGCATTCTTCCATGAACTTGAAGGGTTGATCCGTCCTTTACCGGCGGGTTGTTTTGTTCTTGTTAATCCGCATGGGACTGATGGTTCCCCTTTCACACTCAGGCGCAGGGATAAAGCCGCCAGCAGAACATTAAGCGAGCATTTGGATCTGAGACATTGTTAAGTTTTCTTTGGAGCCAGGATTCTCCATTTACCTTTTATATGATATTTCGACTTTCATTTACAAAAACAAAACAGGTATTTATATAAATTTTACAAAACATTTTGAAATTTCTGTATTAATATATTATATAATCTGTATTAACATGTCAGTCTTGCATTTCACGTGTACACATTGTCAAAGAATTGAATTATTTCGATTATATGAACTTTTATAAACTTCAGGTATAAACTTATAAGATAGATTATATGCTATTATACAGATAGTAGACTTTCGGGCATATTGTTGGGTAAACATGACCGATAACAAAAATAATGTTTCTATAAAAGCGTAAATAAATTTCAGTCAGATTCTAACATGTATATGTATATATGAGATATTTTATAGATTGATTGCATGTCCAATCACTAGTCTTTGTTGTGATGGCATATTTAGATATGCAGACAGATGATTAATTTTGTGTCTCTTGACCAGGATTAGCATGTTTTAGTTAAGCATTATATATTGGTATATAATTGCATAACCATTTTACACAAGAGTTTACTTGATAATCATAAGTGTCACTTCCAGATTAAAGGCTATATTTATATAGGGCAAACATATACAAGAGTTTACTTAACGTTAAAAATATGTGATAAAAATGACGTGATTTGTATCTCTTACAGTGATTAATGATTTATACAAATGATATAAACGGGTTTAAGAGTGTGAGGCTGTTGCCTGAGATATGGTATTGTTTTATCTAGTCGATGCTGGACATTATCTGGAGTTGTGTAACGATTTTTAACGGATGAACAATTATGTAATGATATTGTAAAAATTATGAAAAGATGTAATTAAAATATTTAAAATTTGGATATTTTTGGTATTACTTATATTGAATCTGAGAATTATTGGTTGGTCTTATACCGCTTCAATCATCGGCGGGGAAGCATTTTCATGACTACTATTAAAGCTAGAGTCAAGTAGGGGGTATGCAATATTATATTGATCTATGAGCCAAATCTTCGCTCGGTATTGGCGTTGGGCCATGCGACGGATGGTCCACATGTGAGACCAGGGGGTAGAAACTGTATCGGGGACATTTATATACATTGTTCCGCACAGCAACTTGCTGGGTCCGGTGGCCCCAAATGTTAACGTAAGAGCTCCTCCACATAGAGAGTTTCTGTATCCCAATATTCTGGGTTGAAGTTGACCTATATAAACAATTTCATTTATCATTCCATTCAAAATTGCTATGGGGAACATTAGTCTTTCTGTCCCAGACACAATCTCTAGAGTGAGCCTCACCTGTGGGTATCCCAGGTATAGTTCTGGGTTCAAAGAAGGTAATTTATATGATGAAAAGTGTGCATATAATTTTTTGAGAATTTTGATTACTATCCAAGAGAGGATTATAAGTGATAGAGTACTGGCAGCTTGAATTATGAGTGGAATAAAATTATACTCACCATGGCTGTGATCATTGCACGCAAACGCAGCAAACGCAGGCTTTGCTTGGCTCAGGAGACCTGCTCCTACCACTGAAGATATCTTCTGGTGTTGTGTAAATGTGTAGCACACACATAAACAACTTAGAGCCCCAATAATTGAACAGATCAGTGACAACTCCAAGAGCCAGAAAGAGCCACCAAACCACTTGCTAGTGTCTGTAGCTTTAGGTGCATCCCTTTCTAGTATCAGAGCTTCCTTTTCTATTTGTTGGAGCAAAGTCCTCTTCAAATCAATGATGTGCAAGTCTTCATCTGCTTGATCATTCTTCGTTAAATTATTGACGGTCTGAATAAGTTTGGGAATTAGTTCAGCTGTATTGCTCCACATATCAGATTCTATACTATAGGCTTCTAAATCCGTTTTTAGATCTTCAATAATCGAATTGGTGAATGGATTTAAGGGGTGCTCCACGGAAACTTCTGACACTCTGATCTGTTCACACAAATAACCTTTTAAGAAATATGATGGTGTTAGTACATTACATCTACACAAAAGATTCTTGGAAACTAGGGCATAGGTGAGGGAAGTTAAGGGTGTTGTTCATACAAGCTCACAGCACATGATGGTACAGTTCTTCGGAGGAGTGGAAAAGTTAGTGGACAAACAGTGAGGTGGTGGGCTCGAACATTATGGCATGCATCTAATTGTTTCTGATTAATAATGACGTAGTGTGTGTCTGAAAGGCCAAAATAGGTGTCAGTAATATCGATTTTAGAAGCTAAGTTGGAAAGTTCCTTTGTTTGGTTTAGTGGAACAGGGATACTTACAGTATTGTAGAGGGCCATAACGGGGGTATGTTTCTTTATGACTTCCAGAGGGATTTGAACTATGGCCCCCCTGGGTGTAACCGAAACTCTAACTCTGTTATCCATATAGATCTGATTTAAGTTGTTTGTAACAAACTGGTAATCGGGCTGCCATTCCTTTAATTGCTCGGTGGCCATTATAAGGGTCTTCTGTAACACCTCTCGGTCTAATAAACCATGTTGTAGAATACCCCTTTGTGTGTCTCTTAAGTTATTTAAAAGCTGTAAGTCAGAATAATAGACTTCAGGTAATTGTGAAAAAGCAAGTGTAGCCAAGTCAGCCCTTAATTGTACCAGTTTGGATAACAGAGGAATTGTAATGGTCTTTTTGTCCAGGTCTGAAGTGATAGTTATAAAAGCATTGAAAAGTCCACTTACCTCTTGTCTAGTTCGAGCGATTTGTTGTTCCATTTGTGCTAGTTTCATGTATGTATTGGTTTGCTGCTGTAAGTCTAATGTTATGTAATGTGCTAATTCTCGTTTAAGGGATATAATGGATTTGCCTTGAGTCTCTTGTTGTTGTGCTAGTATAGAGAGTCCTTTTTTAAGGTCCCTATCTCTTTTTAGGTCAATCAGTGTTTTAATTCCTTGTCCAGCCGCCCAACCTATTCCACCCAAAATCAAACCTGCAATCGCTCTCTTTCTCCTAGAGGGTGGATTATGCAACACATCCACTCGCAAATCTTGAAACTCTTGTTGCAAGTATTCAATACGGCGTTCCCAGTCTTTGGAGATATTTAGATACAAATAGAGAGATGGTAGCTGATGTTTACAAATTTTACCTATGTAATTATTGGATA
The DNA here is from genome assembly GCA_932294295.1 of Alitta virens. NCBI lineage: Eukaryota > Metazoa > Annelida > Polychaeta > Phyllodocida > Nereididae > Alitta > Alitta virens. The sequence goes on along the minus strand of OW028579.1, from coordinate 38,868,314 downwards.
TATTTTGGTTTCTACAGACTGAGGTTACGGTGGGCGGAAGATTAATCGGGGTGGATGTCCAGTTTCTAAATGGTATCATGAAATTCAAAGTCATCAGATGAGGGCTGATGACTAAAGATCCCATAGGTTGAAATCCCACTCCATATTGTTCTCTTAGAATTGTTTCTTGTACATTTCTCTCAGGTTCTACTTTATCACCATGAGTAGCAGCAAACCAAACACAAATAATGAACACTAACTTACCTGGTGTTAGCCGCATGTTTTTCAGTTGCTGTGACTTAAATTGATGATCTGTAATATAATATTAGAATTATTTCCGGTCATCGTCAAAGTAGTCCCAGTCAGAAGTGTCGCCTATTAGTGTTGCGTTACTGTTTGTGTCGGAATCTGCCAGTTTCTGGAGTACGCGCTGGAAAGTCCAGGAGCTTTCTGCATCGATGCAGGGGGAGGGTGGTTGCTCCCAGCATCGCTCGCGCCGGATCGTGTGCCGCTGTTTGTCGGCCCATAAAAGGCTGCGTGCGTTCGTACAAGAGCACTCTAGGGGATTTTCAGTAATATCTAAAGTTGTAGGGCGTTCTAAATTTAGCTGTTGTAATGCGCTGACATCAATGAGGCGATTATGTTTTAGATTGATATAATCTATCTCTCCTATAATAGATGTTAGGGCGGACACTTCGTGGAGTTTATTATAAGATAAGTCTAATATGAAAGATGTAACTTTAGTTATGGCTATGTTTAAGTTTGTGAGGGCATTGTTACTGAGATTTAAGAATTTGAGTGATGTGCTAGGGAAGACTAATTGGACATATGCTAGTGAATTATTAGATAGATCTACTGATTGGATTTGGTAAAAATGAGTAAAGTACAAGATGGGATTTTGTATATAATTGTGTGATCAATCTAATTGAATCAAGTTCATATGATGAGGTTTTGTAAGGTATCCGACGTCAGTAAGGTTATTGTAATTAACTTGGAGGTATCTGGTTGTAGCTAAGTCAATACCTTTGAGCCATCTTAAATCTTCATGGGATTGATTAAATATTTCAAGATGACGCACACAGACAGGTATGCCTAACATCGTGTTGTGGAATGTGACCTGAACATTATCTAACTTAAGTTTATTCAAAAACAGATTTATACCAGGGTGGATTGCAGTGACGGCTTTTGAGTCATTGCTTGTGATTTGCAGTTCATCCAGCAATACATTGGGACCCAATAAGCTACTGGGAAGAGGTCCATCCGCCTGAAGATGAACTTTAGCTATATGGCAAGGTGACTTCATTCCATCGCATATGAGTTGGGATAGAGAGGCTGGAAATGCCCATTTTTTCACAGTTATGGATACGTGACGTAGTAGTGGGTTGAATTTTAGGAGACTGGATGCAGGGATAAATAATGAATTAGCATTGAGCGCAAAGCTTTTCAAGGAATGACATTTTGATAGAGCATTTGGCAAAATTTCTAAAACTTTGGGAAGTACTAATGATAAATGTTCTATACGGCATTCACGTCCGAAGAAAAGCGTTCCTATGGTTACAATTTCTGGTCCCTGGATATGTAAATGCTTAATTTTGCCGAATTGGGGAAAGCGAGACCATGTGGTTTGATGTAATTTTAGGTGTAATTTACTAAGTCCTCCTAGCCATTGCAAAGCTTCAGCGGTATAGCTGAAAACGTTCAGACCAAGAAGTGAGTTTAGCTTCATATACAGGAATCGCTGTCTAACATCAAGGGGAATTTGGAGAGCTTGAATGGGCCAGTACGACAAGTCCATATTTGTAACCCTATAGCCTTTCCGTATAATCGACCATAAAGATAGCATAGAGAGGTTCTGAGAAGGGGTAAACCACAGGTGACTCACCGTAGCGAGATGGTGCGGTCGGATCCTGGCATTCCATTCCTGTTCTGCTATTCTTAGGCCCGTATACATGCCTTGCTGGAGCTGTCGAATTTCTCTCTCAGCGCATGTGTTATTCACACAGTTCAAAGTAGCACAAGTGAAACATTGAAACATATAATACAAAATTAACAAAGATATCATATACCCGCTCAGCAACATGACGACTGCTTTTCTGCTCACTGCGTTTTTTCAAACAAAGACATTAAGCATAATTTATGCAGCGGCTTATGGGCACAGCAGATATTGATTAATCATTAGAATGCAGTGTAGGTGGTGGTGAGCTATCTCTAGCTTCTGTTGAATTCTCTATTTCAATAGAGTGTTCTTTCAACACCTGACACGTTTTCTTAATATCATTTAACCTGGTTAGTTGAGAATGGAATTGTGTCTGGAGGGCAATGGGAAGGGCTATGATTAATTCGGTTAATTGTCCAATTGTCGAGGCATATGAATTCTGTATTTTAATTTTGGCAATCCGCACTCTTCTAACATGTATAGGTTGGGTAATTAGGGTTCCGTCTAAGGCACACAAAGTGACAAAGTTATCAGGGTGTTTGCGGACAAGTACAAGAGGACCCACATAATTAAAATTGAGCTTTCGACTATTTGTAACTAAGCCGGTCTTATACTGCGGGACCCACACATAACAAAACTGCCCTGGCACCCAGTTATTTCGAGTGTGTCGGCGATTTCTCTGTCTTCTAGCCTCCACCTGTCGTCTTAAAATCCTTTGTTCGAATATATCTTTACGCATTTGATCCATTCTTTCATGAAGCTGTCTGATATATTCTTTGTATGAATCTGAGGTGTTTTCTAGCGGAATTATCTGTAAATTGGCTAGGTCTGTCTTATAATTGCAAGAGCGCCCATAGAGTAGTTCAAAAGGTGTATAATCGTCATACATGGGAGTCATATTGACTCCCCATACGGCAAATTGAACTTCTTGGAGCCAATCGCGATCCCTATTCTTGGCCACTAGAGTTATAAGACATGTCTGAATAGCTCCTATTGCTCGTTCGGCAAAGCTAAAATGATGAGTGAATACTGGAATGAACTCTAATTCTATTCCCAGCATTTTACAACTTATTTCAAAGCATTTCGCCGTAAAAGATCGGTCACTGTCAGCCAATATTTTCCCTGGAGGACCCATGCGCGACACAATGCGTAGTAGACTGTCTGTGATTTCTTGACTGGTTCTAGTTTTTAGTGGTTCAGCAAACACAAATCTTGAGAAATCATCGGCAATGACAAGTAGGTACTTAAACCCATCACAGGACTGGGGTAACACTTTGATATCCGCATACCACAAATCCATTGCTTGTCGGCTCCTGGGAATGAAATCAGGATCAAAATCAAAATTGTCAAACCTGTTAGGAGGTGGTCGTTTTTGCAAACATATAGGGCAGTTTTCCACAAATGTGCGGACCGTACTATATAGTCGCAGACCGTAGAATTGTCTTTTAAGTAAGTTGTATAATTTAGAGCAACCAAGATGATGTTGTCTGGGATCTAAGTGTGCTCGGGATACAACTTTCAATGTATCTTCTTCTGTCAGAACTGGGCGGATCCACAGTGGTTCATTTTCATGGGATAGGATGTGTACAAGCACTCCGTCAACCAGTCCAAAAAATTCCGCCTGAGTCAGAACACGCCGACATAGTCTTTGGTCTGAGGGAAGAAGCCCCTGGGATAAAAATCGGCATAGATTTCCCCATTCCAATGATAATTGCTGATGTTGGATGAGCTCTTCTTTACTAAGAGGCATCATCAAGTCTAGATCACATTCCTTTAATATAGCGTCAAAGTATGCGTCTATACTGGTTTGACTTGGGATGTGGGTAATTTTAATGTCTTTGCGACATAAATCGGACCAGATGACCCTCCCTGCTTTGATTTCATCCAAAGGAATTTCTTGTAGGTCCTCCAATGTGACAATGAAGCGTCCTTCCTTGTCTACATGGGTCAAAGGCCTATCTTGGGGGTCAAAGGGGTTTCTTGGTCTCATGTCTATTTCACTTTCAGCCATAGCAGAAACTTCTGGAGAGGGGTGCTTCTGAGTGTCGACCCTCAGGAGCCCTCGGCCCACCATCCCCAAGTTCAGCTATTTCCTCTACCCCATCACTCTTGCTGCTCGTGCCTGTATGAGTCACAGGTTCACTGCCTAAAATAGACGTGTCTAGGGTGGTATCAGGGTTCAGATTATAGCCTTGCTCTTCGTCTCTCAGTCGCGGAGGCATTTTTCGTTTTTGCCGAAGGTTATATCTAGGCTCAGAATCGTCTTGCATTCCTAAAATGCTAAGTACGCTATCTGCATTATCAGCCCAAAGCTTGTCCTCGCGTGCAAAAGGCCAAGCCCACGTGTCAGGGTCTTCAGCACTGAACACTTCTCAGGATAAAAAATCTACCGACTTCAATAATGTTGAACCTGAAACATGTTTAACCGTAAAAGAATAAGGTAGGAGTTTCTCTAGCAGTCGAACTACGGTGCGAGAAGCGTCTTTATTCTGGTGGGATTTGGGTCTTAAAATACCCATGGCTCCACTACTGTCAGTCTCAACCTCAAAATGTTCACCAGACAAATAATGTTTGAACGTGATAATGGCTAAAGTGATGCCAAATAGTTCCAATTCTGCTGACGACTCAATTTTGGGCGGATTTCTAAATGCTTTGGAGTCGTATGCAATTACGGCTTCATGTATACCACTTCCGCTTGTACTCGGTCTCTTTTGAATTAACATACAACCCATTCCCTCAAGGCTGGTGTCAACTCTAACGGTGTATGTAAAACCTGCTATGGGGATCTCAAGTACTTCTGGGTTTTCCAATATTTCTCTTAAAGCATCAAAAGCCTTTTGATGATCGTCCAGCCATTCAAAATCCTTTCGAGAGCTAGTAAGAGAGTATAGTGGTTTGGCGACCCGTCGGAATTGTGGTAGGTGACCAGCAAGGAAGTTTGCAAATCCCAATAGTCTCCGCACGCCCTTCCTTGTCGTAGGTTCTTGCATGCGAGCGGCAACAGACACTTTTGACTTTGGAACTTTCACCAGCAGTCCTTCCTTGCCCAATGTGAAATCAAACCCCAGAATGGCGGTTTGTCGTCCGCAAAATTGAGATTTCTTAAGGTTTAATTTTAAGTTAAAGCGCTGCATTCTCTCGAGAATTTCCTCCAGAGTTTGGAGGTGTTGTTCGAACGAGGAGCTCATGATGTAGATGTCGTCTGCATAATGAGCTACCTGTTCATGGTGTTGTAGGTCACGCAGAACCATGTCAAGAGCCTCACACCACGACTGTAAAGATCGGGTGCCGCCCATCGGAAGACACGTAAGACGATACGAGACGGAATTACTAAGACTAAGCCCTAGTAATTTGCGACTTTCTTCATCCAAAGACACGGAATAAAACGCCTGCGAAACATCGAGCGCTGTAATGAATTTAACATTTTTCAGACAAGCAAGTTTCACATGTAGTTCGGGTCGTGTAAGCAGAGGATGGCATTTGGGTGTAACCATGTCATTAAGTTGGCGTGCGTCTAGTATTAATCTAACACTTTTCCCGTCAGGTTTGGCGCGTACAAAGACTGGAGAAAAACATGTAGCAGGCCCCTTTTCAATAATGCTGTGTTGGTACAGTTTGTTCAATTCATAAGACATTCCTTCTAACAAGTGAGGTGCCACCGCATAAGGGCGCAAAAGAAAAGGCTCAAATGTGTCTTTCAATGTGATATTGGCGTGGTAGTTTGGAATTAGACCCACTTCGTCAAAACAGGCGAAAGCTTCACTATGTTTATGAATTATTTTGGTAATAATACTCTTGCAATCATTGTCGAGGACTGAATCTGGGAATTGCAAAGTAGCATCAACAATTTGATTGCGGTTCAGGGTAAGTCTAATATCTGTATCGTCCAGCCATGGATATTCAACTTTGTTTTGTCTCACCAGTTCAGTGTTTGGCAAGTGACAGATGGGCCGTCCTTCCATCTGCACATTGATTTGGCTATCAGGACCTCTAGACAGCTGTTTGTCAGAGCGACCCGGTTCCTTCGTTTTCGTGGTTCGGCGAAACAGAGAATATCGATGGGGGGCCAGAGATTTCTTTACCGAAAAAAGGGCAATGGAATTTTCTGATTTTGTTTCGCCCTTAAGACAAACAAGTGCTGTATCTAATTCTCCCACGCTGCCCATGATTTCTCCCTCCCTGATAATCAAGTCAAATTTACTATTGTTTACGCAAGCCACGTATGCCATAGTATGAACAAAGTGTAGGTGAGTATTTGTCACGTGGGGCTTCAGAATTGGAGTTGGTCTAATGACCACGGGGTGGCGTATCATGGGACATATGTCATGGGGCATTTTCACAATGATCATCCCCAACTCCTGAGGTCTTAGACAAATTGTTTCATTGGCCACCACATAGTTAATAGGATATTCTATCTGTACCTCCTTGGTGGCTACTTTAATTACGGCTCGCAGCTCCTGTAGTATGTCATTACCCATTAAAATTAAATCATTTGTAAGTCCATCTGCCACAAAAAGGGGTACGCTAATATGGTTGCCTATGAGAGTGGTAAGTTCTACTCTAATGACATGTTGGGCTAAAATTGTCCCATCATCACCTGCAAAGAAAATCATATCTTCAATGGGTTCTAAAGGTAAATTTGAGAGGTAAGAATTTTCTAGCACCGTTTGCTTGGATATCAGTGAACGTACTGCTCCAGTATCTATGACCACTCGTATCCTTTCCCGCTGGTCCCTCCCTAGATAACATGTAAGGCCATTGATTTCGTCCATGGTGAGCATAGTTACTCTTCTAGGAGCGTTAATAGATATTTCTTGAGGAATCAAAGTGTAACCTGTAAGATTCTTAACAATTTCGTTTTGGATTGAGTTTATAGGTAAGCGGGAAATGTTGTTGGAATCAATTACTAGTACCAGTTCTGGTATCTCTGGAATAGTTTCTAAAGTGCGCTTTATTTTGGGATTCTCAGTATGCACTTTTACTGAGCTCCCCGAGAAAAAGGTTCATTACGCTTAAGATCTTCGCGCACGTCTTGGGAGCCTGAATTGCTTGTTCTGGATTGCACAACTGAATCACGCTCCTCCGCTCTGTTATTTTGATTCCTGGAGTCTTGTCTGTCTCGGTTACCAGAGGCATTAGCTTGCGACCAAAGGGGAGGTGGGGGTGTCGGATACGGTTCATAAGGAGGGTAGGAGTAGTTGCCGTATGAATCTTGATACCCTTGGGATTGAGGGTATGAATTGTAGGGAGCAGGAGCCCAGTAAGGGGGATATTGCGTAGGACCTTGATACTGGTAATTCGGTGGCTGCTGTTGCTGGGGTTGGAAAAAACGCGGGTGACCGGAATATTGGGGAGGTCTAGAGCTTTGGGGGGCATTAGGACAGTTTCCGGCAATATGTCCATAGCGGTGGCAGGAGTAGCATTCTACTTCACTGAGAGGTTTTCTCTGCACTGCCCTTCTCATATTATCCCCTGTCTGAGCCCCGGTGTTGTTATACGGTGCTTGTGTGGCTAGGATATATTTGACTTCTGATTGAACAGGAGTTTGGTTTATTTCCATCACAGAACCCTTACTCTTGCGCGGGGCACCCCTGGGAGTAGCTTGACTACTTGTTTCAAGACCTTCACGTTCATAGAAGCGAATTATCTCGGCCACCTCGTCTAGGGATTCAGGGTCAATTTCACGTATTCTGAGTCTTACCTGTACTGGTAGCAATTCGAGTACTTTGTCAATTAAGGTCTGCTCAGTATATCCCAATTTATGATTGAGCATTTTCAACCTCCCAATCGTTTCCCCCCATGATTCTCCCTCAGACCTTTCGAGATACCAAAATTGCTGTGAAGCCGAGGTCCTGGATCCCACATCTATATGAAATCTGCTAAAGAATTCATCTTTTAGCAATTCTAGTGTGAGGTTCTTGGGAAGATCCTGGAACCAAGACCTTGTGGCTTCCTTCAACGACAGCTTAAATAGCGCAATGGCAGTACACTCATAGCGCTTGCCGGTGATACCGTGGTATTGGAGAAAGTCCTGGAATGAATACCAGTGACCTCGTGCTGCTGCTGCTGATCCCGTACCGTTAAAAAGGTTTGGGAAAAACTGTGTGAGTTTCTTTCGCAAAGCCATAGTGTCTATGGTGACATGGGGTTCAACATCAGAGTCACTTGACCCATCTGAGGAGTCAGGCGGAGGACCTCCTTTCTTTAATTTGCTCTTTGGGATTATTTTGTCTTTAGACCCACCCCGCGCAGTAAACAATTTTCCCACTCCCTTTGGGGTACTCGACGAGGATTTGGCTTTCGGGGGTTGTGAACTTTTGGGGGTGTCTAGCGGGGGGTCTCCCTTCCTAGAGCCCCGAAATCGTGCCCTAGCAGCATACACATTAACAACTGGCTCAGGACTAGACCTGATAGGCCTGATGGGAGATAAAAGAAAATCTGGACGTTCCTTTTGATTGTAGTTGTCGACACTCTTTTTTACTCTGATAAGGCCATTGCTTTTCAGGATGTAGAGACAAGTGTGTGGCTAACTCAGCCATGTCTTCATCGTCTTCTGAGAAATCTTTTGGCTGTTCTCGCCTATGGCGCATTATGGTCGGCCCCTTCATGTCAACTGTCTCCTGCTACATCCATTTCTGGTCAAAGGTTGATTCTAATGGACCTGGGACTTTAAACTGACGACCAAGGGGTCTACCCACTAGGTCTGGAGCAGCTGTATCATGAGGCGGCAAGGAGGGGGGCAGGTCAGGGGGGTAGCGGGGTGTGGAAGTCGCGGGTTCTTGTCTATCCAACTGATTTCTAGGATTAATTGTTGACATTAAATTGGTGAATTTATTGGTAGAATCTGCCACAGATTTTTCTAATGCTTCTAGCCTTTGGCCCATCTGTTCCCTCTCAATTTCATCGGTAAAAGTCAGTTCGGCTTCTTCCCTTGGCCTAGCCCCTGTGGTTTTAACGACATCTGTTCTTTGTTTACTTTCTTTTTCTTGAGGTCCCTCTGTTTTGGCTTGCATATTTCCCCTGTCACTCTCATACTCTCGTGATTGTGAGCTTATATTCCCCTGCGCTATTTGTTCACTAGACATTGAAAACCAGGTCTCTATCTGTAAGCGCATATCTTTTAGAAAAGATCTCGGTAGGCTCAGTTCGGATATCAAAAACCTGTCTAGTTTTTGTGCAAGACGCCACACAAATTCATGGTTAAAACTATCCAACGATGGACCCATATACAAACGCATAAACAAGTCAACATCGGAGGTGGGGAAAAGAGGGGATTGGCTGGGGTCATTTATCAAAATATCCCACACATTAGACATCATTCCGATACATTGCTCTCGTTTGAGGAATTTCGTATTCAATAACATGACCAAAATCTGGGCTGCTATTCCAGCCGACATGTTGGTTGTAACGAGGGCAGAGGCTACTTGTCTAAAAATAGGATGTATATATTCGAGAGACAAGCGTGCCCAATCTGCAGGCCTTTTGTGATCAAACCGCTCGGCTAAATATACCCCAAAGTGCGAGGCAATAGCATGCTGGGTCATAAAAACATTAGAATTTGTAAACAAATGCATATCCACACGCACTGCGGGAATAATCTTAGGAGCCTCTGTGGGATCAACAAACATGGGGGCAAACTGCAAGGGATCAGCTGCTGCTTGTTGGGCCCTCGTTAGGCGTTCCTTCCACAGTTCCTCTTTGGAACCAAAGAAAGGTTTCATCTTGCCTTTTAGCAGACTCATTTTTGACAATTAGATAACCTTCAATCGTATATCAATAGTCATAAAATTCCACTTACCTGGTATTTAACTGGGTCTATTTATCATTGTCAGCTTTCCTATTTCTATAGGGTTTTCCTTAATTTTACTGTCTATCCTTTCATACAGGTAAATATAAACCAAGTAAAATTACACAATTAGAGAAGGCGATCAACCGGACGCCAGAATTATCACACTTCTACCTAATGCCCCGGTTCTCCACCATATTGATTGGCACTAATAGCTCGTTAAACTAATTAGTCCAAATCCGGGATCTTACATTAGGCGACCGAAGTCTTATCAAAAGTATGACAATTCTGAACACGGCCAAAAGCCTAATCTGTCAGAAATTCTTTCTTTTATTTATCTGTCTATATATACTGCTGATTTGGCATCAAATTCAATTTAGATATGTTTCAACTCAGTATGTAATTGTTGAGTCTGGTTTAATCTTTTGTGTTTTTCAGAAATTTTTCTAGTCTTTCCATTATAGGTCACTAGATTCTGATTGCAGTAATTAACTAGAATACTAGGAGAAATAAATTTCAAACCTTTAATCTATTTAAAATTCACACAATTGTCAAACATAGCATTAAAAGACATATGATTACACATACTAAACAAAAAGCAAATTCACATACCTTAACCAAATGTGCACATCATTCCTTGGTCATACACTTGTCGTATAACCTGACAAATCTATTCTAATGATTTAACTTTTATATCTACTATAATCTCTCTCTTCCAATTTGATAGCACAGCTCCTTCCAGCTGGCTGCTCTATACTCAATCTCTCTTTGGATCCCTCTCAATGCTCTCTCTCTCTTCTCTCTCTCTGTCTGACTAACCCCAGCCCCTTACCTTGATTATATACCCACTACCTGTTCCCCCCCCCTCTCAACTTCGTGCTAGAGGTAGGCCTGCAGGAGATATGCTTTCTCAATGTAGCTGCAGTTATGTAGGTTTGGGTCTGTTCTAAGTTTTACCCTCTGTGAATTACTGACCAAAGAATGTGTGCTTATACTCCAACAAGTTAACTAGTAATTCTACAACAATCAATTCAAATTCGTTATAGATTATCAGGTGTACATTAGTAAATCATCAAAAATCATTTTTCCCTGCATATGGGAGATATACATTAATATTACAGCAAAGCCCCTACAGTGGGGATGTGTACAATAATACATATATTAAGACAATAAAATACATTAATAAATGGGAGATGTCTGATATCTCATAAATCCTCACAAGTGTCATCTTCATCAAACTTCAAACATTAGGTACTATTACATATCTTATAATCCTCCTACTAATTATTACATAACTAATACATTCACATATATTATATACAAAAAGGACTATATACTACTGTATTTGCATTAATGAACTTTAAGACGAATCACTCAAACATTAAATAAGTGGCATAGTTGGGTCAATGGCAAGATGTCAAATAAATTCTAGATATTATTAGGTTCTGGAGGTCGTAGGAGGCACTTCCTGGCATCATACGATACTAACAACATGTAAGTACATTACTTCGGTGGATATCCATAGACACATGGGTGATCTGAAATTTAACATAATTTCTGGATCATTCAGAGATACAATGTATACTGCCCAATTATGTTAAAGCAATAATTTCAAGCTTCAGATTATGCTTTAAAATAAAACGCTAATATTTTTAAAAGTAAAAACTAAGTCCATTTTGGTCTTTCATTCCTTGATCATTCCTTGATCATTCCTTGAACATTACTTCGGTGGATATCCATAGACACATGGGTGATCTGAAATTTAACATAATTTCTGGATCATTCAGAGATACAATGTATACTGCCCAATTATGTTAAAGCAATAATATTTACAGATGATATCTCCACAACTTTAAAAAATACATCAAAATTATTTAAAATCACAATGATACTTTACTGCTAAATTATCCTCAAAAATGTGATTTGCACATAAAACTGTAAAATGATGCTAAAATCACAAAGACCTAACTTGTGGTGAATAAATATCCTTGATACAATTCTGTGAAAAAAAGATCAATTTTTGGTACTCTCTATAATAAAATGAAGGGTCTTAATTTGCAATCAAGAATATGCTGTCAAAAACAGAGGCAGTGGATTTTAATGAGGTGAGTACTGAATTTTTTTTAAAGGAATTGTATCCATGGTGCAGTTTTTTTCAACTCACGTATGCAATTTCCCCATCTCCTGCGTTTGTCATAACACCATGGGACAAAGTTGTTGTCTAGTGTGATGCAGTGGTAAAAGTTGCTACCCTTGTAAGAATATGGAAATTTACATGGCTGTCCCCCGGCCGTACCTCCTTTTGTGTAAATGACAGCTGGAAGATACAAAAATGAAGAAAACAAATATTTATCTTTCTGCATTAAACGGAGGAAGGGTGGATAAGGCCTTTCTGTCCTGTATTTCTGCACCTGATGGGCTAATTCGGCCGGGCAGGGAACATGGAAATGAGATGATGGGTGAAACAGCCATCCAACTTAGGCCCAACCTGGGAATTGAATCCAGGACCCAGTGGTTGGAATGCCAGAGCACTACCACTGAGCTAGGCCCCCACCCCTATGCATTGAACGGAAATCATCTTGTGGAGATGGTACCCAGACAGCTGTATTTTTTGACCATTTCATTTAAATTGGCCTTGAACCTTCAGCAGAGCTGGAAATGTTATAATAAATTAATATAATAGGTATAAGCAGCTTTGCTATTTTATCCATACCCTTTATATATATATATTAATATTACAGCAACTACTACATGTACATACAGCAAGAGTACAAGTCATTTACAAATACAGTAAGTGAATCTTGTAGGTCTTTATCAAGAAGCGTATTTTACCTTTTCTGTGCCGACAGTAACCCCACCGTGTTCCCCCCTGCACAGTGTAGCACCAGGCACCTTGGCTCTGTTGGCCAGTGCAAGTGCGGTGCTCCTTACCGTTGAAAGAGAATGGAAACCTGCAGTGTGTGTTTGTTGGTGAAGATTGAGCCTTAATTGGTCCGGTAGTGGTCACTGCAAGAGAAAATGAGCCAAATATACAGATAGGCATAAGTACAATTAACAAAATAATTTTGAACACAGACTGAGCCAGTCTTGCATTTGTTATTAGTTGTGCGAGCACACCTTTTCATTTTTTTTCACTTGAGGGAGCAGAATTTTGGATCCTATGGAGGCACTTCCAATATCAGCCCTAAGTAACCATCCTTCCTACTGGTAGGTGCTCCAAAGAACCAAAGAAGGTTCTGGATTTGTCAAGATTAGGAACATTCTTTGAAGTTTGTTTCCTTCTTAAAGTTTTGATCAACCCAGAAATGCCATTGTCATCGCAATTGATCAAATTAAGTTGTTTTTAATATTTTGTCTAAAGGAAGATCGCATTTGCTATTAGTCGAGTCAGCAAACGATTTTGATCCTACAGTGGCACTTCTAATTTCAGCCCAAGTAAAGCATGTACTATTGATAAGGCATCTTTACAGTTACACAGCTCAGTTCAGTCTACTGGCACCTGGCAGATACTGCAGTAGCGGTTGCTTAAGATTGGTTTAATAACAACTTCACACTTTTGCAGCAAATCAGTGTGGCTGGGTGTGCCATAGGGTAATTACAATTTATTTGAAAGCTAAGCAATGCCTTTGACCTTCAAACTTTTATTGAACACTCCTCAGTTTGTTTTTGATAATTAAAAGATGCTAGTCCACTGATAATAATTATAAAAATAATTATTCTATAGGAAACTAAATATTTTGAATTAATTTCATATATATTGAATAAATAATTTAATAGATTTACAATTTATAGAATTATACTTGAATATAATAGGTGAATGAAAATGTGTATAACTAAAACAAATTATTAAAAAATATTTATGTAACATTTATATATAAATATTTAGCTGATGTCTGCAATTAATTGGCTGCCAGAGGTTGCTTGTGGTTAGGTCCTCTTTTGAGACCGATCCCCTTATGAGACGGTCATCAGCCTGCAGAAGGGTAGGTAGATAGATAGATAGATAGATAGATAGATAGATAGTTTATTTTCATCGAAATTTAAACATACATGGTTATTAAGACATTTCATTATGACACAAATATAACAAGAGCAGTACTGTTGTAGTAAATGTATTCACCATAAGCAGAAAAAGCCAAGGTTCATTGCCTTTACAGAATTTGGTTTGAAATAATTTAGACCATATTCTATATATTCTGTAAAGAAGTAACCTTGGCTTTTTTTGGTCACCAAATACATTTACCTACTACTATAATTCTAATTTGTTATTTTCGTCACAGCTAACTTGGTCATTAAATGTTACTTAGACTGATGGATTGGTCCTTGGTGATTGTTTTCTATGAAAAAATGTTTTAGTTAAAAAAGAATAGTTAGGTATTTCTCGTCTTATTATTATGTTTTTTTTTTGTACCAGATGATGTCCAGATCTCAATCTATAGAACGCCTTATACTAAGATATCTGACTGATTTAAGAATAATACTAAAATCAGATTAATTTTAAAATTCTGAGGACATGCCTGGTGAAGTTTTGTTATCACGTTTCGTGTATGCTCTCCTACTTGGGGAAGAGAACTATATGACCATAGTTTTTAACCCTAAGCAAACCAGTTTCGAAGAGGGTTATTGTTATCACCAATGTCCGTCAAGCAGAACTCTGACACTACTGCACCTACATGCTTTGTCATAATATGTCTAAAATAGTGTAGTGGTGCCTTTTGGGGGTCTCATGGCCGTTAATACAAGATCATTTCCTAACAAGGGAAAATTCTTACGTTTTCAAACCTGCATAACAAAGACTCTATTTACCCAACATGACTATAGTTTTGTAAATAATATATCTAAGCTAAAGTATTTTCACTTTGCAGACCTAATTTTGTCATTTGTTTTTATTCTATTTTTATAATAATGGAAAACCTGAAAAAAAATGCTAAAAATGTTGTTAAATTGTGCTTCTGGAGCAGAACTTTAATGTGCTTGCTCAAACTTATTTTATATAGTTTTACTCTGTATATTTTATTTGTACCTTTTAATAGTCACATTGACATATCTCAGTTGTGTATTACAATATTTAGAGAAAAATGAAAAATATTGAATTTTCCGGAGCAGAACTCACTACTGCACACAATTGCATACAAAAAAGAGATACCTTTTTTAGAGCTTCTAGGCCACTAATGACATGTAATTTTATTTGCAAAGGGGGGAAAATACGAAAATTTGGCACTCTTTGAAAACCCCCAATTCACCTAATCCAATTATTTTTCTAGAGGTAAGTTAGTAAGGAAAATAGCCAAATATATCCCATGACTCACACAAAGAGCAATGAAGAATATCATATACCCAAATATTTGGATGAAAATCGCACACTGATATACTGTAGTGGAGCACTATGATTAGTGTACCTGAATTTTAGGTCGCGATTGGTCACAATTCACACTATTCCAAAAAATTATCTTTTTTATATGAAGTTAATTACCACAAATATTATCGTCGACCATCATCGCCAACAAAAAATAATTAATTTAATGGCCTCTCGATCAATAAGACGTCTGGAATGTTCGAAATAATGACGCGCAAAACATCGGACAAGAGTTGCAACGCTAGAAACGGAACCATTGGAAGATCATAGTGTGGAGGGTACTATCGACAGTGGGCTATTATCGACACCCCTACCAGTTAATAGGTAATTGAATTGAAAATAATTTATTTGGCAATTAAACAAGAATACAGCATGATATTTGTTACTTTTTTTGGCATGATAAATTTAAAATTATTACATATTCTATTAGTGTTAAATTTGCCAGGAGACCCCAAAGAACCTCAGTGGGTGGTGTTAGGGGCCACCTTAAATTGATGCAATATTAATATTAGAATTCTAGAAAAAAAATTAATAAAAAATTAAATAAATAATAATAGTGTAAGTTAGTAAAAAAAAATATAGAAAGGAGAGAGTAATAATAATAATGAAAATAATAATGATATTAATATATGACAAACGATTTAGCATTACAGGTGAAATTTCTATTATAAGAAAAATAATAAGACAAATACACATATTTACATTAGAATGAATAATAATGGCTGATGAATGATGATGGACTGTGGACTTGATTTAAGAAGGCTATTGGTTTGTTTCTTGGCTACATGCATAGCAATTTGATCATATGATCATGCAATTCATAATGCAGCACTCATTATCTATGAAATTTTCATTTGTATAAAATTCACCACGTGATTACATGTATATTTTACAGTTGTAATATCTTTAGTCCTTGTCAGATGACAGCATTATTTAGAAATGCCTTAAATTGTATTTTTATGTTAGAAATGGACTTAGCAACCTCAAATTAGCTGAAAAAGTGGTGTCACAATAGTTTCTATGACTAAAAGCAGGAATTATGACTTGGCCGCGTAATCCAATATGGCCACCAGCAGCCATCTTGTAATTAGTGATATCTTGTGTGTTTTTGAATAAATTGTTATTCTATGACCCCAAGGAACTTCTATGCCAAAAGGGACCTTTGCATCATGACTTGAAGTCATAGGGCGACATTTTTCACCTAACCTGTCCACTATGCTGTGCAAGTTTGCAAAATATTTACCATCACATGGGTCTTCAGGATAATCTGAAATAAGAAACAAAAAAACTTCAAATTATTAAAATTACCAAAACACTGAGTAAAATCAATACTCAAAGTCTAAATTACATCTACAATGAACGCATCTGCAAGTTGACATTAAATCATGAAGGAATACCATCTGTTGCGTACCCGCAAAAGACTGTCGATACCCAGACAAAGGACTAATAGATTTGGCAACAGTTTTGTACAACTATGTAACATCAAAACAGTTGGTTCCATGAATTAATGTAATTAAGATGTGTATATGTAAACTGTTAAGCAATGCTATTGTACCAACAAGAGTATCTACATTGACTAAATAAAGTATATCTTATCTTATCTTATCTTATCTTTTCATAAATGAACTAATCAGAAAATTGTGTGTCTATATACAATATTTCACCAATAAAGCAATTCTTCTTACAGCAGCAAATGTTATTTAAATATGAATCTTTTCTTTCCATATATATAGTAACATTAATGAGAGGAATAATTTTGGTACATTTGAGGAACATCGATGTATCTAAAGTTGATTCAGCCTATTCCATGGCAACCTGGGGTGGCATTTGATATAATTGGAAACTAATCTCATAAACTTGAAATTTAAACACCAGAGGATGTTATTTGAGTCCAGCACTCTCAATTGGATAGGAATCCTGGATTCACATGATGTCCTCTCGATCCAAGGTTTACCTTCTAAGTCTATGAGATTAGTTTCTAAGTCTATGAAACTGGATGTAAACACGCTGTTAGCTTCAAACAGAAAGCCGAACACAATGTTTATTCAATGTCAACAATATCAGACCAATGTCCAGCAAATGTATTAACTGAAATTAAGCATATATTACCAGTTCTCTTCACATGTATGGTGCCTTTTTCAGCTGAAATTCTCCCCGAATTTGGGTAGTGGAGTATCTCACAAGTTGAGCCCCTGCAATGGAATAAAAACAACAGATAATAAATATACAGTTCAGATAATTTTTGTAGCAAGCCATTTATTTGATGGGTGTTTAGCTAATCATAATATCATTATTAGGAAATTAACATGCATATTGTGATGAGCCCTGCTGCAGGAAATTATCATCCTGCGCCCGAAGTAGATACATAAATCCTAACCACGATTGATTGTGATATAATTGAAATGGACAACAAATGCCAATTGATGAGCTAGATGACATTACAGTTTCTTAGTTTCTCCAATATTATAAATAGGCCTATTCCCTTGCTATCATCAGGTGAAAAAAAATGTGGAAAAGCTTAATGCCAATGTTAATCCAACAGGGATTATCAGCCATCACTATGAACAAATATGATGAAGTACTTAAAGCGAATCAGTGTTAGGAGCAAAATTAGAAGATAATGAAGGGTCACAAGTTTCAGTAATTCATCTACAAATGGTCAGCGAGATAAACATATTGAGCTAAACCAGCAAATGATGCAGATTTGAGTTGTGAAAGCTTAAAAATATAGATCAAGCAGATAGCCATTTGAGTTGCTTTCACACAAAACTAAGGAGAGTTATTTCATATAATTAATGTTTGATATAAAAATATTGATCTGATGTAGCTCAAACAAATACTTTTGGTTAATAAGGAGTTTTTTGTTGTAATAACCTTAAATGCTCCATTATCAAATCTTGACTTTTAGCTTCAAAATATCAACTTGAAACAAGTATTAATTTTTTAACCCTCAGCGAATGAAGGTGGGCAGGCATGCGTGATGCTTTCATTTCCGAAGCAGAACTCATACACTTATGAAAGTACCCTAATGAAATTTCATACAGTAATACTCTGTATGGCCTAGTTGTGCCTTTTGATGTCAAGTTGCCCACTACTGCTCCTACATTCCGAAAACTTAGCCATGATATGTCTAAAATTGTGTAGTTGTGCCTTTCGATGGTATCATTGCCATAAAAAATATGTAATTTGCATGAAATAAGGTGAAAATGTGAAAAAATTTGAAGTTGCCCTCCCAGTCAAGAATATGACCTCACAGTGAGCTCACTGTTAGGTCACAGAACCTTCATGGAAAGCTCACCTGGTGAGGTCTCTGTGAGCTAAAAGTGCTTCCTCACAGTTTATTCTGTGAACTCTTTGAGGCCACAGTATGACCTCTCTGTGAGCTAACTGTGAGCTCAATGAACTAAAACAAAAAACTCTAAGAACACCCTTCATGATTCATGATTGCCCCAAGCTGGATTTCAACCTACAACCTATCTACCAGTCCTATTTAGCTAACCTAAGCCTAACAGTCCTACACCCTAACTACTACACCAGCCAGTTACATCTAAACTAGGTAGCCTAGTCTTTTTATAATTAAATAAAATTAATAAGTTGGAATAGTAAAGTCACATTTATCAAATCCTGCATTACAATGTAATTCATATATATATATATATATATATATATATATATATATATATATATATATATATATATATATATATATATATATATATATATATTGCTGGATTGGTGCAGTGGAACACTCTGGATGTCTTGCTGGATACTGCATCAATCATTAAGTGATGACATTTACATTGGTAATCAGATATTTTAAAATGTTCTAAAAGTAAAAGAAGTGAGAATTGAATTACCCTCACAGAAAGCAGGCACGCTAACCATTACACCACGGATGCCACTGCTCATGGTGTTTATTTGAAAGGATCACAATAAGGCAGCAGTTCAATTTATAGTTTCTGTTATTAGCTGGCCTGTAATCAATGGGCTTGCGACGTCATCTGTGGTGGGTCATACAACTGACCTCACAGTTAGCTCACACTGAACTCACAGTAGTGAGATCACCACATAACCTTATCATGATTTCCCTGTGATGTTCTTGTGTGACATCACATGATGAGTGTCTGGTGAGGTCACAGTGACCATGACATGAGGTCACTTCTTGACTGAGCTAGGTGCTTCCCATTGGTTTGGAATTTGTTTAAAATTATCAACTATGATTGTCTTGGATTGACAAGAATAACATACAAAATAATGTCTAGTCGCTGAACTACATAAATTTAATAAAGAGGTCTTTGAACAATGTTGATGATGCTTTTGTACTATGTGGCCATTTGATGAGGGTTTGCTGCAGCACAGCCTATGTTTGAGTGAGTAGAATTAAAGTATTTCACGCTGACTAGTGCCATTGTGATGTAATGGTGATCATGCTGGTTTTGGAAATATGCAGTTGAAGTGTTATGATTAATCATGATGCATGTGGTGGAGTTCATTTCTGCTTTGGTCATTTAGGAAAACCACACGAGTCTCTGATCTGCTTTGACAGATCAGACGTAGGTGCGAGTCTGATCTGCCAAAACAGATCTAGGACGAGTGTGATTTACTTTTCCCTAATTAATTTCAGCCATTTGGATTTTAAATTTTTTTAAATCGGATACAAATTTGAGGGAGGGAGTTATCGACTAAAACTTACACAAAGCCAAGCTATACTTTGAATGCGATTATTTGAAATCAGTTAATAATGGTCCGATTTTCACAATAAAATTTTTATTGTGTAGCTAAATTCATCTACATTTAAAATATTAGGTTGGTTTTTATCTGTCACCTCATCTTTTTCGTCCTTATTTGGAAACATCAACGTCTTGAGTTGCCTATTTTGGGCATTTCAGAAACGTCATTATTGAAGTCTGTGAAATATAAGAAAATTGTAGTAAATAACTAATTCAAATCCTTGAAATATGTCTACATCAAAACACGTTTCCTTTACATAAGTAACATGAAAATAGATGATAGAGACAGTATTAAATTTGCTCTACATATTTTTAAACACAAACACCTGGCAACAGTGTCTGTTCTATTGATATTTGTTAAAAATGCATATGTTTGAAGGTCAGTGAGTCAATATTTTATTACTGTTTGTGCATGTGCCAAGATTTTCGGCAATTGCAATATAGTTATAATATATCTTATATGCGGTGTAACTCTGTGACATATTGGCAAATCCATTGATAATTTGTGAAATTAATGTACTTTCAGATCCATAAGGCTATTTCTTCTGGTTGCCATAGAAACATTGTCATTTTAATCTCATGACTTTAAGTACACTGAGGTCTTACCTATCTGTGAAACTTTGAAATGTAAAAAATCTTACGTGACAGACTAGGTTAATTTCCTGCAGGATGCTTAAGACAAACAATTTAGCTGTACGTATAATGTTCAACTCTCTAAATACCATATTTGATTCAAGTGAATGAACTACGAAGTCATTATCATTAAATGCAATATATTATATCTACTGAGGCTATCTTTTACATCAAGCTGTCTAACCTGTTAGTCAAAAATGGCTGTCATTCATAAAATTTTGATGGCATGATGTTTGGCATTTCCTTAATAACATTATCAAGATTGTACAGGTACTTCTGTATTAGGGCTACCTCGAAATGAAGACCATTAAATTTGCACCAAGGGTGGTCATAATGGCGAGGATCCACTGTATTAAAATGTGCAATTACTTAAATAATCCAGCACAACTAGGCATATAAGGTAAAATATTTATTGTTTCAAACAATTGGTTTATATTTATACTATTGTGAAATACTGTTTTTGTGTTACAAAAACATTTTTTGGCTTGGCTTTTGATTTACTATCAACTACAACTTTTTCTAAGAATGGAAACATCCACAGTATGAAGATTATAAAGGGGCACATTTTCTAACCATACCTTACCCAATGACCTCCGCTGGTCATTAATGCTAAACCTATGAATAAATGAATGGATTTTTACCGACATCTAAAGGTATTTAAAGGTCAAAAACCTATAATCAGATTATGTCAACGTTAGACCAATGTTAGGCCGACAATACACAACCAGATTTTTTTTTTGTATCAGAATCCCAATCCATAACATATCCTATAATAGCAGAACTCATAGAGATATAGATACTTAATATGATTGGTTTTACGAAAGATCTTCTGAGCCTTGTGAAGATTGCCAGTGACATCACTGATGTTTGTGTACATTTAAGCTGTGGCCAGATCACTGATCTTCACATCCTTGAAAATGGCTTAAATAATCTAACTATGGCACATTTGTCTTCCTTGAATAAAATGAAGCAACTTTGAATGGAGGACCATATATCAAAAGCAACTGGTTTTATTGTACCAAAGTATTTATTAAATCTTAACAGTTCCCCCCTCAAACATCAATGGACTCATCCATGTTAGTGTGATTTCTGGGAAATTGGCATGGTTCATTTTGGTCTTGGGGGTGAAAGCTAAAATGCCTAGCAACTGAACATAAGCTTAATATCTACTTACATTATTTCATTCCTATGAAAACTAATGTGATCTGAATGGTAACTATGGTGCTTTGGCTGTTAAAAAAAATCCATCAGGAATTTGTGCTAGTGATGCCAGTTGAGTGACACAGCCACACTCTGACCTATACAATTAATGAAACTTGCCACATAAACTGTTCTCACTCTTTCTTAAATGAAACAGTGTAATTACACAAATTGGATTTGTCAATTGCTCTTTATGTTTCTGATAGCATTTAAAACTGTACACTGTAATTAATTTCAAGTATTTACAAATAGGCCAATGTTGAAATGAAATTATTTCTCAAACTGTTTTAAACAGCAGATATGCAGTTAAAAAATGCTACACTGAACCCTGTCCATTGTGTATGTTAATGTGAAGAAATGAAACATGATTATTTATTTTTTTTAATTTGGATATGAATTATTCTATTAGATTTGCAATACATGTCACACTTTTCTGAAAGACTGTAAATTACGAAATACTTAAAGTATTTAGGTATATTAAAAAAGAACTATAAAAAAATTCTATGCAACTTAATAGCAAGAAAGTTTGAAATATATATCAATATATATGACAAGCAAAGGTCTCTTTTTATTATTACTAATACTCTAGATGGTGCAAGTGGTCGATTTGCAGACAGTTGTGGGTAGCTAGGCAACAGTAGTGAAGATCTATGGAAAAGTACATTTTATAGCACATTCGGCAATAAATACAAAGACATAAATTTATATGAACTATACTAATTGATTGTAATATTTTGACATGATACCTTGTCAGTATCTGTTACCTGCAACTAATACCCCTTAGTCTGTACAAAATAGTTCAATTCTTTTTTTTTTTTTTTGAATTCTGTCCACTGATTTCAAAATGTCATATCTTCGTAAATAATAATTCGATTTTCAGTCTGTATTCACTCACATGTAGTATAAATTATGTGTTTTATGATAAGAAAACAACGTTGATATCTCTCCAGAAGAGAATTTTTATTTTAGGTTATATGCCTTGAAGTCCATAAAATTTGGATGTCCGCGCCCCTACCTTCGTGTACTGAAATTCTCATTGTGATCTACATACCATAAATCTCTTTTTTCTTCAATAACAATAAAATATGTATGGTTTGCAAATATTTATGAGCAGAAATATGTGTCCTCACTGTTTGAAAAAAATTGACAACTCCGTTTACGGTTATATTATTAATACCAGAAAGTGCTAAGATCATTGGAATGTTTCATGAGACAGAAATAAATGTTTCTGGATTTATTTATCTGTTAGATAAAGCAGTTACAAATATTTGATTAGGCAAGGGGAATAAAAAAAAATTACCACTTTGTTTACTGGTTTTCTGTCTACAAGTTTCAAGTATCAATATATATCACCCATTTCTCATCTGCTTCATTGATTGGCAATAGAAAAGACGTTAAATTACAACTTCGTAAGTTATTTTATAGTTTGGGTATATAACTAATTCTATGTTTTTTACAAAATTTTAGGATTAAATAAATTAATCATCATTTAAAAAATTTAAATAAAATTTATAAATGTATGTTGAGATGAGAAAACATAAAATAAATGACACCACAATGACAATGATGATGAACATGCCAATTAAAGACATGAAGATCCCACAATAACCTGTATACCACATAGAAAAGCCATGTGGTATAGCCTATGTGGTATACATATCTATACTACATGGTTTACCTTACAAGGATGGGAAATGTATACCACATACTTCTATGTATGGTAGGCCATTGACAGAACATCACTATTTACAGATAAGCACTTTGCCGCTTTAACTAGAGCTGTCGGAATCAAATAATGAAAACCATTACAGATATAGATTTTCATACCCCATGAAAATGCATTGAACATAAGCAATTTCCACAAATTGGCTTCAGAATTCACTCGTGACTAACGCCACTCGTGAATCCTGGCCACTCTGTCTACTCGTGGGAAATATAAAAATATACCACATAACCATTGGGTCTTATTATAATAATTACTGTCGATCACGCCAGCTTAATCTAGATTTATAATGATAATTTATGATATTAAGCCATACTTCTACTTTCATCATCATTATTAGTGAATACTTCCATCTTTACACTCATTAAGACTCATATTCAGGTAGGTAACTATTGTACCTACATTTATTTTGTTTATTAATTTAAAAGGTGGTACACACAATAAAAATGCACATACTGTGCATTAAGATCAAAATATTATTGCAATAATCAATAACCAGCACAATTTCTATTAAATTTTATAATTAATGAAAACATAGCAATGATTTCGAAATTGATGCATTTCACAGAATCAACAAAGCACACTTAACCATTGAAATCATTCAAATCACTAATCTGGGTTGAAATCCGTCGTTCCGCAACTGGTATCATGCTGTTTAAGGTCCGTATTGCAGCGACCTCTCATGGGACAGATAAGAACTAAAAAATATCTGGCAAGCCGAATTTGGATAATTTTATAGGATCTATTTCTTATTTTTTCGCTCAGACACCTATTTTGGGGGATATTTTGACTATTTGGATATTGGCATGCAGTCTTTCGGCAGTAGCAACTCCAGGACCATTCCTGGGTGTGCTTTTTTTGATTTGTACAAAGACCAGATCTTTTATTTATTGATTTCATTCCACCTTTGTAATGTTTATGTGGTTTTCTGTGTGATTTTGGTCTCTGTAATATATATATGATTATATTATTACTTTATTATAACTGACTTTATAAAAGTGGATATAACTTAATTAGTAACATTTTTGCTGTGTCCAAAGAACATAAATATGAATTTGACAAATTGGCCTGTTAGGCTGGGCAATGTTCATCTCTGCATGTCACTTAAATTAAAAACTGTTGAGTTGAGAGTTGTCTGTTATATCAGAAGTATAATTAGTGATATAGAAAAATCCTACTTTTCATTACCATATAACTTTACCCTGGAATTTATCTTTTGAACACATCGTGTGCATTTTCTGTCGTGAAGAGAGCACAAAATTTGCTTGAAAAGAGCGCAAATTCCTGGCCCATAAGACGCAACCAGAATGTCCCTTTTATGATTTAATTTGAAACAGCTATATGACCACTGTGTTTTTTTAGCACAATTTGATCAAAATCTGTCACTACACTTCTACTGTCTCTGACCGCGAGGGTCCCTGGAATCTCATTTAGAGTGACTCACCAAATTCTCACACAACTAACCCAGCCACTATTGACCTATGGTCCTCGATTCAAAGTTGCTCAATATTATAAAAGAGATAAAATCCCACTAGAATTAGGATATTATACAGTACACGTCAGTTTCGGTAGACTGCGAGCATAATAATTGCCTGTTTGCCCTGTTTGACAGTTAGTGCTTGCTTCTTTGACTCACTTGTGTTGGAATAAAGCCCCAACCCCAAAGTAAAAAAATTAAAAAAAAACAAAAACCTACTGTTTATTAAAACAAATGTTGCTTGCACGCCACAATTGCAACAAATTATTTTTTTATAATATTTGAACTAACAGTTGCAACAAGCTAAATTGAAGCTCTTTCATGTTTTGAATGAGTCAATCTGAATTACCAAAGACTTAAGGGGCATCAAAAATGGGCTATACTTGCTCACTTGTGGCTCTGTTAATCAGGTATGAATTCTTTTGACGAACGTACGTGAGGCAGCCGTAGATCGCTCAGCGGACGTCCATCAACTGCTCGCTGGACACTCGTAGATCGCCCATGTGAGTGGTTCAAGAGTGAATGAGGCCAGGGCTACAGATGGGCCACGGGTGAGCAAGGATAAGGATGGTCAAGGATGGGCAAGGGTGGCTACGGATGGCTACGGATGGCTACGGATGGCTACGGATGGCTACGGATGGCTACGGATGGCTACGGATGGCCACGTATGTACGTAGAGCATATGTAGAACGAATTAGCATGAGTATAAATAAACGCTCGGTGAGTAAATCACGTATGGACAAGGATGAGCAAGAGTAAAAAAAAATTTCATCCATCGTCATACATAGGTCTTATCCGTGACAGTGTGAACGCCCCTTTACAGAACTCCAAACTCAGAATCATTTACTTCCTATTTACATTGATGCAGCTCTTACATGATTTAGAAATCATTTTTTCTTTGGTTTATGAACCCAAAAAGGAAAGTTCTCCTCACTCGCGTTTTTGCTCAGAATCAGATATAACAAAGATTTGTCTTTTTTAAATTCATTGTAGATGTAATATGAGGGGACGCCTCCAAGACATGGTGTGTCACTGCAGAGGTGTCCCGTGGACTTAGTAAACCAAATTAATATATATGAGGAAATATGGTAGCACAGAGCTATAAAAACATGATACAAGCCCCAAAAAACCCTCACATGTATTATTATGATATTATTACACTGTAGGTGGGATGACTGGGTAGTTCAGATGAATTCACATGCTTTGCATATTGTAGCATTTTCTAACCATTCTGGTTTAGGACCTGAGCATATCCATGAAATACCCAGCAATCCCACCAAAGGATTTTGAGGTTTGAGATATGTTAAACAAATTATCCTGCAGACTTACATTTGATTAAGTGCATCCTAGACTCAAAAATCCAAAATTTCACTAAGTGCATGCTATGAGCCAAACTGTCTAAAATATGAATTTTGTCTTGATTAATGTAGTGCCTTGCTGCAGATATATAGCATACTTGTATTATAAGAATGAATATCGGAATAATGTTTTTTTTTTTCATAATTTGAAAATAAACTTTAGTTCTTGCAATGCACATAGGTCAATTTTAAGAAGGAATTATGATTTAAAAATAGGTTTAGTATGTGTTTTATACCTAGCATTGACAATTACAAATTAATTGATTATTAAATGATTAGAAGAGACATCGCCATAATTTACATGTTGAATCCTGTTATTTGCTGACACTGGATACCCCAAGCTAATATACCATAACTAATATGTGGAACAATCAAAGTGTTATATAGAGTTTGAAGGACTATGGAGCAGAATTAATAAATTAAGTTTGTCATTGTCGTTCAGCTTCCAAGACAATGAAATCTGCTGGAATTATTGATATTGTTTCACCAAAAAAATGTGTAAACAATTTGCGTGATGAACAAGTTGAAAAATTTAAACATTAGCTGAAAAGCTATTATCCGACATCTAAAAAAAATTATTTATAAAAACAAATAAAAACAGTTAAGGGAAAATTAATTAGAAAGGTATTTGCATAAGCTTGCGGGACACATTACTAACCTCATGTTGAATCCGAAACATTTGCTTTCGGCTGAGCAAATTTTTGCACACTCAACCGTCCTGTTCACCGTTCCTGTTTTGGAGGCAGAGCTGGAAACCACGGCTTTGTCTTTCGTCACAGAAAACTTTATTTGCAGAATTGTTGCAAAAATGCAGGAGATTGAATAACAAAATAAGTAGAGGATGATCAAAAGGTGAACTTTCCCCATCACTAGTCTTGTTGGTAATGAACAATAGTGTATGTTTGTGCAAGATAAAAGCTGAATGTCACTCAGGTCTCATTAACTTGACATTTAAAGTTATTAATTTTTAAGGTATGTAAAACTAACAATAAATATAAGTCCACCTTTAAAACACGAATTTCCTGTTGTGACATATAGGCCGACAGCTAATCAATTCCTCGATGGCTTTGTACTACATAATTAAAGGGAATATTAGGCAGTCAAAATGTTTACCAAACTTATAAAGGATTCAATTTAACCTGTTACACATTTCTAATAGATATTACTGTATTGAATTATTATCATTGTAATAATTACGTAGAATCACTCTTCAATTTTCTCTTGATTCCAAAGGGGCGTTCACACTGTCACGTACAAGAGTTATGTATGACCACGTATGAAAATACTTTTTCACTCTGGTTCATCCTTGGCTATATGTGATTCACTCGCCAAGAGGTTTTATGTATACTCGCGCTAATTCGTAGATCACCCCTGGTTGCGCTTGACCACTCACAGACATACGTGAAGAGAGGAAAATTGTTTAAACATGTTTCAATTTCAGCGGACGTTCTACGAGTAAATTGTTTATTTTAGTTACGTAATATGCTCAGGGGTCAGTAGGCGTTCTACGTACATTCTGCATACATTCTGCATACATTCTACGTACATTCTACGTACATTCTACGTAAATTCTATGTACATTCTCGTTTGTGGCCCTACGTGGCCAATGTCCATACGTATATACTCGCCACTCACTCGCACGGGTGATCTACGAGCGATCTATGAGCGATCTACGAGCGATCTACGAGCGAGCTACGAGCGAGCTACGAGCAATCTACGAGCGAGCTACGAGCGAGCTACGAGCGATCTGCGAGGGCGGGGGCCTAGCTTAGAGGTAGCGCTCTGGACTTCCAACCGCTGGGTCCCGGATTCGATTGCCAGTCGAGCCTAAGTTGGATGGCTGTTTCCTCCTTCGTTTCATTGCCATGGTCTCTGCCTGTCCTAATTAGCCCAAATGGTGCAGAAATACAGGAAGTAAAGCCCTAATCACACACTCACACATAACGAGTGATCTACGAGCGATTGTATGAGCGATCTACGAGTGCCTCATCGATGCCTCATCGATGCCTCATCGATGCCTCATCGATGCCTCATCGATGCCTCATCGATGCCTCATCGATGCCTCATCGATGCCTCATCGATGCCTCATCGATGCCTCATCGATGCCTCATCGATGCCTCATGACAGACGTTTGGCAAGCGTTTTATGGACATCCGGCGAGCATTTTATGGATGTCTGGCGAGTTTTTTACGGATGTCTGGCGAGCGATCTATGATTAGTTCCGAACGATTGTAGAAAGAAGTCATACGTGATTAACAGAGACACTATTTAGCACGTATGGCCAATTATTGATGTACTGTCATACGTAGGTCTTATACAAGATAGTGTGAACGCCCCTTAAGAGGATGATGTCACAGTTTTCTTCTGTGTTTGCAGCTTCATTTGCTAAAGAAAAAAGCAATGCTCAAGCCAAACAAGACAATATTGTGAAAGCATTATGACATTATTAAGATAGTTAAGCAGTGAACAGTTTGCTTGACTAAATCAATTAATGTTTGCTGTTTCTGTTCAGCAACAGTGTCTCAGGTGGCCCAAAATAAGTGCAAAAAAAGGTATCTTTGGCTTTTATCATGTAAAATACATAGTAAACTGTGACCTCACACTCCAGTTGATGTCACACCTTCTGCTTAGCATCTCAGTTTACAGAATTGACCAATCAGTGGCTGCAAAACCCTCATGATGTCATGGATGAAAAGAGAAATGTAAAAGGTGACTACATAATTATTACAACGATCATAATTAGTCAGCTCTCAACTTGCACATTTATGTTCATTGTTTTTATTGTTTATTGAATTGTTTAGGAATAAAGATACTCTTTCCAAAGGCTTAATGACATGCCGCTTTAGGGAAGAGTATACAGTTACAAATGTAATGTATAAAAAGGAAATTTGCATACAATTTTTAGGCCTATTAAATTTGCATGAGTAACAATTTGGTATATCGTATTCTTCAATATATAATTAAAACCGTGGAAGATGTGTGTTAATTTTTTCTTTAAAAATACTTGGCATATTGTTTACTGTGTCTGGTAAATTCATGTCTCACAGCAGGTAGCTTTATATTGTTGATATGTCTGGTTACATATCTGTGGGTTCTATTTTCTAGATTCGTTTTCATTTCATATGTGAAGTAATGAGGTAACAATAAAATTGGCATGGGTTCATTTTGGTCTTATATAAGGGGTGAACGCTTGTGAAGATTTTCAACAAATATCTGTTGGAGACCCATCATGTAAAATGCCTAGCAACTCAACAAAAGCTAATATCTACTTAAATTATTTCAAGTGAAACAGTGTAATTACACAAATTGGATTTATCAATTGCTCTTTATGTTTCTGACAGCTGATTGCATTTGAAACTGTACACTGTAATTCATTATAAGTAATTACATATAGGCCAATGTTGAAATAAAAATGTTCTCAAACTATTTTAAACTCCAGATATGCAGTTCAAAAATGCTACACTCACTGAACCTGTCAATTATGTATGTTAATGTGAAAAAATTAAACATGATTATATATTTTTTAATTTGGATCTGAATTATTCTATAGATTTGCAAAACATGTCAAATTTTTCTCAAAGACTGTTTTTTTTGGCTGCAAATTACAGAATACTAAAAGTATTTAGGGTATATAAAAAAAAGAACACAAACAAATTCTAATGCTACTTAATAGCAGGAAAGTTTGAAATATATATATATATTTTTTTTCATAGTATGACTAACAAACAAAGGTCTTGTTTTATAATTACTATTACTATAGATGGTGCAAGTGGTTGATTTGCACACAGTTGTGGATAGCCAGGCAAGAGTAGCAAGGATCTATGGAAAAGTACATTTTATAGCACGTTCGGCAATAAATACAAAGACATAAATTTATATGAACTATACTAATTGATTGTAACATTTTGACATGATACCTTGTCAGTATCTGTTACTTGCAACTAATACACTTTAGTCTGTAAAAAAAAACAGATCAATTCAATATATATTTTTTTGCATGTCTAGACTACGTTAACCAATCCTGATAAAGTTCTCTTAAAGCCTTTGAAAAATTCATGTATATATTTATAGGCTTTTGTTTTTATCCACATCTAAAACAATTCTATCAAACAGTTCAAGAGTAGCAAATTCTGTTGAGTGTAAGGTACGAAATCCATATTGGCTGGTATGAAATGATTTTGAAGTAGTAAAGTAATGATAGATTTGGTATGGAAATGTCAGAGGTACCGACAAAGTTCAACTCAACTTGTTAATAGTTATGAATGTCAGGTGCAGGGATGCAATTCTGTACTAGAATGAAATATGGTTAAGTACACCATCTTTCAAAATTATGAGACCACTTTAGCATATCCATACAGCATTTGGTCAAAATGGTCCTATATAGATACATTTTTTTAAAGTAAGAAACTGCACCTTTGTATTGTTTCATTCCAATGATAAATCATCAATCCCATTAATTTTTTTTAACAAAGATCGTATTACTTGGTGAATGATCATGCGACATGTAGCATGTAAGAGCAAGGAATTGAGCTCCTGGGATTACACCATATTTATTCTGGGGAATATGACATGTTATTATCCTGAAAATCTATGTAGAGCTGCATAAAGACCCAGGGAAGACGTTGAGAACACTTTTGGTTACTAGAAACTAATGAAAATTGTAAAATTCGACTTTTGAAATATAACATATTTCATACATTAAACTGTATTTTGCCATGCTTGACTGATAACCATTGCTGTTACCTGAATGCACACACATCTCAAAGCATTGTCACATATCACAGATTATCATTCAAAGAAACTCCACAGAGACACATGGAACACCTACTAGACAAAACTGAGAATGCAGACTACAACACTGGGTGGTCTAGTGGTAAGACGCTCGCCTGCTCCTCTGAAGGACCCGGGTTCAATCCCGCTCTCGGGCACCCTTCATGAACTATATCCCAATTGGATGTCGTTCGAATGAGACATTAAATTGGCAGTCCCTTGAACTTAGTGTCTATGCTGAGGCAGGCAAAGGATCCTACCCATGGAGTAAATGTGTAACATGGCTGGACTCCTCTCTCTCTCTTCTCATCAATCAACCTCAGTAGCAGAAAGAGCCTGCCGTAGAGGGCTGCACTTTCAATATCTATCTATCTATCTATCTATCTTTCTATCTATCTGAATCCCTGGCCCAGAAAATCGAAGCAAATGAATCCAGGCTACCTGAATTATTCATGAACCTTGTAAGTACTGACTTGAACTCACTTAAAAAACCACTTCGCACTTTAGACAATTTGAAACTAACACAACAAGTAAATGCTCTAGAAATTAGATTACAAGTATCAGAAGGGCTCCTTACCCAAGCAAAGAAAATAGTAAATCTGCAAGAAGAAACGATTATGGATATCCGAGTCCAAGCAAGGTCCACGCGAGATAACCTGATATTTCAAGGCATTGATGATCCTGAAATAAAAGTTGGAATGACACTGAATTTAAACATCGAAAATTTCTGAAAAATTAAGACTGCCTCAAGTAAATGACATTCCAATTGAATGCACTCGCCGAATGGGCCCTAAAATATCAAATAAACCTAGACAAATTATTGCCAAATTCACCATGGTAGCCTAAAAAAGCAGCATTTTATCTCATTTAAAAAATCTAAAAGGCAAAAGACAATACAATGTGCAAGAGGAGTGAGTTCCCTCCTAAGATAAATGAGAGAAGAAAGTGACTGTGGAGAACATACAAAGAAACCAAGGCTAACCTTTGGAATAAAGTTAAATGGTTTTTTGACAAACTTATTATCAATGAGCAAGTCATAACTGCTAAAGATGACCAACAGGAACTTGTCCCAAACCCTGACTGCAAAGATGTTGAGATAGTTTGTGTACCTCCTGAACTTCTGGATCAATGTCAATGTTAAGACAAATGTCTGGATTACTAAATATATCGCAGAGTTCATCACAGTGATTTAAATTAGCAAAGTCATGGTATTGGAGTATTATAATTATGTAAATTATACCACAAAAATCTGAAAGGTTACCTCCCAAATAACTTTATAAACGAATTACAGCCCATAAATGCTATATCATGAAACACGACAACAGAGACAATCAAAACGCACCAAACAAACAATGAATTATAAAATCTCAACTGCCTGGAATCAACTCCCCAAATCACTACACACTCTCTCTCACCTTTCCACTCATACATTCACCAAAACTCTGAAACTACTTAAGTGCTTACCCTTCAGTGTGTGACAAATCCAATTGTCGCTAATCAAAATAAAATATCATCTTAACCATATCGGGATTACCATCTCTTCAATTACATATTTTTGTACTGTGTCAGAACTAGCTAAACCCAGAAGCCATTTATTTTGACCCTAATATATATATATATATATCTTTAATCATACAAAAGAGGTATACATTGAATTAAAAACATTATCATTACGTTAGGTCAGGATAAGTTTAAGTGGTACATAGAAAGTAAATCAATTGCATAATGTCACTTCTCTTCCAATTGTCCAACATATTTTCTCTCATTTCTTTTATAGCACCAATTATGCACAGGTCTTAATTAGTGCAGGCAAAACGTTGGAGTTCTTGAATGCTGGTGGCAGACAATACAGAACCACTGTCAGATTTTGATTCTTGGCTAATAAAACATAAATGTGTAGACATCATACTGTCTGCTCTATTTATGGCTGGCTCAACACGAAAATGGCTGGCCAAGCCGCCTGAACCATAATACATAATTTGCTGATAATGGCTCATGAACTTTTCGGCTTGAACTGGCTTAGACTTTAATTGGTGGTATGGCGAAATAAGAAATAGGTAATTGACAGAGCTCAAAAATATATAAATGCTTGTAAAAAAGACATGTTTGCAGTAGCATGTGGTACACCACGATGTAGTACTGCATGTCAAAGAATTAACTTGGTCTTTTACATATTAAGCTGCAAACAAAGTGCTTTACAACGCCCTTGGCAGATGAAAAAGTGTTGTCACTTGAAAAATTTATAGCTTTCCACCTTTTTCACTTCCTTTCAATCGTAAAAATATTTTCAGTTTATAAGTGTCTTTAGCCCATGAAATTTCATACTAGCCCAAATCAACTGACCACCACCTTTAATATGTTCCACTGGTTTGTAATTATTGCCATAAACAATAATAATGTTTACTATTTATCATAGAAAGCTTGGAGAAAGCACAAAATGACAGAAGTGTTACAAATATGTCAAACCCCCAACTTTCTAACCCATAAAAACACCTCTCAGTACCAAATGCCTTCGACTTTCCTTTCTTCCCAATGATAATATGTTGCCCCCTTCGGTAGAGACGCATCATAAATTACAAGGGATAATATAGCAAACTTAAAGTTAAGTGCTGGGGTTTGACTTTTTGCGTCAACATTTCTGTGCATTTTATGCTGCTGCATGTAATTAATGGAAAAATATGATTGTAAAATGGGGGATATTTATTTTGAATCCCATTATAACACAGCATGAATAGAATAACTGAACTTATATTAATTGGCATGGGTCAAAAAATCGAGAAGGGCAAAATTTGACAATGAGAATGAACGTCAAAAAAGCTAAATGTTCTAATTTCACCAAGTTAAAACTAAGCCTATAATAACTGAAATTTTTACAAGCTCACACTGCAGATTACAGTGCTGTAAAGAGATTCAGAATTTAAAATAATGGTACATGAATGAAAAAATATTAAATTTATAGGGTAATTAAGCAGTAGTGGAATAGTTCTACAAAGCTATTTTATTATTATATATTTATTTGTCATAATCGAAGTATACTATACATTATAAATGACATAATTGGTATGAAGAATAGAAATCAAAATAAACCAATTTGTACAAAGGAAGTTCAAAAGAGCCTGAATAGAGTCATTGTTCAAAAATGAAATGTATAGTGCTGAGCTCATACATCTTGGAAGCTCTTTGATTGCACCGATCACTGCTACATCATTTTCCCCAATGTAAGTGTTCCTGTCCTCTACACTTCTACTGTCTCTGACCGCGAGGGTCCCTGGAATCTCATTTAGAGTGACTCACCAAATTCTCACACAACTAACCCAGCCACTATTGACCTATGGTCCTCGATTCAAAGTTGCTCAATATTATAAAAGAGATAAAATCCCACTAGAATTAGGATATTATACAGTACACGTCAGTTTCGGTAGACTGCGAGCATAATAATTGCCTGTTTGCCCTGTTTAACAGTTAGTGCTTGCTTCTTTGACTCACTTGTGTTGGAATAAAGCCCCAACCCCAAAGAAAAAAAATTTAAAAAAAACAAAAACCTATTGTTTATTAAAACAAATGTTGCTTGCACGCCACAATTGCAACAAATTATTTTTTTATAATATTTGAACTAACAGTTGCAACAAGCTAAATTGAAGCTCTTTCATGTTTTGAATGAGTCAATCTGAATTACCAAAGACTTAAGGGGCATCAAAAATGGGCTATACTTGCTCACTTGTGGCTCTGTTAATCAGGTATGAATTCTTTTGACGAGCGTACGTGAGGCAGCCGTAGATCGCTCAGCAGACGTCCATCAACTGCTCGCTGGACACTCGTAGATCGCCCATGTGAGTGGTTCAAGAGTGAATGAGGCCAGGGCTACAGATGGGCCACGGGTGAGCAAGGATAAGGATGGTCAAGGATGGGCAAGGGTGGCTACGGATGGCTACGGATGGCTACGGATGGCTACGGATGGCCACGTATGTACGTAGAGCATATGTAGAACGAATTAGCATGAGTATAAATAAACGCTCGGTGAGTAAATCACGTATGGACAAGGATGAGCAAGAGTAAAAAAAAATTTCATCCATCGTCATACATAGGTCTTATCCGTGACAGTGTGAACGCCCCTTTACAGAACTCCAAACTCAGAATCATTTACTTCCTATTTACATTGATGCAGCTCTTACATGATTTAGAAATCATTTTTTCTTTGGTTTATGAACCCAAAAAGGAAAGTTCTCCTCACTCGCGTTTTTGCTCAGAATCAGATATAACAAAGATTTGTCTTTTTTAAATTCATTGTAGATGTAATATGAGGGGACGCCTCCAAGACATGGTGTGTCACTGCAGAGGTGTCCCGTGGACTTAGTAAACCAAATTAATATATATGAGGAAATATGGTAGCACAGAGCTATAAAAACATGATACAAGCCCCAAAAAACCCTCACATGTATTATTATGATATTATTACACTGTAGGTGGGATGACTGGGTAGTTCAGATGAATTCACATGCTTTGCATATTGTAGCATTTTCTAACCATTCTGGTTTAGGACCTGAGCATATCCATGAAATACCCAGCAATCCCACCAAAGGATTTTGAGGTTTGAGATATGTTAAACAAATTATCCTGCAGACTTACATTTGATTAAGTGCATCCTAGACTCAAAAATCCAAAATTTCACTAAGTGCATGCTATGAGCCAAACTGTCTAAAATATGAATTTTGTCTTGATTAATGTAGTGCCTTGCTGCAGATATATAGCATACTTGTATTATAAGAATGAATATCGGAATAATGTTTTTTTTTTTTCATAATTTGAAAATAAACTTTAGTTCTTGCAATGCACATAGGTCAATTTTAAGAAGGAATTATGATTTAAAAATAGGTTTAGTATGTGTTTTATACCTAGCATTGACAATTACAAATTAATTGATTATTAAATGATTAGAAGAGACATCGCCATTTTTTACATGTTGAATCCTGTTATTTTCTGACACTGGATACCCCAAGCTAATATACCATAACTAATATGTGGAACAATCAAAGTGTTATATAGAGTTTGAAGGACTATGGAGCAGAATTAATAAATTAAGTTTGTCATTGTCGTTCAGCTTCCAAGACAATGAAATCTGCTGGAATTATTAATATTGTTTCACCAAAAAAATGTGTAAACAATTTGCGTGATGAACAAGTTGAAAAATTTAAACATTAGCTGAAAAGCTATTATCCGACATCTAAAAAAAATTATTTATAAAAACAAATAAAAACAGGTAAGGGAAAATTAATTAGAAAGGTATTTGCATAAGCTTGCGGGACACATTACTAACCTCATGTTGAATCCGAAACATTTGCTTTCAGCTGAGCAAATTTTTGCACACTCAACCGTCCTGTTCACCGTTCCTGTTTTGGAGGCAGAGCTGGAAACCACGGCTTTGTCTTTCGTCACAGAAAACTTTATTTGCAGAATTGTTGCAAAAATGCAGGAGATTGAATAACAAAATAAGTAGAGGATGATCAAAAGGTGAACTTTCCCCATCACTAGTCTTGTTGGTAATGAACAATAGTGTATGTTTGTGCAAGATAAAAGCTGAATGTCACTCAGGTCTCATTAACTTGACATTTAAAGTTATTAATTTTTAAGGTATGTAAAACTAACAATAAATATAAGTCCACCTTTAAAACACGAATTTCCTGTTGTGACATATAGGCCGACAGCTAATCAATTCCTCGATGGCTTTGTACTACATAATTAAAGGGAATATTAGGCAGTCAAAATGTTTACCAAACTTATAAAGGATTCAATTTAACCTGTTACACATTTCTAATAGATATTACTGTATTGAATTATTATCATTGTAATAATTACGTAGAATCACTCTTCAATTTTCTCCTGATTCTAAAGGGGCGTTCACACTGTCACGTACAAGAGTTATGTATGACCACGTATGAAAATACTTTTTCACTCTGGTTCATCCTTGGCTATATGTGATTCACTCGCCAAGAGGTTTTATGTATACTCGCGCTAATTCGTAGATCACCCCTGGTTGCGCTTGACCACTCAGAGGAAAATTGTTTAAACATGTTTCAATTTCAGCGGACGTTCTACGAGTAAATTGTTTATTTTAGTTACGTAACATGCTCAGGGGTCAGTAGGCGTTCTACGTACATTCTGCATACATTCTGCATACATTCTGCATACATTCTACGTACATTCTACGTACATTCTACGTACATTCTACGTACATTCTACGTACATTCTACGTACATTCTCGTTTGTGGCCCTACGTGGCCAATGTCCATACGTATATACTCGCCATTCACTCGCACGGGTGATCTACAAGCGATCTACGAGCGAGCTACGAGCGATCTGCGAGGGCGGGGGCCTAGCTTAGAGGTAGCACTCTGGACTTCCAACCGCTGGGTCCCGGATTCGATTGCCAGTCGAGCCTAAGTTGGATGGCTGTTTCCTCCTTCGTTTCATTGCCATGGTCTCTGCCTGTCCTAATTAGCCCAAATGGTGCAGAAATACAGGAAGTAAAGCCCTAATCACACACTCACACATAACGAGTGATCTACGAGCGATTGTACGAGCGATCTACGAGTGCCTCATCGATGCCTCATCGATGCCTCATCGATGCCTCATCGATGCCTCATCGATGCCTCATCGATGCCTCATCGATGCCTCATCGATGCCTCATCGATGCCTCATCGATGCCTCATCGATGCCTCATCGATGCCTCATGACAGACGTTTGGCGAGCGTTTTATGGACATCCGGCGAGCATTTTATGGATGTCTGGCGAGTTTTTTACGGATGTCTGGCGAGCAATCTATGATTAGTTCCGAACGATTGTAGAAAGAAGTCATACGTGATTAACAGAGCCACTATTTAGCACGTATGGCCAATTATTGATGTACTGTCATACGTAGGTCTTATACAAGATAGTGTGAACGCCCCTTAAGAGGATGATGTCACAGTTTTCTTCTGTGTTTGCAGCTTCATTTGCTAAAGAAAAAAGCAATACTCAAGCCAAACAAGACAATATTGTGAAAGCATAATGACATTATTAAAATAGTTAAGCAGTGAACAGTTTGCTTGACTAAATCAATTAATGTTTGCTGTTTCTGTTCAGCAACAGTGTCTCAGGTGGCCCAAAATAAGTGCAAAAAAAGGTATCTTTGGCTTTTATCATGTAAAATACATAGTAAACTGTGACCTCACACTCCAGTTGATGTCACACCTTCTGCTTAGCATCTCAGTTTACAGAATTGACCAATCAGTGGCTGCAAAACCCTCATGATGTCATGGATGAAAAGAGAAATGTAAAAGGTGACTACATAATTATTACAACGATCATAATTAGTCAGCTCTCAACTTGCACATTTATGTTCATTGTTTTTATTGTTTATTGAATTGTTTAGGAATAAAGATACTCTTCCCAAAGGCTTAATGACATGCCGCTTTAGGGAAGAGTATACAGTTACAAATGTAATGTATAAAAAGGAAATTTGCATACAATTTTTAGGCCTATTAAATTTGCATGAGTAACAATTTGGTATATCGTATTCTTCAATATATAATTAAAACCGTGGAAGATGTGTGTTAATTTTTTCTTTAAAAATACTTGGCATATTGTTTACTGTGTCTGGTAAATTCATGTCTCACAGCAGGTAGCTTTATATTGTTGATATGTCTGGTTACATATCTGTGGGTTCTATTTTCTAGATTCGTTTTCATTTCATATGTGAAGTAATGAGGTAACAATAAAATTGGCATGGGTTCATTTTGGTCTTATATAAGGGGTGAACGCTTGTGAAGATTTTCAACAAATATCTGTTGGAGACCCATCATGTAAAATGCCTAGCAACTCAACAAAAGCTAATATCTACTTACATTATTTCATTCCTATGAAAACTAGTGTGATTTGACTGGTAACTATGGTGCTTTTAACAAAAATCCATCATGAATTTGAGCTTGTGATGCTGCTGTTGTGTCAGTGGGGCAGTGGTCACTGCATTCCAGGCATCTGGCCATGATTGTGCCAGTTGAGTGACACACCCACACTCTGACCTATACAATCACTGTTCTCGCTCTTTCTTAAGTGAAACAGTGTAATTACACAAATTGGATTTATCAATTGCTCTTTATGTTTCTGACAGCTGATTGCATTTGAAACTGTACACTGTAATTCATTACAAGTAATTACATATAGGCCAATGTTGAAATAAAAATGTTCTCAAACTATTTTAAACTCCAGATATGCAGTTCAAAAATGCTACACTCACTGAACCTGTCAATTATGTATGTTAATGTGAAAAAATTAAACATGATTATATATTTTTTAATTTGGATCTGAATTATTCTATAGATTTGCAAAACATGTCAAATTTTTCTCAAAGACTGTTTTTTTGGCTGCAAATTACAGAATACTAAAAGTATTTAGGGTATATAAAAAAAAAGAACACGAACAAATTCTATGCTACTTAATAGCAGGAAAGTTTGAAATATATATATATATTTTTTTTCATAGTATGACTAACAAACAAAGGTCTTGTTTTATAATTACTATTACTATAGATGGTTCAAGTGGTTGATTTGCACACAGTTGTGGATAGCCAGGCAAGAGTAGCAAGGATCTATGGAAAAGTACATTTTATAGCACGTTCGGCAATAAATACAAAGACATAAATTTATATGAACTATACTAATTGATTGTAACATTTTGACATGATACCTTGTCAGTATCTGTTACTTGCAACTAATACACTTTAGTCTGTAAAAAAAAAACAGATCAATTCAATATATATTTTTTTGCATGTCTAGACTACGTTAACCAATCCTGATAAAGTTCTCTTAAAGCCTTTGAAAAATTCATGTATATATTTATAGGCTGTTGTTTTTATCCACATCTAAAACAATTCTATCAAACAGTTCAAGAGTAGCAAATTCTGTTGAGTGTAAGGTACGAAATCCATATTGGCTGGTATGAAATGATTTTGAAGTAGTAAAGTAATGATAGATTTGGTATGGAAATGTCAGAGGTACCGACAAAGTTCAACTCAACTTGTTAATAGTTATGAATGTCAGGTGCAGGGATGCAATTCTGTACTAAAATGAAATATGGTTAAGTACACCATCTTTCAAAATTATGAGACCACTTTAGCATATCCATACAGCATTTGGTCAAAATGGTCCTATATATATACATTTTTTTAAAGTAAGAAACTGCACCTTTGTATTGTTTCATTCCAATGATAAATCATCAATCCCATTAATTTTTTTTAACAAAGATCGTATTACTTGGTGAATGATCATGCGACATGTAGCATGTAAGAGCAAGGAATTGAGCTCCTGGGATTACACCATATTTATTCTGGGGAATATGACATGTTATTATCCTGAAAATCTATGTAGAGCTGCATAAAGACCCAGGGAAGACGTTGAGAACACTTTTGGTTACTAGAAACTAATGAAAATTGTAAAATTCGACTTTTGAAATATAACATATTTCATACATTAAACTGTATTTTGCCATGCTTGACTGATAACCATTGCTGTTACCTGAATGCACACACATCTCAAAGCATTGTCACATATCACAGATTATCATTCAAAGAAACTCCACAGAGACACATGGAACACCTACTAGACAAAACTGAGAATGCAGACTACAACACTGGGTGGTCTAGTGGTAAGACGCTCGCCTGCTCCTCTGAAGGACCCGGGTTCAATCCCGCTCTCGGGCACCCTTCATGAACTATATCCCAATTGGATGTCGTTCGAATGAGACATTAAATTGGCAGTCCCTTGAACTTAGTGTCTATGCTGAGGCAGGTAAAGGATCCTACCCATGGAGTAAATGTGTAACATGGCTGGACTCCTCTCTCTCTCTTCTCATCAATCAACCTCAGTAGCAGAAAGAGCCTGCCGTAGAGGGCTGCACTTTCAATATCTATCTATCTATCTATCTATCTTTCTATCTATCTGAATCCCTGGCCCAGAAAATCGAAGCAAATGAATCCAGGCTACCTGAATTATTCATGAACCTTGTAAGTACTGACTTGAACTCACTTAAAAAACCACTTCGCACTTTAGGGACTGACAATTTGAAACTAACACAACAAGTAAATGCTCTAGAAATTAGATTACAAGTATCAGAAGGGCTCCTTACCCAAGCAAAGAAAATAGTAAATCTGCAAGAAGAAACGATTATGGATATCCGAGTCCAAGCAAGGTCCACGCGAGATAACCTGATATTTCAAGGCATTGATGATCCTGAAATAAAAGTTGGAATGACACTGAATTTAAACATCGAAAATTTCTGAAAAATTA
This sequence comes from Alitta virens, assembly GCA_932294295.1. NCBI lineage: Eukaryota > Metazoa > Annelida > Polychaeta > Phyllodocida > Nereididae > Alitta > Alitta virens. Next base: position 38,827,047 of record OW028579.1, on the reverse strand, counting down.
AGACTGCCTCAAGTAAATGACATTCCAATTGAATGCACTTGCCGAATGGGCCCTAAAATATCAAATAAACCTAGACAAATTATTGCCAAATTCACCATGGTAGCCTAAAAAAGCAGCATTTTATCTCATTTAAAAAATCTAAAAGGCAAAAGACAATACAATGTGCAAGAGGAGTGAGTTCCCTCCTAAGATAAATGAGAGAAGAAAGTGACTGTGGAGAACATACAAAGAAACCAAGGCTAACCTTTGGAATAAAGTTAAATGGTTTATTGACAAACTTATTATCAATGAGCAAGTCATAACTGCTAAAGATGACCAACAGGAACTTGTCCCAAACCCTGACTGCAAAGATGTTGAGATAGTTCGTGTACCTCCTGAACTTCTGGATCAATGTCAATGTTAAGACAAATGTCTGGATTACTAAATATATCGCAGAGTTCATCACAGTGATTTAAATTAGCAAAGTCATGGTATTGGAGTATTATAATTATGTAAATTATAACACAAAAATCTGAAAGGTTACCTCCCAAATAACTTTATAAACGAATTACAGCCCATAAATGCTATATCATGAAACACGACAACAGAGACAATCAAAACGCACCAAACAAACAATGAATTATAAAATCTCAACTGCCTGGAATCAATTCCCCAAATCACTACACACTCTCTCTCACCTTTCCACTCATACATTCACCAAAACTCTGAAACTACTTAAGTGCTTACCCTTCAGTGTGTGACAAATCCAATTGTCGCTAATCAAAATAAAATATCATCTTAACCATATCGGCATTACCATCTCTTCAATTACATATTTTTGTACTGTGTCAGAACTAGCTAAACCCAGAAGCCATTTATTTTGACCCTAATATATATATATATATATCTTTAATCATACAAAAGAGGTATACATTGAATTAAAAACATTATCATTACGTTAGGTCAGGATAAGTTTAAGTGGTACATAGAAAGTAAATCAATTGCATAATGTCACTTCTCTTCCAATTGTCCAACATATTTTCTCTCATTTCTTTTATAGCACCAATTATGCACAGGTCTTAATTAGTGCAGGCAAAACGTTGGAGTTCTTGAATGCTGGTGGCAGACAATACAGAACCACTGTCAGATTTTGATTCTTGGCTAATAAAACATAAATGTGTAGACATCATACTGTCTGCTCTATTTATGGCTGGCTCAACACGAAAATGGCTGGCCAAGCCGGCTGAACCATAATACATAATGGCTGATAATGGCTCATGAACTTTTCGGCTTGAACTGGCTTAGACTTTAATTGGTGGTATGGCGAAATAAGAAATAGGTAATTGACAGAGCTCAAAAATATATAAATGCTTGTAAAAAAGACATGTTTGCAGTAGCATGTGGTACACCACGATGTAGTACTGCATGTCAAAGAATTAACTTGGTCTTTTACATATTAAGCTGCAAACAAAGTGCTTTACAACGCCCTTGGCAGATGAAAAAGTGTTGTCACTTGAAAAATTTATAGCTTTCCACCTTTTTCACTTCCTTTCAATCGTAAAAATATTTTCAGTTTATAAGTGTCTTTAGCCCATGAAATTTCATACTAGCCCAAATCAACTGACCACCACCTTTAATATGTTCCACTGGTTTGTAATTATTGCCATAAACAATAATAATGTTTACTATTTATCATAGAAAGCTTGGAGAAAGCACAAAATGACAGAAGTGTTACAAATATGTCAAACCCCCAACTTTCTAACCCATAAAAACACCTCTCAGTACCAAATGCCTTCGACTTTCCTTTCTTCCCAATGATAATATGTTGCCCCCTTCGGTAGAGACGCATCATAAATTACAAGGGATAATATAGCAAACTTAAAGTTAAGTGCTGGGGTTTGACTTTTTGCGTCAACATTTCTGTGCATTTTATGCTGCTGCGTGTAATTAATGGAAAAATATGATTGTAAAATGGGGGATATTTATTTTGAATCCCATTATAATACAGCATGAATAGAATAACTGAACTTATATTAATTGGCATGGGTCAAAAAATCGAGAAGGGCAAAATTTGACAATGAGAATGAACGTCAAAAAAGCTAAATGTTCTAATTTCACCAAGTTAAAACTAAGCCTATAATAACTGAAATTTTTACAAGCTCACACTGCAGATTACAGTGCTGTAAAGAGATTCAGAATTTAAAATAATGGTACATGAATGAAAAAATATTAAATTTATAGGGTAATTAAGCAGTAGTGGAATAGTTCTACAAAGCTATTTTATTATTATATATTTATTTGTCATAATCGAAGTATACTATACATTATAAATGACATAATTGGTATGAAGAATAGAAATCAAAATAAACCAATTTGTACAAAGGAAGTTCAAAAGAGCCTGAATAGAGTCATTGAATAGAGTCATTGTTCAAAAATGAAATGTATAGTGCTGAGCTCATACATCTTGGAAGCTCTTTGATTGCACCGATCACCGCTACATCGCCTCTATCAAAATCTGTCTTGGGAAGTGCCATAACCACGGCCATATTTTCCCCAATGTAATTGCACTTAAGCCTAATGCATAAGAAACATGCAGTTGACAGTTGCAATCTATAATGCCCCACTACTATTCTTCACAATTGCAATCAAAAAAGTTCACACAACTGACTACTTCAAGGCTCAGAAAGTTTATGGCTGACTCGGCCAAACATTAAAAATGGCTGGCGTGGCGGCTCCTGGCGGCGGCTTCAGGGTCTAGAACTAGGCAAGAACAGAATGAACTGCTAGCTAAAAATCATCATCATAATTATATTTTCAATTTCATTTTATTCATTCCTTCAGCTGACACCATTAGTGCATATACAGTAAGTTGGATACATAGTATTCACATGGCAAAGAAAAATGAGAATAAAAACATTTTAGGCATTTGGAAAAATAAAACAGTAGAACATAAATACAGAAAAAGTAAAATGACAAATGAAAATTACAATGACAAATAAGTTTACGAAAATCAGAAACACACAAATAGTACAAGAAAGAGTGAAATTTTGTTGTTGTATAAATAAGCACAAAAATAACATTATATAGATGAACACAATAGTGTATAAGGAGAAAATATTTTTGCACTTTACATGACATGGGCCAGAACTGACTAAACTGCTTGCTAAGAAAAAAGGAGAACCTCCATATTCGAAGTCATAAATCATCATCATCATCATACTTATATATCTTGGTTATTTATATGATATGGGCCAGAACAGACTAAACCACTGGCTTAAAAAAATTGGTAAATCATAAATCACAATCACCATCATCATCATTGCCATAATCATCATCTACATCATCTAAGATGATGATCATTGTCATCATCATCATCATCATAATTATAGTATCTGTGCCTTATATGATATGGGCCAGGTCAGACTAAATTACTGGCAAGTGATATAATAAGATTGCATCACACCATTTATTTCATCAGCTTATGTAAATATGTTTCACTCTATTAAGTGATTCTGTTTTTGTTTTTTCTTCCCTTTGCACAATTGTATTTCTTCTTCTTGTTATTTTTGTTTAATAAAGATTATATTTTGTCTTTCTTTCTTTTTTAAAATATTTAGTCTTCGTATCTTTTTTCCTGCCGCTTTGGAGGCCTCCCTGCAGGATCTTTTAATTCGAATATTATCATTTTGAATGTATATTATGTGAAATCTCCTGAAGTACTAATTTCATATTCAAGCTAATTGGAACTTAATCATAACTGTATATAAGGGCTGTAAACGATCTCAGAAGGGCTTCTTGCATGTCCCTGCTGAATAATTTAGTTATATTATGTATTAATCTATTATTTTGTGATTCATATGTTTATCATACTAATTCGTTATATCTGGTGTCTAGACCTATCACACAATATAGCTGTGACTAATATTAGCTTTTTCAGTGCCAGGTATTTATTACAAGCAGTCTCTCTGAACTCTTGAGGAAAGAATAAATTATTTCATTAGTATAACAATGTACAATTGTATCCATGGTACTAATGAGAGAAACACCCATGGGGGTGGACTATGCAAGTTGATGTTCCGGTATGTAGAACAACATTTTTTAAAAGGTCTTTTATTTTTGGAGGATCCACAGTCTGGAATAATTTACCTGAAGAAGTTCACAATGCCACCACCACTGAACGTTTCAAATGTGACCTTAGGTCTTTCTTAGAGGCCAACACTGCCAATGTTTAACAAGCTTTTTACTTGTTTTACATGTTTTTATACTGGGCCATATGAAAAATTCCTAGGAGATTATGTAACCCAGTGAAAATATAGTAATAAATAAATTAAAACAAAACTCTGAGATAGATTAGGTCCAATGAAAGACTGGTAGGAGATTGGGATCTGTAACATTTAGAACTGTTTTAACAGTTTTGCATTGTTGAAAATTTAAAGAAAGAAGAAAAAAGAATCTCTTTAATAGATATATATATATATATGAAATCTTAAGACTGCATATATTATGTTATTATTTTGTAAATAATGTCAGATGAAGAAAATATATTTTGTCCAAATTTCTACCATCTGGACGATCACAAAATCATGATAATTCAAACAAATGAGCTCCACAGTGATCATAGCTTTAGCCAATTTTGGATAAAGTCCTTAGTCATGGAATTGCACTGCATTAGAACAAGCATTAAAATCTATTGTCAACTTTCTTTATATGGAAGCTTTTTCGATTTAGTATTGTATTTACATTCATTCCATTTCACACTGGAAAATTAAACACTCCCATTTCTCTAACATTGCCATATATATATATATATATATATATTTTTTTTTTTAAGAATTTACTTGTTATTACAATATACTGCTTATAAGTAACAGGTTTAAAACAATCATGCATAGTGGGTGTTTATTTCAATAATCCAAAAACTATTGTGTGTCACAATACCAGTGCACTAGTAACAAATTGAATAAATATATTAACAGCCTGTACAATAAACGAAACCCTTGTAACCAAGGGAAAATTCTATTTTTAGAAACAATCATGCAGCAATAAACTGTCAAATGCAATACCAAAACCGTCAATTAATAATCTATAATAATAATCTATGTGTACACAGTTATTTGTACGAATAATATGATATATATAATTGTCTTATTTGTGTTTGTGCTTACAACCTTACATCCCCATGAAGAAATACAGCTGCAAATGTGATCAACTTTAACACCAAGTTGCTTGCACTTGAAACAACACAGTTATCATGTCCATCTGAAATAGGCATGCATTCTGACATAAGAACGTTGTGACATGTTATCTGTCAATCTCCCGAGACATTGGGAGGAATTTTTTGATTGTCAGATTATTGTCAGATTATGCTTATCACACACAGGATATACAAATGTTAATTGTGATTGGCAAAGTCTGTCTTCATTCCCCATCCTATTGATACTTTCAAGAAAATCACTTTGGTGGATATCCATACATGCATGAATGTACTGAAAAATAAACAAGCATCACATGTTAGTCATGTCAATACCATTCATATTTAGACACCAGACATAATTAACTAACAATGGAAACAATTTGTTACTTACTGCTTAAATTAGTGCATTTTAATTAAGCACTTTTTGTTTCTGCTGTACCAACCAGGCCACACGGATTTCCAAATATGGAGTTGCTCTCTGTGCTAGCGCTTATGAAGCCACAGTAGCCTCCACTGACCTACATATCAGTGCCTGTATCTTGTATTACAGCTGAGACAACTTAGTTACTGATTCAAATCACATTAGTTTTCATGGGAAGGAAATAATGTAAGTAGATATTAAGCTTTTGCTGCGAATCATAACCGCTGCAAGGCAGTTTTACATCATCTGATCATGGGGCTCCAACAGGTATTTGTGGTTTCAAATGGGTTTTCACTATCTTCAATAGTCGAAGCTGTTATCCCAAACAGAAAAGGGCCTCACTGGGTGCCTTTTGAAAATGTTTGAAACAGACTCTTCAATATAGTATAGGTGTTTCCGCAGCTCAGGAAAGAGTCCCCTATGAAGAAGATGTCCTATAGGCTGACGCTCGCCTATGAAAAATAACTTAAACTTATGGAAACATGGAAACGGTGCTGGGCCGATTTGGTTCACTTTCTACATTCCTTGAAACAAAGCTCCTTCGTTTGTACTGGGGCTTTCTAAAAACAATCTTTATCATCACTTTGCAAGGCTGTTACCTAGTGAATAGCTAAAATTTGAGGGCGGTTGTAGAGCCTATCAAAGTTGGCAGGGGGCCAATATTGAATAACTGCCCAGAAATTAATACATCATTATGTAACAATAATGATGAAATCACAAAGCCCATTGTTAAATCATTGAAACAATTGTGATGAGGTCACAATTTTCAACACAACTCTCATTGTAAAAAAGCTAGAAAATGATAATAATAATAACAACACTATTGCCATTCGTGCACTATGCTGTTTGAGCCCTAGCTTGATGTCCAGCAGCCCTCGGGCTTACCAGTAGCCCTTGCTCCGCTCATGCTACTTTGCTAGCCCTTGGGCTGCTGGACATCAGCTCGGGCCACTCAAACAGCATAGCGCCCTCTGAAATAGTGTTATTGTGATAATATTCCCTGCCTTCTACTCAAGAATATACAATAACAATGATTATACTTCACCTCTAGTTTTCCTATTGTTCCGGGAGGAATATAACCAACAAAAAATGCTAGTTCACTCCCACGAGAGTGCAAACTGTTCCTTACTTGAATACAAACAAATTAGTAAATGTATCAAGCTATTCGGCCTTGAAAGCAATAACCCCAGCGTGTGCCACCCTGCACAGTGTAGCACCAGGCCCCAGTGCCATCTTTGCCAGTGCAAGTGCGGTACTCTTGGCCTTTGTACTGGAATGGAAACCTGCAGTGTGTGTTTGTTGGTAAAGATTGAGCCTTAATGGGTCCAGTGCTTGTCACTGCAAGAGAAAATGAGCCAGAAAAGTACAATTTACAGAATATTTCGGAACACCCATGCACAAGTTGACTGCATGTAATTGATATCTTGCGCGCGAAAGCAAGCAGTCAACAAAAACCTGCAAAGAATACAAATAATGATGAAAAATTTGAAATTTGTGTGAACAGTGTTACTATTAATTCAACCTCAAATTAACGGGATTAATGAATGTTTTAATAAGCACCAGTCTTTGCTTTACAATTAGTATTTTTCACTAATCTGCACAACTCTGTTTTGACATGTGTCACGTTAATAAAAATAATATACTGGAAGTGGCATACTGAAGTTTGAGATTGTGTGGCATTTGTTGTCAATTGAGCATTTTGTTGAGCCTGAAGAATGTGTGGATCGTACAGTGACACTTTAAATTTCTGGCCTATGTACGGGAACTTTATACCATAAACCTGTGGGTGCACCACAGAAGCAAATGAGGTTCTGTATTGTGGTACCTTTTCAGGTTCTCAAAGAAGTACCTCCTCTTCTTAGGATATTGACTTGGCCCTAGCTTGTACATACAGTTGGGGTCATATGTGTACATACAGCTGAGTATTATACAAACATTTTATTGTGACAACAATTCTGTGGTAAATTTAAAATCAGCAATGGTTTTAATATTGAGCATATCATTTGAATGATCTAAATCAAGCGCAAATCTGAGGCATAACCACTTTCACAAGGTATTCCATATAAATTATTTCACAAAGTGCAAAACTGGTGGGTCATAAAAGTACATACACTAACCTCTATGGCTAATGGTTTGTCCAATAAAATATTTTATGCAAATGAAAGAGCTATGGTATTTTTTCACATATATTTAGCCAAATTCTGGTTATGGTCTTCTCAGTTTTTTATGATGTAATTGGTATCTTTGATCGAAAATGTGAACACAGTGGTAATGGTCATTATTTTTTAAGTCTATGTATGATTATGGCACAAATATGCCATTAGATAATATTATATATCATGATCTTTTTCAGCTACTCCAGGATGTTTTACCATGTTTAAAATCAGGTATACAATTACCAAGTGTACTTATGTTTTGTATATTTGACAAAACAAGCACATTCAAACTTTCAGCTTTTAGCTGACTGCCCAGCATTCATTGATATTTCAAGATTCCATCAACTTTGGAAAGGTCAAAACAAAACGTAGATTATAATGAAATATTCTAGGAATTCACTACAGAGAAATGCAAGTGTTAGCTAGTACAGTTCAAATGGACTTGCCTAAAAAACCATGGCTTGAAAGGCAGATTAAGAACACACTGCATTAAAATAGACCTCCAATAGCTTGATTATTGTAAGGTATGGTGATGCAAAGTAGGTGCAACAAATTCTGGATGGTGTGACAACCACATTATAAAGCTTTGACATTTAAAAACCCAGTATGCTGTAACCCAGTATGATGTTTGTATAATACTCAGCTTTATTTAAATACAAAAACTGTATATTTTGAAAAACGAACACATTTTTAGAGTAGATATTGTTTATATCCCACAATAACCTGTATACCACATAGAAAAGCCATGTGGTATAGCCTATGTGGTATACATATCTATACTACATGGTTTACCTTACAAGGATGGGAAATGTATACCACATACTTCTATGTATGGCAGGCCAATGACAGAACATCACTATTTAAAGATAAGCCCTTCGCCGCTTGAACTAGCACCGTCGCTCCAAAACAATTGTCCGAATAACAAAATAAAACTGATACAGAGATAAATAGTTGAGGTTTCTATAAAAGTTTGAATATTTAAACTCGGACCAAAAATAACGATTCTGCAGGGGAAAACTTGATATAAAGTCAATGCATCTGCTCAGTCGACAGATACTAGCTATTGTGTATCTCTGTTGCCAAGGGCAACGTCACAGTAGCGTCATCGCTTTGGTAATACAAATGGACTTAACTGCACAATAAATAATTTTTTTACCTAATCTACCATAAAAACTAATTCTAAGGGGAAATATTAAACAACTGGTAAAGAAACATCATAAATTGTTTTGTTAATCTTAAAATGACTGGGTACATGACATTTTTCATACCACATGAAAATACATTGAACATAAACAATTTCAAAGTGAAAATTGTGGGATATGAATAAAACCCAAGTGGATATGTGGTATATTTTGATATTCCCTCACTCGTGGACAAATTGGCTTCAGAATTCACTTGTGGCTAACGCCACTCGTGAATCCGGACCAATCTGTTCACTCATGGGAAATATCTAGATATACCACATAACCATTGGGTCTTATAAAACCAACCAGTAGTAAAAATTTTACCATTACATGAGTCCTCAGGATAATCTGAAATAAGAAAGAAGATTATCAGAAATTGGTTTGTATAATTTTACAATATTTTACCAATAAAGAATTTCTGCTTGCATGAAAATATTGAAAATTAGACCATTAAAAACATTGACCAATCTTAAGTGTCTCACATCAAGCTAATGAGAGATTTCTTACCGATATTTGGCCAGTGTAAGAGTTAATTTGGAATAGACTGAAACATTGCTATCATCTGCGAGACGCCGAAAGGCATGCGGCATGCAGTTTGTCGGACTAACTTCGGAATTTAGCATAATCTTTTCTCTTCCAATGTATGGTGCCATTTTCAGCTGAAATTTTGCCTGAATTTGGGTAATGGAGCATTTCGCAAATCGGGCCCCTGAAATTTTGTAATTAACAATGCATCAATTACAGCATGTTGTCCTGCCAATGAGCAAAAACCAATGTGATTCAGCATATGTGGTAAAATGTTTAGTTATTGAGGCATGGCTGATGTGCATGTTGCACACAATGAACAGGGCAGTCTATGCAATATTTCACCGCCCTCCTTTTCAAGTTCCCATTCATAGGCAACAGCAAACGGGTGCCTTACCTCAACTCTTAGTTACTAGACATCCTTGCCAATTCTTACTATATCATGTATGTACAGAGCTTATGTATGGTATGAAATATATTTCCCATGTATCTGACAAATTTATATTTTTTTTCTAAGAATCAATCATTTTGTAAAATTACTGTTGCAAAACCAAATCAATTTCAATAACTTTCAATTCCAATCCCCAACTGCTGTCTGAATCATTAAAAAAGCATCAACTTCAAAGCTATATATTACTAAAACATCAATCCAAAGTCTTTGACATTCTCGAAACATTAATATTAACCCCTCAAAAGTTTTAAGTGCTATTGAATTACGGTAAATACTTCAACAAAAAATTTCGAACTTAATATGTTAAATTTAAACAATTCATCGACAGTTTCAAATTGATGTTTAAATCATAACAGTGATCTAAGTTGTAAACTTGATAATTTAGTTCATGTTGAATACAAATAATTTACTTTCGGCAGAGCGAATTCTTGCAATTCCAGTTTTGCGGTTAGAGCTGGTCATGCTGTAAGTGTTATATTGAACTAAAAACAGCAATGCAATAAAAAAACTATAACTTACTTCATGTTGAATGCAAATCATTTACTTTCAGCAGAGCAAATTCTTGCACACTCAACAGCATTTTTTACAGTTCCATTCTTTGAGTTAGAGCTGGAAACTACAGCTTTGTTATTGTCGAAGAAAACTTCACTTGTGAAATCGTAGTCGAAATGCAGGACACGAGGGAGAGAATCCACAACAGCTTGATCAGTAAACCAAAATGCTCCATTATTGGTTTGTCTATCAATGTGTCTGCTGTGTGAAAAACCAGTACAAATTCAGTTACTCAGTTGCCTAAAAGCTATTAAATCTATTATACTTGATCAAACAATCATTCATATTAATTAAGAGCTAGTAAAAGGCATATGACCTTACAAAGAGACATATCTGTTCAACTGATGCATGTAAAATGTATCTGTAATAAAATAATAACAGTCAATGAATCCTTAGCAACCATCTCTACCAGCATCACATGCATGGACATAATTATGATCAATTTCAAGTATAGTTCTATTGATATGACTGTAAATTTCAATTTTGATTTGAAATCTAGTAAATGGATGTATGGGAATGACAGATCTGCTCAGGAGAGGAAATGTGGTAAACAGCTTGGTTATTGCATAATTAATGACACCCAGTAGTCAGTGCCTTGAACTCAGAACGCAGAGAAAATGTACACAAAGAAAAATATAAAAAATATACAAAGATCAGGAGGGCCCATCTAAGATAGACAATTCAGACCTGCTGTCTCAGGTTTTTGCCAAGAGCTAAGGGTTCATAGTGATGTTTTTATGTTGAAGTCAGCCCAGAGCTGCTATTTCTTGCAAGTAGTTATGTTCTTGCAATCTTGAAATAAATCTGAATTTATGTGACATTTTTCTAGTATTTATATTATGTGGTATATTAATCTGCATTGTTCAAACATTCAAACATTGTATACTGGAATTAGTTGTTAGATATGTCAAATATACATAATTATAGGTGATTGTATGTTATTTCAGATTCACCTAATTGACAGGTGTCTTTTCGAGTGGAATAAATATATCAGTTCTACAAGTTTATCTCCTGACATTCAATATATTCAAAAACGCCAACAAAACCTATTCAAGTTTACAGTAGTAACCGAATCTAATTTCAAATCATTTCTGAATCAATAGTAACAAAACATTGTTTACAATCATTTCATGATAAGTATAGCGCATATATTATCTTTACTTTTATGACATTCAGGCGTCAATCAAAGTCACTGTTGCATGTAATTAGTATTCAATGTAATTGATATTCAGTAATAAAAGGAGTACTCCCCAAAACACTGTCAGTTGGCTGTACGAATATATTCATATGTAAAAAAACTACCCTTTGGCAGATTTTAAATTATTTATATTGCCTTTTTATGTCCAATAATTGTATTTCCCACACGTAAATGACATTTTCACTGCCCAGGGGCCTGGCTACACGAGGGCGAGGAAACAGGAGGGGAAAGAAATTTACAATTTCTTCCCCCTCCTGCAGAGCATTTACTGTTATTCCAGTTATTTATTATCTGAGCCTATTTATCTAGCACATCTTTCCCAACAAGGAACGCATGCTAGTTCATTTACAAAACACTGTTAAATGCAACAATTATATAATCTTTTGGCCAAAAATTACTGAAAATACCTACTATGAATGTCAAATATACTTTTTATATATATTTCTTTTTTTCTGAGCCAGAAAAGAAACTTTTTCTTGAATCATGCCATTTTCATACTGCTGCAATTAAATAATGGGGAGAAAAGATAACAGAAATAAAAATAAAATGAGATTAGGTCTTTACACCATTTTTGCATGGATGGTGTCACACTAAGCATGACGTCATCAAACAATACTTATTATATCTGCTATGGCCCAGTACAGATGTGAATGACCTTTCAGGTTTTAAACACTGCAATTTTGGCTTTTTAGCTTCCTACCCAGTGCAGATATGTCATGTTTCAATGCTACTGGGCTTCCAACCACTGGGTCCCGGGTTCAATTCCCGGCCAAGCCCATGTTTTATGGCTGTTTCATCCTTCGTCTCATTTCCATGGTCCCTACCTGTCCTAATTAGCCCATCAGGTGCAGAAATACAGGATGTAAAGCCCTAATCCACCCACCACCTCAGCATATCTGAGCTGTAAAACCACTTGCTCATGCATTATTGTGATAAGCAGAGCCGTATAAATAATTTATTTCATCTTGGATAAACCAGAGGGTATCCAAGACTTCATGGAATCGATTCAAACATAAAATTTGGTATACATGATACACATCAGACTCAAGACTCAGACAAGTTTTATTTCATGTATATATGTACAAAGAAACAGTGCCACAAAAAATATTTTTCATCCAGGTAAAACAGATTTCAGCATTTTAGCTAAATTAATGATGAAATTAAATTTAGAGTTTGGAGAAGGCAATGAGAGACACTGTATATCATGATGAACTTGTGACTGTGAGAAAATAGATATTGAAAAAGTCAGTAATGATTTGAATATCTAAGTGAAAATAAAAAGTTCAAATGGATACGGAATCACATCTTCACAGTATTTAATCATTGTATGATATTACGTACACCTTGAATGTAACATAATTGTTGCATTAAAGTACTGCCCTCTAAAATTTTGCTTGACATTTTATTGATTAAAGACAAAGAACAGTCATAGAAACTCTTAGCATGCACTCAAAAATTGTTTGTTTTCAGACCAATAGTTGTGTCGCTGGTGGCCACTCAATAGTTAGTTTAAAATCAACCAACGTATTGTGTCCAAAGTCAATAATTGTACAAATCAAAAAATTATGTTAATAGGCTTAGACAATTATTTTGTGAGAAAAAACTATATAATTGCTGATTTTAGACAAACTTTGGAGTTCATTGAGTTGATTTATTGGATTAAAAATAAACAAGAAAACAATTCCAACTAGTTAAATAAATATAATGACTCTTACACAAGGTTTCATGTATGGTTTAGACAATTTAAATTAACTAACATCTAAGTACATATTAAATCCAATAGTAAATGACATACATAATTATAAATTGTTTCTAAACTATTGTACATGAGGTATTTTTTAACATGGTTTATTATGGTATAAATTGATAGGTGTTGTGGAACAATATCTGAAAAATAATTATGGATGACAGCACCTTTATATCTTATAATTCGTTGACAAAAGTTATTACTAAATATAGGAACATGTAGTTTCATTTGTTGCCTAGTTTCAAAACTTAAACATAAATAATGCAATCATCTACACATACACTTTGTACACATCTAACAATTTTTATTTTTGAAAAAGTGGTAACGAGGCAGCCCTAGGTGCATAAATTTGAAATTTTCCACAAGGCTCTTTTCTGAAGTTTTACAATTTAGTGGATGGTAAAGAACCCCAAATCTCAATTGCATATGTTATATAAGGATATATGAAGGAGTAGTAATGAGTAGCTAATGAATTTGAATTTAAAGAATTTCTGGCTGGACAAATTATACCTATGTTTATGTGCCACTCCTTGTTTAACTTAGAATCAATAATTGCGCCAAGAAATTTTGTCGAATTAACTACTTTTGAGTGGATACCATACCAGCGACAAAATGATTTGTCTGAAAAGAGACTGAAGTCTCTTTTCAGACAAATCATCTCATCCTTATGTCTGCCTATGACATTTGGTCACAAGAGCTGACCAAGCTTCAGACCCAGTAGCATTATGACATAGACAAAAGATTGCACTGTCCATCACTTTGTACGGACAGTGCAACCTTTTGTGTATGTCATACAATGCCAAATATAAGTATTCAATACCTGTTATAGCTTAAAATGGCAAGGCTATGCAACAAGAATATTTTTCTGAATACATAGACCTGAATGAATGTATAGACAGAGTTAACACATTCAATCACACAGCCTTCACCAGATTGTGACACAGGCTGAGAGAAAATGTATTTGTATATACAGTAAAGAACTAACTTTTTTCTTAACATAAGACACAATGGTATTTGTCACTTTAATAATTGATCATCCTGGCTCTCCGAATTGAACTTATAGTCGAAAACGTATGAAGATTCAATCCATATGTTCAAATACAGAATTTAGTGACAGAGTTAACACATTCTATCACACCAAGAGAATGTGACATTGGCTGGCAGCAAAACTTCACACAAAAGTGTGAATTCAATGCACAGATTGACTGAACAGCTTCATAAATGGTGACAATGTTTTTCGCAGAGATTTTGATTCTAATTACAGGTTAGTAACCAGTTTTGTCATAATTTTGTAATACAATGAGCCAGTGATGCTTTTCACCACAAATCAAATATTCACAAAAATTGTTGGGTTGAAGAACATGTGTCATATAATTGCATGCCAAAACAAGGTTTAAATTCTGTGCATTAGATTTGTTACAGTTATTAATTTTGCATCTGAAAAAACTATTCAATGCCAAAGTGGCATTATGTTAATAGATTTCAATGTAACATTTTTGATCTGTTGGCATTTTTTTATTATTCAATGCTTAAATGGCATTATGAATTTGGATTTAGTGTTGTAAAATTCCTGATCTGTTGGCACTTTTTTTATTATTTAATGCCTAAATGGCATGACGAATTTGGATTTAGTGTTGTAAAATTCATGATCTGTTGGCACTATTTTTATTATTCAATGCCTAAATGGCATTATGTCATTAGACTTAAATGTTGTAACATTCCTGATGTGTTGGCACTTTTTTTTAATTACCATTATTAATTTTCCATCTGACAAACACAATTCATTGAATAATAAAAAAAAAGTGCGCAACAGATCATGAATGTTGCAACATTTAAGTATGCCAAAATGGCATAATGTAAATAGATTTAAATGCTGCAACATTCCTGATTTGTTGACACTGTATGTAGCATCGTAGTCACTATTTGGTCACATAGTCACAATATGTATAGTCGTTAGTCACCGCATAGTTCTCTGTTGGAATGCATCTTAGAATTATGAATACATTCACAATCAATTATTTGACTGAAATACGAGCTGAAACAATATAATAAGTTTGACACACTATTGCCAAGGAATTAACCAAGATGGGAAACTTAATGTACTAAGACATTTATGGCTTCATCTTATTTAATTGTTATTGGCTTATTCATTGGAACTTCAAAAGTAGTGCTGTAAAACTTATTCAAAAGCCTGCCATCGATTCAATCATAAAGTTATCATCGTAAATTTTTTTTTAAACATATATGAATTTGAAAGCAAAATTTCAGCCATATCTTCCATCTAAATGAGTTGCATAAGCAAGACTAAGAGTGACATATTGGTATCTAAGCTGATTGATTTATGAGCAAAGCCAAAGAATGCTGAAAAATTAGGAATATTCAGTGGGGTGCAAAAATTTGGGCACCCTCAGTAAAAATCAACATTTCCATTGATATGTTGCTAGTCCTTTCATGTTGCAACTTGGCTTGGACATATTTCATAAAGGACAGATGCACACATATTTTAGCTTTGAAACTGTATTTATGGAATCAGTACCAGAAGTGATATGAAGTTCAAAACAATAACAGACTGGTGCAAAAGTTTGGATACCCCAATGAGATTAATGGAATTAATATTTAGTAGCACCACCTTTAGCTAATACAACAGCCTGTAAACGTTTTTTGTAACTACTAATAAGTCTTTTGACACTGGCTGGGGGGATTTTGGCCCTCTCTTCCTTGCAGTAGGCCTCCAACTCTCAGAGATTTGACAGTCGTCAATCATGGACAGCACGCTTCAGGTCATACCACAAATTCTCTATGATATTCAAATCTGGGCCATTCCAGGACTTTGTATTTGCGTGTCTGCATGTATTCCTTGGTAGATTTGGAACAATGCTTCGGATCATTATCCTGTTGAAACAACCAACCGCACCGTAGCTTCAGCTTTTTCACGGAGTCTTTGACGTTGTCTTCCAGAATATGCTGATATTACACTGAATCCTTCAACTTTCATAAGGTTCCCAGTACCTGAACTAGCCACACAACCCCATAACATGATTGATCCTCCTCCGAACTTGACTTTGGGGAGCATGTTCTTTTCCTGGAATGCTGTGTTTTTTTTTTGCCGTGCATGACGCCTATGGTTGTGCCCATATAACTCTTTGACTCATCTGTCCAAAGCATGTTGTTTCAGAATGACTCTGGCTTGTCCAGATGAGCCTTGGCATACCTCAAGCAAGCCTCTTTGTGGTGAGGTCGAAGAAAAGGCTTCTTACGCATCACCCTCCCATGCAGCTTCTCCTCATGCAATCTGCGCCTGATTGTGGAGCGATGCACCGCAACACCATTGGCCGCCAGATCATCCTCGAGTTCTTTGGAGGTGGTCTGGGGGTTTTCAGTAACACTTCTGACCATTGTTAATGCTCCATTGCACCCTTGTTTGTTGTTTAAGGTTCAACAAACACATCAAATCAGTTTGGAAAAGTCAGCCTATTTGACTTTGCTACAACCTCTCAAATTCATGTCATTAAAGGGGTGCCCAAACTTTTGCACAGGCCATTTTGCACTATTTAATTTATGCCAGATGGACAAATACAGCTATTTGAAATATTATTGCGTAAAATGTAACCTAACACATTGCTTTTGCTAAAAAGTCACAGGGAAGTTGCCACAATTAATACTTTTGGAACTACAGCAAATAATGTTGCTGTGGCGGAAAGGTGCCCAAATTTTTGTATCCCACTGTATTCCATGTTTTCATAAGATTTGGTATGCGGTGCCCCACATCAAAATCAAACGTGAATATATCAGTAGGTTAATTTAATTCATAAATGTTTGTATTCAATAATTTTATTGCTATCATAACCTCTTCTTGCTGCCATTGAAATAGCGCATGCTGATATCTCGTAATCCTGGATATCACCGTCTTCGAGATCTGTCATATTGTGATAATAAATATATTGCAGAGAATTTAAAACTCGTTTTGGCATGCAATTATATGACACATGTTTTTTAACCCAACAAATAATTATATAAATTTATGTTTCCTAATATTTGCCCAACACTGTGTGTTTTGAATGTTAAGTATACGTAGCATGAAAACTTTAGTTATGTCTATAATTTGGGTGCTGTCTCTGTTGTATTGATCTTGAGTTACAGTAACCAATTTACAACGAAAAATAAAATGATGAGATGATATTAAGCCTGGAACCCACACAATATGACGTACAGGTATCCATGTGTTTTATTGTGCTGTATTGATATTTACCCCAAGCTGGGAATGAAAACTGATTTAATTTTAAACACGTAATCCCGCAAAAGCAAATAAAAATACATTGTAACCATTATGTGACAATTGAGAATTTTAAATTCTACTTTGTGATAATGGTTTTCAGAAGTAATTGAGAAGATTGCTTGCCAGTCAATGTGTCACAAAGTTGGTCAAAAATGACAATGTAAACTTTTCATTGTATGAAAAATTCAGTTTCAGATGTTCTTGCCTTGTATGAACTGTCACCCAACTATCATACATGCGTTGTGGATGGGGAGCACAGAGTTATCTCGCAGAGTGGATCTTATGTAACTCTCAATACTTACTTAGCCAACAAGAGTGTCATCGTTTCATTCAGAGTGGCAGGAACATGGGAATACATTGATGATTATGTGTCAGATGTTTATATCCAGCTGGTGAAGGACTCTGAACAGGACGTGATCAAAAGCTGCACCAACCTTAAGGTTTCTAGTGACATCAACTTCAAAACTGCGTGTGGAAATGGCCATAATCCAACATGGTTTGCAGGGCTATACACCAACATGACAGCATTCAACAACACCATGGGTTTTGGGGGTTCATTCGGCATAACTATAATGGAATGGACTACTGACAAAATGCATCTGACATGCAAAGAAGAACTCTATGGTCAATGCGGTACAGGGTATTTTCCGCAAAAGGACGGATCAACTTCTACTTTGGTTTTGACAGCAGTTCACCTAATGCCAAGAGGACCAGGGGCATCTGCAGCTTTTAATCTATGGCAAATCAACGCTTTTACTTGGAATGGTACCTACTATGCTGTGCAAGGATCTCTTTTCTCCTGTCATAATATTGGTAAATGTTAGATTTTAAGGTTATTCTTTGAATGCATTGTAATACATGAAAATTAACAGGTCAGACTTGCATCCAACAGAGGTCTTTGGTTCCGATGACCCGACATGCCTTATTTTTTATTAATTCAATACACAAATTTCCGAGTAGTTGAAATGTGCATGGTAATAGAAAAATAGAGCACAGTTTGTTTTGTATGACATATTGATTAATTTAAAAAGAAAGAAGCTTAAAGAAGATCAAGCAGTGTAATTTTTTTCGTTTCCAGTTCAATACATTTTTTTTTTAAACAAAATGTAAATCCTCTTAAGTTGGTAAATAATTCAGCACGTGTTTTCTGAATGATCGATTAAATATTGACATACATGTCACCTTAGAGATATCAGGTAGAAATTATCTGACTAGGCTCTACAGGCTGACAAAATTAGGTCCGCACAAGTTTCTTGATGAAAATAAAAAACAAATGGATTCTGGCTTCCATTGTCTCATACAGTTTACCTTACTATATATTGTATTCGTTTCAGACTTGGATACCACAATCGAAACCGTGCATGGGAAAACACCATCTGAGATTCAGAAAAAACAGTGGGACTCGTCCGTTGTGCATGATCGAAGAAACGACACATGCCTCGCTGTTCCTGGGACCAACTTGAATATCTTTTCAAATTTCCGTGGCATGGTTCATCATTGCAAACAAACTGTTGTAATCATAGCAGAAAATATCAGTGGGTGTTCGTTCTTTGAGGTTTATGGTGACAGAGGCAATTGCATGTATAAGCAATGTAATTTGCTGACTGAAGAGCATGTAAAGGGACAGACTTGGTGTAAATACTTCTGTCAAACAACGACCCAAATCAGAATCCATGCTGTCAGTTTTGATCAAGTAGCAAATGATTTGCTGGCCACATTGTGCGAAATTGCAGTTCTAAATGTATATGCATAACTTAAATGACTGGAAACCTGTTTTCATATTTTCAGGCAGGTTACGTTCAGCATTTATTGACATCTGTTATATATATATATCTTCAAGTTAAGCCTTTAATCAATGTGCTCTTCACACTGAAACAACTCTCTTTGCTCTAGAGCTTAGTTTCAAAGACTGTGAAATTAGCTGTTAGGTGCTTCAAATGGACAGTTTGCATGTTTAAGCCGCCACCATGGTATAAAGGAACTGAGCAGATCTTTAAATCCACTGTAACTCCTACTCTACTCCATCCATATGATAGTGACTGTAGAGTGCTTGGCCCCTTCAGGGTAATTTGGTGTAATGGGCTTTATATTCCCTTGGGAGTTTAAAAAGACTCATGCTCAAACAGGCCTACAACCGAGTTGGATGATGTTGTAGGCTGTGGAATTGAATGTGTTAACTCTGTCTATACAATCATTTTATGTATTAAAAAAAATATGCGTGTTGCATAGCCTTGCCATTTTAAGCTATAATAGGTATTGAATACTTATATTTGGTAGTGCATGACATAGACAAACGATTGCACTGTCCATGCAAAGTAATGGACAGTGCAATCTTTTGCCTATGTCGTAATGCTACTGGTTCTGAAGCTTGGACAGCTCATGTGACCAGCTGTCAGAGGCAGACATCAGGAGCGGATCCAGAAAATTTTTCAGGGGACAGCTGAATTTTTAATAATATTTTAAATAAAATGTACTAGCCAAGAGGGGGGAGGTTGGAACCCCCATCCCCCCTAAATCCACCGCTTGACATAATGATGAGATGATTAGGCTTGAAATCTGTTTTCAGACAAATAATGTGTCGATGGTGTCCACTCAACAGTTCATTTAAAATCAGCCATCATATTGTTTTTTGTAAAAAAATAATTGTCTAAGCCTATTTACATAATTTTTTGATTTGTACAATTATTGACTTAGGACACAATACGTTAGTTGATTTTAAACTAACGATTGAGTGGACACTAGTGACACAACTATTGGTCTAAAAACAAACAATATTTTTTTTTGAGTGCATGCTTAGAGTTTGAATGATCGTTCTTTGTCTTTTATTGATAAAAAAACAATCAGATATATATCTCATGAATTTTGGGCTCATATTAAAATTCAAATAGCTGATATATGCGTTCAGCACAGATTTAAGAACCCAGTGATTTTATTAAACCTGGTTTAAATTGTAATGAGATTCTAACTATTTAAGACTTTGTATGTAGACAATGATTCCATCATGCATTTTAAATCTCTTATACTGTAAATAGCCTTGATGTGTATCTTGTATACCAAATTTTGTGTATAAACTGGCACCATGAAATAAATGATTTATATAGCTCCGTGGGTTTTTTTATTCTTAATGGACCTACTTGCTTAATTCCATTTATCTGCAAGATGGTTTTATGGTTAAGGCATTGGTATGCTTCATCAATAACATCTCAGTGGGATGTCGATATGATAATAAACTCTCATTGATGGAGACTCGAGATGGCACAGGCTAAGAGAATATTCATTTTTTTACACAGTAAAAAACCAAATTTTTTCTTAACTTAAGACACAATGGAAGAGTCGCTATAATAATTGATCATCCTGGCTTTGAAAACAAAATATTAGCCATATCTTCCATCTAAATTAGTTAAGGTTTTCTTTCTGTCATGAGCCAGGATGCCAAGTGAGCGTGGATGACAAAATAATTTTTTCTCTTGCTCATACTTGTTCATACATAATTCACTCGCCGGGCGATGTTCAGATACTCGTGCTAACCTGTAGATTGCTCCTGGTAGCACTAGATTACTTGTGACTATCCGTGGAGAGGGCAAACATTTTTAAACATGTCTAAAAATTTGCCGGACGTTCTACGATTAAAATTGTTTACCTTATTACGGGAATAGCTCGGGAGTCACTCAGTAGTTACTTGGCGAGCGTTCTAGGGAGGTACATGGTTACTCGCTATACACAATTGTTCACTTCTTCCCATAAGTGGTAGGCTCGGTGGTCAAGGATGTTTCATGTTTGAAGCATGGATAAACAAGTATGAACGGTGAGCGGTTCACGTATATTTCAAGTAAGACACCAGGTATCATACGGATAATAGGCCAGCATGTCACAGACGCTTGGTGTATGCACAAAAGTGTTTAAAGAGTGGCCGGCGGGTGGTTGACGAATACTTACGCATACTCGTATGATTGTTTCACGGATAAATCAAAGTGCTGGGGGGCTTAGCCATGAGAGAAAGAAGATCAGCCACAGGAGGAAGAAGCACGTGGGAGGTCCCCGTCCGGTTCCAGGTCTGACAGCCTGCTGGAGAAGGGCCCAAGAGGAAGAAGAGGCAAAAGGACAAACTGCTGTTTCCTGATGACGTTGAGGATTTTTTATTTTTTTCAAATATATTTTAAAAGGGAAGCCAGATCAGCTGAAGCTGTTTCACATCCGGGCCCTTTACATCAGTAAAAAATATAAAATAACAAAATCCATGGATATTGAAAACAATTAAAACCCATTAACAGTAAACACACCAACAATAAAATACACAAACAATAAAATACACAATCACCAAGTTATAGCACCAACACTGTATTGTTCACTCATGGGCTGCATTCTTGATATAATTTCTCAGGAGTATTTTAAAGCTATTTAAAGTATGGCATTATTTTAAATTACTTGGTAGGTTATTCCAGGTTCTGGCTTCTTTATACAAAAAAATATTCTTATGTAATTCACTCTCAGGAATTTGCAAATGTAAATCCATAACACTTTTTCTTGTTCTTTTATCTTTAATTTCAAAAGCTGAAACTATATTGTTTGTTAAATACTGAGGAGCTAGTCCATGCATACATTTGAATCAAGAGGATAAACTTGTGGAGTGGTTTTCGAAGATCATGAGGCGTTCTATGACAACAGCCGCACAGACTACAAGGAAATCGCCATGAAGAGCTGTCTGCGGCAAGAGAAGGCTGCCAGCTTGAAACCCCTCGGACTGCTGCTGTCTTGAAGACCTGGTTTGCCTCCATGAGGACTCAAGTGGGCAAGCTTGCCAAGTCTGAACCTTCTGGGACATCTGCCAAGCAGTTAACTGCCAGGGAGAGATGGGTGGTTGACAAGTTCTCCTTTCTGCTGGATCACATACGCCGTGTCCCTAGTGGACAAGGCAAGGCCACTCTGAAGGACCATCTGCAGGGCCAGTCTCAAGAGGAAGAGTTCCTGCTCAGTTCTACTCCTGTGCAGAGTGAGGCGGAGCAGGATGATGTCTCCATCGTTGCAGAGGAATCTTAGAGGGCTGCTCCGACCACCAAGGGGAGAAGAGTGCCTGCCATGTCTGCACCTCTAGCTACAACAGGTCCTAGTGGTTCGCAAGATGTTGTCAGCATTCTGCAGACAGTGTCCAGCCTGGCCACCAACATGACAGATCAGATGGGCCAAAAGGATGTGGTGCAAGATCCTCCTGGTATACCAGGACGTCCTTAGTCTGCCTGCAGACATCTGGGAAGAGTTCCAGAGTTCATAATGTGACATGTCGAAGAATAAATAGGTCAAGGTCACCCAATTTTGAACCCAAGGGCTCCTAATGCATAATCATTTTTGGTCGCATGATTCTAGTATCAACTGATCTGATTTGAAGCTATCAAGGTTTGGAAGAATTTTTAGCTCTGTGACCTCAAAAACAGGTCAAGGACACCCATCTTTAACCTGATCCAAGGTTTTCCTGATGGTTGCATTGTCCTTGGATCAATACATCATCATAAATCATAAATGGTGCTGGTGATGGCAATACCCTGGGCTACAATGTGGCTGTTGGTAAAAAGTATAAAGAGGCAGTCAACTATAACGCAATGCTTTATTTGTTACCACTTATTGCTCTACAAAAATTCTATCAACTGCACAATTCATATATATTTCTGTCAGTTTGTCAACATTATATGAGTGTTCTGTTCTTCGTCTCTGGTTATATTACAATGTTAGTTCATACTTCTCTTAATATCCATACAAATATCATATTGAAATTATTACCACAGATATTACATTATGAAATGGCACCATATAGAATATTTCCTATTGACAGACAAATGAAACAAGTGCGAGTAGTGTAGCGTCTTGCATCCTAGGATGTGGCACAATACGGTGTAGATGAAGCCGTTTGCAAGTAGAATACCCCATTGTATTGGTAACTTCTTGCTGTATAACCCGTCACTGCATAAGGTGCGCTGATGATTTGGCAGGATCCCTGCAACAGTAAGAATCTCATCGCACAATCATGAATTTTCACTATTGACAAAATTTTAAAGTTACAAGTGAAAACAATAGAGTGAATTTTGTAATCGATCACTGGTTTAGTAAACAAAATGATAATAAATATTTTTATCTATCTTCGATGAATTTATATCATCAGGTTCAATTAAATCACTGAACCTATATATGCTGCATTTAATCAATCACCCAGTGGGCGCAAGTCGTAAAAATTACGTCTTTTTCTGGTCTCAAACTGGTCATAACGTCAGTGACCAATTTGAGACGTAAATGGGGGCGAAATTTTCAAGACGTCAAAATGACCAGGAAATATGACGTCTTATCGACGTCTTATTCTGGTGTTCAAGCAGACGTAATTATTTTACTTAATTTATACGTCATTATTACGTCAATAAATTACGTCTAGAATACGTAATTTCTTTACTTCTTATCAAAATAATCTTGTGGTCTTTGACATACAATTCTCTAACCATGATATAATGACTAAATTCCCATTTAGTGTTACTTCGTATAGTTAATTTAGGATAGAAAAATTCAATGTGATCTCCTTATACCCGTAGAACCCGTCGAGTCACCCGTAGTTATCCGTGCCTAATTTTACCCATAGTAAACCCGACGGCTTGTTCAAAGGGTACTAGGAGTAAGTCGACGAGTAGTACGGGTGACTCAATGGCTTACATAAGTAACCCGTCTAGTTTGCCCAGTGTCAACGGCTCTCAATTGAGACTCATCGGTGTTGATCCAATAGGCTTGCTATTGATGCAATGCGAACTGGGTTTATTATGTCATCACAGCGGGGTACGCTATCCAGGCAGTATAAAAAGATTGACCAGTGGCTATGAGATCATTCAGCATCTTGCTACCATACAGAGAAAACCAATACACCGTTCCAGAAATTGTTTTATCATGCCGATGAAAAAGACTAGTCTAAGGACCAGGATCCCTGCAGTTCATACTGATGCAGAAAAGTCGCCTTCCTCTATGGCTTCTTCCTCACACCGACCCAGCGATGAGGATGCATCTTCAGGATCAGAAAAGAAGATAAAGAAGAGTGCTCTTCCTGTGAAAGAAAAGATGAAGAAGCCTGCACCTTCAAAGCGGCCTGCACCTTCCAAGTTGCCTGCGAAGCGGACTGCACCTGCAAAGTCGCCCGGAAAGAAGCATTCCAGAATTGCGACGAAGATCTCATCAGATGCTGGCAACACTGATGAGTCCCAGAAATCCACTACTGCTGGTGCTCATGTTCATGTTCCTGTGCGTGCTCCTGTTCGTGTTCATGCTGCTGCTCGTGCTGCTGCTCGTTCTCGTGTTCCTGCACCTTCTCCTGCACCTGCTCCTGTGCCTGCACCTTCTCCTGGGCCTGCTCCTTCGCCTGATCGTTCACCTGCTCCTTCGCCTGATCGTTCACCTGAAGATCTCACTGAGAGAAGAATCTGGGTGCTGGGTGACTTCATCGTTGCCGAGGGCATGACGATCGACCCTGAATCCTTTGATGAGCTGCATGTCCAACTGCTGCCGATGTTTTTCCAACTTAAAGACAACATTCAGCGGGCGAAAGTCCAGCAGGAGCAGCGGGAGCAGCGGCAGCACCGGCAGCACCAGCAGCACCAGCCCCAGTTCTTGGTCACCTGCACCAGTTGCTAAAGAAATATGAAAACTTTATTAAAGTATGATAATAACTTGGCCACCTGCACCAGTAGCTGGACCTTCTTCACTCCTCCTTCTGGACCTCCATCCATGATCTCCGAGATGCCAGGCAGTGCCTCAACGCTGAATTTGAGCCAGTTTCTGAACCTTTTTCATGGCCACCCAAAACAACCCCGGCCTTTTTCAAGGCCACCAAATCCTCCCAAAAGAACGGGCCTTGTACACATATTTGTGTTAACAATCAATAAAAAAAAAAGTTCCAAAACCCTCTAAACTTTTCTCTATCTTTGTCCAAGAACTTTATAAGTATAATATTACTCCAAAAAAAATTTCTTTACATCAAGTAAATTTCTTATTATCACACTTTAATAAAGTTTTCATATTTCTTTAGCAAACAAAATTTCATGTAACTCAAATGTGGTGGTGTCAGGGTTAATAATTATCAGCAAAAAAGAAATTTTTGTTTTTGGTTCAGAACTGCCGTTGTTTTTTCTTGTTCAGAAGTGCCGTATTATTATTTTTTGGTTCAGAACTGCCGTACTTTCATTATTTTTATTATTTTCATTGCAGAATCCACTCCCCCCCCCCCCCCCGACCGCTGACTGTGTGTCTGGTGCAGGACAAAAGTAGAAGTGAAACCACCCCCTCCCCTTTTTTTTCTTAATTACGCCCTTGGATATATTATGGTAATAATAACTAAGAAAACTAGTGAAACAATTATTATTTTCAACACAGTGTACCTAACTCATTACAACGGCCGTGTACCTGGCGTTAGGCTTTGCATAATAAATGAAAAAAAATATATATTCAAGCCAAAAAAGGCCCGAGTCCCTAACAACGTTTTCTCAAAGCTTCTAAAGTTAGACGCTAGGGGTGCTGTTTCATTTTGCGCCACCTTGTGTGAACTACGTTCGTCTGGCGCGCGAACAAGACGCAAAATGCGGCGTCTTAATTTCCTAACGTGCTTCTACAACACAGACCTATAGCTATATATAGTTGTACCGGGGACTGTCACTTGTGAGAGGATTGAGGATACGCCAAAAGGTACGTAATGACAAACTTATCTCATGTTTATTTTGTTAATTATCTGTGAAGAAGGTGTCCTCTTCCAGTGAAATCAGAGGCAGGAGAGGGGCTTTAAGCTTGGTTTAAATTTTACATGATAGCGTAACCTTCTACGTGTATAGTTTAAATTATTTATTGGATTACTTCACAGCAGCTTTTCAATCATTTTGGAGCTGAATGTGTAACACTTATCAGTTAATTGCAAGCATTGTTCACTTGCAGGTTAGTGTTTGTTGGCCCATGAATAACACATGAAGATAATTGGATTTCTGAGCAAATAGGAGTCCTTAACAGGCCAGTTAGTCACTCAGTCATGCTATAATCTCTTCACCTGTACATGACCACAACTTCCTCTAGTGGTTGAATCCAGTTCAATTTAAGCCAGACAATAAACTGGGTAAAATATAATAATAATAGTGAATGTTCTTGTTGGACTCTGGATTCATCATTAAAGTATGTTTAGAGTTGTATAGTTGTCATAGAAACGTTTCGATGCCATCTCAGTGTCTTCATCAGTGAGAATTTATTATTGTATCGACATCCCACCATCGACATCCCACTGAGATGTTATTGATGAAGCATACCAATGCCTTAACCATAATACCATCCTGCAGATAAATGGAATTAAAGGACTATACCCCTTGGGAGTCAAGTAGGAGTCAAGCAAGTAGGTCCATTAAGAATCAAAAAACCCACGGAGCTATATAAATCATTTATTTCATGGTGCCGGTTCATACACAAAATTTGGTATACAAGATACACATCGAAGCTATTTACAGTTTAAGAGATTTAAAATTCATGATGTAATCATTGTGTACATACAAAGTCTTAAATTGTTAAAATCTCATTACAATTTAAACCAGGTATAATAAAATCACTGGGTTATGAAAATGCATATATCGGCTTTTTGAATTTTAATATGAGCCCAAAAGTCATGAGATATATATCTGATTAAAAAAGAAATTAAACTATAACTCTGATTAGAGAAAATCAGTCTTGAATAAAATACCTTTGGATTATGTACTTCTTTGTTTGTTTGTTAATTTGGCTGTTTGAAATTCTTTTCCCTCTCTTTGAAAAGAGCCTTGCACCAGAAAATGTACATATATATGATATAAAAAAATAAGAACACATTTTAATATTCAATGGGTCAGTAATGATTTGAATATATTCTTAGTGATAAAAGAACTGTTCTAATGGAAGTCGGAACCACATTGTGTATTGAGACAATAATTGTACAAATCAACCAATTATGTTAATAGGCTTAGACAATAGTTTTTTAACAAAAACCAATATAATGGCTGATTATAAACAAACTGTTGAGTGGACACCAGCGACACAATTATTTGTCTGAAAAACAGATTTCAAGCCAAATCATCTCATCATTATGTTCAGTGGTGAATTTAGAGGGTGGGGGGGGGGGGGGGGTTTGGGGTTGCAACCCCCCCCCCCCCTTGGCCTAGTAATTTTAAAATTCATCTTTGGTTACAATGTTAGTTCATACTTCTGATAATATCTATACAAATATTATATTGAAGCTGTTATTACCACAGATATAACATTATGAAATGGCACTATGTAGAATATTTCCTATTGACAGACAAATGAAACAAGTGCATGTAGTGTCTTGCTTCCTAGGATGTGGCACAATACGGTGTAGATGAAGCCGTTTGCAAGTAGAATACCCCATTGTATCTTCTTGCGGCATAACCCATCACTGCATAAGGAGCGCTGATGGTTTGGCAGGATCCCTGCAACAGTAAGAATCATATTGCATAATCATGAATTTTCACAATTGAAAAGTTACAAGTGGAGTGAATTTTGCTTAGGTTTAAGCTACTGTTAGTAAACAAAATGATAATAAATTTTAATCTATCTTGCATGCATTTATATCACACATAGCATCAGGTTCAATTGAATAACTGAAACAGATCTGCGACCCTATATAAGCTGCATTTAAAGCAATCAGGGTTTGCAGATTTAAATAAAGTGATTTAAATCATGATTTAAAAAAAAGGCAAAAAAAAATCAACAATTTAGATTTTTTTGAAATTTAACAAGTTTATCAGTTGAAAACTAGATTTTTCAAAATTCAAAACATTATTTACTTGAATACAGTATGATATTTTTCAAAAACTTAAATTGTGAAATAAATTTAAGTTCTTTTCATTTTAGAGCACAGTTCAGGAAGTTTAAGAAGGAATGCAGGAAAATCTATCAAACTTGGCTCATGCTAGACAGTACTTGAGCCCTAATTGCATCATTAAAATAATTTTGATTTAGATAAAACAAATCTGATTTAAATCAAAATAGTCAGAAACTGTTTTTTGTTATTTTTTTAATCACAATGAATCTTTAAGTGCTTCTAATAAATTGTTGACTCGTTCATATAAAATGTTGCAATTAATTTCCAAATTTATCAACAGATTCAATGACAATCAAGACTGTTACTGTTGATCCCCATGAAACCACAGAAAATGACTTACTGGGAGGGAGTTGTAGTTTGAACACATTTTCTTGGCTATGTAGCATGTTGGGTTTTCAACAGAACTGATCATGTATGCCACCGCTCGACCATGACTACATCCCCCTGATGAAAAGAAAACTGCTTATTACCTAATGACCTGATGTTCAAATGCTCTAAAAAATGTGACAAGAATTACAAACATAATGAATATAATATGGACTTGGAAGGGGGTATACTTACAACTTCCTCGTTCTAAGAAAGAAACAAAAGAAATTGTTGATTAAAATCCAATGTAACTTTACTAATAGAAGAACCTGATATGAATCTGTTATAGTAGCTAATTACATTGGGATTAAACTTACCCAGTTCTTGCTGTTTCATCCATTCAATGACTTCTTCATCCGTTAGATCCGAACGACCTTGGATGTCGAAAAGTCCACAGCCAGGCTGGGATCTTCCTCCATTCACATAGAAGTCACTGTGACCACGACGGTAGATTGAGCCGACTGGATCTGGAAACACAGGGGAACAGTGTATACATATTATTATAGTGCTCGTTATGGTTAATTTCCTATTTTTTTTTGGGGGCCGGGGGGGGGGGGGGCACATTTTGGAAAAGAACAAAATGGATGAAAACGTCAACAATGCCTTAACTTTCAATTATAACTTCTGGAAGTTTTTTTTTGTTCTCAACTTTCTCAGTAGTTATTAGGTAAAATCAAATTCGTTTAGCATCCAAATTGTGATATAGTAGTTGTCGAGATTCCATAAACTTTAATATATTGCCAATCGAATGCCATTAATATTTTCTTATGTTTTATGTAAGACAACAAAACAAATGTCATTCCTTGTTGAAAAATTGTTTAGAATAAAGAGCAGATGATCAAATTAAATTATATATTTTCTGAACGCACTTGATGTATGAATGATGTCTACGTTGGCTGCTGAGCTGGAAGTGAGTCCTTCTGAGACTGAAAACAAAGGCCCAGCTGGATCAAGACCTGCAAATCAGTAAGTGAAATCAGTGGAAAGGTAACTGGCAACATTGAAAATCTCTCAGAGTAGAACGTCAGTTAAAGTGGCTGCTTCATAGTTAAAACATGTTTAGGGGAGACCCTTAGTGAAATTTGGTTGAATTTCATTAAAACAAAGCAAATTCGATACGCAGTGACACAGTCTCATATGTGTGCAACAGTTCTGTTGTAGCAAACATTGAGATTTAAATCCATCATCTGGTGAGGCAGCATTTTGTGACTTAAAAATTTTCCCAATGGTCTTTAGGTATTTGTACCTTTTATTTGGCAATAAAATCATTCAATTTGTAAATTGTCACTCACACAAAGATAATTGTATGTCCAGTGATATCCCAGTGACTTTGAAGTGTGTCATTTGCATATTTTTACATGATTAAAATTAAGCAATATGATTTGCATCTTTTTGAAATAATAAAGTTTTCAATTAACTGTGTCAAAAACAATGAAATACCAAATTCCTCTGGCACAATTTCTCAATTACAAAATATTGGGTTAATAATGTTAGGTATATATATAGTCACAATGTAAAGTTTGCCATAAGATGAAAAATATATTTTCTGGATGTTTTCATTTAGCCAGTAAAACTCATATCATAAACAAATTGCCTGGTTGACTTGTTACCAATTTAAATTACCTGTGGAGACATGCATTTAGAATAGGTGCTTTGATGGTCTGACACACAGCCTTTTTCTGCAATACTATAATGAAACTGTCTTCTTGAGGTCATGGCCATTCTAACTGTGCCTCTCAAGTTCATCTGTTTCGTTCATGCCATGCTTTGATAATAGATATTCCAAAATAATATTGGTTAATTATACAGTCACCTCACTGTCCCAATGGTATCAACTCTCTATGTAAGTCACTTTTGAAACATGGATATGGTGCAGCTGTTTTGCACTATCATGTGAAACGTTTGGGTTCGAAACTATGAACTGAAAATTTATTTCAGAGTTCAAAAACCTTAAATGATCCACCACATCTGAACGCTTCACTTGATCTTGAAGGTTTTCACAGATAAAATAAATATGTTCCCCTGCTTTAGTTTGAGGCCAGCCTGGGCTTTCTGGAGTAGTTTATAAGCCAGATATGACAGGTGTCCCACCCCATGTCACAAAGGGCCCTGTCTCCCCTGATTAACTTTTTTTTCTAATTTTACCAAGATTTACACAATTTGGCCATATATTCAAGGACTGATACCTCCCTCTATACCACAGTCACAATTGCCTGTCATTTTTTTGGTCAAGTTATTGGGCAACTTCATGGGTTTCTAACTTGACCAGTTATTCCCTAAACCAATGGTAGTTCTGCATTCACATGACATCATCTGAAGTTTAGCTAACAAGCTTATGAGATTAGTGAACTTCAAACTCTATGAATTTGGCATTAAAACACAGCGTTAGTTTAAAAAGGTATGCCAAGGATGTAAATTGTAATATCCAAAAACATAAAAAACGTTACATTACCATTTAAAGTTAATTTAAGTTGAAAAGTTTAATTTTTTTCAGTCCCAACTAAATGCAATGTTATACATCTATACTGTAGGATAAAATTTCACAAAAACAATTCTTAACCGACAATTTTACAAACAAATTTCACAAGATTGAACAGAAAGCATGGCCCCTTTTTATGTGGTTATACAGGCAAAGCCTTTTGTGTAGGTTACAATGCCATTTGTGACATTACCAGAAGGTCATTTTGAATATAATAACTTATATGGAAAGGAAACTTACCAGTGATGCGGTTGAGTAGTGGCTGAGCAGTGATTTTTGAAAAGCCACAAGAGTGCGCTCCCAAACTGTGTCCGATGCACCAGAAGTAAGGATTGGAACCAGGTCTCTGTCTCAAAGCATTTGCATACACTCCAATGAGGGACCCCATCACACGTGTGTTTGCAGCTGGCTTGACATATGTCAGATCGTCTGCACCATTTTTCCATTCGACTGCTATAACATTGAGATCCTCCTAAAAAAGATAATAAAAGAAAACAAAACAAAAAAGCAAAGAAAAGATAAGAAAAGATTATAATATACGTATAATATATGCATCTTTACTTTTCAGAAGAGTTTAACAAAGAACTGCATTCATGAACATACGAGTACATCATACTGCAATAAAACACACCCTTGCAAGAAGTTTATTTTTCAGATTCACAAATTCTTGAACAGCAAATGAGGATCTCCAGCCATGCACAATGAAGACTGTTCTCCGGTTGTTGGTAAAGGCAGACCTAAACAGCATGGGAATAAATCACTTTAGCAAAAAAATACATCTTGGCAAACATGCCGTTCTGTGTGCCGCATAGAATATGAAAAAGCACCAATGATAGAAAAAAGCTGTTAAACTTGTGCGTCTTGTGAATGAAAAATACCATCATGAAAAAGGAAATATAATATTAATAGGGAACTCACGGTATTGTGTCTCTGGTGAATGTCCCAACATATGTTCCTGTGTAAAGCGTAAACCTTGGTGAGAATTCATGAGGGCAATCAGGATAAAACAGATTATACGTTGAGAAACAAATTCTTGAATCACGGATGTCATCACAACATCCTGGTGGTTGAGGCGGTGGTGTTGAAGACTTTTTACAACAGCTTCCACTAAAAGAAAATTTTGAAATTCTATCTGAATACTACAATATTGTGAAGTTTTGATTTTTTTTTTTGCAATTTGTTGGCACAGGGATGTCAATAAATTCAAATAATTGTCCATCTTGTGCTCTAAATCAGTCACTTTGTATGTAATGATGCTGCCCATTATACTATCCTATAGTAAGCGAAATATTATTAATGTTGTAAAAGTGGCTCGTAGATAGCTGAAATACAATTTTCATAGAGCAGTACGTGTAAACTTAAACTAGGCCAGATTTCTTTTTGTTTATTCATAGCTTGGAATATAATGAGTCTGAGTTTTTCTCCAGTATTTGGCCAATGAATTTTCTGTAATAACCAATTTATCCAGCAACTCATTTCATATTTCTCGAATATTCAAGAATAATCACAGAAACAACCATAAATTCAAATAATTATTTGGTATCCGGCGGTTAATGTAGGGTAGGTTGAATAATTATGAACACAGATACCTTGTTTCATTCAATGTGTGAATGGACCACAATAAAAGTTTTTTGGAATACAAATCAGAAACACCCTCTGTTACTTCCTCATTTATGTTATATATTTGCCTTTGGTTGTCTACAGACCAGCAGTCTGGGATAGATAGATAAATAGATAGATAGATAGATAGATAGGTAGATAGAAGTTCACAGTTACAACGTCACTCATCTGTGCAAAACTAATTTCATGTTTATCTATACTCCGTAGCACTGTTTTTGCATTTTAAACATTGATAGTGACAGTCAAATCAAGGTACCAAAAAATATTGCTGTTCTGGCAATCCTTTTCGGGAATATTACTTGAAAATATGACTGGCAAGTTGTTTAGGGTCTACACTTTAATTTTGTGACAATATCAGTGAGCATGGTCGTCAAAATCTGTTTGTGTTTGTTGGAGTAGAATCTACTCAGGTGAACAAAACTTTGATTACAGCCAAATTCATAGAGTTGGAAACAATTTTCAGATGACGTCATATGAATCCAGTACTCCCATTGGTTCAGGGAGTCACTCAGTCAATGGGTGTCTAGATTCATATGACGTCATAGTGACGTCATCTGGAGTTAAGCTTCCAAGTCCAAGAGAGTGGTTTTCAACTCTATGAATTTGGCTGTAAATCGAGTGAAAACATAACTTTTACCTTCTAAGATCATGCAACTGAAATTGGTTCATTCGTCAATATAGTAGCACATATTTAACCATACAAATGATGTTTTCTGTTAGGGTGTATTCTTTCAGTAACTGAACAACTATGTTTTACATTAATTAATAGAGCTTATTCGCAACCAATAATCTTTTTAGAGTGAAATTTGCATACTCACGTGTTGATCAGGGCAAAAAGCCAAATAAGAATCATGTGGTCACCCAAAGCTTTCATCTTGATGAACTGCTCTTGATCTGGTAGGAAGATGCTAATGCTCTGCTTTAAATATTTTAGAACTTCCTTTATTTCTCTGGGTGGGGCGTTAAATCATGTTCTCTGATTGGCTAAACTCACATTGTTTTTGGCTTTCTCAAATGTGCATGTTATCCCCATATGAAAGTGTTGTGAACCATATCAAGTCACAGCATGAGTTGTGTAGCTGAGCCCATTCCTGCTTATTTATCATTTCTATTTATGTTTTATTTTGGTAACATTAATTCAACTGTCGAAGAATTCAAATGATGCACAATCTATGAGCTTATATTGATGATAATACATAATTGTGCTAGAATATATATATATATATATATATGTATATGTACTGAGTAAAATTTTGGTAGCTATTTGAAATTATGTTATTAGGCTAATAATTCTTGATTTACAGGTCAATAAAACAAATTATTGTCATCACTTGGGTGCTTACACAGAGTATTTTGTGTTCTTGTGAGTGGTTCAAATCATAACTCATGCTCATTACTTTATTTATTAACTGAGCCAATTAATTCATTTATTTACATAAGTTCAAGTGTTTAATAGCTGAAGGCCACCCAGCTACATTTAAATTCTGCCTTATGCGTTCCTATAACTTCAATTACATTATCTTGCAAGAACTCTGCTATCACTAATCCATCATTATAAGAAAATCAATGATTCATGAAAAAAATATCGAAGTGACCAGAAAATACTGAATTGTGGATATGTGCAATACTAACTTGTTATGTACCAAACAGACATGTGTTAACAGAAGAACCTGTTGCCTGCTTTTTACACAAAATGCCTTGGGGTGTTCACGTTTCTGAAAATGGCACCTTTACTAACTACGTGTGCTTTTTGAACATGAACGTGACCAATTAACAAACTCATTGCACGTCTCAAATGTGTTACGACCCATGACTTAGTATAATACGTCTGAAGTTCTCATAAGTATCTTATGTACAGTGTAGTCAGATATGGTTTTTATAATAATAATAATATTAATGAAAATTATTCATTCATCTGGCTGATGATTGAAAATCGTTCATGAATGCTAACTAAAAAACGTTTGGAAACAAAAATTCAAACATTTGTCTGAAAACGTTTCTGAGAATTTTACAAAAACGTTTTATGTACTCAGGCATTGAAATATTTTCACAAGGTTTCCCGGAAATGTTTCTTTCATAATGGCTTCATGTAAAAATGCATACAAACGTGACAGAGACATATCTATTATGTTACGTGATAAATTTTATATTTATAATACTTTGCATTATTCTTGTCATTATGGCTGCTATTGGCTGGTATCAGAGAGCGTTGGTTGCACATTGGCCTTCTGTTCAAGAGGTACTGGGTTTAAATTATTTTGTGAGAATCTCGCTTAGGTTGCCATATCATTTTAATAAAATGCAAAATGCTACTTTTGAATAATATCATTGCTTTGAACATCTGCTATAAATAACCATGTTAAACAGTGCTACTGATCAGTCTAAATAATTGATTGATTGCATGTGCCGAGTTAGCTTAGTTGGTGGAGTGTATGCCATGTGAAGCTGTTCTTCTGGGACATGGGTTAAAGTCTGGACTTTGCATTTCTCACAGGTTAAACAAATGTACCTTTAGTTTTGTAATATCTGATAACATAGTAACCCTTGCCAAAAATAAGTTGATCCTCATTTTCATTAAATTTATACCATTTTCATAAGTAATGGTCATCAATTGATTATTGATACAACACACAGCAAGACACCCAGTGACTTCCACTGCACCAATCTACAACTATATATGAATTACATTGTAATGTTGTATGACTTGATAAAAGTGGCTTAATTCACTATCCCAGCTTATTAATTCTGTTTGATCAAACCAAGACATGGCTACCTTGCTGGTGTGGTGGTTAGGGTGTAGGACTGTTAGGCTGGTAGGTTGTAGGTTTAAACCCAGCTGGGACAATCACAAATGAAGGCTGTTCCTGGAGTTGTTTGTTCAGTTCATCATTAGTAGTAAACAATGAGTAATATCAATATTTGGCAAGTCTCCGTCTGAGATTGGTTTCCAAGTCTATAAATTTGGCTGTAATGGGTAGCCATTAATCCTAAGAGGACTGGTTCAGACAAGTCAGACCATCTCCCACCCAATGAAAGTTCAGGATTTCTACTGTGCACCCAACAACATTCCTACCATTAAAGAATACATTTCCATTATTGCCATAATATTGGAGCTAGGCCTAGGGTGATCTGAATGAGAGATTTCACTGCATATTTGTATTAAAGTTAAATAAATTGTCTCAAATATGTTACTTGTCTGAAGCTTAGTAGGCTAAGCTTTCAATCACCAGCTGTTAGAAGAAAATGTTAAGATGAATTGATAAGGCTTGGGAGTCCAGAACATTTTACAGTTGCAGGTAAAAAAAAAAGCACTGTGCTTTAGTCTTTTTTATGATTGGTTTGGCCAATATTGGATCAATGTATCTGAAAGGCACCCAATATTTTAATGCTGTGGTGTGGCTCATGACCCCAGCTTGGAATAAATTCTGGGACGTCTATAATGCTGGCCAATGCGCCTAATGTGAGAACTATCCGACTTGTCTGATATATGTTCAAACTACTATACTATGACCTTTATGAGCTGTCTGCTGTAATGAGATCATTCCAACAGCTTGCTGCATAAACAATTTTTTTCATCAACAAAAATTGCTTAGTGTTCTACACATGCTTTCTTCCCATAAAACTGGAAGATACCAAAAAATACTGCACTTGACCGGTTTTGCATGGATACGTGTGCTACATTTCTCAGACATGTTATTAAGAACGAGGAAGAATGGATTGAGGTGTCTGCATACCAAAGGCATGAAAACAAAACTGTTTCCATACTCTAAAAACGATAGTTTGCTGGCAGACAATAATTGTCTGAATTTAATCGATTGTACTAATGCCATTAGACAAATAGCTTGTTAATTTTATACAATTGCAATTGTTTATTTGTTTAGACAAGTGAGATTGTAAGTGCTCAATCAATTGTTAATTTTGTAACAAGTATTTTATTAGAGGGTATCAAATTCGATGTAAATTAAGCATTGATATTGTGCAATTAGTAAATTTAGCATTGATATTGTACAATTGTATGACACATTGTCTAATTTTTGACTATTGATTTGTTAAATATTGATGCAATAAAAATTTGGTTCCTATTTAAGTTAACCTAGAAATGTGTTGCACTTTTAAATATTGTGTATTATGACAATAGGATTGTGAAACATTTAACAAATTAACTGCATGTAAGTTATGCTATTTACCAATTGGATTCTACAGTTTATATTTTGAAATGTTTAGCAATTAAAATCGAATTTTAAATTGAAATAATAGTTAAAACACACAATGTTTTACCTTTCCTATCTCCAATAGAGAACCTGGTAGGACACAAGTGGTTATTGTTCTGAAATGAGCACATCTTGAACTTTCTATAATTATCAGAAAATAGTGGCAGTCAGCTTCCCTATATATATATCTATATATATAAGCACCATCTTTTATATATAAAACTATACTCCATGGCACCTCATTTGAGCTCAGTGTGGGATCACAGAAATTGCCCGAGGCAAATATATAAGTCATATTTGAGTGAAAAAAAAAGAACCACATGGGATCCAGGGTGGCCCAAATTAACATATGAACTCAACTTTTACAGTGAAATAATATATATATAATCTTTAATCATACACATAAATGGTGTACTTGATATGATACAATGTAAAAAAAGAAAAACCTATTATTATTTACATAGTATATCGTTGATTTAAATAAAAGTCTCTCATTATGAGAAATAAATGAAATAGAATTGTTTCTCAAATCTTCAATCACTTGCATTGTCACAAGGTCACTTTCGCTGCATTTGTAGTATGACACTTTAGATGAGCAATTTAACATGTCACTCTTTGAGTTTTTCTCTTTTACGTGGCTTAAGTTGCTGGAAATGATTGTGTTGGCACAGTTTATGCCATTTTGAGCCACATATCTAATTATGGCATTGCCTGAGTTCATCATTGACTTTAATAATGAGAGGAACCTCTTTGTAAATCAGATCCCATGAATGGGGACAGTCCATAAGAGTAGGAAGAACTGTGATTTAGTCTTTTTATGATTGGTTTGAATGTTGGATCAATGTATCTGGAAGGCAGCCACCATTTTAATGCTGTGGTGTGTCTCATGACCCCAGCTGGGAATAGAATCTGGGACCTCCAAAATGCTGGTCAATGCGCCTAATGTGAGATCTATCCCACTTGTCCAATCTATGTGCAAACTACTATACTAGGACTTCTATGATCTGCTGTAATGATGTAAAAGGAAAGATCATTGACACAACTTGCTATGTCTGTCTACAACAAATATGGAGCACATTCTAGTAACGAAAAAAAACTGTTAGCTCCATTTCTCAGAAAATTCATTAGGAACAAGGAAGAATTGGTTGAAGTATCTGCATACTAAAGGCATGAAAACGAACATGTTTTTTGCTGTTCAAAGAAACTGAAATTCAGACCTCATAGTTCACATTAGGGAGGGACATAACATTTTTGTTCATGTTGAGGTCAATGCTTGAGACAATATAATTTGATATAGATTTTGTCGTTTAAGTTTTGTTAGGTTAATAAATGCTTTCTCAGGCCCGTAGCCAAAGAGGTATCGAGGGGGTCGTTCGACCCACCCAACTTTGTCCATGTCCATATATTGGTCCACATCAGGGAATGCTGTTTAAAAAAAATTGTAATGAAGGTCCGAAATTTTATAAAAAAGACCCACCCAGCACAAGCGGTTGGCTAAGGGCCTGTTTCTGGTATCATACACCGCATGCATAATTATTATGCAAGTCACTATTTTGAAGATATTTTAGCAATAAAGTGTCATTGTGACATTTTGATATATTTCTTGAAGGTGTAGAGACATCTTCTGTGAATATCATTGCTATATGAGCGAGCGTTCTTTTTAAACTAGAGATTTAGTCAAATTTAGGTGTTATAGTTATTATGCAGGTTAGGGTAATGATAATAATGATTATGCATGCGGTGTATAAGAATGCTCAGATAATGAGATGACCTTTTTGCACTGCATGTATAAGACCTACCAGTGGGCAAATGTGTAACCTGGTGTGGACTCAAAGCCTTATCTTAGCTGATTCCGTGCTTAATGACTACTTTAGTACAGTAGGGGAAAAAATTATAGCAGAGACTAATGGAAAACCTGAAAATCTCCCATGGAAACATCCTGCAATTCATGTATGTCAATCAACATTCAAATTTAAAGCAGTGACTGAATAGAATGTAAGAAAGATATTGAAGAGCCTTAGGTACTGAATCTAATACTGACGTACTATAGAATCTGATTGCCAATTACTCTGCATAAGTTACAAATTCTTTATGCTTGCTGCATCAAATGGTGCTTACGGCAGGCAAATAAACTAACATCACCATTTTATTTTAAAAAGTCAAATATCACTGATAAATATCATGGTCTGTCATATTGCATGGCAAATACTACAGAATACGAAAATGAGGCACAGAAGAACGTCATGAACGTCATTAATGTTGTCGCTTCATAATACATTTTATAACACAACTCCTTCAATTTTCGTTAAAAAAAATGTACAAAAATGTGTAGGTATTTTGCTTGTAGCATGAATTAAAACCTTTCTGACCTTAATTTTTCATAAAACGACTCTGAAATTACGTTATAGTGTTAGTAAGGTAATTTGCCAGACATACAAATTTGCTTACCAAGTAACAATATCAAGCGAGGCTTGTTGACAAATACCTGAACGGTTTGCCAAAT
This sequence comes from Alitta virens, assembly GCA_932294295.1. NCBI lineage: Eukaryota > Metazoa > Annelida > Polychaeta > Phyllodocida > Nereididae > Alitta > Alitta virens. Next base: position 38,787,318 of record OW028579.1, on the reverse strand, counting down.
AATATTTGTATATCTTTTCAATGAATGTGACACCCTAGACCTTTTTAACAACTTAGTAAACTACCTATAAATAACAATTTATTCACAGATAATAAGACTTTGAAACAAAATATTGTGTGCATAGCTAGTATAGTACTTAATAAATTTGATATAAATGATGTTATGCTTTTTATTTACCAAAATAATCACTAGACTATGTGTCATTAATTCATAATTCAATTTCATGACTGATAACCAATGCAATAAAGTTTACATTTGGCACGATTATTATGTATGAGTCATACATTACTTTGATTGCTGTTGCTGGCATCCACCTTCCCTATGTTGTGGAGTCTGAAAATAAAGAAGCAAAAAAGCATTGAAAAGAACTATAGTGAAAGGAGATGAATACACACAACAAATCAAGTGCAGGGGCATAGCTAGAAATGATCAGAGGGGAGGGGGAGGGGGGTCACACTCAACATCCCAATCCTCTTGTACTGATTGCATACTTGTTGGTCAGATTCAATTACCCTGAATAGCAATTATAAGAATTATGATATTAATCTTTTTTCATCATTATAATTGCAATTAGGTGATTAGAGGGTGGCATTTGACCAATTGACACTTAACTGTGCAACACTCATACAATCAAGTTTAAATTGTGAAAAAGAATCACATTAGTGAATTTTTTCCCCCCGTATATTTCAAATAATTAATAAAAATAATCATATGATTGATTGATTAATTAATCCGTTAATATCTAACTACAGCTGAAAATAATTAGTTGAATTACAGAGTTTAAAAATAAATTGTTGTATTAGGTGTGTAAAGTTTTTTTAGCTTACTGTAAAGAATGTTAGACAATTTTCACCTAATCAGGCCTAGGCCGAGGTCCCGCAGATTTAAGGACGTACCTAAAACGAAGGAGGTCCTCAAATGAAGGATGCCTGTACTTCGTTTTATGGAATCTTGACATCACTACAAAAAGTGTAATTAATCTGGCAGTGGGGTTTCTTGGGAATCCCCTTCTTACCAATTTTATTGGTGATGGTGCAGAAGGTCCTGGCCAAGCGGGAAGGATAGTGAATGAATATCCAGGGAGGATGTAGCATCTGAAGTAAATTTTCAATAGGAGAACAGAACCAAGATGGCTACCGATATTAATATATAATATAGTATAGTATAGTGTAGTGTAGCATAGCATAGCATAGCATAGCATAGCACAGCATAGTATTGAATTCACAGAGCCAGTTATTTCTGTGGAAACCACGCTTCTCAAACACTTACTGCTCCTGTTGTAGTATTGACCATTGTTGGGGATCAAACAATGCATGTCACGTGTTCATTCTGGTCACATGGGCTGCCGCTCCGAACAACAAAGAGTCATTTTAAGCAATTTTCTTCTACAAGAGTTTACAAGAAAGAATGGCAATATCTCAAGAAACACAGAAACGGTTGTATACGTGTAAGCATTATTAAAAAAGTTTACATTGTGAATTTATGCTAAGTTGAAATATATTCTTTGACAGAGGTTTTTTTTTTTTCATGCTGATAGGGTTACAAAATACTCTAGGAGCCCTCGCTTGTACTCTCTTGATCTATAACTACTTTTTAAATGGAAACAGCAATGTCATTTGGAGACGAAATATGAAACCATTTTATTGTTTCCATTTAAAAAGTAGTTACAGGGTAACATGCGTTGTAAGGCCAATGTGATTTCATTATGAAAACAATAATTATAATCAACAATGTTTATTCATTCAATACTTTACAGAAATGTTGATATTGTAATCAAATGATAGTTTTTTTAAGTCCAGGCTACAAAACTAATTATTAGGTATTGGAAATGATACTTTAATAGTTAGGATGAAACTGAATTATCATTTACTAAATTATCATACATATCTCAATCATCCACACCTTATATATTACATACTTAAAACAACATGAGACATTAGTTTTGAGTGTGTTTCACAGTATGTATTACATGTTCAAAACTTCCTGCTAATTTCTCGACAATAAATTTGATTTCAAACTTAAAAGTAATTTGTTCAATGCAAAGACCACGTGGGTATTACAAAGACAGTCTGTTCTCGTTATTTGTACACCCGAGGGGAAATTCTCTTGACGCCCACAATCTCACCTCCAAAAACCCCTTCATTTAAACTGAGGAGCCACAGAAAGAAAAGCAAATAGTGTTGCGTATAATAACTGGATTACTTTTTGCAGCCTTTAATGAAAAACACATTGACAAAAATAGTGTGGGTACATTGTTTTTCATCCATTTTTCAAGTTTTTTAAATCCATTTTTCAATCCACTTGTTCTAGACCCAGACAGCTCATCTAAGTGTAAGATTCTTCTCTTTTGAAGTTTTTAATAATATTTCCCATTGTAAGATTATTTTACTGTTGATCTCCTTTTTTTTTCCAGAAATAAAATTGTTATAATGATTGATAAGCCCAGTTGTTATGGATACTGAAAACATCATGAAATCTAAATGGTTGTCATGGATACTCAAGGTGTCAAGTAAGCCTGTTTAGGAAAAAAAAGCCTTAAAAAAACTAGTAGTCACAAACTATACATATTCATACAGCATGGTGGCATAGCGGTCAGACCGTTAGTGCTGGCCAGATCCTACCTATTGGTGCCGATGCTGAGGCAAGCAAAAGACGAACGCTAGAGACTAAAGGTCTTACCAGTTCGTCATTTAATACATCTGCTTGTGGCAGTTGGTCAGATCAATTTAGTCGTGTTGGCACAAAACGTAATAAATCACAAGTAACAGCCAAACACTATGTAATTGTGCATATACTTTGTTAAAACTTAACCATCTAATTAACTTCCCCAAACCATATTAGTTAGTTTGAAGCTCATGGTACTACTTGTATTGGGAGTAATTCCACAGCAGCAAAAGTTTTTAGAGGCAAATTTAGCAAACATTTCGTGTTCTATTATAGAGACATCTCTAGAAAACCCAATTTCACCAAGAGGCTAACCACGTGGCAGGAAGTACATCCGCAGCGCCCTCTGCCCCGGCGTCATCTGTCAACGTCATTACACACCAGAGGGTGTCTGTCACTCAACTCCCGTGATCAACGAGAACTCAATTAACATTTAAACTGCGGAGCTTTAGATGTAGAAAGTGTTTAAAATTTTTTACCAGTAAAGGAATAGGTTGCCTGGTTTATATGCTAAACTTAATAAGGAAATACTGTTTTTCATTGCACGGCATTACTTTGCATTGAGTCATTGCTACTGGTCTAAAACGTTATCAGCTTGTAAGGTCAGCTGACAGAGGCAGAAGTAATGATAAGCCGATAGCTTGATACGTCTTACAGTCCACACCATGCGACACATTCTCCCTTTGGGTGGGGTCTTAAGCTTGCAATGCTCATCCTCAGTCCCAGTCTGGGCGTGCGAGGGTGACAATGTTTAGCTGCAATTCTTCATAGTACCTCATAACAACTACCTTTATGTATAATTTGGCATAACAAATGACTTAACCTTATCTACACCCCACATATATAAGCAATGACTGACTTCAATGATGCCCCAATGTAATGACCAATATCCATTGGGAGTACACGCATAACATATCTGTCCCTAGGGAAACCCTTCCAGTTGTGTTGGAGTGAATGATGGCTTGGAAAGGCTAACTGATCGCCTATTCACATGTGATTCTACTGGGACTTCAAACCACTATTGTTGTCTGTACTAAGTCCTAACCGCTGGGTGGTGCCCATGAATCAGTTTGCTATGGTCAGCATTTACTTATCCATAAGTTCAGACACAATTGGGCAGTATCTACAGTGTCCTGCATTGCATTATAGCATTATTCATCTGACAACATTGGGTAAAGGGGTTCACCCTAAATGAATGAAGTTGAATGCTGTTAAGTAAATTCATTTGGTGAAATATTTTCAGGAAAGTAATGCACCTTAACCTATTTCTCATGATGGACAGTAGACACATTCGGTTGTTAAGGTATAAAAGGAAATTGGCTTTCTGATAAAGTCATTCTTTAAGGCTGGTCAACATCATGGCTTTAATAGAGAGGCAGTCTCAGTCGGGCTTTATTCAATTGTCTCATAATCATTATATCAATTTCAATGTGGATGAGAAACCCCGTTGCAGCATCAGTGAATTAGGCACATGTGTTTATTAGGCCCACCAGCCCTTATTTGGCCTGAACAAGTTGCCCTAGGACATACCCACCTCTTGACCTGTGAAGGTCACGTCTTTGGTCCTACAATAAGGAGTTTTTGTTTGAAAGGTTACCAAGGTAACGGAGGAACAACTGCATAGTTTGACAGGCATTCTAGTAATAAGAGCTACAATGTGTATAATCAGAGAGTGAGTTATGAGCTGGGATCATGAGAGTCTGACACGGCAGGGAAAATATGATAAATCATCCATGCTTAAATGGACCCTTGGTCATGCAGGTAATGCCAGGTATGGCCATAAAACTAGATTGCTCAAACTTATATGGCAAAAATAATGGAGATCAGTATGAGGAGAGGAGAGGAGAAGAGAGAAGAAGAGAGGAGAGGAGAAGAGAGAAGAGAAGAGAAGAGAGTAGAAGAGAAGAGAGGAGACAGGGTTAGGGAGAGAAGACGAGACAAGAATATTAAGTAAAAATCTCCATCTCAATAGTCCTATAAGTATATATGCATAAAACAACTAGAATGCCTCCAGCAGAACTTTTTCATGAAATTGAATATTATAGGTAAGACGAAAATTATAAAGGTGAAACATGATTGAATAAGTACAGGTAAACCCGTCAGTGATCTACCATATAAACCGTCATTATCATACCACCCTGGTGAATTACCCTGTGCACCCCAACATTACAACAGACGAGGGTACAATAAAATCTAAATTGCTGCTTTACAGACTCACCGACAGACAGACATTCATTGTGCAACCGAAAGTGCCATTCAAAAAGCTCGGTCCTCAAATTACAAAGCTCATTGAGACATCCAAAGGCCAACAAGAACATCTAAGTCCTTTGCAAGTGACTCATGTCTTCAATATGTTAGCAAGGGAACATTCAGATGACCACAGTAATTGCTGGAACCAGCCCAAGCATGAAAAAGTATAAAACCTTCAAGCCAACTTAAACTTTTTTCCACTACTTTTCGTTCTTTGTATATTACATAGCATGACAACTCATTTCAATAAAGCCCAATCTACTTGCCAATTCACATGGAGATGAATTTGAAAAAATCGCATTACGAAATGGGATAAGTAGAGAATTGGACATGGTTACTTGTAAGGCTGCCTTAGCACAGATTTGGACTGCAGTCGTGAGAAGAGTAAAGACAGTCCAAATATTATGGACTGAAAAAACCATAGAGAACCGGGACAGTGAATGCAACGCGAAATTTACTTGCTTCACAACAAACCTCAGCAGTTTGTTAATCTCTTTTTCTCTGTGATAACCTTGCGAACTTTTCAGATAGCAAAGTCACACTAATGTGTATTGGTATTGGCCTATTATTAGGCTACTAAACATTGTTAAATGGTCTATTTTACATTGTGAACTTCCTTGGTAACTGGAGTCTATCTCAACATTATCTAAATCTAGTTTGATAGAAACAAACATATTAAAAAAATATAATAATTTATGTACTTTTGTATCCATCACACAGCAGTTAGCTAAATTTGCAATGGCGTTCTGTCCTGTCGAGAGATGGAGCTACGACCACACCGGTCTTGCTATTGTTTAATGACGTCATCCAACTGTAACGTCATCAAATGCACTGATTGACCTTTTGTTGATGACGTCATTGAACAATTGCGAGACCTGTGTGGTCGTAGCTCCATCTCTCGACAGGACAGAACTCCATTGACCAATATTCAAAACCCAATAGCTCCAGGTGGCAGCAGCTAGGCTCTTTACCTCACACAACGAGCACCAAGGTAGAGAGAGAGAGAGAGCTCTGATACCAGTTAGCAGCAGTAGATACTCAATCATAGAGCATACGCTCCTATGAATGATGAATATAGGTTGGTTGGCACCATCCTGGTGGACATTTGGTCACATTGGTGCGTAGATGTGAATATTCTTTCATCCTGGCCTGTCAACCAGCAGCTGCAGCAGCCGTCTCTGCTCAAGTATGATGGATTTGCATCCCCGCATCCACCATCATAAGTGCCGTGTCTTGCAAAGAGCAAAGCCTTGTAGCCTGGGATACAGAACACTGCATCAGGTTACCAAAAAACTTGCAAAAGTGTTTATAGGTGACATTCTTTATTGCAGCTCATAAAGTACAAAAACTATCGGAGTATTTACTCCGGCAATGCATTTCTATTTTTGTAGGTCTTTTTCTTTGAGCCATTACATTCTGGTTCCATAATGTCCCAACTACGCATAAACAGAAGGTGCCTGTTTTGTTCCAGCATTTAGAGTGGTGAACTAGGTAGGCAGTTTTTAGGTCTAGGGTCCGAAACTGAAGCTGACTTGGCTTTAAATGTTCCACACAAGCCATAAAATGAGATACCTTAGTGTCTAGAGGCTCCTGGTCTGAAGCTAAGCCAGCTTATATGACCAAATAACAGACAGATGTAATGATGAGATGATAAGCCTTGGCGCCCGTACGATGTCACACATTGTCCCATGGATGGCGCCTTTTACTTGTCCCAGCATGGACAATTACTAGTCATATGTATCATGCACTAAATATTAGAAATGTCTTCTTTTGTGAAGTTACAGCCAGTTGATTGCAGCAAAGTAATTAGAATTACCTACCATAATCATAGCAACGTCAAAAGCACTAGAAAACCTCTGACAATATTACCTGCCAAATTTGTCATTCAAAAATCCTACCAATTTGACAATTTTAAAATCCTGCCTAATTTGCAAACTTATTCGTCACTCGGTGGTGTAAGAACGTCAAATAATCTCAACGGGAAGCCCCTTATATTTGAATATAAGTTAGGATAAGTAAAACACAATCCACAAAGCTGTCAACATGAGAAATTATCAACTATGACAGATCTATCCTCCAGACAGACATTAATCATATACATTCTAAGATCTTTTCTGAGATGTTTTCGAAGATGTTTTCGTAGATTGGTAAGATGCTCCTTTCGCCTGCGGTAGGTCGGTGGTTTATGCAATCTCTTTTTCTAAATAACAACATTTAATATATGTCTAGTTTGCCTCTGACAAATGTTATCCTATTCCATGCACCTGAGTTTTATCTGCATGCAGATGACTAAATACACAGTGCAGATGTACACACTGATAACGTCAATAGCACAGTTGAATTTCATATTAAAGACCACCTCACTATTAAGACCAACACATAATTAACCCCAATTAAGCATTAATGTTAATAGAACCAGGCTATGACCCAAGTGTATTCCGGCACTGTATTTTACCTCACTATTAAGACCACCTCAAAAACAGGAGCATCTCAACATCAAGACCACCTCACTATCAAGACCACCTCACTATCAAGACCAACCTCACTATCAAGACTACCTCACAATTACGATCACCAAGTTAGGACCTAATTGGTTTTTTTATAGACACCTGTATTGTACTAAAACACCTAAAATGTGCCCCCAGTGTGATTTCTCACCATTAAGATCACCTCGCCAGTATGACCACAACACCAAGGGTGGTCTTAATGGCGAGGTCGCACTGTATTCTCTTTAATATTTTATTTATTTATTTTTAAATCTCATATGGCATGTGCAATGCAACCACGGGCCGGTTCGGTGTGTCTAGCCCCTTGACAACGCATCTGTCAATTTCATTCTGCTTGGCTGCCTGGCTTTGGATTTCAAGTAATATCGTATATTCCCGAATAGACGCCTGGGTATCTAATATTTTCACTTTTTTCGCACTGTTGTTGACTACACTTCAATTTAGCAACAACATCTATACTCAAGGTCTATACAAAAAAGTATTTTGTAGTATCATATACCCCCGGCTTCTTACTGCACTTTTTTATATTTTTTATCTTAGGATAATGGCTAGCATTCAGGTGAGTTCGGTATCCATTTGAAAATCATGCACAGCTACCTTTTTATATCATTTAAATAAGTTTTTACACCCCCCTCTCGGTTCTCAAACACCCCTGTGGTAGATTTCCATCACAAAGTGAATGAAACTTATTTATGGCGTCAGTGATTTAAAAAAGATAAAAGGTATAAAATGGAAAATTTTGAAAACGAGGAAAATACTAAGAAAAAGCCACAAAAAAAAATATAATATAAAAGAAATTGTAGTGCTTATGACTCATTTGGATATTTCACCCGACCAGCCTGTTGTTTACAGCTAACCGAAATTTTCTTTTGGTGGCAATACTTTTTTTATTCTTTTTTCCTAAACAGTTGCCATAGCAACAAAAACTCGCCGAGCAACTAGTAGCAACAACCGCGCACAAATGGAAGGGAGGAAAGCCACGTGGGTCGACCACAAGTTTTGAAATTTTCAAAAGAAAAATAGACAACTTAAAAGAAAAAGTTTGAAGTCAGATGAGTGGTTGTTTTTTGTGAGGGGACTTTACTCTTAAGAAAATAAGCACGGGACATCCTAAGTGACATTTTTATCTGAGCAAGAAAGACAGGGACTTGTTATTCAAACAACACTGCTCTGTTATTACGCCTATGCTGCACCCATCAGGAACTGCCACTTGAAGAGCAGCCTAAGAAAATAAGTCACTTGCGAAAAAGTTGTCAAAACATGTCTTTACGGGGTACAGTGGAAACTCTTAAGAAAGAACACCCTCAATAAATAAATTTAGGCAATATCTTATGGCATATAAAGTACCCTTGATAATATTTTATTTTATTCAAATCACTAAGTTTCCACTCTTTTTGTGCGTATCTATATTATTTTACACTATTTATATAGTTTTATTTATATTAAAGTAATTTAAATTGCCACCCTGAATTATTATATTTATAAAAATTAATCAATTCAATTCAATTAGAGGATGCTTTTAAGTATTTAATTACTGAAATGATTAAATTTTGTATATAGACCCAATACAGATGATCCTAATTTTGAAACGTTTTCCAACACTGCACTAAATTATGGGAGTCGGACCAAGTAAAAATGGCCTTTAAAAGATGTGATCTCAATCATGCTAGGTGATCTTAATTGTGAGGTTAACTGTATATAAGATGAACTAGGGATGTAGACTACTGATAGTTGACTGCTGGAGAACCAACATTGCTCCACAAGCAATGTGTCATGCTGAATAAATGCAAGAAAAAAACATCCAGAAAAAAGGGAGCTTGCAGAAATGCTGTTGCGTTACTCTAAATTTAGCAGAGAAACAAACAGACGCATGCCTTCCTGCACCCTGTTTGTCTGGTAAATCAGGTCCTCTTATGTAAGGTAAAGAATACCTCCATAGGTAAAGGAAAGCACATGTCTTGCAACGAGTATCAGTCATCATTAACATTGCAGATTTTGGCATATGCACAGCAACATGTCTTCATTACTGACAACCACACTTTGCTTTGTATTCTTAACTTGGGATGCTTAGCTTAACCAGTTTTCTGGCCTAGGTTGCAAACCTGAATCATCATGAATTTGCAAGAGATGAATACAAAAGAGATTTAAAAGCCTGGTTGAAATAGACTTGTGGTTTCCTGTATTATTTATGTGGGAGCAGCATGGCACTGCCACTCCGTCAAGCATTTACTCTTCATGAACATTTAGCATCGGCAGATGTTTTTACCACGTTTTTACAGTACAATTTCAAGCATAATTCAGCATGACAGATGGTTCAAATCAGTGGGGTACTCCCACAGGCAGTACAAAAAGACAACATGCTAACAAAAACATGATCCCAATACATAAAATATACATCACAGAAGTTCTTGCACTTCGGACGTTTTTCAGGTTTTTACAGCATGGCTCCATTATGAACATGTACTTTAAATCATCGCATTTCCTTGATTACATGGCCAAATGTGCCACGTGCGTTTTCCATGAGAAGGATAAATGCATGGAAAACCGCATGGTTTTTAGCTAATTATAATGAGGCAAAAACCATGCGTTTATCCAAACACATGGAAAACGCACGTGGCACATTTGGCCATGCAAAAGCATAGGCTTTTTCCCCATAAGATGCTCCTTTTCCTTCTAAAGGTGACCATATAGGTAGGTGCCTGCATGATGTGACATTAATTCTTCCCAAGGTCACTCCAGCTCTGGCCTCAGAACGAGACTGCTATTATAGCTTTTAATCAAGAAATTGCGGTAATTTACACAATAAGGAAAATGTAGAATTTTCCGTCTTAAAAATAAGAACCTACCTTAATTGAATCGAAGCAGCAGGTGACGCGTCCGTTCTGTACCTCGACATGGGGCGGTGGGTGGGCAAACTTGCATTCAGTCTCGGGCCTGGTGCATTTGTTGCGCTGGTACTCGCGACATACCTCCAGGGTAAGCCAGCGCGAGTCCTTCACTTGAAGCGGGTTTATTATAGGATTCACCATTGCCATAATATAGTAGACGATGCCGACTAAGGCGAACAGTAGAGGGCGCTAGCGGACAAAGGCTAGGTAGCGCGCACAAGTTTGATTTGTTGAGCTCAGCTCTTATTGACTTTCAAAATGTCCGGTGTATTAATGAGGACCACCACTGCTGACGCCTGGTGGAATTTGAATGAGTTGATCGTCCAGAGGGATCCAGGTTGTTGGCTGATCTATTATCCAAAGGTCAAAAGGTCAGATGCATCCAAGACTCTCCTCCTGGCATATTCCTGCTTGACCTGAAATCACACAAAAGATAATCCGGTTAGTTACAGAACTCTTCTTAAACACTTCTCTTAAGTCTTTACATATCGATGATATCATAACACATTACATATCACTGCATTTTATCATTTAATTGGTAATAATATAGTTTAAACAACGTAGAATTAACAAATTATTTTAGTATATCAACAATACATTTACATGATAAGATGGGCCAATGTCTAAGAGAACTGAGAGGATCACTGGTGCACAGTCATATCGTGCATCTCAACCCTGAGACTGGAATTTAGATATATAGTCTTTCTGACAAAAAATGTGGTTCTCCAGGAGTACAACTGCCGTTATTTCTGACTTGAGTGGGACTATATTTTCATTTTGTCGCTTTTTCCCCATCAAAAAACGATAAATCTGCTGAGCACTGCCAGTAGTTTTTTTTTGTTTTTTCTTTCGTGTAACTCTTTAGTACATGACGAATGCAACAGATGTCTCTGTGGGTAGCATGACATCCGGGACTTCGATCTGTCTTAAGTTGATTACATCACTGCATCACTGCATCACTGCACCACTGTTCCACAGAAGTACCATTCCGCACATTCCCACACACACAACGAAAAACAAACACTTGCGGCATTGTCTGTCATGATCAGTTACCATAGCTACTGAACGACATGTCACACGGTTCACACACCAGTCAAAAGTTCGTCTGCTACTTTGATCTTAACCTGGTGCGCTGACGTTTATGCAGCGAACCTAGTGGTAAGCCACAAAAATGTTGCGTTGTTCTATCTCAGTGAAGGATGGGCTAAATCTGATGACTTAGCGAAACAACATGATATGTCTGACTCAAAGTCAAACAAGTCGGGTAAAGTGCAAAAAGGTAACCTCGAAGTTGGTATTTGAATACCCTCGTAAATCACAGCAGGCCTGTGCCATCAGGTATATTAGTTCAGTATACATGACCAACCTCAAATTGGTCAGATTCCTCAAAGTAACATAAATATGTTGAAATCTGATATGTTAGGTCCATTTCAGTCGCTCAATATGAGAGTAACTACATTGTACATCATGTAAAACATGTATGCTACAGCATATTTTCCTGTTTAGTTCAACAAAAATCCACCTACTTTTTAAAACTTGACCCAAGAATTTTGGCCACACCTCAACATCTAACGGCAAACTATTTCTTCCCACCAGTGTTTACCACCTGCATAACTGGAGCTGTCAGCATTATAGGAGCCAACAGATGCATCAGTAGCGATTGACTGATACCAATACTAGCACATTCCTCCAATGCCTCCCCCTCTGCTGTATCTGTTTATAAAAATCCTTCCTTCCCCCCCCCCCCAGACGCCAGCAGCAGCACAGCTGAACAGCCTTGCAGACATTAGCATGAGAGCTAGACATGTCTGGTGGCCATGACACATACCTACAGGTCACATGTCTGTGACATCGCTGCCGCAGTGTCAGTCACCTCGCACTGACATGGGAGGGACACAGGACTCTTTTGTGTCTTTGTTTATAATCTGTTGTCATGCATTTGCATGCTGAGGTGAGTGATAATAGGGAAACCACAGTGGGTGATAATAGGGAAACTACAGTGCGGCAAGATCGTAAATTCAAGAAGCAGTGCATAAAAAAGGTACAAGCGTTAGACTGTGGCAGTAATGTGTGAGAGGCCCACACAAACTTCAAGTGTTTTATTCATGAGGAAAACCCCGCTGTTCTCTGGCTTCAATGATTGTCCCATTTGTTATACATTTTCAGAGGGCACTGAGTATTCCCATACATTTTACCAAAAGAAATCACCAAGGACACACTTGGGACAGATGGTTCGAACCCATGCACCCACTACCAGTACAATGTATGTAAACTGCACAATTTATGCACTTTATTGCAATATGTATTAGCATGAGCTACAAAAAGTCAATATGTAACGACATGCCATTAAAAGCTAAAGCATAGTGATGCTTTAATTAGTACGCTCAGTTCATTCAGTGCCATTGAACATTGCCCTGATGCAACTACATAAATAAAGGGAAATATGGCTCCCTTGTAGGCAGCAATAAGGAACATACAGCTATGCCTACAATACACCTTGTTTTTTTTGGTACATTCTTAGGTTTACATGTAGACTAATAACACTGGAACTAAAGGCCTAAGTCCATCTTGTAGACTAATACTGGAACCATGGATCCATGACTGGATCTAAGGTCTATCATGACTATCACCAATCATGTGTGACTCATTGATTCACATGGGGGGTGTCAATAATAACCGGGCTAAAAAGGGACTGCCCTACTTGTTCTTGATAACTTGGCAATGTACTTGATAACTTCAGCTGGCAGCTCCAATAGAAAATAGCATAAAGCAATCAATCTCTGTGCCTTATCTGTGACAGTGAGATTCCATCTGGCTGAGGGAAGTCGACCAATGCCTCACAGCAAGTGATTGCAGAATCCTACATTGCCAAATGGAGACGAAATATCTACTTTGCACTCTGTACACTCTGATGGCACTTAGGACTACTGCATCTAGAGATACCTACATACCAATCCCACAATTAAGACCACCCAACTTTGAGACCACCTTGAGTTTCAAAGTGAGGATTTACCTCGGTATTAGGACCACTCCAGTGATTTGTCATTGGTGGATTTTCATTAGTGGTTTTCAGTGTGGGGTTCTACTGTACTTGTATGCCGGTGATGTCCTTAGCTTGGTTGCCAATGACAACAGATACTGCAGGATTGCAACGGCCATAGCAACACGGGAGTCTACAGAAAGAGCTTGCTGTTCTAGGACCAGCAAGGGACCTCTATCCAGCAGCCAGTGCTGCATAGACCAGTCCAATTGCATCAATAGTGTCTTTATCTGCAACACAGGCGCTTCCTGGACTGGGACAGCAACTCAAATCTGATTGGGACCTATCAGGGTTTAATATCTCTCGTCTAGCAAGGTTTAGAAGCGGCCTTAGCTGCTGCTGCTGCTGAGCACTGCTGATGCTGCTGCTGCAGGACCCCCTCCCCATCTTTAGCTATCTTTCTTTCTTTCCTGGTATAAGAGACAGGCACAGAGAATCAATAGAGCCACTGTGGCAACTGTGGCAACTGACACATAAGGAACAGCACAGGACACATAGAAGCAACTGGTTGATTCCACAGAAAGACACCTAAAATATCACACGAAAGTGGCCAGATTACCCAAAAATAGCTGACTCACATTTGGTGTCATCCTTGTCAGACAGAAATTGACTATTCGCAACACATCTGCTTATAGCGACTATCAGGGACTGTCGAGTAGTCTTTGTTATACACCGGGTTTCCTTACATGCCAGTCCGCTGTGAAAGACTGGTAAAACGTCCGTCCCCAGACATACTCCATGCAAATGGACTGACTGCATGTAGCTTGGCTGATAGCTAACTATGTATCTGCTATCGACCATACAATATGTATGTATCTCTATAACCAAAGGTCTGTCTTCCTATTCCTTCTCTGTCTTCATCTTCAATGTCTCCTTATCTGTCAATCTACCTCTGTTCAAAAATATTTACGAGCATCTAATTCCTAAACCATTAGTCTAACATGTAACATTATTGATTAATGAGAAAAGATATACACTAAGCCCTGACTAGCATTTCTAGACTAGGAGCTAATTTGATTCTTTCATGTTGTAAGGATCCATCATGAAATCCAATTTTATGGCAGTCGCACTAGAAACTCAATCAATCAGTGTTGGCCCACTTGAACATTAATCATGCTAATATCTATTATGTTTCCATCATTCATTGCAGTGCTGCTGCAACAGCAGTTGCTCTTATGGATTGCAGTCATATTCTTGTCCCTTTCATTCATAATTCTAGAGACCAATCAATGTACTTCAGTCAACTGTAACCTTTGTGTTGATGGGACAAGGGAAAAATGTCAAAATTAATCTGCAGGGACATGCCACCTGAATGTACAATGCCTCCAGGAAGTAGTATGCAAATTAAGATGGACGTGGCAGCAAAATCTGATCACGTGTCACGCGAATAGTCAAAGCGTCCACATGCCAAACCGTCCTCATATCAAACAGGCTACAGCAAAGCAGCAGCAAGCAGCTCTTACAACAAGTGTCTGTATGAATAATGATGAATGACAAAGTGGACGTTTCGACTTAGAGCAAGATGGATAGTTGACGAATTGACTAGCTGACGAATTGACTGGCCATAAATCCTTTGATCTCTGCTTTGCTGATCACTTTGCCATCCCGGCTGTCTAGACAGAGCTGAGTGTGTTTAATCGCTGCCTTGCTTAGCATTTTCACAATCGACATCAGTCTGGGGTTCTCCATAACAATAAGTCTGCAACTTTCAACAGACAAGAGTGCCTGGATTGGGCAATACAAAACTGCAGCAGAAGCAGCATATATATATAACAATGGATCTCCAGGCTATGTAATTGTAGACGGATTAACTATGAGCAAAATATGCAGAAAATGGCCATGTAATTTCTCAACATTAGATGTCATCGCAGTGAATGGAAGCTTTTCTTTTGAGAATTGAACTTCAAATATCATGCCAATATATAATAAATATTATTTCGATTCACCGGAATTCAGAGCTGCCAATATGTTTGTCAAGTCTAACATTCTATTTCTGCTAGTCTAACTAATTCTTCTATTGTTCTACCATCAGGACTAAAGGAACCAGAGCTACTAACAATTACTGCTAGAAAAAAGAAAAACCAAATTCCAGATTTGCAAAGAAAAGGTTACGTTGGGAAAAAAAGGGAGAAACAAAGAGATTCCAAACAAACCCCCATTAATTATCACAAGAGGAATACGTGAGTTATCCAATACCACCCTTTATAAATATGCAAAACATCCTTTGGAAAAACACAGGAAACCTTAACAATGCAAAAAAACGTATATTCTAGACAAGATGGGAGATCCTATAATGAATTAAAAATTCTGCAAAAAAGTACCTAGTTATTTGCAAGAATTCTAGAATCTCAGCCACACCCTCAGAACCAACATCAGCAGCAATAGCATCAGCAACAACCCTGGTTTACCAGGCTCCAGACAAAGTTTGCTTGCAACATCATCAGATGCTGTAGATGCAGCATCAGCAGCCAAAGATGCTGGCATGAGGCATTAGGGAGTCAGGAATGTGGTTAATGGGTAGTGCATGGCTTCATAGCATAGCTCACAGCCGTGCAAAGCAAACGTGTTAGGCACCTAAAACACACATATGAAATACGTTGGGTCTTGGTGGAGCTCATCCAAGATTCAGCCAAGCCTCTTTGAATTGTTGGCAACTCTTGAGAGATATTTATATATTTTTAATAATAGTCCTGTACAAATAAAGTCCCGAAAAGCTTGTTATTCTCATAAATATTCCTGTATAGAATCCACCCATTTTTCCATTAAACTTGACCCAAGAATTTAGGAATATGCAGTTCAGGGCAGCAACCAACCATCAGAACTCAATCACTGACTTTTTTTTTACTTCCCGTTTCTTTTTTCATCGATGAATATAATTTCCATTAAAATTAACCCACTAATCTTTATCTCACTCTGACTCCAATATTCCACTTGCTGGAAAACACTTCAGGGCAACTAGTGCAATTAAATTTGCAAGTCTACGTAAAGTGCAGCGAAACTGAATTTGCAAGTCTGCAGTTCTGTTGACTTTGAAATTCAGCTCAACCAGCATGCTATTATAGTTTGCAAGAATCCAGTCCTAGGCAGCCATTGTGCACCAGATTAGAAAATAGCATCATAGCAGCTTCTAAATTCAAGAGAGGGAATGAGAATTCAGATTTTCAAACTATCAAAGACGAAATCCGTGTCAAAGTGGTACCAAACTGAACAACACAAAACCAGAGTAGAGGAAATTATCTTTTGTTGTGCACAATGGCTGTGCTAACTCCAAAGTCGATTGGAAAACTTGAGTCCTCTGTGAAGCACTCAGAAGCCTGTCTCTTACAAAATTTGGCTGCAGGACTGGGCTGGCGAGTAGTGAATGGGCCTTGAATGGTAGTGAATGGTAAGCAAAGGCTGTTGAATGGCTGCAATTGGGAGCTGACAGGAGAAAAGCCTGGGAGACTTGGGGGAGACTAGCAGGAGAACGAGCAAGAGGTGTGGAAGAGCTCCAGTGTCAGACAGAGAGCTGGACCACAAAAGCTCTTGTAATCTCCCAGCCAAGAGATAGACGTTATAGAGCCAGCCTGGAATTGGGGTGAATAAGCTGGCCCTCATACATGGCACCTTCAATAAGCACTAATGCAAGGGTCAGACACATGAATATTCTAGGCCGTTGGGGACACTAGCCTCGCATGTGCAAGAAATGTGCTTTCCCTCTGTTCTCTAGGCCCAGGGCTTGTCACACGTCCAAGGCTATTGCTTTATATGCATCACCCAAGAGGCCATTATGTGTGCTCTTTGGGATCTGCAATACAGTTGTACTCGGTTAGAACTATTTGTAACCATCAAAAGTTAATTTTAATCCAGTTTTTTTGCAAGCGGGTAAGGAATAAATGGAAGACAAAAATCTCCATCTGCGGACAATGATGTTTGTATAATCGAACAATCGTTATCAGCGTGTACCTCACACCTCATACACCCGTCTGACTGTAGTTGTTGTAATGCTATATTGGCAGACATCAGAATACCATCTTAAAGGAATTACGACAATGAAATGTAATTCTGATTCAACACTGCCATTCATATGGTTCATCAGCATCAGCAATCATTCTGCAGCAGTCTATTCTCAACTCTAATTAAGCGAGGATGCTGCAAGCCTCATTCATCTAATACAGAGCAAAGCAGCTGCAGACGCCTGCAGTTGGCTTATTTGAACAGAGACTTGAAAAATGTCTTACGCTTGTGTTCTCCCTCTGTAATCAAAATCTGTGATCAAAATATCAAAGAAAGACTCCAATCACAACATACTGGGGAGCTCTGTTGCTTGGCTTGCCTGTTGGTTTTCCTGTTTGCTTGGATATGTTCTACATCAACATGTGCATGTATCTGTCACAGTGGATCCCCTTGTGTGATTCCCTGTGTCACATCCTATCAAGCATACAACCAGCACTTGCCGACAGCATTAGTTGTCCCTGTCATCCTTACATACACATGTCCCATCTTCCTTTTCTTGCTACTAAAGCGTCGAAGCATCCTCAGTGAGGCATCCGCACTCTTGTATTCGGTGACCAGCAGTGGCTGGCAGCTGGGCCGCTTCTATTTCTATTCCACATTTCCTCCACTCGTTAATCCATGTAAATCTAGGGGTAAGTGGCACTTGGTGGGCCTCCCGAGACCCTCATTCAAGCACTGGCCATTCTCTGACCAGTGTCCACTCAGCCGTTAATTCCTTTCTGTCAATGTGCCACTCTCTCCCTACTGCTGGTCTTTGGTCAACTCCAGCCATGTTGGTCATCATAAGGTCAGCCATGCTACTATACATCACATATCTAACTACACGTCTACATTTGTAGTATTTGCCTTAAATTTCAGCAATCAATAACTAGTTTTATAGCCTAACGAATCGACATCATAATAGTGGCTAAGTCAAAGAAAACCGAAAAGCTAATTTTGTTTTTCAAATATCATCAGGGTGAAAGGTTCGAACATTACCCTAGACCAACTCTTCGCTTTTACGGGGTGAACAATTGGTATATCCGATTCTGTTTAGATGCTTTCTTCTACCACTGATAAATCTCATGCTTCAGTATTTGAAGGCAACTTTAGTTAAACCGAAATGTGCTGTCGTTCAAGCAAGCACGTCGAAAAGTGGTACCATCGTGAGGCAGTTAGTATGACTTTTAACTTCCGGTATGGTTATCATACTAAAGTAGACTTTGTATTCCACAAACTCTCAAATGTCAGTTTACAGTCAGTCTAGTGTCACCTCTAGTTGTCCAGTGAGAAATTCACGCAATTCTGTGGAGTTTTCTTTCCTCCTTACATATTGGCAGCAATCTCCAAAGCCTCTATTTACTCGTCTTCTCTTCTGTTTGCTTTCCACTCCACACGACCAATCTTTCCCTGTCACCTCCAAATCTTTTCTTTCTGTCCTTTTCTGTCCTTTCTGTCTTTCTTAAGACATTAATCCGATCTATAAGTTTCCCTATCAGCTTACCCAGCCTTTTTCTCTGGGCAAACACTCTAGCACCTCCCTCAGTGCTCTACAAGGGGGACAATGCATGTCGTTAAAGCAATCAATGCTGTCACAACTCTTGCCGCAATGCCAATATAACAGTACTGTCATAGTATGCCCTCAATGCTGTCACAACTCTTGCCGCAATGGCAATATAACAGTACTGTCATAGTAATACTATGCTGTCACAACTCTTGCCGCAATGCCAATATCACAGTAACTGTCATAGTATGCCTTAAATGCTGTCACAACTCTTGCCGCACTGCCAATATAACAGTACTGTCATAGTACGCCCTCAACCAATATAACAGTATTGTCATAGTACGCCCTTAACCAATATAACAGTACTGTCATAGTATGCCGTCAATGCTGTCATAACTGTTGCCGCAATGCCAATATAACCGTACTGTCATATCATGCCCTAATGGCAGTGTCATATTACATGTATGCCCCCCCCCCCCTGCCAATAACAGTAATGTCAAACTGTACACTATGAAGCAAGAAAATCAGCATACGAAACCTAACCTCTTATAACGCTATCTGACCCATTGGACCCACTGGACACCTTAAACATGCTTCAAACTTCACAACAACATTGGATGCAAAAGAAAGCAGCCAAATTCCAATATGACTGAATTATGCATCAAAGACAACTCCAAGAAATATGTAAGCATTCGGCCTTATTCCCTGAATCATAATTAATGCACAATTGACTAGAGACTACGTTTCTATATTTAGCTCAGTAATCTTCTAGTAGACATGTTTGTCTCCCAGCATGACATTTGGATGAGAAAATGTCAAGTCGTGAAAGTATGATTGTGTTTCAAGCTTTTGTTTAAATTGCATTGGCCTAAAGAAAATTCTGAAGTAAATAAATTAGTAATGCATACAGTTTGTATATCCTATTCGAAGTTTAGTTTGACATACTGTAGGCTTATATGGAAGAGAACAATTAAACCAACGAAGTTCAGCTAGGCTTGAGGTAAATAGGTCATTTACTTGTAGTTTTCTTAGTTCAATGGCTCGCCAACCTGACAGAAAGCTGTAAAATCTCAAAAGAAACGTAAATATTTTTTCGATTTTTTTTTAAGCTTTCTTTTAAGACCTTTTTCTGAAGTTTTCTTCAGAGAGAGCTCCAGCCTTGGACATTTCCTTTAGTCTAATGTCTGGTGCGCATGACTAGCCAGAGACAAAGGTATTAATTTCTTGGCAATCTAGAAGTGCCTTAAAACAGACTTTTCATGCCTCTTTACCATTTGGCAATCGACAGACAGCGAAATTTTTTTTTTATGGTGATTGTTATTTGCCTGACAGAGGCTTTGTCTGACCTGACAAGACTTTGCTCTGCTGCTGCTGCTGCTGATACTGCTGCTGATACTGCTGTTAATGCTTACCCACAGACTGGCAATGATCAATGTCAACTGTGTGGGATATTTTGGAAAGAGGAACCGTTTGCAAGTGTCTCAGGGAGGACATTTTTGACACCAAAATAGAAGCATAGCATCTTCCGCATGGCAACTCGCATATTGATCGAGTTTGAAGATGCCATAAAATAGCTACTGCTGCTGCTGCTGATGCGGTCGGTGATGCAAAAATTGCAAAGCTGGCTGGCTGGCTGGCTCTGTGGCTGCAGAGGTGCTTTAGTACATTGTGCAATGCAAAAGATCTATCCTCATTGTACTCAGTTCTCTTCAAAATTGGAAAAACAACTGAAGCCTTCTCATAAAATATTCACACAGAACTGACACTACCTTTCAAATGATTAATTCAACAATATCCTAACAACTGCCAGACAAACAATTCATCAAATAACTTCTATAGTCAACTTGTAGTTTTAAAAAGCTACTGAACATAAAGTAACCTGATTTATCGGCCAGAATAATTCAGCAAAAATTGAACCAACAACTGAACACTGTGGGAGTGTCAAAAATGTTTCTTTATAACTGGGGTTTCCTTGTAAGTATACATTTTAATGGCCTCGTTGTAACTAAACTTCTGTTATAAGCATGAGCCTGGTCGTTATATATGGGATCAACTGTGTTTGTTACTACTGCTGACTCAGCAAAATCTACTGTTCAACTTATCTCACATATTCATAAAAATCGTGAAAATAACCAATATGAATACTAATCTTTAAACACATAGAAACAGTAATGTACACTTAAACTTGAAACACCAATGATTATCACATGTTAGGCTCGTCTGTTTTATAAGACAAATACTGGTTGTTATTTTACAATTGCAAAATGAATGTTCCCTCCCAGCTGTTGCACATTAAATCTCTGTCTACAAGTCTGCTTTCAAAAACTTCACTAACAGCTGCAACCTTTGAAATGTTATACCTTGAAACACTTGGACAGAATAGCCTAATCTTGCCTGGGAGAAAAGCTCCATTGTTCAGATCCCTAGTAAAGTAAAAAGTTTCTTTCTTCTGTAATCTATCCGAGCTGTTTTTGCTGTTGAAAGTGCATTACACAGCCATAAATACATAAGGCTTTTATGCGAGTGTTTGATTTCGAGAAATAGCAAACACATTGTGGTTTTAAAATGAACTTCGATGCAATTGCTAAAAGATAATGTACTGGCTTGACAAATATAAGTTAGGTGTAAAGTAAATAAACGTTTACTTAAAACATAGTGCATTAAGAGAGATGTCATGTGCTTTTGTCAGTGTGTTCAATAACTACTTACAGTTAATACAAATGTTTATAGTTGATGACTCGAAATTATAGTAATGTTTACAATACATTTACTGAGGCTCCAGTGCATATACTAGACCACCAATGACACGTACTGCTATCCTGGCCAGACAGACCACAACCTTGGTTTGTTTTTGTTTAATGTATACAAAGCAGACACTGTGAGCGATAAAAGTAGGAAATCTTACTCCTGAGTAATACAACTAAGTATGTGTGACCTGCTTCAGCCTCCTCCTCAATGTTGATTGATGGTAGACCTTATCAGTGATGAGAGAATTTCACGAAAAACTCTCGTAACTCTCTGGCTATCACTGGCTGGCAAAAGCTGAGGTCACAGAGGCCTCCCTTGCAGCACCCCACTGCCATGCCCGCAGGCAAGTACTCCAATCTTGATCTTGTTGGTTTTCTAGGCAAATTGGATAGAAATGTTTCCTTTATTTCTTATGTTTTTTAAGTGTTTTGATTCACTGCAACACACTCTTGGATATATTTACTTGTTGACATGACATGCTTTTCGTCACGACTACCATGGCTGGCCAATTTATTAAATGACAATTCTATACTTTAATTCCTGTCATGTATGTTGCTTTAATATAAAGTAATATTTTATCCTGTGCGATACCAAGGTCCTTGGTGGTACAGAGAAAATACAGAAAGTACTTGAAGTAGACAAAGGGTGAGTTGGAGACCCCCTCCCCAACGGCAAATAGTTTTATAAAACAAATGATGGTAAAATATATAATATGATGGGCAAACCCCACCCCCTCCCATTAGGCCATGAACCCTCCTCCCCCTTATGGTATATGACATAATCAAGATAATAGACACCTACACCAATAATTGTAGTGACATGGAATATGTTTCTGGGCTACTTTTTAAAAGGTATTATACTTTCCAGCCAGTTTAATGACTAAGCAGCACTAACAATATCATCCTGTCTATTGTGTTTCTGAATGCACCTTCATTGAATTATTACCTAAAATCATGCATTACGTGTTTAGGACACTTTCTATGGTAAAATTTCATGTCAATTTCTTGAGGTATGTATGCATAATGTTGCATACACCTTACAATGAATACTGGTACATACACTGTATTAGGTTTCATTTCAGCCCCAAACACCTCTGTAACACATGAGCCACACATCACCACAAATCATTCATTTTCTAGCTTCCTTTATTTCCCATTTTCTTCTTTGTCCTATCATGGCTGTATTACTAACTATCTCTTTTTCCCACGCAATGCCACAATATATATGTAACACTACACTATAATATCCTGTGGGATGACAGATCTGGTAGCAATTACAGAAAATGATTGCAATCTATCTGACGTATCCAGCCCTAAAATGCTGCATCTCTGCGGACATTCTTAGCAGGGCAAGCTAGACATGTGATATCCCACCAGAGAGGGTTGCTGCTTTCATGCCTTATCTTTATTGGTGCCATATCAGCAGTGTGGAGAAAACCTACTCTCACATTTCTTCTCAACTGCCCAAAAATATTGCACTTTGAGAAGTTGTAATTGCCAGAAAGTGGATGCACTGACCAATACAAGAAAAGGAGCAGTTGTTAAAGAGCAATAAATGGACTGAGTTATGAACCACTCTGCCAGCCATGCTTTTATGTGCAATATACAAGGATTATGGCGTTTCCATAGGAGTTCCATTGGGTATAAATTATATTGCAGACATGTACATCTGCATGGAATATATACAGTAAACCCCACATCATTATTAAGACCACCCACTCATTAAATATTACCATTCTTAAGGCAACCAATATAATTAGTATTTAATGCTATTATTAATTAAGGTGTGGCCTTCGATAGCAGCAGAAATTCTGCCTCCGAGGGCCACTCCCAAATGTACATAATTCTGTAGGATGTATTTGAATAAAATGTTTCTGAGTTTTGGTACGGAGTTTACCATTAAGCCCTGTATTGGACCCAACCATGTTCTTATAGTTTAATCTATCTCCTAATTTAGACCACCTCAAAATCAACACCATGTGTTGCATTGAGGTGGTCTTAATATCAGGTTAAACTGTAAATATACGGTTTAGTTTGACTAAGTGAAAAAAAAGTTGTCTCAATCAGCCAAATACAATTGTTAAAATATGATACCAAAATGGGTATGAGCACCATACTTTATCAATACACTATTCCATTTTTTTCCAAAATGTAATTTCAAGCCAATTCTGCACAAAATTTATTACTGTGCCATAAATGGAGCTAAAATATAGAAATAAATGACTGCAGACATGCTTCCAGCACATTTATAATGCTATAAATGTCACCGTGACGCATGATATGTACTAGTAATTCCATGGAGCTTTTCACAACAGCTAGTCAATAGATGGTATAAACAATACCAGAGGTGTGAGATATTGCAGAGAGGGAGTTCCATAAACAATGGGAAAAGAAGAAAAACTCTACATGGACAGACAGAACAAGTACAAAGACATGCAAAGTAAATCAGGGGGCCATTTTGAGAGTGTGTTGTGTCTAGTAGGGCTCTTTGTTTTGGCCCATTGACAGACTTGGGTGAGACTCATACCCAATTTAGAGTCTGCCATAAGGCTCCACCCTGTGGCCTATGTGTGTTTGTGGGTTAAACTTCTAACGATATTCTGAACTAAATTCCCATGGATGGGCTCTCATCACCTCTCCACAACCTCACCCAAATGAAATTACCGTATTGTCTTGAATAAAATTAAGCAAGATATATCATCAAAGGTGGGTGGGTGGGTGGATCAGGGCTTTACGTCCTGTATTTCTGCACCAGTTGGGCTAATTAGGACAGGCAGAGACCATGGCAATGAGATGAAGGATGAAACAGCCATCCAACTTAGGCTCGACCGGGAATTGAACCCGGGACCCAGCGGTTTGAAGCCCAGAGCGCTACCTCTGCGCTAGGCCCCCGCCCTATATCATCGAAGGTACACTAATCCTAGCAGCTTAATGAGAATGGCTTCAATTTTCATTTTAGACCTGGCTTGTAATCAAACAAGTATGGTATCATATTTTGTAGCTACTCCTAAGTTAAACGATCCCAATGTATTTGGAGTGCAAACAACACAGGGGTCCAAAAATCTCCATCCACTAAACTTTGGGAGACACCCTTATTTATATTAGACGCCTCTCGCCCTTAACTCTGCCTCATGGCCAAAATATGCGACAAATTACAGAGGGTGAAAAAACCGACCCTTCTTGTTGATGGTGCGTCCTACCCCTGTGCAAATAAGTCAGAAATAACCACAGCAGAAAGCTACCATGTGCTCCGCTACAAAAACCGAAATTGGCCACTTTTTTCCAGTAAAACACTTTCAACAACCCCCATGAAACTTGCGGCCAATTTCCAATTGCAAATGTTTTATCCGAACAAAAAGTTTACTGGTTCAAATTCAAAGTTAAACGTTCTACAAGAGGTCATGTTGTCTAAATCAAACTTCTTCGAAAGATTGCGTCCTATATTTGTCCTATACACATGTAGCCAATATATGTACAAGGCACTGACCAGTAATAAAAATGCATTTTATAACTAAAATTTGCCCATATATGGTGGTTTAATTCACCTCTTTTTCAATCAAGAAAATGTAGTACATTGTGTACTTATAATATATTATCTGTAAATCAAAACACTATAAATAATAACATTTTTTCGAATCAAGATCAAGACCAGACACATACTCACTCCCATGCAGCTTTGACTTGTCAGGGTGGACCAGACAAGGCCATCTTTAGACTGTAAAATTCAACCATGACTGACTAATGGAGATTGACAATAACAGCTTCATTTTATGGTGCCGTAATGTGCAATTATTTTACACCAGTAATGAAACTTGACATTTTCCAAGGCAGACATGATGCGATCATTTTAACTTCGGACAAAAAATAATAAAGAAAGTAAAAAACTTTCTGCATTAACTTTATCTTCACTGTCTTGAAGTTCTTTTAACTTTAGCCTTCAATTCCTACGTCCATACCAAACTGCCTTCCCCAATGGCCATTTTATGGCATTTTTACTTGGCAGAGCTAAGCAATTCTTTCGAATCACCAAATCTAGCCGGGCGCATGCACAGCATAGAGCCACCCTCATTGATTGCAATAGCCCTTATGGATTTATAGATTTTTCCTCAAATTCCCTCCCTCCAGGAATTTTAATTAGCCCATCAATAACTGGTGCAGTAGGCATGTGCACTCGAGTTGTCTGCTGCCGTTCACTAAAATGTTATCGTCTGATGCCGTTCGCCAAATGTTATCGGTAGACAGAGTAATCAGTGTAAAGATGGTTTTTTTTTCTTTCAGTTTTTTGTATCATAAATTAAGACCAAAAAAAAATTCCCACACACATTTTATGAACGTCATTATAGAGCTTCCAAAGGTTGGTATCCCATAGATAATAGAGACTTTAAACTAACACAGGACTGCTCTAAATATTTGATGAAGTTAACGCCCCTACCCACACAAAGTGTTAGTCTACAATTAAGCTCTGACACAGAACTTCCATATTGTTTTACCCACGAGCCATTCTGGTGTGTCATATGGTAACAGTACATTGTAAATTAATTTGTGATACAAATATTCCATACAAGGAAATCCACAATTAGTACTAAAGAGCATAAGTATCACCCAAATTGTAAACATAGCACTGCTTACTAAATTGTGTTCCTAAAACATTTAGTTTTTATTACTCTTATTAGTAAGCACTGAATTTTTGCAGCTACATTCGTGTGTAGTTGAATAGCTCTTTGAACACATTCTATTCTATTCTATTCTATTCTATTCTGCTGAGACCTTAACTGATTGCAATATAAAAAGTTGCAAAATCAATAATTA
The DNA here is from genome assembly GCA_932294295.1 of Alitta virens. Lineage (NCBI taxonomy): Eukaryota > Metazoa > Annelida > Polychaeta > Phyllodocida > Nereididae > Alitta > Alitta virens. Next base: position 38,760,934 of record OW028579.1, on the reverse strand, counting down.
CTAGATATGAATTATTAGAGTAATACACACACTTCAAACTTAACTATACCAACAGTAGGAACATGACGGATTGTTTTGTCCTTACTATCATTTAATTTTCTCACAAAATCTCATAAAAGATAAACAAACGATAATACCAAGTACCTTAAACAGAAAGTAATGATCACTGTTGCTGTGGTACCAGTTCCATTCTATTCAATCAGAAATAGCTCAAGTGCTAATAACTGTAAACCTTTATCTAGTGCAAAGATAAGATGTCTCCCAGTCTGTTTTATCTCTCAATATGTCTGGCTAAATCTAGTCTAGGGAAGACATCATTTCTTGCTTCTTAAAGGCGTCAGAATTGTGAAGAAGTGCATTTATTAACTACAATATGATCCTAGAAATTTCCTGAATTACTGAAAGAGAAGCGAGTGGCAGGAAGAGTAATGGGGGATTTCCCTGTCATTTTGTACACGGGGGAATTCTTTATATCATATTTTCGCCATAAATAGTACCAACTAGCAGCTTAAGTGTTGGTGACAGAGACACAGTCTGGTACCAATCACATCATCTATGTGCTTGTGTGCATCTATTATAAAAAATAACACAATTAGAAGAAATTGAACACGTATATATCTGATAACCATCAGTAGTCAAATATCTTACATCTGACAGCTACAAATAATTAAATCATGGGCCAAGAGTGAATTAATACGTTAACGCTATACCAAGACCTTATTTATTGCTCCTGGCTATACCATATCATTAGGTTCAGTTCTACAGAGCAATAGATAGAAATTAATCATACTAAATTGCCATCTCTAACAGAAAGAGAAAGTTCACAGCTTTCCGATTTAACAGATTCGTCTAATACAGAACACTCATGTTTAGAACACATCACATGACCTCCACCATATTGCAGTATCAATACATCAATACTTGATGCTATAGTACTGGTACTTCTCTTTGCATCACATCAATACCATCCATACCATCACTTACAGCAGCAGCACTGCTGCAGCAGCCTGCCTCTCAGGTGAGTGACCCCACAATCGGAGCATTTCATCCAATATAGACAGTGTCCTTGAAATAATGCCGCTTAATCTACTTCCATTCATTGTATTATGGACATCAGTCACCTTAATTCCAGCTATTATGCACCCCCTAAGACGGGTTAAACCAAAATGAGAGCCACCGTTAAAAGACCTGATTCATTTATGGTCATATATAATCAATTCAAAGTCCTCTCAGATCTTGGAATTGTCTAGTCCGACAAACCGCCTCAGGACAAGAGTCTTTCGGCGTGCTTGTAAATGACAGCAATGTTTCGGTCCAGGAATTGTCTATATTGAATTTAAGCTCACTTTAAGATATGGTAAAGAAAATAAATGGTAGATAAAAAGAGTGGAGTAAAGAAAAATCTTCTTCATTTATACAATAGGTATCCTTCAACAATTCATAATTCCTTGATGAATAGCAGACCATAACTTTATTCAAACCACACCCAATAAATAGTCTATTAAATTTCAAGATAATTAAAAGAGAAATTTCAACCAAAAACACATATTTGTTAATTGTAGCGAATGCAGGTGGGTGTCTGTTCTTGGTAAAAGAACGGTTTACTTTGGACACCAAGATGCATCATCAAGCAACACTGAACATGAACTATAAATCTAATACTTCTTGCAATTACTTCCAATAAAATTTTATTTCCTCTCTACAAATATCACAAGCTGCCTAATAAACCACATATCTTTCATGTTAAAATATTACGAAATGCAAAAATACGCCGAGTTCACTTTGACGCGTTGTAAAAACCTCGGAAACATCAAGCGCCACAGCTTTCAATCGAATTGAAAAGACAGTGCAAACAATACATTAGTATCACAGCTTCTGGTCTTCCTGTAGAACATAACAAAAGCAAGAGACTCTCTTTATCCCTTTGAGTTATGAGGGAGACTAGGAGCAGAAGGGTCCCATAATTGTGTTATGGCATATTTGCATAAAAGGGTAAAACAATCCCTTCGGGGGGTCCCATCCCTTGGATCCATCCATTCATCCGTTCATCCGTTCATCCATCCTCTCGTTTTCCCATCCAGAACACATTCGACATTCCACAGAGGAATCCCCGCCATTTTGGAATCATTCTCAAATGCCCATTCCAGCCAAGTATTGCATTTAAACCAGCTTGATTGATGTACATTTTTGTCAACTAGCAACAATACATTTGCTGCTCGCTTTAAAATTGAGCATTTGCGGCTAAAATTAATATAAAGGCCTCCGTGATTATAATCAAATTAATTAAATACACCAAATGAACACTTGCAGACAATTACCAGACAGGACCTCCAGGGAATTACACTACCAATGAGCAAATTGTAGTGAGCAGAAAATTACTACAGCATAAAACATAATGTCAAGCCATACGTTGTATATCATAACATCGCTGTTAATGGCAAGACATTTTGTAATTTAGCTCTAGTTTAAATCATTATCTGATAGACTGATGCACAATGGAACAATTGCCTTATTGTTAAATCGATATATAATGCAATTTGTCCTACTTTTTCATTTCTCTATAACATTTGCCAAGGATATATATATAGATTACTCGTAGCAAGTTTTATCGACAACTGACGACAAATCGATATGAATCTCAACTAAACAAGTGAAAGCAAAACGTTTTCAGAATAATAGAACTTTCCAGGTCCCGGGTTCGAATCCCAACCCAGATAGTGCTCATTCCAAATCGTTTCAACGTTGGCTCGATGTCGGCCATGTTAAGACAATGTTGTAACGATGCTGGGCCGATTTGGTATGCTATCTGGGAAGTCACTGTCAGACACCCCATCTATATTCCCCTATCCTTTATAACTTATTCACTCCAAAGGGGGTGGGGGGGGGGGGGTTCATGGTGCATAGTTCCACTGTCTTTATGAGCTTTCTTATGAACTTGTTTTTCTCTATAATATGACGTCATAAGTGGCATTTTTAAGTACACTAAAACCAACCAATGAAAACAGTATGCTGTCACGTATCATAAACTACAACCACAAACGAAAATAGTCACAATGTGTTTCTGTTCTTATCTAAAATCTAGCCAATCCTCTTTGCTTGGAATAGACTGCTTGATATCAGATAAGATAAGAAAGCACTACTACTCCCAAGCAGCCAACACTGCATAGTTTGCACAGGTGCGATTTAAAATATGACACACTTACTGGGAAAAAGATTACAAGTTAGTAGTTTAAAATGGATACAGCTGAAACAGACTGTAAAAGCAAAAAAATAGATAAAAATGTAAAAACTGCACATTACATGCACCATGTACACCATATTTATTGCATTAGTGTCTCCATTCTGCCCCACTTTGATGTTTATAGGCTATATATTTCATGGTCAGTTTATCTTGAAAGTGTTTTTTAAAGACTTAATATGAGAATGGCACCACTTTTTTAATGACTGGTCTAGAGCTTGTCTAGAGTGGTCTTGCGTATATATAGGGTGTAAAAGTCTTCATTTTGGTTTTACATGAAGGTATTGAGGGCCTAATAGGTATATACTATATTCATATATGCAACTCAAAATTATTAATTTATATTCCATTTATTTCACGAATTGTTAAGTTTCCGCCGTTGGTTTTTGGTTAAAAATCACAATCAGATTCTTTATACTTGTATATACTGAAACTGACAGTTTGTCACTTTTTCGTCATATCATTTTGTCTGTTAAATTATAGATATTGGATGACACTTTCCAGCCGACCAAAACATCACTAAAAATAAGTCAGTTTATCACAAAAAGAAACTGAAGAATTTTTATGACAGTGCTACTTGAACCGAATCCAGTGATGGAGTAATAATTGTCATTTTTGCTGTTGAACTTGGTCATACTGCTGCATAACTCTATTGAATAATTTCGAAACAACTACATGTAATGTGAATAATTTCGTAACAACTACATGTAATGTTAATAATTTCGTAACAACTACATGTAATGTTAATCATTTCGTAACAACTTCATGTAATGTTAATCATTTCGTAACAACTACATGTAATGTTAATCATTTCGTAACAACTACATGTAATGTTAATCATTTCGTAACAGCTACATGTAATGTTAATAATTTCGTAACAACTACATATAATGTACATCAGACAGAATAAAGAATTTCTTGAGACTGAAGGAACACACAATCTTCCATGACTTAGCCAGCAAATACACATTACACAACCCCATCAATGATGCAGTCCTAACCCTCTCAATTTTTGTTTTCCTCTACCACCCAACAGCACAGGTGGACTAACTACACCAGTGGTGTGGGTATAGGATATAGAGCAGTTGATGTTAATGACATTTAGCTCATTAGATTGTCTAAGAGGGGTCTCCTTGCCTCTCTTGTAATTGACTTTCCTCATTGGGGTTAATAAATATTATTGTCATTAATATCTGACTATGGTATAGATATATAAGCGTGGTTGGCTGGTGTGAAGAATAGTACTAAGTATGGAATTATGGTTACATTGCAAGTCTTACCTATGATTGAGTGAGTTTTCTCTATATTTCAGCAAGATTTTATAGTGCCTAGCAGAAAAGTGGTTACACTGGCAAACAATGAAACACTTTCAGTCTTTCTAAGTGCCTCTGCCATGTCATATTAGTTGTTATATCGTTTGTAGATTTAAACCTTGAGAGACCATCGAATATCTCCAGCCAACCCTGACTGTTTATAAAACAGCCTGAGAGTAATCTCTCATATTTCAGTATAATCTCTCTGTTGGTCAAGACTGAGGGCTGGCTGAGCAAATTCGATAGCTTTTAGACAGTTGTTTTGAGACAGTTAATTTACTTTTTTCAAAAAAAAAAGAGCAATGATCTACGTCATATAAGGACTTTGGCAGAAGTTATTTTCAGTTCTGCCCAACTCACTTTGTCACCAAAAAGCATGTCAATTAGGAAGAGCATAATATACTTCAAACTAATGATACAATAAATGTTATTTGCCTTCCTGTTTCTAGCTGAGAACCTACATGATTTCAACATCTTCATTGGCTCATCCTCCTCCCAAGGAAACTTTGCGTCTACTGGATATACATTATGTGGACGTAAAAATGGTCAAAGTGGATCTGGGGAATGGGTGGTAGTTGTATGTTCAAGTGTAATTATTGGCCGATATGTTGCACTTCAAATACCTGGATCATCTGAAACGCTTGCCTTCTGTGAAATTGCTGTCTATACCACATCGGGTGAGTAGATCATATAATTTGTATTTAACAATTAAAAACATATTCAATTCAGTTCACTTTATTAGACCACAGTTAGCTTACAAATATTCCAGAGAAAACTTATTGATATATCATAACAGGATAAAGCTCCTTTTCCATTGGTGCATGATGCATACATTGCTGAAGACAATTTGTTTGATTTACAAGTTCCATGGTGAGGGTTAGGAACTTAATCCTCAGTGGTTCTTCTCAATAAAAGCGATCACTTACCGCAATGTATATGTTTTCAATATTCATTACCCGACACACGCACTTGAAATAATTATTGTTAAATTCAACTGGCATATCTTAACAAATGCACATGACACATTATGGATTGTAACTGGCCATTTGCCCAATATATGACAAATTATATGTGATGTGAACTTGTGAAGTACACTTTCTGAACCGTCAGAAAGAATTATTCACTGAAATTATGATATGTAAGGAACCGGTTGATTTTGATTTTATTAACGTTTTTCACTTTCATATTAGCAAATAGTGGTTTGTATGGCCCTTGTGAATGGAATGGACAGTGTACGACCCAGAACAGTGAGTGCAAACCACCATTCAATGACACCACTGAGATAATGCATTGTCGTTGCCAACGATATTATGAAGAAGTCAATGGAAAATGTGTGCCAGGTAAATTCAAATTTATAGTGATTCTGAGATGAACCAATAACCTCTGTTTTTGCCATCTTCGTTTTTGCCACACTGGTCTGTATATGTAACAGTGACCCTTTAAGAATATTAATAACTAGTATATTTATAATAGTTATAAAGACTTAGTACAAATTCTGTGAGTTTAAATATGAGGTTGATTAAATGAGAAAGTGTCTTTATCTCTAAGGTATCCTGATACAAGTTTGACCACAAGCTCCGTCTTTAACTTCTCACAGTAAGACAATGGATAAAGAATAGCCATGTAAAAACAAAAGAGAAATAATGCCAGAAGCAGTTCACTCTATCTTGACGCACTGTATATCAATACAGTTAAATTTACTACATTTTCGTGCTTCTTGATTTTAGTTGCTGATGTTGGACCAGTACTCATGCAGGTGGATACTTCTGATGGTAGCGACATTGTCCGCAGTCACATTGCACAACTCACTGTCATTGTCACTGCTAACAACTTCGAAGGGGCAACATTTGTTGCAGTATCTTCAGGAAACAATTTCAAGGCAGAGTTTTTTGTGTCCAATGTTAATGCATCCGTTAATGGAAGTGATGCAGCCCTAAAGGATAATAGAATAACCCTGAACGTTGTCCAAGAACCTGACCTCAAATTTGGTTTGGGGATACTTGGAAAGAAAAATTTGACATTTAAAATTGACCTCAATGTATCCCCAGATACATGTTTGGATGTCAACTATCTCTGCATCAATTTCTCAGCATCATCGTCATCCTCCTACATTGCAGTAAATGGAGAAAATGATGTCAGTTGTTACAATCTACGGCCTAAAATAGAATGCAAGCCAGGTTAGTCATTCCGCAATGGGAACTACACTTCTATTGTAGGGAATATGATGTAACTAAACACATGGAATCATGAAACTGTTGTCATCTCTATTAGTGTTGACTAGTAGCCTTGAGTGGTGCAATAATTCCTGATCACCTCAAAATAGCACATTTGAAGAAGAACCTTACTGTGTTCTCGTTCTTAAATACTCCAATTTATCTGTTAGGCCTTTGTAAATCAGTTTTATACATGGAACCCTGAAAAAGTCTTTGTTTACCAACCAGTGTATTCAGACAGTATAACAATAGTGGATGGTGAGGAGTCCAACATAAAGTTTATGAGATGAGGAAAAATCTAGAAAAACAAAGGGCACTGCAACTAAATAAGCTAAAAAGCAAAAATGAGATAATATTACCATTCACTAGAAATAACTCCCACTTCCCAGATAAACCCTTACAATGGCCCATTCACTGGCCTAGCAAGCTCAGACACATTGAATGTAAGTATTTGTTAATGTTTGTATTTATTGCCTGCTTTAATATGATGTTATTGTATGTTATTACTGTTAATCAACAATCATATCAAGCAGGGCTCATGACAGAGTATCCAAAAATACATCAACATCATTAAAAGTTGTCCAATAGCACTGACTCTTAAACATTTCTGTTGCAGATATTGATATAGCGCTTAACGTCATACAGTACCAGGGTGATCCTATACCCCGAGATCGACCTGGAAGTTATCCTTTCCAACTCACAATCCAACATACCGGATCCAGTAATTATGATGTTGTACAGTTTGACCTTGGACTCAGGAACTTTGAAGCTTTCTACTTTTATGCCTATGAAGACTGGTCTAACAGGAATCGAAACTTGTCAAGTTTTGAACTTATTTCAGCAGGGTTGAAAACAGGGGACGCAGCGATAAGTTTAAGCAAAGGATCAAGCAAAGTAATAACAGTAAACGTCACCAAAGGAATGAACTACACTGAATGCTACACTGTCACTCATTTGTGTTTTGTAGTAATCAGCAATATAAAAGCAACCTTTCATGACTCAAATACGACAAATAATTTAAAATGCTTCGCATTACCAGGAAACAAAAACTGTGAGCCGGGTAAATGCTTTTCTCCTTCATTAACCTATTTTCTGAATACATACTCATTTGCCTTTATTATCAAAATCATTTTACTTCACATATAATAATTTTGTATGATGGTTTTCCATGGCATTGTCAACACACTATAACTTTAAAATGATAATTCTCAGCATTCTCCAGTTGTGTCACAATCATTATTTGCTGCATGTGAACCTAAATTAAATATATTGTATTGCTATAGAACCACAAATAAGCTTATTTTTAATAGGAAAACCCATTTGTTTTGCAGACATTGAACTCAATTTGGCCAATGCCTCTTTGACAAGTCAATCCCAACTCATCCGAGGGTATACAGATCTTCATGAGTTTACAATTCTTATTGAGAATCAGGATAGCTATGTGGATATAGAACCAGTGGTGAATGGTAACACCAATTTCAAAGTCTCTGTACATGTCTCAAGCAATGCTCTATCCTCATCCCGTAAACGCCGATCAACTGCTACTGAAGAAGGACCATACGTCGTGTCAGTAAATGAGGACACGTCTGTTGGATTACCGACCAAATCTAACATGACACTGACAGGAAAAGTCAACATTACAATTTCAAGAGAGAACTGCCTAAGCATGCAAACCATTTGTTATGTGGTGACATCTGGAAACGGTGCATCGTATCAAATAACTGGCGGAAGAGCAGTCATGTGTAGTGATATAGCTCCATATAAGAATTGTGATGGTAAGTGATATATCATATATAATTATGTTAGTCAATACAGTACATGGCATTTAGACTTTGCCTAATACATGTGATATTATACATTGATATGCATTGAGAAGTGTCATTCACAGTTACTGCATTTCAATACATGGCCAATTGTGCCACGTGTGTTTTCCATGCGTTTAGATAAACGCATGGACAATGCGTGTGGCACATTTGGCCATATACCCAGGATAGCAAAATAACCACATCCAATGCCCATTAAGTAATTTCACAATTTCCACTAAAGTTATCATTATCACTAAATGCATGGTCAGAAACCGAAACCAAAATTATATTTTGATCAATAAAACTCTCTGGATTTATTTCAGGTCTGGCAGTGCAGAACAGTTCATTGTCTCAGGATAATGGAAATGTGTTAATACAGGGTACCTCCTTGACATACACTATTTCTTGGGACATTGGTACAGATGTCAATTTCTTGTTATATTACTCCAGGGCAACCATAGTATCATGGAATTGGAAAGCTGCTAACCATACCACTAGCTACAAGGCTATGACTGTCAAATTCACTCACACATTTAACCATTATGGGAATTTCTCAGTGTACCTTAATATAAGTAATCATGTGGGTATGACTATTCTAAACATTACAACAATGGTGGAACCAGAACTTAACAATATTATTACCATTGACAGTTCACATCAACCCAAAGCGACGCCGAACAGCTTTTCAGTGCGACTAGCTTGCAATGATATCTCAAAACTTGATGCTCCAGTCATAGTGTGGTGTTCTTTCAATTATAATGATGACAATAGCACTATAAGCATTGTTCCTGACGCTTTTGGTACAGTTACAGCTCAGCCTGTAATTTTCAACCACACCTACATGACAGACAATCCAAATGCTCAACCATTCGTATTATGTTGGAATCATATCAGTCAGATTAATTACACAACAATAGTCATACTCCGGGAGCCTATTACAGGAACTAATGCAACCCCTGAAGCACTGCAGTGGCCTACATTGAAACCGTTGTCATTTAATATCTCCATTTCCACTGGAAGTCATGTAAAATATAATGTAAGTTTTGGGGATGGCACACAAAGGACCTACATTAATCCAAACAGGCTGTCTGCCCAAGATATCTTCACTTTTCAAAATACCTACTTGACTCCAGGAACTTACAGCATAACCGTTTTTGCACATAATGAACACTTCAATGACACGTTCACTTCGCAATATAGTATCACAACTCAAAATGAGGTTGGCGATTTGGCCTTTCAGGGTAACACATTACTTGCCTTCCCACCCGGAGAAAACATGTACTCTATCAACAATACCAACGCAGTTCGTTTCCCTACTGCAGTGTTCACCAAGTTTGAACTAAACCAGTCAATTATTGCTGAGGAGTTCTGTCCAAACATTAGCCAAGGAATATCTCATCAGAGATCATTCACATTTGCAAGGTCATACATCGGACATAATCTGACTTTCAGAATCATCAGCTACAATTTGGTCAGTACTCAAATATACCAAACATATGCATATTTTATTGAGAGGATTGACAACTTGAATGTTACTACATCATTGCGAGTTGCAACTCCTGGTCAAAACATTACCGTCTCGATTTCCGTGTCAAATGGATCTAATGTTCACTATGAAGTCAACTATGGTGATGGACAAATTATTAACTTCAAGCATCCAAAACTTTTGGCCAGTATGCAAGACATAATTCTTCAGAAATCGTATAGTAACATAGGGAATTACACTATTAGAGTTGAAGCAGTTAACCTTCTGAACAACCAGACTGTCACTGTTCCTTACCAGATTGTTATTCAGAACCCTATTGCTTGTACTGATACGAGCCTAACAGCAAATAATTCAGTTCTGTACACACCCGCTGAAGTGGATTTCTTTCTTCGATTTGGCAGTGGACAGCTCCCACTGACTGACATACACTGCCACTGGACATTTGATGGCCAATTACCTCAAACTGTGTACTTCAGAAGTCTATCAGCTGGCCATGTCTTTCACCAGAACTTGGCATTTCAAAGGAGCTTCATAGGCAACATGACTACTCTTGTTAATTGCAGTAATTTGGTGTCTACTTGCATTAAAAACTTTAGTACAGAGATAGTGCTTGATGCTGTTATCTTAAACTCACTTGCTAGTAATGGCTCTGTGTTTGTGACTAACACATCTGTATTTATTCTCAATATCCAAAGGTTTGGCTCAATAGCATGTTTCCAGTGGGATATGGGTGATGACAAATCAAAGTTCATGTATGGTCTGCCTATATGTAAATCTTTCGCTGATGCCCAAGGAATTAATTTCACTTCTATCACAAACCAACAGACATTAATTGTTCATGAGTATGTCTATGATGCCATTGGGGAATACAATGTGGTAGTGGATGCATTTAACCATGTCAGCAACCATTCATTGTCCACCACTGGCGTTGTATTGGCATGGTACTGCTTGAGACCTAATGTTTCGTTCCCGGACCACATAACAAACAGGGCGGATCCACCTGTTTTCTTAAGGTCACAGAATATTTCCATCCAACCTATTCTAGAGGTTGACTGCATGAAAACCGATGATATTGACTTCACATGGACTGTATACAGAGCAGACAACTTGCAAGGCAAACCTGTGTACACCCAGTACCAAACTCCTATTTTCCAAACAGGACCTCGAGACTTACCATATGGTGTGCTGTTTGTAAATCTCACATTTCAAATGCGTGACATTCCTGACACAAACCAGACTGGAGGATTTTACTTGAAAATTGTTATAAGTCCTCTCATTGTGGCCATAAAGGGGAACAATGAGAAGAAACTAACAATTGAAAGTGATTACACTATTAACGCCATTGATGTTACTTTTGACCCTGATGTTGAACCGGACAATAAAACAGGACTTCAGTTCACCTGGAGCTGCAGGAGAATCAACAGCTCCTTCAATATGGATGAGGTTAACAAGGCTGAACTTGATAGTGATACTGTGGCTGTGCTCAACAAGCCTGAAGGCTGTTTTGGTGAAGATCCTGGTATAATATCCGTAACCGCAGGCTCTTTCAGACTCAAAACAGAGCTGTTTATTCCTGATTCCTTCTATCGTTTTTCCATCAAAGCCACAAAAGACTACAGAACTGGCACTGCTGAGCAGGATATTGTAGTGCTACCAGTTGGGGCACCAACACTGACAGTTAAGTAAGTACAGAGTCAATCCATTTCAAAAATTATTAGAGCCAGAAAATTTGCAATATTCTGCAGTTAAGATACACTCCAGCAAAGGCTCCAGTAAATAAGTCGAGATAGAGTTCCAAACTAGCCAATCAGCAGAGAGCCAAACGTTATATTTAAATGAGTTGACCCTGCTGTGACATGGCCTGACCACTACACCAGGCCAATGATTTCAGGAAGGGTTGCAGTGGATACAACCACCATCAACCACGAGGGTTTTGTCAATTGAAGCTACTAAATTTGATTTTGAAGTATAAACATTGTATTCACACTCCATATGAGTGAATATCATACACCGGGAATGGAGGACAAGCCCGTCGATCTAAGTGTTTCTGTAAATACTCTTGTTTTAGTTTGACAGCTCTGACCACGTAGACCAATATATTATGATAATACCCCAACTTCGTGGGATTTGCCTGGGGTACCTTATCTGGGTGTTAAGATATAAATGGCAAATATATGCATAGAAATAGTTATTGGGTTTTAGCTTCAACTTAATTACGTTGAAAATGCAACAAATAAACATTTAGATATCATCCTAACAAAATATATTGATTACTTCCCAGATGCAGGGAAACTAACTGTAAGAAACGCATTGGAGTTGCCAGTCCATTTATTCTGAGTGGCTACTGTTCTAATCTGTGTGGCACCAAATTCGGAGGACTTAGGTACAAGTGGTCACTTTCCTATGTTGATAACAGTGGTAATGGTTCAACAACTTATGATTTAGAGGGCAAAACATTAGGTGAGTAATGCATTTTATATAAATATGTAAAATAGGCATAATGATAAACTAGACATGCCATGATTATTGATTTAGAGGGTAAAACACAAGGTGCATAAGACTTTTTATACAAGAAATAGACGTTAAATGCTTAGTTGATGACAAAACTCCGAAGAGTCATGATTTTTTACCAGAAATGTTACCTAATATAGGAAGTTCTTTTGTAAATGTATATTTTCTTAAGTATGGTCACAACTTAATAGTTTTGTTCCTGTTTCAATGTGGCAAACACAGTTCATAATTGCTTGATTGAATTTTTATGACTGCAGATGGTTATGAGACAAAAACTCTTAGAATGCTGCAAGATAAAATGAAACCTGGAATGCAACATATTGCCACACTATATGCTTGGTCACCTGGATCCAGCAAGGCAACACCAACTTACAGATTCCTGACCAATATACCAGTATCAGGAGGGTTTTGTGGAGTAATTCCAAAGGAGGGTCAGTGACTTATGTTGTTATTATTAGAGAGAGAGAGAGAGAGAGAGAGAGAGAGAGATGCATTTATTCCAAGCATAATCATAATCATTTTTACAATGAGAGTATTTGTATACAATAAGGTTAAATATGGTGTTGGAGACAGACTTTTTGGCATACTGCCGCTAGCATGTCTACCACCAGGGGATTTTATTTGAAGTACATTTTAACATTAGTAAATACATCGCTATGAGGGGATTAGATAAAAGATAAATACAATTGAATTAACATAAAAAGTGGTTAGAGGGAAATTTCATAATGAAAAATATCATTTTAGTTATATAAGTATACAGTGGAGGGTTTGTGAAAGACTGTGAGTGGAAGTTGGCAAAGTTTTAAAAACGAGACAAAATGTCCAGACACATTTAGAAAGGCCTATGAGACAAAAACTCTTAGAATATTAGTGTGACATTGGTGCAAAAAGAACAACCAATAGGATGTGTGATAAGAGCAATCAATAGGGTGATAAGTGTTAAATTATGCAGTTGATATAAGTATTCCTTGAAATAAATTTGCACTCTTATAAAAACTCAAACTGTTTTACAAACTTTAGCATGGTATCTAACATGCCTCAATATCTTCTGTTTCAGGGAGAGCCTCAATCACCAATTTTGTAGTCACTTGCTTAAGATGGAAAGAATGGAAACCGCCTCAAGGCGATGCGACATTGAAATTCAAGTACTTCATCAAACAACCATCTTCTAACAGAGAGTTTCTCTTTGCCTATGCAGACAACCTGACAGTCACCGACCCCACTGTATTCCCAGTTGGCGATTTTCAGGAAAATTTCAGACTGGATGTTATTGCTTACATTTACGATTCTGTGAATGACCCGTTCCGTATCACGATGTCTGTCAAAGTCAGTATATGCCCTACAGTTGTATCATAGTTAAGTTGTAAGTTGATAACCATTGGGAGTGGCCTGTTCTACACCACCATGCTAAATGGCCAAATGTGCTATGTGCGTTTTCCATGCATTTGGATAAACGCATGGTTTTCACTTCATTTTAATTAGGCAAAAACCATGCGTTTTCCATGCATTATCCTTCTCATGGAAAACGCATGTGGCACAGTTGGCCATGTAGTGTTACCGCAAGTATTGCAAATTAGTCTTACTATGATTAAGTTGTAAAGCAGCATGACCCAGCAGTTAGAAGGCCACCACGCTATAACTGGCTAGGCCCCTGGTTTACATTTTACATGAGGATGAACCATATGAATTTAAATAGCTTCTTCTAGATATTTTTATCAAATCACTGAAACATAAAACAGTGACCAACCCTCAAAGTCCATACCTTGACCTGCTGATATACACCATTATTGCATGCTCTCTAACTAATACTTGTAATGCTGTATTTTAATTCTCATAAAATGCAGGTTGAGCCTAGACCAGAGGAAGCTGACAAGGTCATGGATGCAGTGGCTGAAGAAACAGCAGGCACAGATAATCCAGTTGCTCAGCTCATGTCAAATGGTAGCCATCAACAAGCAGCATCCATGGCATACTCCCTTTGCTCTGAACTCAATGTGCCCACTGAATTGGTAGGTCAAACTATTTCCTATGTCGTCAACTATAAATGTAGTCTTTTAAATTGCAATGAATACCATTTCTTAAGTTCACCACACACTTCTGAACATATTACATATTTTTACAGTATCAAGGCAACAACACTAATGCCAGCTATTTGGAGGCAATCCAGGAAGTAAAAACTAAGGTATGTTAAGCACAGTATCATGGAATATATTGTAAGAATAGCTAGCCTGAGACTGATTGCATTGTCAATTGCAGTAAACAATGTCAACTTGCATTTCATTGTACAGGCCAGACTTAATATAATGACGCTTGCTGTGCAGCTACCTGTTGTGGATCCTGAGCAACTCCTTCAAAACAATGAGATTAACAGAAATGTAATGGCATTCCGAGAAGAACTGAATATTGAAACAGTGGTATGTATAGGCTTTAGGCTAAATTGGCAAAGTGAGTCGGCAGTACAGTTGTCGGACCATGATTTCACTAGGCCTAACCAAGTTCGAAAAGATTTCAATTACGAAAAAAGTGGCTTAATATATGACATGTCTTCCAAATTAGTACAGTGACAGACAGAGTCATACAATGTCATGCATAAGTCAGTGAACCCCACAAAAATATGCATTTCTATAGTTTAATGACAATCAAAGCATATATAAATTTCATGAATACTGTTTTGGTTTTTTTTTACTTAAAAATCCCTTAATGGTGGGTGGGTGGATTATGGCTTTATGTCCTGTATTTCTGCACCTGATGGGACCATGGCAATGTGATGATGGATGAAACAGCCATCCAACTTAGACTCGACCGGGTTAAAAACCCTAACTACAAATTTATTACAGAACTAGTACTCTTTTTTGTGGTTTTTACTTACTTATGCATGGTACTGTATATATAATTATATACAGATGGTAAAATTTGGTTTAAATCCATAATTTTGATGAAGTATGAAAGCTGCTAAATACTTGTTAGAAGATGATGAACTGTTCTCAACACAAGAATAACTGATATTAGCTTTCAGAGAATTAGCCGCTAGTGCTAAGAGTGAGCCATTACAACTTGACTCACTCTTCTGAAATAATGTGATTTTTCTTGTAGGAAATGGGAAGTGACCGTTTAGATAACTTGACCAGTAACTTCAGAAAGTTCAAATTACAAGGAAATGTGGAAAATCCCGAACTAATGGCAGATGGTAAGCTTTTTATAATTTTTAACCCTCGGCTATTTATAGCTGAAGGGTTATAACAACTGCCGTTGCAAAATACCTTTTTTCTGTTGATGCTGCGCTACCCAAACTGACAGAGATTGTGCTGTTCAGTTGAATCTTGGAAAAGTTTGAAGATGGATAGCTAGGACCAAACCACCTAAACATTATAAACTTTTAATTCTGAACGAAAATTGGAAAAATTCCTTTCCCGCTCTCAAGTCATTTATGCAGCTTGGGACGGGATAGCCCGAATGTTAGTGACGCTGCCCTACATGTCTGCTTCATCGATATTACACCTACCACATCTACTAATCTTGCAATATCTCAACTGAATTTGTGGGTGCTAATGTTCTGTTTGTTTATTACAATCATTATAATCATTACTTAAACATCTGAGGCACAGGTCGGCCCCCTACTTGTGCACCAGCTTGGTGGGTGGCTTCATGGAGGCATGCCTAGAGTTGCCTGTGCTTTGCACTGTATTTCTTTTTTATACTTAACTAACATATTTTAAATTTTGGATACCAGATAAAAGCTTCCTTTAAAACCAAATAGTTAGATTCTTTGTCTCACTTTTCAAAGTACCATTTGACACTCTCATTACCAGATCTGGTCAGTACCACTGCTACCTGCTTAGGAGCTGCAGACTTTCTACTTCAAGCAAGCATTGCAAAGGTAAGATGTCATAATACTTCAAAGTAAGATATGTTGCACTCTAATGGAACTACTTAATCAACTTTTTGGCTATTTTTTGTGCTTTGTTAAAGTCAGTTACAGAACAATAAAACAGATCCCCACATTTCACTGTTAGCACTTACAATATATTATTGTTGATGTCATAATGATAATTGTCAACATTATAATTTTGCCCTTTTTCAATAGGCAAAAGAAAATGGGACAGCATCAGTAACAACCATGGCTCCAACAGAAACAACAGTAAGTGCATTACACCTACAGTTAGTTCAATAAAATACAGTTGACTCTAGCTGTCTGTAGTTACTTGTCCCTTGCTGTGGTCTAAACATGCTAAAGCCAGCTGCTTCTGCCCACTTCTACAGCTAATAATCAGGTTACATCTATCACCAGATAAATATAAACTTTGGTAAATGTAAGATATTAATCTAATATATCATTAATATGTACTTTTAGATTTGGTTTTGAGTAGCCAGCTATGACAGCTTTGTCTAGTTTAAATTTGACGTGCCGTTTTTAATGAAACTAACTGTAAAATGCCCAATTCCTCCAACTACTTTTAGATTTAAAATGTCCTGTAAAACACCCGTGAATTATTGTGTTTTGGCATTGCAGACAGCTGCGTATGAAGATGTTGCATCTGTTGCTAAAAAGGTAACACATCAAGCATTATTATGTATTTCTTTAATATACCAAGCCATATGGCTTGATAGGCAAATCTATGCATAAATGTGTCTATCAATAAGTCAATGTAGTTTTCTTTTCTAAATCTGATAGGCAAATCTATGCATAAATGTGTCTATCAACAAGTCAATGTAGTTTTCTTTTCTAAATCTGGAAATCTATTGGTTGTCCAGGCCCAGAATGTCATGAGGAGTGCGGTGAATGTCCTGAATGAAATCTGTGAAACCTTAGCGGAAGGCAAGGAGCCGGGGGATCCAGATAGTGTGATTCAGAAGGAAGAAGTGTCAGTCAGTGCAGCAACATTGGACGCTGACCAGATGAAAGAAGCCACCAATGTGACCTGTCCTCAAGGTGTGGTCGTTCTGCCTTCTGTTAAAGAACTGTTTGGGAACAATACGCCAGCTTGTATAGATAGAAAGGTAAGCTTATCAATGTACCTTTCAAGACATTAATTATTAACGCAATATTTACAATATGTCACGACGTTGATCCATACATTTCGACATCAATCCCAAAGTAGTCTTCACAATACGATGACCTACTAGATCCATAAGCTATTCCTATAATAATGTGGTGACTTTAATACTGATGTGCCTGTACGTGCTTAATATTATCACATTAGGCTTATTTTATTACTCCGCTCAATATGAATCGAATGTTCTGAATATTTAAATCTGCTTTAGCACTAGTGACTGATATTATCTGATATTCATCACATAACTTACAAATATAGCATTCAATTTTACATGCTCCTGTTGCAGATTTTCTTTGTTAAGAAAAATCCATTCATCTATGGTAAGCAGACTGATGTTAATGTGGGAAGCTCAGTGATGAGTATGAAAGTTACAACGTGTGCGGATAAACTCACCATCAGCAGAAGAAAAAAGAGAGCAGTAAGCAAATTGTTGTAAATTATCATTGAACTGTTGAGTGGTTTAGTGGTCAAACAGTTGGTTAGCTCCTTTGGAATTGGGTTTGAACTCAAAATGGGGCATTCCATCCAAGGGCATATCAGCTGGAAATCATTCACATAAAGATTGGCAGTGTCTCTGATTCTATGCTGAACAAAGTGAAAGCACCCAGGGAGTAAATTTGCATTTAAGCATTAACATCGTATGTCCACTTTCCAATCTCACCAATTACAGCAGAGTCCAGGATTCACATGACTATCTTAGGAGATCAGTTTCTAAGTCTATGAATTGTATGTAAGAACTTGCTTAGAGGGTGGCACAATGCTAATCCTCTGTTTTAATGTAAAATATTTTTCTAAGTGCAGATAGTATCATGCATATATTTATATGAGGTACAAACATCAGAGTTTCAATCAGTTACTTTAATACCTCATTATAATTGTAGGTTCCAATAGATATTCAACCATCAGCTCCCGTCAACATCAGCCTCAGGAATCACTTGCCTTCTCCAGAGTTAGTTAGTGCACCATCTCAGTCTGGTTTAGTGCATCATTCTCTTAACTTGAGCAACACCATAGTGGCAGTCCAGATATATGCCAAACCTTTACAGAACGAGACATTACAGATCTTGATAGACTTGGGACAGAAGCCAACTGAATCATCTTTCAGATGGAGCCACAGCCTGCCTAGACTTACCAATGAGTCATCTGGGGAAAATTTCACAATTACGGACAATTTTTATTCGATAACTTTGTCTGCGCAAGTAATAAGAGATGCATTGAGTAATACAACAGGTCACACAATCAGCGATATTACAACAGTGTCACCTGCAGTGGACAAAACGACCCAAAGCAACATCCATGAAAATTCCACTGGGAATGGATCTGACACAAACACACTCTACGTCAGTATAAAGAAGGAAGGTAAGTTATTGAATTTCTAGCTCAAGGTACAATGAACTGTTACTAATCTATTGAGTTTACGGTATTCATATTGATGACTTGTTATAATTGTGCGCCTTCATATTCTTATAAATGTGTATGTACAGATTCTAATACTGAGGTATCTTCAAAATATGTCTAATATGTTTCTTTACACTAAAATACAACTCTTTGCTCTCTGTTAATAACTGCAACATAAAATTTGCAATTTACCAATAGCTGATTTACAGAAAATACTCATCTTTTAATCAAACTTTTGCAGGTTGCCTGCCTAAGGTTGCATGTACAGATACTGGAAACTTCACCTACTGGTTTAGAATGGTTGAGGTCAAGATTCAACAGTTTAATCCAGTAACTGAACAATGGACTGACACTAACTATGAGGTAACGCCTGATAGTCTTATGCAAAGTATCAAATACTGTGAAACAATGCCTTACATTCAAAATGGTCATGTCAGTAATTTGCATGCTACTTGACTCTACTACTGTACTTCACCTTTGAAATAACACTATTTCATCATTATTATTGCTGCCATCATAGTGAATATTTGCAGATTTTTATCTACTTAAAATTTACTTACAGGTTGAATCAGATTCCGACTCTTACCGACTCAACTTCAAAAGCAACCTCTTTGGCAATTTGGGAGCAGGGATGTTCTCCGGACTGAATAAGATTGATTTCAACACAGTTTTTGACAACTTTGGTGCTAAGCTCATTGAGAACATGCCTGTGGTTGCGACTGTCATTGGAGTCATTCTTTTATACTTTGTTGGATTGGTTGTATGTCATAAGATGGACAAGATAGATGCTTGGAAGGTAATGTCAGCCTGATACTACATTAAGATTGTAAATTGCCACCCTAAGTAGCCTGTCATAAGGTCAGTTTGGTCAAAGGTTAGTTTTGCAGAAAAATCATGGTGCTTGAAGGGGTGCAAATGCGTTCGTTGGGGTCCAAAGGAAGGTATTGGAGTTGCGAAATATGTCAAGGCCCAGCGAATCTGTTCTTTTTTTATTTACATATGCCGTATGATATCCCCAACAAATTGGGAAATCATAAGTAAAACAAACATACATAATGGAACTAGAACTAACAACTTTCCTCAGTTTGCTATATCCAAAATTAAATAGTTCATGGGAGCTCCTTTGTTTGACAGCATTGTTCATTAATTAAGTGCACATACTGACTTTGACTAATTAAAAGTTTAGTGTATGTGCTATTAAGGTATCACGATCCAGGGGTACACAACTACCTCACCTTCTAGCACTTGACTAGTGGGCAGCTGCTCTTTAGCTTACTGTTAGAGTGCAGGAAAGTTGCACACAAGATGGTGGAGAATCCAGGCCCCTCTGACCTCATGTATACAGTAGTTGGTTCGAATTCCGTTAGTGGGGTGAGGTTGTTGACTAGGAGTGGTCAAAACCTCAGGTGGTCATTGGGGTATTACAATCCAGGAGTACACAACTACCTCACCTACTAGCACTTGACTAGTGGGCAGCTGCTCTTTAGCTTACTGCTAGAGTGCAGGAAAGTTGCACACAAGACTATGTTTTTATGTATCTAAATCTGGTTTCATCTCTTCCAGTGGTCTGTGTTGCCTTTAATAGGAAACGTACCCACCGCTTCTTACAGCTATGAAATAGTTGTCTACACAGGTAAAAACAGAAAGGCAGCTACGGAGTCAAATGTATTCTTCACTCTGGCTGGTACAGATGGGGATACTGGAATAAGGCAATTGAGTGATGGTTCTAGAAAGGTATGCAAATGCTTCTACATTATTGTCCTGCTTGCATGCCAGATCCATTGCAAAGACCAGTCTTGTAAGAAACTGAACCTCCAGCAGTGCTATACTTAAAAGCCCTTTCCTGAGAATTTTTTTTGTGATCAATATATAAGCACCAATTTTTACATACAACTAGTTTGTGTCATAGTGATGTTGTTATGTTATTTTCAGCATATGACTCCCTTGTAGCAGCACAATATGCATGTTCATTTTGTTGTACGTCCAAATTTCCTTTCAGAATTTCCAAAAGGGTCACATCAATTCTTTCCTATTGAAAACAAGTTCAGACCTTGGGGAGCTCATGACTTTGTCCATTTGGCATGATAGTTCAGCAAAGGACAGTTTAAACAGTTGGTTCTTGGAAAAGGTTGTGGTAGTGGACAAACAAAGAGGCCTCTGGCAAGTTTTAAATATTATTAGTTAATTTTGTCTTTTTAGTACTGGATAGGCCGTAAATGTAAAAACAAAAGTTACATTAACTTAAAATTTAACTTAAAAATTGCCACAAAACTGCTATCTCAGAATCACCTAATTGTGACTGGAAAATTGGCAGGACTTGTAGAAAAATCTAACAACTGACATTCACAACTACATTGTTAAGACTTAAGTGTAACTAAATCTGACTCTTCTAATTAATTTAGTGCTCATTGGTCATGTCTAAAAGATTTTTTGAGAGATTGTTAATATTC
This sequence comes from Alitta virens, assembly GCA_932294295.1. Lineage (NCBI taxonomy): Eukaryota > Metazoa > Annelida > Polychaeta > Phyllodocida > Nereididae > Alitta > Alitta virens. The sequence goes on along the minus strand of OW028579.1, from coordinate 38,739,466 downwards.
TTAGCACTCATGAATTAACAAAATATGGTAGCATAGACTAAGCATAAAGTCATAGTTGCTTGTTTTTAGCCAAATAATTGAAGTCTATACCTACTCGCTCATTTTAAAGTACCTAAATGTGGCTCTTATATTCTAATTATAATATCTTTTCTCTCCAGGTCAGTGTTTCACTGCAATAAGTGGCTGGATGAAAATTCAGGTGATGGAAGTGCCAAACGCATTCTTCGAGTTTCCACCCAAGACTTGTCAGATGCATCCGTCCTGTTTCGACAGAATCTTAATCGCAAGTTGTTTGACGATCACTTATGGTTGTCTCTGGCAGGACGTAGAACAGCATCCAACTTTAGCAGGTCACAACGTGTGTCAGTCTGTCTTGCTCTGCTGTATTTGACAATGATAACAAATGCGATGTTCTACAAAGGAGTGGATGAACAGACAGAGACCCAAGCTGGAGTCATCACTCTTGGACCTTTGTCTATCTCGGTCAATGAACTTATAAACAGCATCAAAGCTAGTATAATTGTTGTGCCTCCTATTCTCTTCATTACAATTTTCTTCACCAAGTCGAGGCCATCTACAAAACTGACCAAAGTTGATGATGAAACTAATGTCCTGAATGCTTACAATATCTATTCAACCAAAAAGCAACCTTTTTCAGAGTCAATTAATTCGACATCTAATGTGAAATTGATTACAACACGACTACAAGAGCTAGAAAGGAGGAAATATCCACTACCCCACTGGTGTGTGGGCCTTGGATGGCTTCTTGTTGTCCTAGCAGTGCTGGCATCGGCTTTCTTCACCATCTTGTACAGTTTCCAATGGGGAGGAGTCAAGTCAAGGGCTTGGTTAATAGCTTTTGTCTTATCATTCTTTGAGTCTGTCATCATCATTCAGCCATTCAAAGTAAGTGATGGGGACCAACAAAAGATAACCAGTAAATTTCTGAGTCATACTAATAAAGTTGCTTAATTAATTTTCTAAACCATGCCAATTTTTTTACAACATTTCAGGTACTGGTTATCACCATCATCCTCACTTTCTTATTTAGAAAAGACACAGATATGAAGGACTTCGAGGACTCATTTGGTCAACCTCAAAACTGGTATGACATCTACAGTAAACCAGGTAATTCCAACCATGCAGTAATCATATCAAGTAATACTAGTCACATCCCTTGCGTTGACAGTTGTCAGAACATATTTTTCAGCTACTGAAAACTACTGACCCTACATTCTATCTCCTCAAGATGAAACTTCCTCTCATCACTGACAGTCATTATGAAGTTGGTTTTCTATCTCTTAAAGATAACCACACCTTGGCCCAGAATAAACAATAGGAGCATGTAAATAAAATAATGCTATGTTCTAGAATTCTGACATAAAACAAACAGCTATTTTTGCAATTTATTGTATTATGTTCCTCAGTCATGCCATGTTTACAAGTCTGTTACAACAAAATGATGGTAAACTGGTTGAACTTATTCAAACATTGCAGTATGTACAGAAACCACTGACCCAATATTCTACTTTCTCTAGCTACATATATGTAAAAGATAAGCATAGCGAGAATGAAATTGTTTCTTTATCTGTCATTTGAATTCAAGATGCATGGTGTGGTATTCAATTAATTAATATCAATAATGGCCGATTCAGCCTGACGACATCACAAAGGCACAGTCATGGCAGTTTATTGTTGGATGCTTTGTTATGCTATGTTTATATATTTGATTTCACAAGCTTAAGGCAAATTCACACAATGATGTATGTCTATATTACAGAAAGCTTGAACTTACCTGAACTAGACAATACTGATGAATTACAAGACGGCAAACACAAAAGAACAATGTCTGCCAAAGCGTCCACCATGATGAGAGAAATGATTGTTCAGAGCATCTTCTTGTGCCTCCTTTTGATAGTCACCTATAGCAACCAGGATTCCAAGGTTTTCATGCAGCACAGGGATATGATGAACATCTTACGAGGCTATAAAGAGGTTGGTTAGCTGTAATAGCTTTTGCATTATTCTATATTGAAATAATAAGAAAACCCTTAAGATATTTCACACCAGTTACTGAAAACACAATGAAGCACTATCATGATGATGTCAATTGAAAGTTCACTAGGATGACAGCATTAGAGCAGTTTCAGTTGTATGATCATAATGACAATTTACTGATTCATTGGGTAGACTTGTCTGGTGAACTAAAAAGCCATGAAAGGAATTGAGCCTAACTCACATTTCACAAAAGCTTCTTTGTTTCATTCAAGGTCAATTCTAAAGGGTCATTCGTGACATGGCTGGAAGAGTCTGCCCTTCCAGGCCTCTATTACACACATGACTACAAAGGCAATCCTGTTTCCAAATATGACCAGAAGTTCATCGCCAGCACTTATGCCATGAGATTGGGACCTCCTAAACTACGGCAACTCAGAGTGAAAATGGGTACTCAGTTTATGCATCAGACTGTTAAACAAATATCATAAGCACTGCCAATAAGTCCTACATACACTGTTATCTTATGCCTACATGGCCAAATGTGCCACGTGCGTTTCACCTCATTATAATTAGGCGAAAACCATGTGTTTTCCATGCGTTTATCCTTCTCATGGAAGAGGCACGAGGCACATTTGGCCATGTACCAAATCAATATTATGTAAAATTTATTAGGAAAACTGTTTCCATGAGTGTCACTTTGAGGATGACACCTATGTATACTGTACAAAACAAAATAATTCAGTAATTTTACACTGAAAGGAAATGTAAAAAACAGTGTCTAACTTCCACTAGCACTATCAAAGATTGTGCAAATAGTGATTTTCTTCTACTACCTGTCTTTCAGATGAATGTAGGATTCCAGACAAGATGAAATCCGTTACAAAACAATGTGGTAATTGGTACGCACTAGATTCTAAGAAGGTAGATAGAATAGCATACACATTGGGTTGGAACACAACGAGAACATCAAATGACGACAACCTGAAAGACTTGGAGAAAGCGTTCCTCTACTATTATTCATCCACTTTGCGAAGCGTACCATTTTGGGGCTTCTTGACCTCTTACGAGGGTGGTGGATATGTTGCAAATCTTGGTCAAACATTGCAATCTGCTCAAAGTATGGTAAAGGACATGGTGAAGACTTCCTGGGTTGACCGATACACTAGGGTGGTTCTGTTAGAGTTCAATGTGCTTAACATCCAAAGTGGATTATTTACTCAAGTCATCTTGTCAACTGAATTTCCTCCAGTTGGTGGCGCTTACCATTGGTTAGACATGACATCAGTGCAACTATATCGATACGCTGGTGCCCTGGGAGTCATCAATATAGTCACTGAGCTCTCCTGTGTCTTGATATTTTTGATCTTTGCTGTGTATACCATCAAAGGTATCATCACCAAAGGATGCACATTCTTCAAGAGCTTACAGGGCATAACCGAAATTCTGGTCATCATCTGTTTCTGTACAGCGATGTCCCTCTATGCTTATCGGTCAGTATGGACAGCTCACCAAGTGGAGTACATGATGCGCAACTGGGGTAATTCTTTCCCATCATAAATCACTCTAATTTTTATATATAATGCAGTGTTAAGATTCGTAAGAACTTTTCAGCATCTAGTTAAAACTAAAATATATTAAAGGCAAAAAATAGCACAGTACCTCAAACTACATAAAAATAGAGCAATTCACGTAACAAGAACAGAAAATAAAAACCCAATATTTCTCATATTGTAATTATGTTGTTATGAAACCATAACTAATAATACCTCACTATTGAGTATATGTAATTTACCTGTGACTAATGTTTCCTTATAAGAAAGGTTTAAGTGTACTTTTCATTTGTACGAAGTATATGGATACCTTCATATTGCTAAATTTATGACTTCTTTTGAAGGAGATACAGTGAACTTCAACAGAGTTGCATTGTCTGATCGGATGTTTATGATATTCTTGGGGCTGACGACGTTCATTATCATCTTGCAATTTCTCGGCATCCTTCGCTACAACCACACAATTGCTATGCTAAACACGACTCTTGTGACATCCGCTCAGGACCTGGCTGAAATGGGAGTTATTGTAATGATTGTCCTTGCTGCATTTGCGTCAAGTGCCAACTTAACTTTTGGTGCAAAGATGCTGGAGTACTCCAACCTGAAGAATACTATCCTAACCTTAACGTCATCATTCCTCGGCAAGTTTGACTTCGATGACATTAGCACAACTGCTGGGTTCGGAGGACGGATCTTTCTTCTCATCTTTCTTCTGACGATGATCTTGATCTTCGTCAACTTGTTCATCACCCTACTCTGCAACTTTATGGATGCAGTTCGAAATGATAAATCTGTCATCCCTAAAGACCATGAAGTGGTGGACTACTTGCTGGAATCAATGAAGGCTTTCATTGTAACTAAAGAAGACCCAGAAGAACATGGAAATTCTAAGGAGAGCAACAACAGACCTCTGACCCCACACCATGGTATTCAAAAAGAGAAAGGCTCAGTCTGGTACTCAACGGAAACTTAATTAACAATTCTGAATATCATGCAAACAACGTTTTTAACATAAATTTATTGTATCTTTAATCATTTTCAAATGTTAAGACTTGGTGGACTCAGGTCTGCTTAATTGGTTTGAAACTTTTACATTTACTTAAATGACAATGCACAAGTTCACAAATGACTAAAATTCAATAAAAACACCACTGCAATGCAAATTGTGTCTGTTTATATGTATCACCTTGTAACAAAACCCGGTCCATTTGAAATAAGGAAAAAATATGCCATTTATTGGCTCACCAAAATTGATGATCACTGAAACAAATTGCAAGAATGTTCCCAGTCAATAAAATGTCCAAATGGCAATACCTCCAATGCTGCATCATCTGAGGAAGCACGAATCATTTGAGCCAATTCTCACTGCTGCTGCCAAAGATAAATCAGATTACATCCCTTTCAAACTGAGAAATCAGGTTTATTGAAACTGGATTGTCAATACCCAATTTCATCCATACAATAAATGACTAACATGATGTAGCCGTACATCAGATCGGGAAATTGTGTGGATTTAAGGCAAATCATTTAAACTTTGTACCAGCTACAATCAGCTTTTACTGCAGACTAACTATAACAAATTTCAAAAGTAGTGCTGAAGCCATACAATATATCTGGACTTGGAGAGGCTATGCATGAGTGAGTGATGTGTTCATATCTTTCAAGTGTAAATGGGTGTGGGTATGTAGGATATTATGTGTAACGACCTGTTAACTTGGGAGGTCACTAATGTCTGGACTAGGCAGGAAAAGCTAGGACGAGGGTTGTGGGTGGGTAGATTAGGGCTGCACGTCCTGTATTTCTGCACCTGATGGGCTAAGTAGGACAGGCAGGGGCCATGGCAATGAGATGATGGATGAAACAGCCATCCAACTTAGGCTCGACCGTGAATTGAATTGAACCTGATACCCAGTGGTTGAAAGCCCAGCGCGCTACCATTATGCTAGGCCCCCAACCCTCTAGGTATAAGGAGAACTGGGCATAGGGAGATCTAGACAGTGTGCATTTGGGTTGGCCACTTGGGTTTGAGATCTTTACTCCGTGTTACCAGGCTTGCCACAAGGAGGCCTTGGCCTTTATTAACTGTATAGCAAATTAAAGTTGCATGTCCGCTGCCACCATAAGCTGGTGTAAACATGGCCTAAATATATGGTTCAAGAACAGTTCAAATTCTAAGAAATTGTACAGTTCATGTCAAATTATTATTGGAACTATAACATTCCTGCAGCACCAATATCATATCAAGACTCTTTCATAGTTCAATTTATTATTTTCAATATGGATTTCAACTCATCTTAGTTTGTTTGTAACCCAGAAAAATGTGTTGATGGTTTCGGCTACAAAATGCCTGTAAAAATTCCAAAATAGAGCAAAGTGCGGTTTGCATGCCTTCAAATTTCATCAGACAAATGCAATATGTGTTGTGTGTACGCCCCTAGACAATAAAATATCAAAATATCCAGATGGCAATACATCCAATACTGCTGTTCATCTGAGAAAGTTTGAAGTACTTGAACAAAAATCCCACTGCCGACACGGACAAAATAAATGTGAATATTTTTCTAACCCAATTCAAAATCTTTATTTTATTTTTATTTTTTGTTCAACTGCAGGCAATGTTGCAACAGCACAGATGCTGTTTGGATCCAGAAATATAGATTTTTTAATTTGTTTTAACAAAAAATCTTGTGAATAAATTTATGCACACTTTAAATATATTGAAAATAACTTATATGTGAATTTAACATTTCACGCATGACCAATAGCATTTGAACATGTTTACTAACATAGTACAATCTTAATACAATATATTAGTACAATATCCAGCCCTACAAGTTATAATGAAAACCCCATTTTGACGAGGCTATAATAAAGAGGGATTTTTTGCCCTATCTATTACACCAGGTAGTTTGTAATGATACCTGGTTGCAAGCATGAAACTGGAAACATGTGAAGGAGATATATGACAATTGTAATGTAAATCTACACGACTACATTCTGGAATCACCACTCAAGCAGTTTCAACAGACTGTACAATTACACCCTCAGCAGGCCAATCCAGAGTTTTTCCCAACTCCCTGGGGGGTATTTAGTCATGAACACGGGATAAACTGTACAGGCTTAAGAGCTCACACTAGTACCATCACTGTGGGTGCCTAATGCCAAGTACCCATTGCACCTAAGTGGGTTGAGGCAATGGCTGATGAGGATCTGTCCAAATCCTTGACCATTGATACCATGGTGGGGTTGAAACCCCACAACCTTGCAGATAGTAGTCGAACACCTTAATCACTAGACTACATGCATGTGGCATTGCATATACACCCAAAACATACTTTCGTTATATAATGAAACATAAAAAAATGATTAAATAGCTCAATGTGATATGCTCAATTCAAACAACAGCTTGGAGTTTTCAGAGAATGCATTACTGACTGCTAATATAATAAGTACTAATGCTTATAAATAAATCAAGTGCAGGGGCATAGCTAGAAATGATCAGAGGGGAGGGGGGGGGGGGGTCACACTCAATATCCCAATCCCTCTTGTACTGATCACATACTTGTTGTTCAAATTCAATTACCCTGAATAGCAATTATAAGAATTATGATATTAATCTTTTTTCATCATTATAATTGCAATTGGGTGATTAGAGGGTGGCATTTGACCAATTGACACTTAGCTGTGCAACTCTCATAAAATCAAGTTTAAATTGTGAAAAAGAATCACATTGGTGAATTTTTTCCCCCGTATATTTCAAATAATTAATAAAAATAATCATATGATTGATTGATTAATTAATCCGTTGATATCTAACTACAGCTGAAAGTAATTAGTTGAATTACAGAGTTTAACAATAAATTGTGGTATTAGGTGTGTAAAGTTTTTTTAGCTTACTGTAAAGAATGTTCGACAATTTTCACCTAATCAGGCCTAGGCCGACCACAGATTAAAGGACGTACCTAAAACGAAGGAGGTCCTCAAATGAAGGATGCCTGTACTTCGTCTTAAGGACTCTTGACATCACTACAAAAAGTGTAATTAATCTGGCAGTGCGGTTTCTTGGGAATCCCCTTCTTACCACGGTGCAGAAGGTCCTGGCCAAGCGAAAAGGATGGAGAAGGAATATCCAGGGAGGATGTAGCATCTGAAGTAAGTTTTCAATAGGATAACAGAACCAAGATGGCTACCGATATTAATATATAATATAGAGTATAGTATAGTATAGTGTAGCATAGCATAGTATAGTATTGAATTGCATAGCATAATAGTGTATTGCATAGTATTGTATTGTATCGTATCAAAAATATTATTTGATGGCTATGTGTCACCATGTTTTGGCGATTGCTGTTACAGTGTTAAGTTGGTTCGGCTCATAGTAATTCTTATTTTAAATTATTGGTGTGGTTCCTTTCTCTATCCAATCAATTTCACCACACATTTATGCCAAATGATCCACATTGACCTCTCTTTGCATGATGTTAAAGCATTGGTCAGTATGTCTGAGCATCACTGGTGGTCAGGCTGTGAAATAATACATTCATGAGATATCTTATCATTAAGCATTCATTTATTTATTGTAAGTGAAAATTATCAGTCTTGCTTTTTATGAACCTTCAGCAATTCCTGAATGGTCAGAATCTTTGTAATTGCAATTGAGCTTCATTTCCAAGCATCAGTATAATACATGTGTAAGTTTCATTGCAGTTGATACAAATTAATCAGAAAAATAAAAATGTCAATGCTGACGCCTGGTGGTACACAATCGAAGTACATGGTGGATACATACCATAGGATATAAAAAATATCTAATTAACAGATAGATTTTGGAAACAGTAATTAAATGTAAGCCACTTCCTTAAAAATATCATCCATAGCGAACACACATGAAAGATTAATTTGTATTGAATGAAAAACCGCTCCAGCTCTATGCGTATTTTATTTCATTGATGTTCACCCATGTGAAATGCTCAAGTTAATTGACGATCTAGTCATTGATGTATTTTCAGGTAATATTAGTCACTCAATCAATGTACACATGTACTGACGCAGTCAGTACATGTGTACATTGATTGAGTGACTAAAAAAGCAAGTACATTGATTAAATGACTAAAAAAGCAAGTTTTTTTCTAGATATTACTTTTTCTTCATTTTTGCTTGTTATTGTTTGTGGCTTACTGGCAACCTCTACATTAATTTTAATAGCTTTGATAATCAATTCATATCTATCATATTTTAAATTTTATAAAACAGATCAATATAAGGTATGCATGGATCCATGCAGCACCAATAATTGTCTTATTTGAGGTGCTGACTAGAATCGTTTTCTTAAATGCCTTGGCTTGCTATGGTTGTAGACGGGACAAGAAAATATTATCTGGTGAAATAAAAAAAATAACTAATTTTTTAGCAAATATTACTGTATTACTGAAAAAAGAAATACTATCAATGACAAAAAAAAAGAAACAGCATCTTATAAGAATATATTTGTTACATCAGCAATTTGGACTTGATTCCATTCTTTTGTCAAGAAAACATTTTCAGCAGTTAACCTATATAGAAATATATAAGGTAATGATGTAGCGATCATATTGTTAGGATAAATCAGCTTGGTATTTTTCTGTACGTTGGATCTGGAACACTGCTGTACTTGATTTCACTTAGTTCTACCTCTTGCATTTCAGTTGAGTTCCGCCTCACCTTGGTAATGTGGTACAAGAAATTCAAGTTGATTTTTATCCAAATGTTTGATTGTGGAGCTGAACACACTCTTGAAGGACAAGAGGGCAAGATGACACAACCTCCATAGTGATTCAAAGTTTGAAAGCATAAATGGTCCAATTTATTCAGATATAATTAAAAGTAGGTTCTGTTAGTTCCATAAAATATGGTTGACTCTAGACAGCTCTAGTAACCCAATCCTGGCTGTAGCTAAACCTGGCTAAAGTCAGCCGCTTCTGTCTACTCCTAACTTATATGCAGATTACACCTTCTGCCACTGAGAAAAAATAACCTTTGTAAACGTAAGAAATGTAGGTAATATATCATAAATATGTTTGTGCGATAGACTTGCATCTCTCAACAAGAAATTACAAATATGCATAACTCTTAACTTATGCACCAGGTGGTGCTGCATGTACTATTACTGACTTTGAGTAGCTTTAGCCATCTGAGTTCTGTTTAGTAGCAGGTAGCATCGTATAGCAGAAGTTGTGTTTTCAAGACACTATGCAATATGGGTTCTGGTTTATTATGTATTAAGGTGCTATGATTTGGAACTCTTTACCTGTTGAACTAAAAGAAGTAGATGAATTAGCTAAGTTCAAAGATTTATTAAGATGTTGCAGTTCCCTGGAAAGTTGTAATTGCGGATCATGCATAATCTGTCAGTTCAGTCATAATCTCATTCTAATCATCTGTATATTTATTTTCATTTTGTTATTGTTATTTTATCAGTCGGCTTAAAGCTTTATAGCTTATGTTCTATTGTGGCTCAAGGTAGCAAGAGGCCGGATTTGACACAATTTGAATAATGAATTTGGTTAAAGTGGTACTTCAATTACACAATCAATCCAGGAATCAATGATTAACTAAATTTCAAATATTATAACTTTTTAAAAAAATCTATTATATTGTGCTATCATAACATACCTGCAAGTGCCACCAAATTTGGCCCAAAATCCCTGGAGTGCAAAAAATTAGAAGTATTATAAAATATCCCATTAAACATCTACTTAAGGTTGACCTCTACATAAGTTGCATTTTGCAAAACTATTTTTAATAATGCTTGGAACATGTTTGTCAAATATAATTGTATATGTGAGCGATGTAGCTATGGGTACATTTGAGTATTTAAGTCAATAGTGCTTTTATCGATCAATTTAGTGCACAAAAGTTTAATTGAAGACTTTCAAGGATCAATGAGAAGATAATATTGACTTGCTGAAAAGATATCGACTTGCACGCTTGACAGTTAACTCAATCGAAGCTTAAAAATGACGGAGCGATCATTAATATTACTTCTGATAAATCATCAGAATTGTCACATTGCATGCAAATGAATGAATGGATTTTACTGACATGCTGAGGTCACAGAAAACCTATATGTCCAAAAATTTTGAAATATCTAGGTTCTATTAAAATATAACGCAATAACAACAGAAATCAGAGTTTATTAAATTATAAAATTTCAAAATAAGGAACAAGCATTCAATTAAAAATATAATGCAACACCAATCAATATCACAGTCCTGTTGATTTGATTTTATTCATTTTTTTAATCACAATATAGATGTAAGGGTAATATACAAAGAAAAGCAAAATTGTTTGGACCTACTCATTTTTGTGGAAATTATCAAGATACCAAGTTTCCATTCAGGCTTTTCAGTTAAGAATATATTAAGCTCTTGATCATGTATTTTACCCCCAGCTTTGTCAATTTCTAATTCAGTATTTCTGGTTCTGGTTCGCACTCAGAAATTGTACAGTTCAAAGCATTCTCATTTTGTATTCCGGAATAAATAAAATGGATTTCAAACAGTTTCATAAACTTTCATTGCAGCTCAATGGCGTCCCCTACACTCCAAGAAATAAACCGAGAAGATGAAATGATGTTGTGCAACAGATAAAAATAGAAAACTTGTGCAAATATTGATGATTACTCTGTCATTTGTTTCCTCAAGTTGTGTGAAATGTTAAATGCACATGTCATGAAATCTGCTCATCGATGCTTGAAAATCTTGAAGTTTAATTGAAAACAACTCGCAAACTATCAATAAAGACACTATTGACCACGGTCATCAAAGGAAATAGTCAAATTGCGTCCATAGCTACCTCAACCACATATACTATAATATAATGAATAACATGTTCATAACATCATTGTAACCTACATTGTGTAAAATGCATCTTACGTAGGTAAACCTGAACTATGGAAAACTTTCTCTTACTTCTGTTTTTGTGCACTCCAGGGATTATAGGACCAAACTTTGGGGCACTTGCGGGTATGTAACAATGGCACAATATTTATAAAGAAGTCATAAAAATATCCAATATTTATATTGGTTAATAACTTATATTTGTTTTATTTCAAATCAGTCTCTAAAAATCGATTAAAACATGGTGAACTTTATTTAATGATTGCAATTGATTCACGTTGTTCACTTGGACCCATTTATACGATATAATAATTTAATGAGCATGTTTATAACCAAAGTCCATTTGTCAATTAAATTATTATTATTTTTTTTACAGACATTTTAAACCAAGCTACATATAATAAAATCAAGTTATACACCACTTTTTGACAGTCCTATATGGTTTATTATGCGTAGACTGTACAGTTTTTTTTTAAGATTATATTAAATAAATGCTTTGGCATTGGACAAGATATCACCTACCAAAAATATGTTAAGAAAATGTAGGTTGATATGACTGCCCACTGTTTAAAACAATGCACTGATCTATACTATCTAATTCAACCATTATATTTTAGACTGCAATGAGCCCCTAATATGGGGATCAAATGGAGTCGGCGGGGACTACGTTTATGCGAGTAGTTTCAAGGATGATCATTTGCCAAGCAAGGCAAAACTCAACAGCCCAGATGGTCACTTCAGAACTGACCGATCCCTTGAAATAGGAGATTACTTACAGGTTTGATATTTACTTACACATTTGATATTTACTTACAGGTTTGCTATTTACTTACAGGTTTGATATTTACTTCTAACTTCTAACTCTTCTGCACTTATTTATTTGATAACAAACGTCTTTCAGAAGAGGAATTTTAAAAATGCTATATTGATTAATTGTATAGTGCGTTGTGTTAACTTTTTTCTTCTGCCAATGGATAAGACACGGAGTGGTAAACACATAGGATGACTTGTAATCTGATATTAATCACATATATATATATATGAATAATGTATGATATCCGAACACTGCTTTGCATCAGGATGTATGAATGTACAGATGCTTTAATATTTATGGATCATCTGAATAAAATTGAAATTGATCTTCTTGGAGTGTTTTAATATAAGATATGATCCTGGTTGAATTGATATCCATTGCAGGCCTAATCGTGCATCAGGCTGTAGTCTCATGCAGATCATTGTGAATCTTGCTGTGGTACTTGGCCGCTGTGGAACTTAGAATTACGACCCGAAGAATTAAACAAATTCATAATTCTTATAGTTAATTCACATCATTCTGTTTAATATTAACTTTTTTGCCACTAAAACAAAATGTAAACATTCGAAATCAGAATTTATATAAAAGACTAAAATATTAGGTGTGATTACACTTGACCAATGTGGTTACCTTAAATTTTAATGCAAATAATTTTTTTCTAAAATAAGAAGAATTTAAGAATCCACTAAATATTATAGTAATGCAAAGTGTAATTATATAATAATACTAATAATTAATATTCCAAAAATAGAAAAGTGCATGGTTGTATGTATATACATTTGGTTAAAATTGGTTTGTTTCAGTATGTGACCAATTTTGTCTATTAGCACAAATAATCACAGATTTTTCTCCAAATTTTTTTCTTGCTTGCCCTCATTACAAATGTCATGTATTCCTTCAGGTGGATCTCAGACGGGTTGTCAAGCTTACTCAATTGGCTGTCCAAGGTTGCTCTCCATCTGTAGAATCAGGCTGTTACTGTGATGAGTTTGTCATCCTCACCAGCAACGACAGCATCCACTGGGCATACAGAATCAATGAAGACAGGACCATTAAAGTAAATCTCTTTAAAATACTTACATTGATGTTTTGCTTCTCTTGTAAGAGACATTTAGATATTATACACACCTCAACATATTGCAAATGTAATGTCACAGACTTTGTAATTTTTATTTTTCATTAACTTTATTGACCACATGTTACTTGCACTTGAAAGTTACTTTGGTTCCATGAAAAGGCAAAGCTCTCATTAAACAAGAGACCTGTACCATCCTTGTGTGATAGCATATTATAATAGTCAATTATAGATAATGTAGAAAAAAGTTTGTGGGATAAGCAGAAATTATACTCTTCTCTTAAGATGATATATGTGATATCTTATACATGATATATATATACATACTAAAAAGAAAAACAAAAATTCTCCAGGGTAGGGTTCATACACTGGTTCCCCCAGCCATTCACAGCAGACCTGTTGCAGGCTCTAAATAGCCCAATGTTTCTGGAAATGTTCTGAATGAATGTAGGTCATGTGCTGCATCAACTGGAAGAACCATGTTGTTTTACACTAAAATTCCATTGTTACCAGTTCAATTATGTCTTAAACATGAATTTATGCATTTTTAATGTGGTGACCAAGTACTGTAGCTGAAACTATGGTCATACAGCACACTCCCCCAAACAGAGCTAGTATTCGTTAAAAGGTCAATCGTAATATGGGCATGCACAAAAAGTGATGACAAAACTTCACCAGGCATGTCCTCAACATTTTAATACTGATTTTAGAAGTACTCTTAACCAGTTAGATATCTTAGTATGAGTTATTCTATAGATTGAGATCTGGTAAAAAAAACTCAGTGGTCAAACATACATGGATCCACATTGATGAATCCCCCCACGACATTCATGTTACAATCCAGTGGAATCTCTATGTCTCAATGCTACTGGGTCTGAAGCTTAGCCTATATGACCAGCTGCCACAGGCAGACGTATCGATGAGATGATCAGCCTTGGAGTCAATACCATGTTCCACATTTACCTCATGGGTGAGGTATTTTACTTGCCTCAGCATAGACACTAAGTACAAGACACCTCCAATTTAACAACTCATGCAATCGACATCCAGCTGGGATGTAGCTCATGAAGAGTGCCTGGGCCTGGGATCAAACCCCGGAGCTTCAGCAGAGCTGGCCAGTGTGGAAATGACGGATTCCTTAAACATTAGGCCACCAAGCTGCTGGTAAAATACTGCATACTCTCATCCATGTGAAAAATGGCTGGTGGAATCGATCCACCTTGGATTCCATTTACCAAAATACAAGTTATCCAGTTATAGATAAATTAAGAGCAAAATGTTAAATATATTTTACTTGATACACAGATGTGGTAATGTTTGCAACTTGTCATGCAGCTAACGTTATATTATGTTGTCTTCCGTTTTCACTGTGGAACTGATAATTGTAATCATGCTATAGGATTTCTTTAATCATGCAAGTAGTTAAACGATAAAATCATATTCAAATCTGAGAAGTAATTTAATTATTTAATTATTTTGTAAAGGTTTCTTTTTTTTTTTTTTTTTTTGGCTAATTGACAATCCTGCTTGATGCCTTTGCTGTTTCTTGTCAATCCCTAGGCAGTTTTGAGTTACAAAGTGTCATTGGCACACCACTTAAGTTTGGTACCATCTTGAATAAAACATTCTAGGAGTTTCTATATATCCCTACATTTTAAGCCAGACAGATAGACAGACGGACAGACAGACGGACAGCTAGACAGCTATACCGACAGACAGACAGCCAGACAGACAGATAGATAGATCGTTGCAACCATGCGGTTGAATAAGTATGAAGAGGGAATACTATTTGTAGAATAAAGTAGGGAGCCTGGCCACTGGAATAATCAACTTAATTTACTTCCCTTCAGAAATATACAAGACTAAATGACAACAAAGTCCCATCTGTCTACTCTCTTGAACCAAACATTTGGGCGAGGTTCTTCAGAATACAATGTGTGAAAAAAGACCATGCATGGCGAATTGAGCTGTACGGCTGCGACACGGGCATGGAATATGATATAGGTAAGTCATAGAAATAATCAATTCTGAGTTAATTACATTACCTTACAATGATGGGGAGGAATTTCTGGTTCTGGTTCTAATTGAATTATTACCACATAATCAAAAAAAGTTGAAGCCACAATGGTTACGTTGGTCTACCTACTAAACATTGATAATTGGCAAACTTCTGCAACGAAGAGCCACCAGATTAAAACTAATCTGAAGGGTACAATCACATAGACACTGTGTGTCGTCACCTCACAGCCAAATGACACTCATCTAAAGTAAATTAATCCATTTCTCTGATAGTCTATAGGCTGGCTTATGGTATTAAAGGTCTAACAATGAAATAACAGAAAAATTTGATGTTCATGTGCTGATTTTACATAATTCTTTTTCTGACAAGCAGGCAATTCAGAAAAATTGCCTAAAATAAAAAAAATATGAATCCATTTCTCTTTTATTTTTAAGAGAAGATTTCTTGAGTCCATACTCAACCTATCGGCTGCACAGTTTGAGCAATCATTTCGTTTAACCAGGTAAACTAGCAAAGAATGTCCATAATTAGGTCGCTGGGCTGTGAGGTAACGACACACAGTGTAGAAGATGACAACTTAATAGAGTTAAAATCGTGAGAGCTTGCACACTTAGGCCACAGTTTTTCTTATCTTTCGTTTCTCGACACTGCCGACCAAACTTTTGCAGTGCCGTTCACTTAATAAATCAACAATTGCACATTTATTTATGAAAAAAACACTTTCTGGGGAGTAAATTAAAAATAAATTTTCTATTTTTGTTATTTTCCTGCCGACCGTCTCATGAAAAACGGTCCGAGAAAGTTCCGAGAAACATAAGATCCAAAAACCGTGGCCTTAGTAACAAATACAAGCTGTCCAAAGAAGGCCAGTGAGATATGTGTGCAAACCAATATCACAACGTTATCCCTTTTTCCTAAGCCAATCAAGTGCTTATTCATAGAATACATGTGTGCTAAATATGCCAAATACAATACTTGAACCCTTTACATTGTAGGTTATTTTATAGTCCTTAATTATATAATTTATGTTTTAGGCTGTGCAGTTGAGTTAATTGGTCACGGCTCAAATGATCGCAAAACATCCTTAGTTGCCATAAATGGAGAGTCTGCCAACTCCTGGCAAAATGAACACAGAATAATTCTAGTAACATTGAACATAACAGCCACATCATGCAGGATCCAGTCTACACATGTCTATGAAATTAACAAAGGCAGCGAAGCAAGAAAATTTTCAACATTTCTGATAGATTTACCAAGTAATACAACTATTGCTGCTGCCACATCTGGGGATGTGCAAAATGCGCTGGTTGAATACAAAGCCACTCTCAATCAAATTTTCAACATAGATGTTTCTTCTCTGAATTCAAAAGATGGATTTGGTTTTATCGCTAAAGTTGGAGATCCTTCCTACTCACGTTTCATGATTGGTCGAGAGAAAATGGGTGCCTTTCATTTGGCAGAGATGTTAATAGCATTTCCTCAAAGTATGTTGAAAACTAATTAATTCACTATCATTTGCAAATTTTTCCAAAAAGATATTATAAAAAAACCCGACATCAAGGTTATTGAATTGCCTAATCAACAACCATCATTTGCAAATTTTTCCAAAAAGATATTATACAAAAAACTAACATCAAGGTTATTCAATTGCATAATGAACTACTATCATTTGCAAAATTTTCTTAAAAGATATTATATATAAAAAACAACATCCAGGTTATTCAATTGCATAATGAACTACTTGGTGTCACTAATATGCGCTTAATAGGGTGAAGAGAGGCATTGCCAATCACAACTGGTCCTTAATTTGAATTATAGGCAAAAAATATTTGAAATGTAGGCAAACAATTTCCTTTAACTTACTAGGGCATAAGTAATATAAGTCAAAGTTTATGAGGTATTAATAAAATATGGCTTAACATTGTATTTCTTCTCCCAGAAAAATATCTCAAAATTCGATCAAACTGTCAAATAAATACCTTGGAAGATCTTTTATAGCCAGAAACCACCACAGATCTAAGAAACTTATAAATGTTTAATTTGTTAATTTAATCTCATATTTTGTTGGTTTTGAAAGGAGACAGTGCCTCTGCGCATCTAGGCATTCGGACTGGCCACATTTCAATTAACCAATTGTCTGTCACACCTGGATCATATTATAGTGATCAAAGAAGATTTATGAGAAGCCAGGCAAAACTTTTTGCTAATGCTAACCCTGAGTATTACCTCTATTCCGGTTGGATGGAAAATATGAATACTGACCAGTCGAGTGAATTACCATGAAACAGTAATGCTCTATCATTACCACAAATATGGTAGCTGTAGAACAGCTACCATAAAAGGGGAATGCTCTACTGTTACTAAATTATGGTAGCGTTTGCAGTTCATTAATAATATGTTAGATGGCAGCAGTATCCACTTGAAAAGGGGTGATTTAGATCTTTATCACGGATGATTGACACCAGCTGATGCTGTGTTTTCAACCCCCTCCCTTCACCTCTCTGTGATTTCACCCTCTTCCCTTGCCACCCCCTCCAGTAGCAGCTGTCAGCCACATCTTTATCATGTACAATATATTGGTATCAATTAAGAATGGGAGATAGAAAATTTTCTCTCTTCTATGGACACAATTCTATCACAGAATCCATACATTATTTGTGTATACAGACACAAAACTATAATATTTGTTCAACATTGATTAATATTAAATATTGAATGTTACAATCACATTTTTATCTACTTTTCTTTTAGCCAATTAACCAATCAATTATAAATCTAACAATTAATCAGTCAGTCTAACTATCAATCAATCAATCAATCTAACTATCAATCAATCAAACTATCAATCAATCTGTCTGCCTAACTATCAATCAATCAGTCTAACTATCAATCAATCAATCAAACTATCAATCAATCTGTCTGTCTAACTATCAATCAGTCAATCAATCAATCAATCAATATGTCTGTCTAACTATCAATCAATCAATCAATCAATCAATTGATCTAACCATCAATCTAACTATCAATCAATCAATCTAACTATCTATTGATATGTCTACCTATCAATCAATCAATGAATCAATCAAACTATCAATCAATCTGTCTGTCTAACTATCAATCAATCAATCCAACCATCAATCAATAAATCTAACTATCAATCAATCAGTCTGTCTAACTATCAATCAATCAATCTATATATCAATCAATCAATCAATCTAACTATATACATCTATTAATCAATTGATCAATTGAACTATCAATCAATCTAACTATCAATCAATCAATCTAACTATCAATCAATCTATCTATCAATCAATCAAATAATCAATCAATCAATCAATCATAATATCAATCAATCCATCAATATAATTATCAATCAATCTGTTTAACTATCAATCAACCAATCTAACCATCAATCAATCAATCAATCAATCTAACTATCAATCAATCTGCCTGTCTAACTATCAATCAATCAATCAATCAATCAATCTAAATATTCATCTATCAATCTATCAATCAATCGATCAATTGAACTATCAATCAACAATTGAACTATCAATCAACTAACTATCAATCAATCAATCTTACTATCAATCAATCAATCTAACTATCAATCCATTAATCAAACTATCAATCAATCCATCAATCTAACTAGCAATCAATTTGTCTGTCTAACTATCAAACAATCAATCTATCTATCTATATATCAATCAATCAATCAATCTAACTATCAATCTATCTATCTATACATCTTTCAATCCATCAATCAACTGATCAAACTATCAATCAATCAATTGAACTATATATTAATCAATCAATCAATCTAACTATCAATCTAACTAACAATCTATCAATCATATTATTACTCAATCAATCAATCTAACTAGCAATCAATTAATCTAACTATCAATCAATTGAACTATCAATCAATCAATTGAACTATATATCAATAATCTACCTATCAATCAATCAATCTAACTATCAATCAATCCATCAATCAAACTATTAATCAATCAATTAATCCAACTAGCAATCAATCAAACTATCAATCAATCAATCTAACTATCAATCAATCAATCTAGCCATCTGTCTGTCTGTCTGTCTAGCTGTCTTTCTGTCTGTCCAGCTGCCTGTCTACTGTCTATCTGTGTATCAAGCTATTATGCAGTTTGTGAAATATCATTATATAAGTTACTGTTGTTTTTTCTTTCTTTTAATCAATTTAACAGTCAATCATTCTATCTAACTATCTATCTAGTTATCATCCATCCATCTATCTATCTATCTATATAGCTATATATCTGCTATTTCATTTTGACTGACAGGTTATTTCAAAAATCTTAAACCTTGAAGAAATTACACCATCCAGACAACCTTACTATTATGACTACCTTGCTATAAAGACCACTTGGCCATCTCACGCAGACCACCTTACTATCCAGGCCTCACTAATAAGACCACCTCGTTAGTGACTACCTCACTGTTAAGCCTACCTTGCCACTAAGATCAGCTCATTATTCAGACCACCTCTCTATTGAGACCACCTCCAAAACAGGCCACCTTACCATAAAGACCACTTTTACCAATTATTGACCTCCTCACTGTTAAGAACACCTTACTATTAAGGCTGCCTTACAGTTTTATAGCACCTGGCATACCGCCTTACAATTTAACAACGTGCCATTAGGATCAGCAATGCAAGGTCAGCATGATGCTATTATGGAACCACAACATGATTTATAAATTGATTCAATCACTATGTTTGCTGGTCATTATCTAATCTATTTTATAAGCTTGCAAATAGATTTATTCATATTTAATGTCTCGCAAATTCTCCAGCAAATGTATACAATAATACCCTATGATCAAATTATTTAAAAAAAACAGAAACTGAACTGTCATATGTAATCAAGACTGTAATAACTTGATAGTTATTACATTTTTAGTTCTAGTTTCAAAGTTGGCAAGACTTGTTTTCTTGGTCATTGGCATGCAAAATGATACCAAACATGATACATATTTCATAGTCCAGACAGAGAACAAATTTGTATACAAAATGTAGTAAATATTGGTTAGCCTACACTGCCTTTTTCCCTGGTAGTGCCTGCAATTTCCCTGGTAGTGCCTGCAATTTCTAGTTCAAAGTTTTGGCTGCTAAAGTGGTTCACTGATGCATCAGGGAGGTAATTTCTATTAGTCATGTGAAAAAAAAAGAAATTCTAGATGTCAACAAATGCGATTACCTTTAAACAGACATGGATGCTTCTCAATAAATGGGCATCCTCTTGTGAAGGGGCCACCATTTGGCTGGCTCTGGAGTTAAAACCTTCACAGATGGCTGGCCCCTTCACAGAGAAGTTTGGCTTCAAAGCAGAAATTAAGTCCCTTTTCATATACCAATATTATATATATTATACATGTGTGTAATGCTAAAGCCATGTATGCCTCTTCCTCAGGTTTAGATGTTTTATCAACACTTTTCTACCAAGCTTTTAAAGGGACATGCAAAGAAAAATAAAGACTGGGGATTTTCGTTCGCACAAAAAGAAATTGTTGTTCGAACGAAGATATTGCGTTCGCACAGACATTTTTTTGCGTTCACACGAAAATATTTGCGTTCGCACAGACATTTTTTGCGTTCGCACAAAAACAATTTATATTCGCACGACAAAAAATTGCGTTCTCACGAAAAAAAAATTGGTGTTGCAGTGAAGTACGCACTTAATCCCATAATAAAGCCCCTGTCACACATAGCCGGTTTTGCCGTAGTGAACCCGTAGTATTACATAAGGGTTATGCAACAGCTTTTTTCGCCTGACTTTCTTTAACTTAAAGACGTTGATCTTTAACTCACCTGAAGATGTTTGACAGTGCAAATATTTAACTTGCAATTACTTGACTTCTATATATGATAGAACAGTGCGGTTTTTTTCTAATTAGTTCATTTGCAACATTCTTATCATCTATAGACAATATTGATACAGTACGGGCGCGGACGTTTGTGGGAGCACCACTGTTTGCCTACGCCAACATAGCTGCCTTCTCAGACAAATATCTCGCTTAATTGTGAGCCTATTTTCGATCCAAAAACGTGTATGGAATCAGTATGAACTATACTACAATTCAGTCTTATTTGACGAAAATTGGACTAATATTAGAGGAGCAGCAGCCTTTTAAAGAAGCGCTCAGTTCTGCCTGCATTGATAAAAACCCGGCGCGGACGTCTGCGGGAGCACCACTGTTTGCCTCCGCCAACCTAGCTGCCTTCTCAGACAAATATCTTGCTTAATTTTAAGCCTATATTATATACAAATATATTTCACCATTGAGCAAAGGTTATTACATACAATATGTTTGAGGCATTTTTATGCTCCATTTTGAGATGGCCCCGACTTCTATAAGTCAGAGCAAGGATCTCATCATGCCTCTTGGGCTAAATCATTGCGGACCATCTCAAAACGATAAACTGCTGAGAATTTGTATTTTTTAGAAACATTCTACTTTTTATCACAAGTAATATAAATCAATTTATCTATATAATTATTATTATAACATGTTATTGTACACTTACTTTATACCCATATAGCATTCTAAATCGGTTGTTGTTTCTACATTGTTTTGACGTCGCCAACATCGCATCGCTTACTGGGTATAAAACATTCAAATGCACTTGACAATATAACATAAAATCAGAGTCTTAAAATCTATAAAATTGCATTAAAATGAAGTCAGCTGACACATAGGCCATACGTCTTGACAACACCAGCAGGACAGCGCCTATGTTGAAAGCTACGGTGTCTAGGAGGGGACATAGACATTATTTTCATATCTCTTTCCAACGAGAAAAACTTGTTCTAAGGAGAAAGTAAGATAGATAGACAGACCGATAGATAGACAGACAGAAAGATAGATAGACTGATAGTTAGACAGACTGATAGTTAGACAGATAAATAGATAGATAAATAATTATATAGATAGATAGATACTTATAGATACATAGATATAGACAGACAGATAGATAATTAGATAGATTATTAGATAGCTACAGATAGACAGATGGATAGATAGATAGTTAGATAATAAGACAGATAGATAGATAGATAGATAGAAAGATAGACAGATAGGTAATTAGATAAATAATTAGATAGATAGATAGATAGAAAGATAGACAGATAGGTAATTAGATAAATAATTAGATAGATAGACATATAGACAGATAGATAGACAGATAGATAGATAATAAGATAGACAGATATATATATATATATATACAGGATAGATAGACAGATAAATAACTAGATAGATAGTAGATAGATAGATAATTAGATAGATAGACAGACAGATAGATAGACAGATAGATGGACAGAAAGATAGATAATAAGATAGACAGATATAGATAGATAGACAGATAGATAACTCGACAGATAGATAGATAGATAGACATATAGATAGATAGATAGATTTTAAGAATAATGTGATCTTAACAGTGAGGTGGTCTTTTGTAACAGTGATAGTGAGGTGTTATAGTATAGGCCCTGGAAAGGAGGGGGGGGGGGCGCTAATGAATAGATTCAAGTTTTCGGATTAGCTAATACAGTGTACACTCAGCGACAGTGAAATTCGCCACGACAATGAGATTCGCCACTTGTAATAAAGTGCAATAAACATTTATTAGATGCCTGTTGGGGTGACAGAGTATTGTCAATTATATAAACAATTAGTTTTGTAACAAATCATGAACTTGCAAGGTGTTTAATTCAGTTATAGGGGGGTGGCGAATCTCGTTGTCGTGGCGAATTTCACTGTCGCTGAGTGTAAATACTGAGATTAAATATGATCAATCAATCGATCAGTAAATCAGTCCATCAATCCATCCACCCATTTATCTATCTATCTATCTTTCTTTCTTCTTTCTATCTTTTTTTCTTTCTTATTAATTTCTATCTTTCTACCTTTCGTTTTTTCTTTCTTTCTTACATCTTTCTTTCTATCTCTCTTTCCATCTTTCTTTCTATCTATCTTTCTTTCCTCTTTCTTTCTGTCTTTCTTACTTTTTTTCTATCTTTCGTTTTTTCTTTCTTTCTTTCTTTCTTTTTTTCTTTCTTTCTATCTATCTTTCTTTCTTTCGTTCTATCTTTCCATCTTTCTTTCTTTCTTACCTTTTTTCTATCTTTCTTTCCATCTTTCTTTCTTACATTCCATCTTTCTTTCTTTCCATCTTCCTTTCTTTCTTTCTGTCTTTCTTTCTATCTTTCTTTCCATCTTTCTTTCTTTCTTTCTTACCTTTTTTCTATCTTTCTTTCCATCTTTCTTTCTTACATTCCATCTTTCTTTCTTTCCATCTTTCTTTCTTTCTTTCTTTCTGTCTTTCTTTCTATGTTTCTTTCATCTTTCTTTCTTACTTTCTTTATATCTTTCTTTCTTTCTATCTTTCTTTTTTTATTTTGCTTTTCTGTAATACGTTTTTACCCTTCACACCAACTTGTACATTATTAATATGCATTATAATTATAATTACTAATTTGCATTTAAAATTTTTTTTTCAGTGAACATTGTTTTAAATGAAATGAAGTTCCTTAAATTGTGACAGATATCTAGCAAACAAGCTCAAACACCCATTTACTTGTGAACTTTATTATTAAGACGAGAAACTGAGTTAATGAGGGTGACTTATCAAACAAGATGGATAAGCATCATAATCATATGATAATGTACACTGCCTATCTGCATACAGTAGACACCGGGTCAAGGGGTGCACAGCTGATAGTTGAGGGGGCAGTCAAAAGAGGGGGGGGGGGGGGTGTTAATTGGCTATCAGATAAGAGGTATGTCTCTGCCTGACCTCTGGGGTGAAAATGATAAACTATGATAGGCTTTTAAGAGGGGTAAACTTCTATCATTACCATTCTGTCGGGAACGCTAGAATTTATGAAAACAAACTCTTACGAGCACTTTTTTCCCCTTACGATCACTTTTGATGAAAAAAATCATGAGTAAACTAGAGACACTGGGTCAACTTTTAGTGATGGTTTGAGGTCGATAGGGCAACTAGAACATATTCAGAATCACGTTTAAAGGTGAAAATGAGCCTCAGAGCGTTACCACAGAAGTGTAGCTGTTGCTGCCTGCCTGCCTATCATTACCAATTAAATGGTAGCGCTGGAGCGCTACTATTTCATGATAATTCACTGGACTGCTGACCTGTGGTATCAAGTAGACCTGACCATCCTTCATGAAATACATGGACTCATAACACAAGGTTCAGGATCTCATGAATATCAAGTGAGGTCATTTTCGTTGGGGCTGTCAAATGATACTGTTACATGGTCAATGATGAAGAATAATGATCAGAGTATTGATTTGGTGAGTACCTTTTCACTACACAATATAATAATATTATTTAGTTTATCTACAGTCTATTTGTTATTTTTTATTTTTGAGCTCGAGTTTACAATATCATGACAATTTAATTGGAAAAGGACGCAACTTTAGTGGACAACATCTTTTCATAATGTTTGCTCATTAATATATTTGAATGACAGTGAACTTACCCTGGGGATCAACATTTACTCCAATTTATCATCCTCTATCAGTGCCGAATGCAGAGCGTGGTTTGGTTGAGAGCTGATGGATATTTTCTGTATCCGTCAACAGTTTGCCCAGATATAGCTGTCTTTGAAAAAGTAAATCCTGTATCCGCCAAACAAACTAATACTAATAGTCTCTACCCGGATATATTCAGATGTTACTTTTCTGTTCTCTTTTCCAGAAATTTGATGCAAATGATGCCGATGAATGGCGACTGTGGCCTGTGTTGATTGCTGTAGAACCCAAAGTTATAACACGAGCCTTGAGAATTTACCCGAAGTCTAATGTTAACAGTCCTGCTATACGTTTCGAAGTTGTTGGCAGACCCTATGGTATGTATATTTCCTTATACCAACAGTTATCCTTGTTAGAGAATGTATTCTACAGATTGTTCTAAAGGCAAAACAAAACAGAAACAAAAATGGCATAGAGCTGATCGCACTTGTATGCACTTTAGCAGACCTACCGGGCAAACCCTCCCCCCCCCCCCACACCCCCCGGAGGAATCTAAAATTTCCCTTGGGATGTCCTCTTTCAGAAAAAAACAAGTTCTCAAGAAAGAAGTTGTGATGAACTTAATTTGCATAAAAACAAAATAAGTCGGTACTCCCGAAGAAAATTCAAAATTTCTTATCTCCTAATTGATGTATTTCAGTGCATGAAAAGGCTAAATAATGATTTATAGACATGAGGAATTCAGAATTTTTTTAAAGTTTGCGGAAAGCACAACTAAGATATCAACCTTTTCTGACCATCATCAAACTGGTTTTTACTCTGCCATTTTATATATTGTATTTCATGCATTTAACAAATGTGATTTGCTACCGTCGCATACTTATGTTTCAAGGACCCTTCTGGTAAAATTATGTGAGACATGCTCAGAGAAATTATCAAGTTTCCCTAGCATATGAAGTGATTGAACACCTATTGGCCCCACTGTTTAATGCTTCCCTGGATGTGATAACCATAGTTTACCTGATAATTAAGAGTCCAAGCATCAGAATGATACTAGTTGCTCACATTGCCACACCACCATTCTGACATGTTAGACTAGACCATGCTGGATAAAATTGGGAGATGAGATATGAAATTCTGGATTTATTTTAGTTCGTGCTGGCACCACTTTGTTTTTTATGCAAATGAAGTTATCCATCCCAACTTTTTCTTGGCAACACTTTTTTTTCTGCAAGAGGACATTCTCATTAGGCTATATTTTTATGACATCCAGCTCAGTGAATTACTCATGAATATATAGGAGCTTGAACTTCGGGATGGTTAGTACCCTGCTTAATAGAGGCTACGTGAGACCTACAGCTATATAGCGGTAACAAAGCAACATTGAAGTTGTCCACAAGGGTCCTGAAAACTTAAATATGCAACAGCAGCAAATCCCATTTGTTAAATGCACCAAATGCATGCATATAATTATATAAGTGGTAAAGTGAAAACCAGTTTGATTATATACAGTGTATTTGGAAAAGGTTGATATCTTAGTTGTGTATTCTCCAGCTTAAAAAAAAATTGTAGCATTCTCAATTATGGAGTCAAGGAGTGTACTGAGGGAAAAATAAAGTCTATGTTTGAATTCCTCATGTCCAGAATTATTTAGCCTTTTCAAGCATTCAAATATGTCAATTAGGCGATGTGATATGAAATTTTGAATTTTTTTAGCGTGTACTGATGCCCATTATGATTTTATGCAAATGAGGTAGCTCAACCCAATTATTTTCTTAGGACAGTGTTTTTTTCTGAAAGAGGACATCCTATGGAAGATATTGGTACCAAATAGAGTCCTGGGGGTGCATGGTAGGTCCCACTGGCCCCCGGACTATTCGCCAAACAAATGACAATAGATTATCAGCCCAGCCTTTCTTTAAAACTGCATTCGCCTATCATGACAGAATTCATTGTGATTCACAACCTCACACAATATCTTAGATGCTCAGAGTGAACATGCTCTGTTGAACAAGTATGATCTAAAACAAACCTCAAATTTAGCTCATTTGAGATCATTTAAGATCTGTGACCTCAGCATGTGCTCGCTTGTTCAGAGAGTGGGATGCTAGGACAAGGACGAACCTAACTCCCACCAGCATCCTTTCTGTGGCTTCCAAATCAAGCCAAGTTGTTGTGCCATGTTGTCATAGTCATTCTATGAAGAAGGAATCTTTTTATGGAGGTCAAGGGGGGGGGGACAGGTGGATACAATTACAGCTGTCAAATCTGCAACAAGGTCTGGCCTCCAAAGGACACCCACCTTTTTGAGCTGGTGACTTGTGATCAAATTTTAATGTTTGGTATGCCCCTTAAAGGGTAGAGGACACTTGGAACACTGCCACTATAAACAAGTTGCATGACTACTGGGCTGCAAGTTATATTATTTACAAGCGTCAGCGTGCAGACAACCTAGACTGACTGTAAAGAACAAACTGTACAACACACCCTGGTCACAGGCACTTCGGCCTATGGAACTGCATACAAAATTATTCAAATTGTTCGATTCCCTACAAGGGACTGTTTGTAAGAAAAAACAGAGTATGAACATCGGACTACTTTGTGCAGGGTTCATTGCTTTTGAAAATTGTTTTTTCATAGAGGCAAAAATGGCTTGCCTTTGAGTGAAATGTCATTCTCACAGCAGTTCTACTTCGCTTGTTCAGCAAAGTGGAAACATTGTTTCAAATAAATTTCACAACATTCCACTCACTGAGTGTCAAAGCAGAGCCAGAAATGTCATCTTTTCAAACCAACTTAAGAAATGCCAAGACATGTGCAGCTTGAATATTGATATACATCTTCAGTGAATTACTCATATATAAGATGGTAAATTAAAACCAGTTTGATTATTCAGTGTATATTGTAGCATGCTCAATTATGGAGTCAAGGAGTGTACTGGGGGCAAAATAAAGTCTATTTTTGAATTATACATGTCTGAAAACCATTATTAGGAGATATGAAATTTTGATTTTGTTTTATATGCGTCTTCAGAAATAATTTAAAAGTAGTTTGGAACTTGTAACGATTTTGGGAAAAATCTTTTAAACTGTACTGAGACAACAAAATGAAATCCCACTCAGGGATCATGATGCATTGTACACAAGTACAATAAATCATTATTCGGAATTCTAAAGGATTGTTGTCTCCATGTGAACAACTAATTCCTATGTTCCCTCTCATTACGAATTAATATAATGTTTGACAATTTATTCACCTGGAAGGTCATTTTAGTCACTGCTAGGGTTGCAATAGTTAATACTGCATGGTAAGTACATTACACAGAGCACAGTAACCATTATGACATAAAGATTTCAAACCCCGCTACTACTACTGTTATGAGCAATTTTTTTCGTGAAAATCAAATATTAATTTTTAAATTACTGGTTATACTATATATATTATGTAACTTGACCTACAGCAAATATTTGATTTAAATAGTACTTTAAGGCTGTTCATGAATAACATGCATAACACAATGGAAGCAACAATTATCATAGAAATTTGCAAGGAGTAACAACGCACAGGCTATGCTTTCAGATTTTGAAGCCCTGAATCTTCAAGAAATGGGAGCAGTTATAACATCGTCAGAATACAATGGAGGTTGCGTAGTCTTGCCCTCTTGTCCTTCAAGAGTGTGTTTAGCTCCACAATCAAACATTTGGATAAAAATCAACTTGAATTTCTTGTACCACATTACCAAGGTGATGCTGAACTCAACTGAAATGCAAGAGGGAGAACTAAGTGAAATCAAGTACAGCAGTGGTCCAGATCCAACGTACAGAGAAATACCAAGCAACCGCGTAAGTTCATTTGCAAGCAATTACAAGGACGTGGTGGTTACTTTAAACATACCTGGTTTATAAGTTTATAATCATACACTACATACTATGTAGAGCTGCAGAAATAGAATGTCAAATAAATTCAATGAAAATTAAGTCAACAATGGAAAAACAAAGTAAAATACGCTTCAGCAATGTGACTTTCCATTCAGAACAACTTTAAATATAACAAGACTCAAAACAAAGGTTGTGGCTACTAAAATTCAGTGAAATACATTACGGCACATTTCATAGACTTGTAAACTGATCTACAGAGGACGTCAAATAGATCAGAGACTCCCATTGGCTAAAGGCAGTCCTTCAGCTAATAGGAGCCCTGAATGCACATGACGTCTTCTGGAGTTTATTTCCCAAGTTGAAAATTAACAAATAACAACTTTTTAATAATTAATATGTTACAAATACTGATTATACACCAACCCATACTAATTAAAAATATGTGTATCACGCTAACTTATATCACAAATATTGTATTTTACTTTTTCCATGCTTTTGACACATACATTTGACCAGTTTAAAATAATGGTAAATCAACTAAAATTGCATGTTTTGTTAAATAAAGTCATAAAAGACCTTTTATAAAGTAACAACATTCAAGTTTATTCACAGAATCAACATCATGGAACGTATGTTCACCTTAGTAATCGAAAAAAATAATTAAAATTACCTTTAGTTTAATGGTTGTTACATTATACCAATTGAATTTTTCAGGATGGCATGCAATTGATAAAAGCATTGATTATTTCAGCATTGTATTAAATTAATCCCACATAGTTATAGATTAACATTGTTATTATTTTTTCCCGTCAGACATTCTGGTCAATAAAAGAAAATGTCACTGAACTACGGATAGTTCCACACATCAAGGCTTGGGTTTTATTCATGTCATTGAAATCGGTCAACTATTCATGTCTCTCTGCATCAATACACGGGACCAGGGCAACAGGTAAATTGATTTAGAACGATATTACAGCGTTATCATAAGTGTAAAGATATTCTTGATCTTTTTATACGTAGTGCTTTAATCAAGGAAGTTCCAAGCCATGGCGCCGATAAGGCATGTATATGGCTATCTACACCCAAGGGAGCTGATTTTAAGGCCAGGGGAGTTGTTGTATACCACTTAATGGGTATAGCTCTTTAAAAAACTACCACCAATAAAGCTATGTGCCCTTAAGGGGCCTTCGCACTGTCACGTATAAGACTTACGAGTGACTCCGTACATAGAAAATGGGCTATACGTGCTCACTTATGGCTCTGTTAATCACTTATAAATTCTTTCAATGAGCGTACATGAGGCAGTTGTAGATCCCTTGCAAGACATCCATCAAATGTCTGTCAAATGCTCGCCGAATGCCTTCGTCAAGCATACGTGAGGCATACGTGAGGCATACGTGAGGCATACGTGAGACATAAGTTAGGTACTTGTAGGCATTGTAGATCGCTCGTAGATCACTCGTAGATCACTCGTAGATCATCCTTACGAGTGGCTCAAGGATGGGCAAGGATGTGCAAGGATGGGCACGGAAGACGACAGGCGGGCAACGGACATCCGCCGAGCATTTAATGAGCCTTCTATGAGTAGACGTGAGTGGATTGCTAATAGATACAGATGAACAGTGGCTATGTGTGGCTAAATATGTAAAAAAAATGTATATGTAGAACGCTCGCCAACTGACTCCCGAGCAAGTTACGTAACTTATATAAACAATTCAATCATAGAACGTCCGCCAAAGTTTTGAACATGTTTAAAATGCTTCGACCTCTCCACGTATGCTCTACAGTGGTCAAGCTCGACCAGGAACGTTCTACAAATAAGCAGAGTATCCTTGAAATGCTCAACGAGTGGATCACGTATGACCAAGGATGAGCAAGAGTAAAAAAAAAAATTTCATACGTGGTCACTCGTAGGTCGTATTTGTAGCAGCGTGAATGCCCCTTTATATATAAATAAATCATTACACTATCATTAGTAAGTAGAAAGTTGCGGTAAATCTTATTGTTTATAATTCTGAGCCACTAACTAAGAAAACTTGACCTGAAATCGCATCCGTGCCTTGACCACTTCCACACTATGACCAATAATAATATCATTACTTAAGGCACGGAATCAAAAACAAATAATTTAGCCGTCTTTGAGCTAATCAGACATGGCGATACATCAAAAGAAGCGCCGGCTGAACAGCTGAAAGTGTTGCAATCTCTTTTTTTAGACCAGCAAGTTTTCTTAGTGCCACTGTGAGCTGCTTTGTGCAGGCAGACATTTTTGTCGTGCTTATCGATCATTAGATTTATATGACGATGACGAATTTCAAAGCAATAAAGATATAAAATTGTAATTGAAAATTGATTAATATTAATTGACAGCCTGTCCACCAGGAATGATATGGGATGGTGACAAGTGTTATCACGTCCTACTAGAACGCTATGTCTACTTCCACCATTTAAGCTCCATATGTACTGATATTGATTGGGTGGAAAAAGGCACCATACCTATAACAAAAACATCCATTGATAGGAACCAGTTCAGCAAATTTATAAATTCAAGGTAATGTAGCACAAATACTTAGAAGTTTTTCCCAGAATGTAGCACTCTAGATCCATTAATGTTAATGTTATTTTGAATAACGTTGTTAGCAAATTATTTATTTGAAACGAAACTGTGTCAGTACAACTTATGAAAGAAAGATGTC
Organism: Alitta virens; assembly: GCA_932294295.1. Lineage (NCBI taxonomy): Eukaryota > Metazoa > Annelida > Polychaeta > Phyllodocida > Nereididae > Alitta > Alitta virens. The sequence continues at coordinate 38,708,015 of OW028579.1, read as the reverse complement.
CTATTTCAAAATATTCTAGAAAAAACTATTTGTTTATTTATCCAGCATTAAGAACATATTATACGTATTAGAATTCGGAACAGAATAATATGCAATAATAAGCATTAACAGGTTCAGACTTACCTGTTTATTTTGTTTTCTTCATTTAAGGAGTACATGGTGGTACAGATATTTTTGGATCGGACTTCTCACGCAAGATGGTAAATGGTATTGGGCTGATGGTGAATTAGCAAGTGACATACAGCTGCCAACATCCACATATCAGAGGTGTGCTTTTTTATACGGTGTGCGTGGAATTTTTACGTCAACATCTTGCTCATACGACGAAGGCGGTGCTTGTTCCACCAGAGCTGCAGGTAATTCTAAATGCCTTTATGCATTGTCAGTGTATTCTGGATATATCAGTACTTCAGTTGTGTGTAACAATAGTTTTTGGTGTCTTCTCATAACATTTGTGGAATCATACCAACATAAATGGAAGAAATATCACAAACGCTCTTTTATCTTCAAGTTTCCTGTCTTTTCAGTAATTTTTGTCATCAGTGTGTTAAGTCATTTGTTGAATCAATGTAGAGTTATACTTGTAATCGAACTTTGTATTGAACAATGTGGGTCTAAAAATTATGTTACATTGTAATGATCACCCACCTTCATATAGTCTAATACTGTCTGTCTTATGTTTATATACTTTTTATTGTCAACTTTATCTTTTTTTTATGTTTTTATGTTTTATTTATTTTAAATTTTTTGTTGGTATTACATGTTTAAGGTGAAGAAAACTTAATTGTGTATGGATCAGCATATATATAGAGTAGATATGTAAAAAAATATGAGTCAACCTATGTATCCCAATTATTGATTTTCGTTTGCAGTAGCACAGAATGAGACAAGTGTTCAACGATGGACTTTCCGGCGATACGAAAACTCCTACTATTATGGCTCTACATCTACTGACCGTAACTTCCACTCATGCTTGTTGCAATGTGGATTCGCTGATAAAGTGGGAAAATATGTCGTATGGAAGCACTCCAGTGGAACTTGCACGTGTATCACAGTGGACACAATTAATCAATATGATGTCTTCGGTTCAAATTATTCATACTTTGAAAATTATGTTGGAAGTAAGTTTTTATTTAAATATCTTTAATGCGAGCAATATGTGCAAAATGATTAGAAAACTTCTACTTATGAATCTTGGGTCATTCCCTGTCAACTCAGCGAGAGGGATGCAACCTGTTTTCAGAATTTCTCTTAACAATTCTCTCGATAAAACATGATTCACAAACTTTGAGCTTTGTGAAGATACTTTGAGAGACAAAAACTCACATATGCTGAATATATTTCATACATTAGATGCTCATACATCAGATGCTCATACATTAGATGCTCATACATTAGATGCCCATACATTAGATGCTCATACATCAGATGCTTATAAATTAGATGCGCATAACTTTTATACACAGGGCAGGACCACCATATTTTTCACGCTTCCTTGAGGCATGTTGCGTGAAAACAGCAGCATTAGGCAAAACAAAAATAAATATTAAAGTTTACCTACAATTCTACTCAATGTTAAACAATATAATAAAATAAATAAATATCCAAACCCAGTATTATAAATTATAGAGTCCATTTGTTCTGGAGCACTGTGATCTGCTGTGTTTTCTTAAAGTGTATAGATCTTGATGTGTTGATCCTTATGTGTGGTCCTGATGGTATTCTGGTCCTTGATACAGTCCTTGATACAGTCCTTGATAAAGTCCTCAATACAGTCCCTTAATACAGTCCTTGAAAGTACTATGATGTCTCATAATTATTGGACAAATGTCTCTTCAATGATGGTAAATCGCAGTAGAATTGACTCTCCAGTAATATAGTAATTAATTCCAATGATGCAGCAAGATGGTACAATTCTCCACAGTAATGTGTAATCATTTAACTTTCTCAGTGGTGACACTACACTCACAAACTGCACTCATGTCACTGACTTCCCAGTGCCCCATTTTTATATCTGGCATCTGGACCTATGACACAATATATCTATGACTGATATGGTTTGTTTCAATGCCAGATATATATTACGAAGAATAACTTTGGTGGGTGAAAGAAATTAGGTCCAGGACCCAGGGTGGGGTTGTCTTGCAGATTCCTTGATTTGATTGGTTGTTCAATTATGAAAAACCCGTCAGGGGCCTCTTCATTTATTTTAATGTATTCCACCCAGAAATGCTCATGCACAACTAACTCAGGCAGTATTCACCTTAATTTTGGGATGTGGTCCTTGGTTACAACTTCCAAAGTTTATAAATTAAAGATTTAGGCATAATTGAACTTGTAATTATGGAGTATTACTGCAGTTACAAGCTGGAATACTTAAAAAACAACTAAAGACTCCCACAAAAGTACTTAAACCCAGTCCGTCCCACTTAGAAGGAAGATGTCCAACCAACTGAGACAACCTGTACTATGCTAATCCTTTAATCTCTGATACCAGCCATTTATAACTGAAGATTTCAATGACAGATTGAATAATTTGAGTTGTTTCATCTTAATAACTGTCTTTTGTTGAGTTGACTTAATTTGAATAACCTCACTTGGCTGGACACCTCGACCTGGGTAGTTTTAATCGGAAAAATATTGATAAAAATTTCATGTTTTGATTTTTTGTTTATCCTCTTTAATTGTGCATTTGTGCCATGATAAGCACTTGAGTACGCAGCCCCAACCCAAAATTGTAAACTGATTGCCAAACAAATTAACGGTAAAGGTTTCACAATTACTTGAGAAATATACTCCTATGACTGCTTGATTTTGCAATATTGCAATATTGAAAATGGAATACTGATATCGATATCGAATGAAAAATTTATATCAATGACAACCCTACACCAGGTTTTAGAGTGTTAGAGTGCAGCCTAGATAAGGCATTACTTGTTCCTGAGCTAAAGGAGGATAAATATGGATGATTTCCAAATTGACTTTTTCTCAAGGAACTAAAAATGTTTGATCCCCAGCTGGTAGAACTTTCTATTCGTAAGTTGTTTATAGATTGACTGACATGTCTACAAAAATATACCCAAAGGGCACCTTCAAAAGAAAACAGGTTCATATGAAATGTTCATCAGCCCTGTTTGAGGAAAATTTCTGGGAACTTATGAAAATGTGTTGCAAAAAACTTTTACAAAATTGGGTGAATTGACAAGGAACAACCTTTGCATGAATTAAGTTCTGAAGTTGAGATGATTTTCTCCCTAAATCTTGCAACCAATTTGCCGAGAAAAACTCAGCATATGTCCGATTCTTTTTCAAGAGGATTTGCACACAATGTAGAAAATAACAAAATTCAATTAACAGTAAAAAAAACTTAAAAAAACCTATTAGCTTCACCAAGCCTCAGGGTTTCAATTGTGTCAAAATGAGGCTGGTTTCTATTTGGTGAGTTTAATATTTTCTTAAACCCAAGAAGATCAAGTCATTGCACATAAATTTAAATCAATTGAGCATACAACAGCTGTTGTGTATACTTGCCAATTCAGGTGCCAAGTGGGACAGTCTTCTGGTGGAAATGGCTAATGTCACTAAACCAAAATTTACATCTCGCACAGTAGACAGTTCTACATGGTCAGTCGACCGAGCTATTCTGGACTCTTCTTCATGCTGGAGAAGTGCTCAAAGAAGTATCACTCAAGAGTGGCTGCAGGTATTACAAATGATTAATAAACTAAGTCAAATTAACACAAGACATTGACTTATGGCATGGCAATATACAGTATCTAACAGAAGTGAGTACACCATACCTGCCAATACATTAGCATTTAATATCGGGGCATGTTAAACTGACTAGAGTGAAACTTCAAGAGAGTGATGTCCAAGTATTCAGCTTCCATTTGATTAATAGTCAAATTTCAGTTTGACACAAGGCGTTTGATGAGCAAACAGTCAAATCATGGTAGTGGTTGAAAATTGATAATTACTCAAAGAATTTTGAATTGGATTTCATCATCCAAGCATTTAACAAGCATAAACCCAGTAATTTAAATATAGTTAACTTACTAGATGTATTAAGTTTTCCAGAGAGGGGTCCATTTTGTGTGAAAAATAATCACACCCAATAGAAATTTTCATGCATGTTTAAAACTTGCAACTATGAAATTATCACTACAGAAGTCAATTCAGCCTTTGATAAACAGTTGATACACAAAAGGAAAAAGACATAGAACAAACATAGCCTATTCTAGAGAACCGTCATTTTTTTCACCTTAATGTGCTTAATTACCCACAAAAAGGACCCCAATGTCAAACGGGTAATATATCTTAGAGGTTCACCATATTTACTACACTTAATCCGTGAAATCTGAATGTCAAATTCAGTGTTTAAATGCTTTTGTAAAGTTTTGTGAGCAAAAATCAGTTTTCCAGTACAACCATATTTTGGCTATTTTTCTTATCAAGCACCCTGTGCCTAACTGGAATATGGCTATCAATGATTTGTACCCTTCAAATGGAAGTGAAATACATAAACAGCAACCTCTGAAAGTTTTACTATAGTAAGATGAACACATCCTGAGATATTGATGTTTTAAACGCTACGTTATTGGCAGGCTTCCACAATGGTGTACTCTGTTACATACTGCAGATATTGTGTTATACCCCACAATCAGTTGTATACCACATAGAAAAGCCATGTGGTATAGCCTATGTGGTATACATGTGTATACTACATGGCTTACCTTACAAGGATGGGAAATGTATACCACATACTTCTATGTATGGCAGGCCAATGACAAAAAATCTCTTTTTGCAGCTAAGCGCTTCGCCGTTTAAACTAGCGCCGCCGCTTTAAAACAATATTCGGAGTCACAATTTTACAACCATTCAAAAGATAAAATTGTCAGCTCCCTAAAAAAGTTTAAATTTTTGAAATCGGACAAGAATTAACGATTCCAGGAGCAGAAAACGTAACAGAAAGTCAATGATCTGTTCAGTCCACAGATACAAGCCATTGTGTGGCTGTGTTGCTATGGGCAACGTCACAGGAGCGTCATCGCTTCGGTAATACAATCGAATAATACGGAACAATAAAACATTTTCTGTCCAAATCTAGTATAAAAAACAATTCTGACAAGAAATATTTAACAACTGGTTTGTAAATATCATTTCGTAATTTTTTTTATTAATGTGAAAATGTCCCAGAAAGTTTTGAGGTGATGACGTTGTTGACAGTTATGCAATGCTCTGATTGGTCAATGGCAAAAATTAATATTCATGATTTTTTTCTATACTACATGAATGCATAGCCAGACAGCTCAACTAAAAGTGAAAATTGTGGGGTATAAATAAGACCCAAGTGGATATGTGGTATATTTTTATATTCCCTCACTTGTGGACAGATTGGCTTCAGAATTCACTCGTGGCTAACGCCACTCGTGAATCCTGGCCAATCTGTCCACTCGTGGGGAATATAAAAAAATACCACATAACCATTGGGTCTTATTATAATACTGTATGCTGCTACTACATGGTGCACATGTACTTGCTCATTATGTATGTATTTCTCAGGTTGCTTTGGAATCAGTTGTGAAGGTCTACGACATAATAGTCCAGGGATGTGGCGATTCATATGCTTACTTTATCAAGACTTTCAGCTTGGCTTATAAGAACAGCACAGCACCAGGATGGACCAGCATTAGAAATGATGATGGAATTTCATTTAAGGTGTGCAGGAACTATAACATCAGTTTCATATATTTTTACTAACCATCATGTAAATTAACAAGACAATATAACTCTTATTAAACGATAGCACATACAAAAGGATATTATGAATTAATGATTATGTAAGGATGAGATGACAATGTATTACATATAACAATCTCTGTTGTAACAAATATAACAATTTTTGATGTATTAAATATAAAAATTTCTGATGTAACAAATATAGTAATTTCTGATGTAACAAATACAACAATTTCTGATGTAACAAATACAATTCCTGATGTAACAAATATAACAATTTCTGATGTAACAGATATAACAGTTGCTGATGTAACCAGTTTCCTCATAAAGAAATAATTTTTATATATGTCCAATACATTACAAAGTAAGTCAATATGACATTTTCTGTATGAGGCTTTACTTTAAGTATAAATTGTGTGTTTCATCAGGAATTCCTTGGGAGTGACAGCCGTTATATGCATCAAATAGTGCCCCTCCAGAAGCCCATTGTTGCAAATACCATAAGATGGATTATTCGGAGCATGTCATCCGGGGATTATTCTGCTATGAGAGTTGATCTCAGAGGTGAGATCATCAAAGAAAGCCCAACACCAAACCTAGGTAAGACTCAAATCCAGTACAAATTTGTTATTGGAAGTAACTGGTTTCATTGTATTGCAATAGCTGCTGTGGGGTGTGGATGGATAATTAGACCAATATTGACGTTTCTCACATTTATTCAAATGCAGTAGAAAACTGACAGGTAAATCTACAAGAGACATAAAAACTACCAGATAAGCAAATTATCTAACCCACAAAATAATGTACACAATGTAAGACTTTCCACATCACACAAAATGTTGAGCGTAGATAGTTGACTTGAATTATGAGTTTAATAGTGACTTTACATGTTACTTAGTTAATGAATCACCACTGAATTAATAATTTCTAATGAGCAGGATACACAAGTTAACAGTTAGGATAAACAGAGAAAACAAAGACAAACAGTTAGGATAAACAGAGAAAACAAAGACAAACAGTTAGGATAAACAAAGAAAACAAAGACACAGTTAGGATAAACAGAGAAAACAAAGACACACAGTTAGGATAAACAGAGAAAACAAAGACAAACAGTTAGGATAAACAGAGAAAACAAAGACATCCAGTTAGGATAAACAGAGAAAACAAAGACAAACAGTTAGAATAAACAGATAAAACAAAGACAAACAGTTAGGATAAACAGAGAAAACAAAGACAAACACTGCTTTTAACACTATAGATGAAACTGTGAATCTGCTCGATATGGCGCCTTGCCCCTCAATATGGAACAAAATAAAACAATGTGATCAATTTGTACACAAAAAATCAAACAAAATTGCTTCAGAGTTTTATAATAATTTAAATATAACTCGGTGTATTTTTATAAAATATGTTTCAGAGTATGGCCCACTTGGGATGGAATCAAAACAAATAGGTGACAACCAACTGAAAGCGTCATCCTATTATTTTGATGGATCTCGTCATGCCATACCAACAGCAGCACGAGTGAACGTGATCCAGAGAAGTACAGTGGCCTATTACTGGGCACCTAATCCACGCACTGCATCAGGCCATTGGATCCAAATCTCTTTCGCTGTAAATTTCTCAAAATATTCAAATGAACATACAGATTCGCAGGTTTATTTTTCACAGAAAGCTTGGATCAGCAACATTGGATAGAAATTTTAGCAGAAAGTCACAGCCCAACTTTTACTAATGACAAAACTCTCTTATAAACAACTTTTACAATGAAAAAGTTCTGTTATGTTGTGGTGTAACTCAATCTAATAATAATAATAAAAATCTTTATTTAAAGTCACAATAAAATAACAATAAAAACTAGCACACAGGCTATTGTGACTAAAACAACACTAAAACAATCATAAAAAACAGAAAAGTAAGACAAATTAAAAACAATCACAGTTGGCAAATACTACAGGAGCACGCAGGCCCCTCCCATGTGTGTAACAACTTTTTAAAACTTAATAAATCTACATTTCTTTTCAATACATTAGGCAATATATTCCATAAGTGAGAGCCATAATACAAAAAAGTATTTTTACCATATTGGATCCTATTAAATAACAATATTGATGGATCTCTTAGATTCCCATTACTTTCCTTTACAGTAAACACTTCATTTAAGGATGCTGGATTTAATTTATGACTAACATATTGTGGTCATCCTCAATTTCAGGTTGCATACGAAATACATGGCATACTTGTTAAAAGTTATGGAAGTAGTGCACTTAATTACTACTACCATGTGTCCCACAGTTTGGATGATGTGAACTGGGAGTCTATTTTAGATGAACACAATCAAACTAAGGTGAATTTTTTTTTCAAGTCTGTTATAAAATTAGAACCAACCTAGATTCTGCTCACACATAAATATCATAAACATATATTGTATACTATGCAAAAGGCATGTGCTATGTAAACATTCACCCTATGGTTGTCAATAATGTTTGTGATTTTTTGTATCAGAATCTCAATCCATAACATATCTTATAATTAGCAGAACTCATAGAGATAGAGGTACTTACTAAGATTGGTTTCAACTATTACCCTTTAGTCTGTACAAAATAGTTGAATTAATTTTTATTTTTATTTTTTTTTTGCAATTCTAGACAACGTTAACCAATTCTGATTGCGGATGATTTTTTTTTAAAGAGAGCTTTTCTTGTTATATATTAAATTGATAATGTATTGGAGTCTTAAGTAGAGTATGGACATTGGACACGTCACAACCACATTTGTCATAATTACAAGCAATAATCCTCATCAGATTATCTTTTTTGTGGCTGAGAGTGTAAATACTGATGATCACTCACACCCGATATCAAAGTTTCATGAGCAGATATCTATTATTTCCAGAAATTTCATGGTGTCATGCAATGGTATATTAGGTACGAGGAATACTCCCAAATGAATCCTGCTCTGAGAACAAAATTCATACGTCTCACACCTGTAAAAAGTGCAAGTTATCACGCTCTAAGATTTGAACTTTATGGCAGAGTCTCAGGTAGGTTGAAATTATAGAAATTTGAAAGGTTAGGACAATCGAGTTGATTAGTCTCATGATAATGGAAATTTCAAAGGCGTAATAATTCAGAAAGGTCTCTCTCTCCCTCTCCACTTCACCAAGTAGAATGTATAATTCAGTCAGTTTCAAATATAAAGCCAATGGCAGCCCTGTGGTTTAGTGGTCAAAGCCTTGTTAGCTCTTGTGAAGGTCCCTCATTTGAATACTTGGGGTCTATGCTGGGGTAAGGAAAATACCTTGCATATTTAATTTCATTGCTTAATCCATTTTATATTTTCGCTAATCTATACTACACAATATGGCAATACAACCACAATTTAAATAATCACCCAAAGTATAAGAAATTCTCAAAACTATGACATTGTGCCCTTTAGTCTGGAGTAATATTTCATCCGCCAGGCTATTTAATATTTTCTTTTTATTCTTTTATGTTTAAATTTAAATCTTAACTTCTCAGCAGCAGCTATATGCCTTCAAGAAGAAAAAGTTGAATATATGTACCATATGATGAAGAGATTTTTGGCAAACAAATTATCTATCTATCTGTCAATCATACATTGTATGCCATGGGGAAAATGTGTAATACGGCAGCTGGTCATGTATGCAGATCAATCTTCAGACAACACATTGACTCAGAGATAATTAAAATATTTACTGGTCAATACATTAAGATTCCTTTTTAATGTGAAACAGATGACAATGTAGGGAGAGGGGGGCCACCTGATTATTCTCTTATACATAAAACTGAAAATTGCTTTTATTTCACAATAATAATATGCTGACTATAATAAAAATCATACTTTTCATTAACTCAAACAGAAATTAAAGATGATATTCTGAAAACTGGAGACACAAGCAACATGGAATTGACTGCATCAGTTCAAAGTGATTTATGTAATGGCGATGATGAGACTAGTTCCCTCTACCAGAACACTTTCAATTGCTCCATGTGGTGCTTTTCTGGGCTAACCAAACAAACCATAACCTTCAAATTACCAAAGCATCACTTAGTTTCATCAATAACAGTGAACGAGATGACTTCAAATTCATCGCCGTATCAAATCTCCACAAGTCCAAATGGAAATTCATTTAATGCGGTGCCTGCTTCTGCTTCATGGCAAACAACTACGGGAAACGACAATACTGTGAGTGAAAACTTCGCAGATTCAGATCACATTTATTTGCTCTATTTTTCTTTTATACATTACAATTTTAACATTAAAACAGTGTTCAGCTGGGGGACGTCCGAGATGATCTCGTCATCGCTGCTGAGGGCGCCCCTCATCCCTTTACTTTATAATTATGTAAACTATATACAAATAGATTATGTTCATGGTGCCCCGTGAATCCACATACTCAGTGAAACATGCAATTTGCTCAGATTCAGATTTAATAAAACTCAAATTCAATTACAAAAATGTCACATTTTTGAGGCATTAAAATAAATCAAGTATTATAATAAGACCCAATGGATATGTGGTATTTTTTTATATTCCCCACGAGTGGACAGATTGGCCAGGATTCACGAGTGGCGTTAGCCACGAGTGAATTCTGAAGCCAATCTGTCCACAAGTGAGGGAATATAAAAATATACCACATATCCACTTGGGTCTTATTTATACCCCACAATTTTCACTTTTAGTTGAGCTGCCTGGCTATGCATTCATGTAGTATAGAAAAAATTCATGAATATTAATTTTTGCCATTGACCAATCAGAGCATTGCATAACTGTCAACAACGTCATCACCTCAAAACTTTCTGGGACATTTTCACATTAATAAAAAAAATTACGAAATGATATTTACAAACCAGTTGTTAAATATTTCTTGTCAGAATTGTTTTTTATACTAGATTTCGATAGAAAATGTTTTATTGTTTAGTATTATTAGATTGTATTACCGAAGCGATAACGCTCCTGTAACGTTGCCCATAGCAACACAGCCACACAATGGCTTGTATCTGTGGACTGAACAGACCATTGACTTTCTGTTACGTTTTTTGGTCCTGGAATCATTAATTCTTGTCCGATTTCAAAAATTCAAACTTTTTTAGGGAGCTGACAATTTTATCTTTTGAATGGTGTGACTCCGAATATTGTTTTAAAGCGGCGGCGCTAGTTTAAACGGCGAAGCGCTAAGCTGCAAAAAGTGATTTTTTGTCATTGGCCTGCCATACATAGAAGTATGTGGTATACATTTCCCATCCTTGTAAGGTAAGCCATGTAGTATACACATGTATACCACATAGGCTATACCACATGGCTTTTCTATGTGGTATACAACTGATTGTGGGGTATTACATATGTAGCAGTCTGGTCTAGTGTATATTATCGCATCAGGATATTACACTTTAAAGTTTTATTTATATTCTGAGGTGTAAGACAAACCATAGAACATAAGCTAAAAAGCTTTTAGCCGACTGATAAAATAACCATAACAAAATCAAATATATATATACAGATGATGAGTGATGCATAATTAGTAGTACGTTTCTATTTAAAAATTAGCAGTAAGTTTCTATTTCAATATAAAAAAAGTTACATTATTAGCATTATTGTTACCAGGTGACTTTATGCAGCCTTCACCAAGCTACTGTAGTGAAAGCAATAAAGCTTGATGTCACTCCTAAACAAAGTTCACTGACATGTGTGAGATTGTCTGCCGAAGGAACTGTTGCTCCAGGTAAGATAGCATTACCATTTTGGCAATTTTGTGCAGAGTGAAGTTAATTAATTTGTGTGTAACATTACAATAATAAGTTTGTAGCGCTTAAGCTAAGAGATGTTGCTTGGCTGTCTACATTCCAATGGATATTCATTCTCTCACGTGCTTCGTATGTACTCGAATTGTGCTGGATCTTGCTGGAGTGTCTTGCAGGGAACCCCCTCTGACCTCAGTGAATAAGAATTAAATGCTATACCTAAGTTCTTATCAATTTCTTAATGCAGCTGGGTGGTCTATTGGTGGGACGCTCACCTGATCCTCTGAAGGACCCGGGTTCAATCCCAGGCCCGGGCAACCTTTCATGAGAATCATCCCAGCTGGATGTCATTCAGATGACACATTAAATTGGCAGTCCCTTGTTCTTAGTGTCTATGCTGAGGCAAGTAAAAGATCCCACCCATGGGGTAAATTTGTAACATGGGTGGACTCCAACTCTCTCTCACCATATCAATCAACCCTTGATAGCGACAAGAACTTGCATTAGAGAGCTGCACTTCACATATCTATCTATCTATCTATCTACCTATTTACCTATCTATCATAAATCATGACGAAAAGTACACTATATCTAAATTCATGGAAGGTGAATCATGCCAGGTTCACATAATTAATTAAATGAGTTTATCTATTTGCAGGATGCCCACCTGGGTATGGTCAGTATGGCAAAAGGTGCATTCGATTTTCTTTCCATCCAAATGATCCAACAACTGCAAACCAGTTGTGCCAGGAAGAAGGTAACACCTGGTTGGGTGGTGGAACACTTGCCAAAGCAGATGACATTTACATCACTAACTTCCTATCAAACATTGCCCAGATGTGAGTTTGTTTCTTGTTGCATTACCTGATGTTTATATTACACACGGTTCAGAGTTAGGCATTGCAATGTATTAAAATTTATGAGAATTTGGTTTATAGTCTGACCAATAATAAAGCAATTGATTTACAGGTCAGACTGATGTGCATTAATTACAAGTATCCAATAGAGTCTTGTCACTGAGCTGCCCTGAATTCAGCAAGACATAAGTCTTTCCTCTCCTCTTATTACTCATTTTGCTTTTCTGACATAATAGGTCATAACTGATTCCATAAATATAGTTTTCTCAGGGAAATAATAAAAATCAAATAAATGATTAGATGTCAAATATACATTAAAATGAACTAAAAATACTTCTGCTAGGATGCACTTTGCTTCAGCCAATCAGAGTCAAGGGCAGGAACTTTTCCAGCCAATAAAAATTGCAGTATTCTGTCGTAGCCACCTGGTGGAAATACACAGAATCTTACGTGAAAATCCACTATACTACTAAGGCTTCAGTGAAGTGATTGCCACATTACCAATGTTACTTACAATTGGAAATTGATTATTAAAGTAGAACAAATGTTTTGCCAAAATGGAAAGAAAACATTGAAGATGTAATAATGCATGGCTCTGGAGTAATGCAAAAATATTACACTTCAAACCCCAATGGCCAACACAGGGCTCTACATAATGCACACTCCAGTTATGCATGTATATTAACAAATTGTTGGACATAATATCACTCCCCACACTGAATTGTTTCAGAAATGGCCTGGGAACCTGGAGTGGTGCCATAAGATCTGGAAGTGGAACATGGCAGTGGACAGATGGTTCAGATATAACTTGGTCCCTCTTGACTGGAGCTGGTTCATCAAGCAATCGTTGGGGAGCGTTTGGCAGTGGTGGAACATTGGTCCCAACTGCCAGCAGTCTTAAACCTTATGTATGCCAGATAACTTCTGCAGGTAAATCTCAATACATTCTAAGGTTACATATACATGTACTAAGTATTTGTTGTACAGACTGTGAACATTAAAATTAAATCATAATCAGTGACATTTGATATTGAATCATAGTAAGCAACAAAACTGTTTGAGATAGATCGGCAATATTCATGATTTAGACATCTTTTCATGATGTTAATCTGAGCACCTGGTCCTTTTTTTTTTTTTTTAGCATATACTTAGTTCATGTGGAAGTGTATATTTAATATGTTACAGATGAGGATAATGATGTATCATGGATCTACATGGCAAACCAGAAAATGACAATCTCTTGGTCTCACACAATTCCTTACTACAACACAACCGAGTGCCTGAGAGCTTGTTTGGCTGATGCAATAGAAGGATGTTCATCCGTTTGGCATCAAAAGAGCACTCAGACTTGCATTCTTACTCGGGCTACTAGATCTGCTGGAGGATTAGTTCTTACTGATGACCCTGCCGGTGGTGACTACTGGGAAATATACAGAGGAGGTACTTAATAGGGAGTTACTGATCATTGGGTCACATTTTTATTAACATTTTAATGGTGTAAACAGAAGTGTGTGTGTGTGTGTGTGATTAGTGCTTTACGTCCTGTATTTCTGCACCAGTTGGGCTAATTAGGACAGGTAGGGACCATGGCAATGAGACAAAGGATGAAACAGCCATCCAACTTAGGCTCGACCGGGAATCGAACCCGGGACCCAGTGGTTGGAAGCCCAGAGCGCTACCTCTGAGCTAGGCCCCCGCCCTGGTCTAAACAGAAGAGATATGCTTATGTTAACCATTGTACACAATTCACTTATTGTTGATAATGGAGGAGGCCATCAGCAAGAAGGTTCAATCATTGATGATGCAATCATACAATCACGTCATTGAGTGTAGCTGATGATGTCACACTTAGATGATGTCATCAAACAATGCTTGGCCCACCTGCAAGTGTTCATACAAGATATTCATTCTATTGTTTGTTATGACGGAAGTTTTCGTTTACATATTTTGGACCTTACTGTGTTTGAAATAACCCCACTCCTGAGTGAGCTTAAGACTAGTACATGGCCAAATGTGCTACGTGCGTTTTCCGTGAGTTAGGATAGACGCATGGAAAACGCATGGTTTTCACCTCATTTTAATTAGGCAAAACCCATGCGGTTTCCATGCGTTTATCCTTCTCATGGAAAACGCACATGGCAAATTTGGCCATGTAACTAAGATAACAGCAACTGATCTATATTTTCAGGAACTTGTGATACACCTTTGTTGCTGCGCAAAGCTGTAGATTTCACTTTGACGGTATCATCAACATTGGACAGTCAGCACTCAGAAGACCAGTTGTCATATGGTGATATACTAGTCACTGGCAAGGCTGGATACTGGAGGCCAAGTACATCAGATGCAAATCCGTCCATTGAGGTTTACATTTTAATAATTTAAACAATAATCAATGTCTCTTCTAGAGTCTCTAGCTTGGTCAGATCTAATAATTTAAATCAAAATGAGATGATACATTATCTCATATTTCAAAGGAATAGGGCAGAACAGATGATATTCACACTCATCTGGTATTGACCTTAGTTTGAAATTCCAAATATTGTGCACCCAATGAAATCGTATTCTTGCTACGTAAAGTTCTGTTTAGTAATTTTTATATAATGCAACGTCCTGCTTATGCTAGTGTTATATTGTGGTATCTTACTACAGTTAGTTTCATTAAAAAACGGCCCGTCAAATTGAGCCTTACAAAATCTGTAATTGCTGGCTACTCAAAACCGAATCTAAAAGTACATATTTATGATATTTCATTAATTTCTTACATTTGCCAATGTTTACACTTTTCTGTAAATGTAAGCCGACTATTTAATTAGCTATAGAAGTGGACAAAAGCAGCTGGAATTAGCATGTTTAGATCGCAGTCAGGTATAGGTTGCTTCAGCCATGTAGAGTCAACCGTTTTTTATGAAACTAACTGTCATTTACACTATATGCAATCCAAGAACATAATAATTTATACATATATTTAAAAACTGTTACTGCAAGTGTTAATCTGAATATCATTTGCTACTAAAAATTATAACTGCAGGTGACATTCAACCAACCAATGACTATCGGAAGATTGGCTCTTGCTGGAAATCAACTCAGCAGCACCCCACAATATGTGAAGACCTTCGCGGTGGCATACTCGCTTGACGGTGTGAAGTGGTCAGCAATTACTGATTCTGTATCTCTAACAGAGGTATGTATATCTTTGAAAAAACAATAATCAACGTCTCTTCCAGAGTCTCTAGCTTTGTCAGATCTAATAATTTACATCAAAATGAGATGATACATTATCTCATATTTCAAAGGAATAAGGCAGTACAGATGTAATTCACACTCATCTGGTACAAATTAAAGAAAATTGTGAAAGATATTGTGGGCAAATATAGGTGTAAGTGCAGTTATCAGTTTTGCCCGAGCTACTGAACTGTGTTTTTTATTATCGATTATTCATTGTGGATGCTAGTTCACAGTTAGAGGACAAAGCATAGGCAAATTTGGCAAATTTTGGTGGACTGCAAGGCCTTGTAGTTGATTAGTAATATCATGCATAACTGAGACTCAACACACTGAAGTAAACCGTATGAAAATATAGGTTAAATCCAATACATTTTCAATTAATTTCTGGGCAACGTAGTTGTCATCAATGAAGTGAAACATGATCCCACATATGCTTTCCACAATCATCTCAGACATAAGATGATACAAATTAAATACATGACGAAATAAGTTATACACTTAGGCCTATAATTAAAGAATTAGAATTACAGGCTAAAGTAAATCATATGGTATTGTAAATGCTATTCAAAATATTTTTATTTTTAGGTGATACAAGGAAATACAAATGCACATGATCCAACAGTAGTACTCTTCCCAGGGCTGCCCCTCGGCAGGAGTTTTAAGGTCACCCCGCTAACATGGGAAAGTGCTCCAGCAGCTCAAATCGAACTCTTTGGATGTATACAACAGGGTCAGATAATAATTTTAGTTGAAGTATATAATGTAAAAATGTGGTTTGTGGCTAGCTAGAAACTGACTGAAAGTATTTGTTGAATAATCTTTTAAAAACCTTAAAGACAAGCTGAGATTTAAGACTCCACAATACCAGTTATGTATTACTTTTTTTTAAAAGTCATCCTGGATAGTCCCTGTCTATACATTGTAGCTCTAATACTATCATCAATGAGATTGTATTAAATATCATTACCAGAGTTAAGCTCTATAAAGGTGTTAACATAATTTTGTTGTGTGTCAGGATGACAAGTTACTTGTAGCACATTAGCTAGAACTGGCGCTAGAAATTTCCAATATAGTATTTTGTTTTAATCCATTGTAGAGACGATAACCTGTGTACAATCTCCTAAACCCCAGCTAAATATACCTGGGATTCCTACAGTAAGCTTGGGCTGCATGGATTCATGGACAGTCGTCATGCGTAGATGTTCTTCTGATTTCAAATTCCATCGCTCCTGGAATGAATATTCTCGAGGATTTGGGATTCTCCCATGCGATTATTATGCTGGCAATTCCATTGTATACTCCTTCACCAAGAATCGACTGTATTATCTGAGGTTTGATATCTATGGAGATGACGGTCATTTCTACAGTGCAGAATTTGATGGCTTTCAACTTGGAGATGAGACCAAAAGGTTTATGCTATCAGTCACAAGCTTTTTAAGTGGATCTGCCGGAGAGGGAGCCATGCTGACCTACAACCAAAAGAAATTCTCAACCCCAGATAACGATAACTCTGGTTTCAACTGTTCAGGTATTTTAAACACAACGATTACAGAAGAATTTATGACAAATATTTATAATACATTTTGGTTTAAATCTCAGTTTTGAAGACAGTTTCAGATATTTTAAATTCTATAACATAGTGGAATAATGGTTGTAGGAGTCTTGATTGGCACTCTTCTGTTTTACATCTGTGTACAGTTTGAGTACTACTAACACTCTATTAAAGTATAAATATCTATAATGTACAGTTTCAATAAAATTCCAGTTGTTGAGGTAGTTTCAAAGATTTAGATAAATTCTATAATATATTTATGATGTAGAAATGGAATAAAGGTTGTTAGAATCATTCTTGGACACTTGTATTAGATTACACTGTATATCAATGCCCAATAGAGTCTTTTCACTGAGCAGGCTTAAATTCAGCAAGACATAAGTCTTTGCTCTCCTCTTATTACTCATTTTGCTTTTCAGACATAGAAAATCATAAGTCACTGATTCAATAAATATTACTATCTCAGGGAAATAACAAAAATTTATTGAATGATAAGATGTCAAATATACATTAAAATGCACTAAAAATACTGCACTTTGCTTCGGCTAATCACAGTCAAGGGCGGAAAAATGTTCAGCCAGTAGAATTGCAGTATTCTGTCATAGCCACCTGGTGGAAATACAGAGAACCTGTGAAAATCCACTATTATGTAATTTTTCCAATACAGTGCAATACTCAGGAGGCTGGTGGTATGACTACTCCGCTTCATGCATGAAAGGTCGTCCAACTGGCTCACTCGGTCAAGTTACACCAGATGGTGCCACCTGGTTTGATGAAAGAGGTCGTTACATATACGCCAAAAAGGTCATTATGAGAATCAAGCCAACTGAACCTGAGAAATGTAAGGGATTAACTCTTTGAATTGTGTCTGTGTTATGATGTTACCTAAACAGAATTTCCATGCCAAGCAATGATGTCAGAAGGACAGAAAAATCTTATAATTATGATAATGGGACTTTTGCTGCTGTCTTTTAAAGATTCAAGATTTTATTGAGCAAATTTCATCGTTACATGTACATAATCATTATTAATAAATACCGATCAATCTGGCAGCCTGATGCCAACAGGCATATATGGCTTTCATCAATACAAAATTAACAATTTTACAATAATCATAACTAATAAATTACAATATAGCGTTTAATTCTCACGTATTAAAATATCACAGTACAATTCTCATTAATTGCCATTAACATTCAGTCAAATATAAATTGTACAAAAGTTCAATTTTTTATATAATATTTAAACAGTGCAGTTTTAAAATAATCGGTACGATGAAATAACAGGAAAAAATATATAATAATAATAAAAATAACACCAAAAAATAATTAAGATTGCTGGTTTCATATCTAACATTTGACTATGGTTATTAAGTTATAGTACAGCTATGTGTTGAAAATAACCCCTTTAAATTATTTTTAAATGTATGGACACTTCAATGTTTCACATATTTCATTCCATTCTTTCACACCTTGACACCTTATTGTATTTGAAAACAAATATACATTTAAATGCACATTTGTGTTCTACAATATGGAATTTGCATATGAATTGTACATTACAGCAATGTTCTTCCACTTGATCAGAAAAAAATTTAGTTATACTAAAGCTGACATCCTGATTTCATTTCAAGTTTCATTCACATCAGGGTACAATAAGATAACCTTTCTTCTTTCCTTAGTAAATGTTGCACTGCTCAAAAAGGCTTGGCGAAACCCAGATGATATGGTAGGTTACGAGGCAAAACTAGCCACAGATGGGAAAATTGCTTTTGAGCTGTCATCTGGAAGCTGCACACAATCCTCTCCAGGAACAGACCCTTGGTTTCTGGTAGACCTTGAAAGACTTTTCCTTATAACTGACGTCAAGGTTTTGAACACAGACACAAATCGTAAGTTGATTTTATTCCAATATAATTGGTAGCATTATCATTGAGGTCAAATTAAATTGTTATTCATTAACACACTACTGTACTGCTGCATAACTCTATTGAATAATTTCGAAACAACTACATGTAATGTGAATAATTTCGTAACAACTACATGTAATGTTAATAATTTCGTAACAACTACATGTAATGTTAATCATTTCGTAACAACTACATGTAATGTTAATCATTTCGTAACAACTACATGTAATGTTAATCATTTCGTAACAGCTACATGTAATGTTAATAATTTCGTAACAACTACATATAATGTAAATTTCTATAAGCCCTGAATGTCCCATGCTGTACATCAGACAGAATAAAGAATTTCTTGAGACTGAAGGAACACACAATCTTCCATGACTTAGCCAGCAAATACACATTACACAACCCCATCAATGATGCAGTCCTAACCCTCTCAATTTTTGTTTTCCTCTACCACCCAACAGCACAGGTGGACTAACTACACCAGTGGTGTGGGTATAGGATATAGAGCAGTTGATGTTAATGACATTTAGCTCATTAGATTGTCTAAGAGGGGTCTCCTTGCCTCTCTTGTAATTGACTTTCCTCATTGGGGTTAATAAATATTATTGTCATTAATATCTGACTATGGTATAGATATATAAGCGTGGTTGGCTGGTGTGAAGAATAGTACTAAGTATGGAATTAAGGTTACATTGCAAGTCTTACCTATGATTGAGTGAGTTTTCTCTATATTTCAGCAAGATTTTATAGTGCCTAGCAGAAAAGTGGTTACACTGGCAAACAATGAAACACTTTCAGTCTTTCTAAGTGCCTCTGCCATGTCATGTTTATAAAACAGCCTGAGAGTAATCTCTCATATTTCAGTATAATCTCTCTGTTGGTCAAGACTGAGGGCTGGCTGAGCAAATTCGATAGCTTTTAGACAGTTGTATTGAGACAGTTAATTTACTTTTTTCAAAAAAAAAAGAGCAATGATCTACGTCATATAAGGACTTTGGCAGAAGTTATTTTCAGTTCTGCCCAACTCACTTTGTCACCAAAAAGCATGTCAATTAGGAAGAGCATAATATACTTCAAACTAATGATACAATAAATGTTATTTGCCTTCCTGTTTCTAGCTGAGAACCTACATGATTTCAACATCTTCATTGGCTCATCCTCCTCCCAAGGAAACTTTGCGTCTACTGGATATACATTATGTGGACGTAAAAATGGTCAAAGTGGATCTGGGGAATGGGTGGTAGTTGTATGTTCAAGTGTAATTATTGGCCGATATGTTGCACTTCAAATACCTGGATCATCTGAAACGCTTGCCTTCTGTGAAATTGCTGTCTATACCACATCGGGTGAGTAGATCATATAATTTGTATTTAACAATTAAAAACATATTCAATTCAGTTCACTTTATTAGACCACAGTTAGCTTACAAATATTCCAGAGAAAACTTATTGATATATCATAACAGGATAAAGCTCCTTTTCCATTGGTGCATGATGCATACATTGCTGAAGACAATTTGTTTGATTTACAAGTTCCATGGTGAGGGTTAGGAACTTAATCCTCAGTGGTTCTTCTCAATAAAAGCGATCACTTACCGCAATGTATATGTTTTCAATATTCATTACCCGACACACGCACTTGAAATAATTATTGTTAAATTCAACTGGCATATCTTAACAAATGCACATGACACATTATGGATTGTAACTGGCCATTTGCCCAATATATGACAAATTATATGTGATGTGAACTTGTGAAGTACACTTTCTGAACCGTCAGAAAGAATTATTCACTGAAATTATGATATGTAAGGAACCGGTTGATTTTGATTTTATTAACGTTTTTCACTTTCATATTAGCAAATAGTGGTTTGTATGGCCCTTGTGAATGGAATGGACAGTGTACGACCCAGAACAGTGAGTGCAAACCACCATTCAATGACACCACTGAGATAATGCATTGTCGTTGCCAACGATATTATGAAGAAGTCAATGGAAAATGTGTGCCAGGTAAATTCAAATTTATAGTGATTCTGAGATGAACCAATAACCTCTGTTTTTGCCATCTTCGTTTTTGCCACACTGGTCTGTATATGTAACAGTGACCCTTTAAGAATATTAATAACTAGTATATTTATAATAGTTATAAAGACTTAGTACAAATTCTGTGAGTTTAAATATGAGGTTGATTAAATGAGAAAGTGTCTTTATCTCTAAGGTATCCTGATACAAGTTTGACCACAAGCTCAGTCTTTAACTTCTCACAGTAAGACAATGGATAAAGAATAGCCATGTAAAAACAAAAGAGAAATAATGCCAGAAGCAGTTCACTCTATCTTGACGCACTGTATATCAATACAGTTAAATTTACTACATTTTCGTGCTTCTTGATTTTAGTTGCTGATGTTGGACCAGTACTCATGCAGGTGGATACTTCTGATGGTAGCGACATTGTCCGCAGTCACATTGCACAACTCACTGTCATTGTCACTGCTAACAACTTCGAAGGGGCAACATTTGTTGCAGTATCTTCAGGAAACAATTTCAAGGCAGAGTTTTTTGTGTCCAATGTTAATGCATCCGTTAATGGAAGTGATGCAGCCCTGAAGGATAATAGAATAACCCTGAACGTTGTCCAAGAACCTGACCTCAAATTTGGTTTGGGGATACTTGGAAAGAAAAATTTGACATTTAAGATTGACCTCAATGTATCCCCAGATACATGTTTGGATGTCAACTATCTCTGCATCAATTTCTCAGCATCATCGTCATCCTCCTACATTGCAGTAAATGGAGAAAATGATGTCAGTTGTTACAATCTATGGCCTAAAATAGAATGCAAGCCAGGTTAGTCATTCCGCAATGGGAACTACACTTCTATTGTAGGGAATATGATGTAACTAAACACATGGAATCATGAAACTGTTGTCATCTCTATTAGTGTTGACTAGTAGCCTTGAGTGGTGCAATAATTCCTGATCACCTCAAAATAGCACATTTGAAGAAGAACCTTACTGTGTTCTCTTTCTTAAATATTCCAATTTATCTGTTAGGCCTTTGTAAATAAGTTTTATACATGGAACCCTGAAAAAGTCTTTGTTTACCAACCAGTGTATTCAGACAGTATAACAATAGTGGATGGTGAGGAGTCCAACATAAAGTTTATGAGATGAGGAAAAATCTAGAAAAACAAAGGGCACTGCAACTAAATAAGCTAAAAAGCAAAAATGAGATAATATTACCATTCACTAGAAATAACTCCCACTTCCCAGATAAACCCTTACAATGGCCCATTCACTGGCCTAGCAAGCTCAGACACATTGAATGTAAGTATTTGTTAATGTTTGTATTTATTGCCTGCTTTAATATGATGTTATTGTATGTTATTACTGTTAATCAACAATCATATCAAGCAGGGCTCATGACAGAGTATCCAAAAATACATCAACATCATTAAAAGTTGTCCAATAGCACTGACTCTTTAACATTTCTGTTGCAGATATTGATATAGCGCTTAACGTCATACAGTACCAGGGTGATCCTATACCCCGAGATCGACCTGGAAGTTATCCTTTCCAACTCACAATCCAACATACCGGATCCAGTAATTATGATGTTGTACAGTTTGACCTTGGACTCAGGAACTTTGAAGCTTTCTACTTTTATGCCTATGAAGACTGGTCTAACAGGAATCGAAACTTGTCAAGTTTTGAACTTATTTCAGCAGGGTTGAAAACAGGGGACGCAGCGATAAGTTTAAGCAAAGGATCAAGCAAAGTAATAACAGTAAACGTCACCAAAGGAATGAACTACACTGAATGCTACACTGTCACTCATTTGTGTTTTGTAGTAATCAGCAATATAAAAGCAACCTTTCATGACTCAAATACGACAAATAATTTAAAATGCTTCGCATTACCAGGAAACAAAAACTGTGAGCCGGGTAAATGCTTTTCTCCTTCATTAACCTATTTTCTGAATACATACTCATTTGCCTTTATTATCAAAATCATTTTACTTCACATATAATAATTTTGTATGATGGTTTTCCATGGCATTGTCAACACACTATAACTTTAAAATGATAATTCTCAGCATTCTCCAGTTGTGTCACAATCATTATTTGCTGCATGTGAACCTAAATTAAATATATTGTATTGCTATAGAACCACAAATAAGCTTATTTTTAAAAGGAAAACCCATTTGTTTTGCAGACATTGAACTCAATTTGGCCAATGCCTCTTTGACAAGTCAATCCCAACTCATCCGAGGGTATACAGATCTTCATGAGTTTACAATTCTTATTGAGAATCAGGATAGCTATGTGGATATAGAACCAGTGGTGAATGGTAACACCAATTTCAAAGTCTCTGTACATGTCTCAAGCAATGCTCTATCCTCATCCCGTAAACACCGATCAACTGCTACTGAAGAAGGACCATACGTCGTGTCAGTAAATGAGGACACATCTGTTGGATTACCGACCAAATCTAACATGACACTGACAGGAAAAGTCAACATTACAATTTCAAGAGAGAACTGCCTAAGCATGCAAACCATTTGTTATGTGGTGACATCTGGAAACGGTGCATCGTATCAAATAACTGGCGGAAGAGCAGTCATGTGTAGTGATATAGCTCCATATAAGAATTGTGATGGTAAGTGATATATCATATATAATTATGTTAGTTAATACAGTACATGGCATTTAATTAAATAATATGCATTATCTATCTGCCTAATACATGTGATATTATACATTGATATGCATTGAGAAGTATCATTCACAGTTTACTGTATTTCAATACCCAGGATAGCAAAATAACCACATCCAATGCCCATTAAGTAATTTCACAATTTCCACTAAAGTTATCATTATCACTAAATGCATGGTCAGAAACCGAAACCAAAATTATATTTTGATCAATAAAACTCACTGGATTTATTTCAGGTCTGGCAGTGCAGAACAGTTCATTGTCTCAGGATAATGGAAATGTGTTAATACAGGGTACCTCCTTGACATACACTATTTCTTGGGACATTGGTACAGATGTCAATTTCTTGTTATATTACTCCAGGGCAACCATAGTATCATGGAATTGGAAAGCTGCTAACCATACCACTAGCTACAAGGCTATGACTGTCAAATTCACTCACATATTTAACCATTATGGGAATTTCTCAGTGTACCTTAATATAAGTAATCATGTGGGTATGACTATTCTAAACATTACAACAATGGTGGAACCAGTACTTAACAATATTATTACCATTGACAGTTCACATCAACCTAAAGCAACGCCGAACAGCTTTTCAGTGCGCTCAGCCTGTAATTTTCAACCACACCTACATGACAGACAATCCAAATGCTCAACCATTCGTATTATGTTGGAATCATATCAGTCAGATTAATTACACAACAATAGTCATACTCCGGGAGCCTATTACAGGAACTAATGCAACCCCTGAAGCACTGCAGTGGCCTACATTGAAACCGTTGTCATTTAATATCTCCATTTCCACTGGAAGTCATGTAAAATATAATGTAAGTTTTGGGGATGGCACACAAAGGACCTACATTAATCCAAACAGGCTGTCTGCCCAAGATATCTTCACTTTTCAAAATACCTACTTGACTCCAGGAACTTACAGCATAACCGTTTTTGCACATAATGAACACTTCAATGACACGTTCACTTCGCAATATAGTATCACAACTCAAAATGAGGTTGGCGATTTGGCCTTTCAGGGTAACACATTACTTGCCTTCCCACCCGGAGAAAACATGTACTCTATCAACAATACCAACGCAGTTCGTTTCCCTACTGCAGTGTTCACCAAGTTTGAGCTAAACCAGTCAATTATTGCTGAGGAGTTCTGTCCAAACATTAGCCAAGGAATATCTCATCAGAGATCATTCACATTTGCAAGGTCATACATTGGACATAATCTGACTTTCAGAATCATCAGCTACAATTTGGTCAGTACTCAAATATACCAAACATATGCATATTTTATTGAGAGGATTGACAACTTGAATGTTACTACATCATTGCGAGTTGCAACTCCTGGTCAAAACATTACCATCTCGATTTCCGTGTCAAATGGATCTAATGTTCACTATGAAGTCAACTATGGTGATGGACAAATTATTAACTTCAAGCATCCAAAACTTTTGGCCAGTATGCAAGACATAATTCTTCAGAAATCGTATAGTAACATAGGGAATTACACTATTAGAGTTGAAGCAGTTAACCTTCTGAACAACCAGACTGTCACTGTTCCTTACCAGATTGTTATTCAGAACCCTATTGCTTGTACTGATACGAGCCTAACAGCAAATAATTCAGTTCTGTACACACCCGCTGAAGTGGATTTCTTTCTACGATTTGGCAGTGGACAGCTCCCACTGACTGACATACACTGCCACTGGACATTTGATGGCCAATTACCTCAAACTGTGTACTTCAGAAGTCTATCAGCTGGCCATGTCTTTCACCAGAACTTGGCATTTCAAAGGAGCTTCATAGGCAACATGACTACTCTTGTTAATTGCAGTAATTTGGTGTCTACTTGCATTAAAAACTTTAGTACAGAGATAGTGCTTGATGCTGTTATCTTAAACTCACTTGCTAGTAATGGCTCTGTGTTTGTGACTAACACATCTGTATTTATTCTCAATATCCAAAGGTTTGGCTCAAAAGCATGTTTCCAGTGGGATATGGATGATGACAAATCAAAGTTCATGTATGGTCTGCCTATATGTAAATCTTTCGCTGATGCCCAAGGAATTAATTTCACTTCTATCACAAACCAACAGACATTAATTGTTCATGAGTATGTCTATGATGCCATTGGGGAATACAATGTGGTAGTGGATGCATTTAACCATGTCAGCAACCATTCATTGTCCACCACTGGCGTTGTATTGGCATGGTACTGCTTGAGACCTAATGTTTCGTTCCCGGACCACATAACAAACAGGGCGGATCCACCTGTTTTCTTAAGGTCACAGAATATTTCCATCCAACCTATTCTAGAGGTTGACTGCATGAAAACCGATGATATTGACTTCACATGGACTGTATACAGAGCAGACAACTTGCAAGGCAAACCTGTGTACACCCAGTACCAAACACCTATTTTCCAAACAGGACCTCGAGACTTACCATATGGTGTGCTGTTTGTAAATCTCACATTTCAAATGCGTGACATTCCTGACACAAACCAGACTGGAGGATTTTACTTGAAAATTGT
Organism: Alitta virens; assembly: GCA_932294295.1. NCBI lineage: Eukaryota > Metazoa > Annelida > Polychaeta > Phyllodocida > Nereididae > Alitta > Alitta virens. The sequence goes on along the minus strand of OW028579.1, from coordinate 38,681,706 downwards.
TATAAGCCCTCTCATTGTGGCCATAAAGGGGAACAATGAGAAGAAACTAACAATTGAAAGTGATTACACTATTAACGCCATTGATGTTACTTTTGACCCTGATGTTGAACCGGACAATAAAACAGGACTTCAGTTCACCTGGAGCTGCAGGAGAATCAACAGCTCCTTCAATATGGATGAGGTTAACAAGGCTGAACTTGATAGTGATACTGTGGCTGTGCTCAACAAGCCTGAAGGCTGTTTTGGTGAAGATCCTGGTATAATATCTGAAACCGCAGGCTCTTTCAGACTCAAAACAGAGCTGTTTATTCCTGATTCCTTCTATCGTTTTTCCATCAAAGCCACAAAAGACTACAGAACTGGCACTGCTGAGCAGGATATTGTAGTGCTACCAGTTGGGGCACCAACACTGACAGTTGAGTAAGTACAGAGTCAATCCATTTCAAAAATTATTAGAGCCAGAAAATTTGCAATATTCTGCAGTTAAGATACACTCCAGCAAAGGCTCCAGTAAATAAGTCGAGATAGAGTTCCAAACTAGCCAATCAGCAGAGAGCCAAACGTTATATTTAAATGAGTTGACCCTGCTGTGACATGGCCTGACCACTACCCCAGGCCAATGATTTCAGGAAGGATTGCAGTGGATACAACCACCATCAACCACGAGGGTTTTGTCAATTGAAGCTACTAAATTTGATTTTGAAGTATAAACATTGTATTCACACTCCATATGAGTGAATATCATACACCGGGAATGGAGGACAAGCCCGTCGATCTAAGTGTTTCTGTAAATACTCTTGTTTTAGTTTGACAGCTCTGACCACGTAGACCAATATATTATGATAATACCCCAACTTTGTGGGATTTGCCTGGGGTACCTTATCTGGGTGTTAAGATATAAATGGCAAATATATGCATAGAAATACTTATTGGGTTTTAGCTTCAACTTAATTACGTTGAAAATGCAACAAATAAACATTTAGATATCATCCTAACAAAATATATTGATTACTTCCCAGATGCAGGGAAACTAACTGTAAGAAACGCATTGGAGTTGCCAGTCCATTTATTCTGAGTGGCTACTGTTCTAATCTGTGTGGCACCAAATTCGGAGGACTTAGGTACAAGTGGTCACTTTCCTATGTTGATAACAGTGGTAATGGTTCAACAACTTATGATTTAGAGGGCAAAACATTAGGTGAGTAATGCATTTTATATAAATATGTAAAATAGGCATAATGATAAACTAGACATGCCATGATTATTGATTTAGAGGGTAAAACACAAGGTGCATAAGACTTTTTATACAAGAAATAGACGTTAAATGCTTAGTTGATGACAAAACTCCGAAGAGTCATGATTTTTTACCAGAAATGTTACCTAATATAGGAAGTTCTTTTGTAAATGTATATTTTCTTAAGTATGGTCACAACTTAATAGTTTTGTTCCTGTTTCAATGTGGCAAACACAGTTCATAATTGCTTGATTGAATTTTTACGACTGCAGATGGTTATGAGACAAAAACTCTTAGAATGCTGAAAGATAAAATGAAACCTGGAATGCAACATATTGCCACACTATATGCTTGGTCACCTGGATCCAGCAAGGCAACACCAACTTACAGATTCCTGACCAATATACCAGTATCAGGAGGGTTTTGTGGAGTAACTCCAAAGGAGGGTCAGTGACTTATGTTGTTATTATTAGAGAGAGAGAGGGAGAGAGAGAGAGAGAGAGAGAGAGAGAGAGAGAGAGAGAGAGAGAGAGAGAGAGAGAGAGAGAGAGAGAGAGAGAGAGAGAGAGAGAGAGAGAAAGAGAGAGAGATGCATTTATTCCAAGCATAATCATAATCATTTTTACAATGAGAGTATTTGTATACAATAAGGTTAAATATGGTGTTGGAGACAGACTTTTTGGCATACTGCCGCTAGCATGTCTACCACCAGGGGATTTTATTTGAAGTACATTTTAACATTAGTAAATACATCGCTATGAGGGGATTAGATAAAAGATAAATAAAATTGAATTAACATAAAAAGTGGTTAGAGGGAAATTTCATAATGAAAAATATCATTTTAGTTATATAAGTATACAGTGGAGGGTTTGTGAGAGACTGTGAGTGGAAGTTGGCAAAGTTTTAAAAACGAGACAAAATATCCAGGCACATTTACAAAGGCCTATGAGACAAAAACTCTATGAATATTAGTGTGACAATGGTGCAAAAAGAACAACCTATAGGTTTGTGATAAGAGCAATCAATAGGGTGATAAGTGTTAAATTATGCAGTTAATATAAGTATTTCTTAAAATAAATTTGCACTCTGATAAAAACTCAAACTGTTTCACAAACTTTAGCATGGTATCTAACATGACTCAATATCTTCTGTTTCAGGGAGAGCCTCAATCACCAATTTTGTAGTCACTTGTTTAAGATGGAAAGAATGGAAACCGCCTCAAGGCGATGCAACATTGAAATTCAAGTACTTCATCAAACAACCATCTTCTAACAGAGAATTTCTCTTTGCCTATGCAGACAACCTGACAGTCACCGACCCCACTGTATTCCCAGTTGGCGATTTTCAGGAAAATTTCAGACTGGATGTTATTGCTTACATTTACGATTCTGTGAATGACCCCTTCCGTGTCACGATGTCTGTCAAAGTCAGTATATGCCCTACAGTTGTATCATAGTTAAGTTGTAAGTTGATAACTATTGGGAGTGGCCAGTTCTACACCACCATGCTAAATGGCCACATGTGCTACGTGCGTTTTCCATGCATTTTGATAAACGCATGGTTTTCACTTCATTTTAATTACAAAAACCATGCGTTAACCATGCGTTTACCCTTCTCATGGAAAACGCACGTGGCACATTTGGCCATGTAGTTACCGCAAGTATTGCAAATTAGTCGTACTATGATTAAGTTGTAAAGCAGCATGACCCAGCAGTTGGAAGGCCACCACGCTATAACTGGCTAGGCCCCTGGTGTACATTTTACATGAGGATGAACCATATGAATTTAAATAGCTTCTTCTAGATATTTTTATCAAATCACTGAAACATAAAACAGTGACCAACCCTCAAAGTCCATACCTTGACCTGCTGATATACACCATTATTGCATGCTCTCTAACTAATACTTGTAATGCTGTATTTTAATTCTCATAAAATGCAGGTTGAGCCTAGACCAGAGGAAGCTGACAAGGTCATGGATGCAGTGGCTGAAGAAACAGCAGGCACAGATAATCCAGTTGCTCAGCTCATGTCAAATGGTAGCCATCAACAAGCAGCATCCATGGCATACTCCCTTTGCTCTGAACTCAATGTGCCCACTGAATTGGTAGGTCAAACTTCTTCCTATGTCGTCAACTATAAATGTAGTCTTTTAAATTGCAATGAATACCATTTCTTAAGTTCACCACACACTTCTGAACATATTACATATTTTTACAGTATCAAGGCAACAACACTAATGCCAGCTATTTGGAGGCAATCCAGGAAGTAAAAACTAAGGTATGTTAAGCACAGTATCATCTTTTTATTACAATACTTCACTATGTATCTCGTGTAAATCATGGAATATATTGTAAGAATAGCTAGCCTGAATTGTCAACTGCAGTAAACAATGTCAACTTGCATTTCATTGTACAGGCCAGACTTAATATAATGACGCTTGCTGTGCAGCTACCTGTTGTGGATCCTGAGCAACTTCTTCAAAACAATGAGATTAACAGAAATGTAATGGCATTCCGAGAAGAACTGAATATTGAAACAGTGGTATGTATAGCTTGAGGCTAAATTGGCAAAGTGAGTCAGCAGTACAGTTGTCGGACCATGATTTCACTAGGCCTAACCAAGTTCGAAAACATTTCAATAACGAAAATAGTAACTTAATATATGACATGTCTTTCAAATTAGTACAGTGACAGACAGATTCATACAATGTCATGCTTAAGTCAGTGAACCCCACAAAAATATGCATTTCTATAGTTTAATGACAATGGAAAGCATATATAAATTTCATGAATACTGTTTTGGTTTTTTTTACCTAAAAATCCCTAAATGGTTGGTGGGTTGGTGGATTATGGCTTTATGTCCTGTATTTCTGCACCAGATGGGCTAATTAGGATTGGCAGAGACCATGGCAATGTGATGATGGATGAAACAGCCATCCAACTTAGGCTCGACCGGGTTAAAAATCCTAAATACAAATTTATTACAGAACTAGTATTTTTTTTAGTGGTTTTCACTTACTTATGCATATACAGATGGTAAAATTTGGTTCAAATCCATAATTTGGATGAAGTATGAAAGCTGCTAAATACTTGTTAGAAGATGATGAACTGTTCTCAACACAACAATAACTGATATTAGCTTTCAGAGAATCAGCCGCTCGTGCTTAGAGTGAGCCATTACAACTTGACTCACTCTTCTGAAATAATGTGATTTTTCTTGAAGGAAATGGGAAGTGACCGTTTAGACAACTTGACCAGTAACTTCAGAAAGTTCAAATTACAAGGAAATGTGGAAAATCCCGAACTAATGGCAGATGGTAAGCTTTTTGTAATTTTTAACCCTCGGCTATTTATAGCCAAAGGGTTATTACAACTGTCATTGTCTTTAACTTGTCTGTCCTTTTTTTTTTTTGTCCGCAGTCTGCAAAATACCTTTCTTTCTGTTGATGCTGCGCTAAACTGACAGAGATTGTGCTGTTCAGTAAAATCTTGGAAAGGTTTGAAGATGGATAGCTAGATCCCAATCGCCTAAACATTACTAACTTTTAACTCTGAACGCTCTCAAGTCATCTATGCATCTTGAGACAGGATAGCCTGGATGTTAGTGATGCTGCCCTACATGTCTGCTTCATCGATATTACACCTACCACATCTACTAACCTTGCAATATTCAAGTTTGCCGATTGTTCATCTTAAGTGAATTTGTGGGTGCTATTGATCTGTGTGTTTATTACAATCATTATAATCATTACTTAAACATCTGAGGCACAGGTCGGCCCCCTACTTGTGCACCAGCTTAATAGGTGGCTTCATGGAGGCATGCCTAGGGTTGCCTGTGCTTTGCACTGTATTTTTTTTGTATACTAAACTAACGCATCTTAAATTTTGGACACAAGATCAGCTTCCTTTAAAACCAAATAGTTATACTTTTTGTGTCACTTTTCAAAGTACCATTTGACACTCTCATTACCAGATCTGGTCAGTACCACTGCTACCTGCTTAGGAGCTGCAGACTTTCTCCTTCAAGCAAGCATTGCAAAGGTAAGATGTCATAATACTTCAAAGCAAGATATCTTGCACTCTAATGGAACTACTTAATCAACTGTTTGGCTATTTTTGTGTGCTTTGGCTTTATTGAAGTCAGTTACAGAACAATACAAATTACACACATTTCACTGTTAGCACTTACAATATGTTATTGTTGATGTCATAATGATACTTGTCAACATTATAATTTTGCCCTTTTTCATTAGGCAAAAGGAAATGGGACAGAATCAGTAACAACCATGGCTCCAACAGAAACAACAGTAAGTGCATTACACCTACAGTTAGTTCCATAAAAAAAGGTTGACTCTAGCTGTCTGTAGTGACTTGTCCCTGGCTGTGGTCTAAACATGCTAAAGCCAGCTGCTTCTGCCCACTTCTACAGCTAATAATCAGGTTACATCTATCACCAGATAAATATAAACTTAGGTAAATGTAAGATATTAATCTAATATATAATAATTATGTACTTTTAGATCTGGTTTTTAGCTGTTGAGTAGCTATGACAGCTTTGTCTAGTTTCAATTTGACGTGCCGTTTTTAATGAAACTAACTGTAAAATGCCCAATTCCTCCAACTACTTTTAGATTTAAAATGTCCTGTAAAACACCCGTGAATTATTGTGCGTTTTGGCATTGCAGACAGCTGCGTATGAAGATGTTGCATCTGTTGCTAAAAAGGTAACACATCAAGCATTATTCTGTATTTCTTTAATATACCAAGCCATATGGCTTGATAGGCAAATCTATGCATAAATGTGTCTATCAATAAGTCAATGTAGTTTTCTTTTCTAAATCTGATAGGCAAATCTATGCATAAATGTGTCTATCAACAATTCAATGTAGTTTTCTTTTCTAAATCTGGAAATCTATTGGTTGTCCAGGCCCAGAATGTCATGAGGAGTGCGGTGAATGTCCTGAATGAAATCTGTGAAACCTTAGCGGAAGGCAAGGTGCCGGGGGATCCAGATAGTGTGATTCAGAAGGAAGAAGTGTCAGTCAGTGCAGCAACATTGGACGCTGACCAGATGAAAGAAGCCACCAATGTGACCTGTCCTCAAGGTGTGGTCGTTCTGCCTTCTGTTAAAGAACTGTTTGGGAACAATACGCCAGCTTGTATAGATAGAAAGGTAAGCTTATCAATGTACCTTTCAAGACATTAATTATTAACGCAATATTTACAATATGTCACGACGTTGATCCATACATTTCGACATCAATCCCAAAGTAGTCTTCACAATACGATGACCTACTAGATCCATAAGCTATTCCTATAATAATGTGGTGACTTTAATACTGATGTGCCTGTACGTGCTTAATATTATCACATAAGGCTTATTTTATTACTCCGCTCAATATGAATCGAATGTTCTGAATATTTAAATCTGCTTTAGCACTAGTGACTGATATTATCTGATATTCATCACATAACTTACAAATATAGCATTCAATTTTACATGCTCCTGTTGCAGATTTTCTTTGTTAAGAAAAATCCATTCATCTATGGTAAGCAGACTGATGTTAATGTGGGAAGCTCAGTGATGAGTATGAAAGTTACAACGTGTGCGGATAAACTCACCATCAGCAGAAGAAAAAAGAGAGCAGTAAGCAAATTGTTGTAAATTATCATTGAACTGTTGAGTGGTTTAGTGGTCAAACAGTTGGTTAGCTCCTTTGGAATTGGGTTTGAACTCAAAATGGGGCATTCCATCCAAGGGCATATCAGCTGGAAATCATACACATAAAGATTGGCAGTGTCTCTGATTCTATGCTGAACAAAGTGAAAGCACCCAGGGAGTAAATTTGCATTTAAGCATTAACATCGTATGTCCACTTTCCAATCTCACCAATTACAGCAGAGTCCAGGATTCACATGACTATCTTAGGAGATCAGTTTCTAAGTCTATGAATTGTATGTAAGAACTTGCTTAGAGGGTGGCACAATGCTAATCCTCTGTTTTAATGTAAAATATTTTTCTAAGTGCAGATAGTATCATGCATATATTTATATGAGGTACAAACATCAGAGTTTCATTCAGTTACTTTAATACCTCATTATAATTGTAGGCTCCAATAGATATTCAACCATCAGCTCCCGTCAACATCAGCCTCAGGAATCACTTGCCTTCTCCAGAGTTAGTTAGTGCACCATCTCAGTCTGGTTTAGTGCATCATTCTCTTAACTTGAGCAACACCATAGTGGCAGTCCAGATATATGCCAAACCTTTACAGAACGAGACATTACAGATCTTGATAGACTTGGGACAGAAGCCAACTGAATCATCTTTCAGATGGAGCCACAGCCTGCCTAGACTTACCAATGAGTCATCTGGGGAAAATTTCACAATTACGGACAATTTTTATTCGATAACTTTGTCTGCGCAAGTAATAAGAGATGCATTGAGTAATACAACAGGTCACACAATCAGCGATATTACAACAGTGTCACCTGCAGTGAACAAAACGACCCAAAGCAACATCCATGAAAATTCCACTGGGAATGGATCTGACACAAACACACTCTACGTCAGTATAAAGAAGGAAGGTAAGTTATTGAATTTCTAGCTCAAGGTACAATGAACTGTTACTAATCTATTGAGTTTACGGTATTCATATTGATGACTTGTTATAATTGTGCGCCTTCATATTCTTATAAATGTGTATGTACAGATTCTAATACTGAGGTATCTTCAAAATATGTCTAATATGTTTCTTTACACTAAAATACAACTCTTTGCTCTCTGTTAATAACTGCAACATAAAATTTGCAATTTACCAATAGCTGATTTACAGAAAATACTCATCTTTTAATCAAACTTTTGCAGGTTGCCTGCCTAAGGTTGCATGTACAGATACTGGAAACTTCACCTACTGGTTTAGAATGGTTGAGGTCAAGATTCAACAGTTTAATCCAGTAACTGAACAATGGACTGACACTAACTATGAGGTAACGCCTGATAGTCTTATGCAAAGTATCAAATACTGTGAAACAATGCCTTACATTCAAAATGGTCATGTCAGTAATTTGCATGCTACTTGACTCTACTACTGTACTTCACCTTTGAAATAACACTATTTCATCATTATTATTGCTGCCATCATAGTGAACATTTGCAGATTTTTTTTTTATCTACTTAAAATTTACTTACAGGTTGAATCAGATTCCGACTCTTACCGACTCAACTTCAAAAGCAACCTCTTTGGCAATTTGGGAGCAGGGATGTTCTCCGGACCGAATAAGATTGATTTCAACACCGTTTTTGACAACTTTGGTGCTAAGCTCATTGAGAACATGCCTGTGGTTGCGACTGTCATTGGAGTCATTCTTTTATACTTTGTTGGATTGGTTGTATGTCATAAGATGGACAAGATAGATGCTTGGAAGGTAATGTCAGCCTGAAACTACATTAAGATTGTAAATTGCCACCCTAAGTAGCCTGTCATAAGGTCAGTTTGGTCAAAGGTTTGTTTTGCAGAAAAATCATGGTGCTTGAAGGGGTGCAAATGCGTTCGTTGGGGTCCAAAGTAAGGTATTGGAGTTGCGAAATATGTCAAGGCCCAGCGAATCTGTTCTTTTATTATTTACATATGCCGTATGATATCCCCAACAAATTGGGAAATCATAAGTAAAACAAACATACATAATGGAACTAGAACTAACAACTTTCCTCAGTTTGCTATATCCAAAATTAAATAGTTCATGGGAGCTCCTTTGTTTGACAGCATTGTTCATTAATTAAGTGCACATACTGACTTTGACTAATTAAAAGTTTAGTGTATGTGCTATTAAGGTATCACGATCCAGGGGTACACAACTACCTCACCTTCTAGCACTTGACTAGTGGGCAGCTGCTCTTTAGCTTACTGTTAGAGTGCAGGAAAGTTGCACACAAGATGGTGGAGAATCCAGGCCCCTCTGACCTCATGTATACGGTAGTTGGTTCGAATTCCGTTAGTGGGGTGAGGTTGTTGACTAGGAGTGGTCAAAACCTCAGGTGGTCATTGGGGTATTACAATCCAGGAGTACACAACTACTTCACCTACTAGCACTTGACTAGTGGGCAGCTGCTCTTTAGCTTACTGCTAGAGTGCAGGAAAGTTGCACACAAGACTATGTTTGTATGTATCTAAATCTGGTTTCATCTCTTCCAGTGGTCTGTGTTGCCTTTAATAGGAAACGTACCCACCGCTTCTTACAGCTATGAAATAGTTGTCTACACAGGTAAAAACAGAAAGGCAGCTACGGAGTCAAATGTATTCTTCACTCTGGCTGGTACAGATGGGGATACTGGAATAAGGCAATTGAGTGATGGTTCTAGAAAGGTATGCAAATGCTTCTACATTATTGTCCTGCTTGCATGCCAGATCCATTGCAAAGACCAGTCTTGTAAGAAACTGAACCTCCAGCAGTGCTATACTTAAAAGCCCTTTCCTGAGAATTTTTTTTGTGATCAATATATAAGCACCATTTTTTACATACAACTAGTTTGTGTCATAGTGATGTTGTTATGTTATTTTCAGCATATGACTCCCTTGTAGCAGCACAATATGCATGTTCATTTTGTTGTACGTCCAAATTTCCTTTCAGAATTTCCAAAAGGGTCACATCAATTCTTTCCTTTTGAAAACAAGTTCAGACCTTGGGGAGCTCATGACTTTGTCCATTTGGCATGATAGTTCAGCAAAGGACAGTTTAAACAGTTGGTTCTTGGAAAAGGTTGTGGTAGTGGACAAACAAAGAGGCCTCTGGTAAGTTTTAAATATTATTAGTTAATTTTGTCTTTTTAGTACTGGATAGGCCGTAAATGTAAAAACAAAAGTTACATTAACTTAAAATTTAACTTAAAAATTGCCACAAAACTGCTATCTCAGAATCACCTAATTGTGACTGGAAAATTGGCAGGACTTGTAGAAAAATCTAACAACTGACATTCACAACTACATTGTTAAGACTTAAGTGTAACTAAATCTGACTCTTCTAATTAATTTAGTGCTCATTGGTCATGTCTAAAAGATTTTTTGAGAGATTGTAAATATTCTTAGCACTCATGAATTAACAAAATATGGTAGCATAGACTAAGCATAAAGTCATATTTGCTTGTTTTTAGCCAAATAATTGAAGTCTATACCTACTCGCTCATTTTAAAGTACCTAAATGTGGCTCTTATATTCTAATTATAATATCTTTTCTCTCCAGGTCAGTGTTTCACTGCAATAAGTGGCTGGATGAAAATTCAGGTGATGGAAGTGCCAAACGCATTCTTCGAGTTTCCACCCAAGACTTGTCAGATGCATCCGTCCTGTTTCGACAGAATCTTAATCGCAAGTTGTTTGACGATCACTTATGGTTGTCTCTGGCAGGACGTAGAACAGCATCCAACTTTAGCAGGTCACAACGTGTGTCAGTCTGTCTTGCTCTGCTGTATTTGACAATGATAACAAATGCGATGTTCTACAAAGGAGTGGATGAACAGACAGAGACCCAAGCTGGAGTCATCACTCTTGGACCTTTGTCTATCTCGGTCAATGAACTTATAAACAGCATCAAAGCTAGTATAATTGTTGTGCCTCCTATTCTCTTCATTACAATTTTCTTCACCAAGTCGAGGCCATCTACAAAACTGACCAAAGTTGATGATGAAACTAATGTCCTGAATGCTTACAATATCTATTCAACCAAAAAGCAACCTTTTTCAGAGTCAATTAATTCGACATCTAATGTGAAATTGATTACAACACGACTACAAGAGCTAGAAAGGAGGAAATATCCACTACCCCACTGGTGTGTGGGCCTTGGATGGTTTCTTGTTGTCCTAGCAGTGCTGGCATCGGCTTTCTTCACCATCTTGTACAGTTTCCAATGGGGAGGAGTCAAGTCAAGGGCTTGGTTAATAGCTTTTGTCTTATCATTCTTTGAGTCTGTCATCATCATTCAGCCATTCAAAGTAAGTGATGGGGACCAACAAAAGATAACCAGTAAATTTCTGAGTCATACTAATAAAGTTGCTTAATTAATTTTCTAAACCATGCCAATTTTTTTACAACATTTCAGGTACTGGTTATCACCATCATCCTCACTTTCTTATTTAGAAAAGACACAGATATGAAGGACTTCGAGGACTCATTTGGTCAACCTCAAAACTGGTATGACATCTACAGTAAACCAGGTAATTCCAACCATGCAGTAATCATATCAAGTAATACTAGTCACATCCCTTGCGTTGACAGTTGTCAGAACATATTTTTCAGCTACTGAAAACTACTGACCCTACATTCTATCTCCTCAAGATAAAACTTCCTCTCATCACTGACAGTCATTATGAAGTTGGTTTTCTATCTCTTAAAGATAACCACACCTTGGCCCAGAATAAACAATAGGAGCATGTAAATAAAATAATGCTATGTTCTAGAATTCTGACATAAAACAAACAGCTATTTTTGCAATTTATTGTATTATGTTCCTCAGTCATGCCATGTTTACAAGTCTGTTACAACAAAATGATGGTAAACTGGTTGAACTTATTCAAACATTGCAGTATGTACAGAAACCACTGACCCAATATTCTACTTTCTCTAGCTACATATATGTAAAAGATAAGCATAGCGAGAATGAAATTGTTTCTTTATCTGTCATTTGAATTCAAGATGCATGGTGTGGTATTCAATTAATTAATATCAATAATGGCCGATTCAGCCTGACGACATCACAAAGGCACAGTCATGGCAGTTTATTGTTGGATGCTTTGTTATGCTATGTTTATATATTTGATTTCACAAGCTTAAGGCAAATTCACACAATGATGTATATCTATATTACAGAAAGCTTGAACTTACCTGAACTAGACAATACTGATGAATTACAAGACGGCAAACACAAAAGAACAATGTCTGCCAAAGCGTCCACCATGATGAGAGAAATGATTGTTCAGAGCATCTTCTTGTGCCTCCTTTTGATAGTAACCTATAGCAACCAGGATTCCAAGGTTTTCATGCAGCACAGGGATATGATGAACATCTTACGAGGCTATAAAGAGGTTGGTTAGCTGTAATAGCTTTTGCATTATTCTATATTGAAATAATAAGAAAACCCTTAAGATATTTCACACCAGTTACTGAAAACACAATGAAGCACTATCATGATGATGTCAATTGAAAGTTCACTAGGATGACAGCATTAGAGCAGTTTCAGTTGTATGATCATAATGACAATTTACTGATTCATTGGGTAGACTTGTCTGGTGAACTAAAAAGCCATGAAAGGAATTGAGCTTAACACACATTTCACAAAAGCTTCTTTGTTTCATTCAAGGTCAATTCTAAAGGGTCATTCGTGACATGGCTGGAAGAGTCTGCCCTTCCAGGCCTCTATTACACACATAACTACAAAGGCAATCCTGTTTCCAAATATGACCAGAAGTTCATCGCCAGCACTTATGCCATGAGATTGGGACCTCCTAAACTACGGCAACTCAGAGTGAAAATGGGTACTCAGTTTATGCATCAGACTGTTAAACAAATATCATAAGCACTGCCAATAAGTCCTACATACACTGTTATCTTATGCCTACATGGCCAAATGTGCCACGTGCGTTTCACCTCATTATAATTAGGCGAAAACCATGTGTTTTCCATGCATTTATCCTTCTCATGGAAGATGCACGAGGCACATTTGGCCATGTACCAAATCAATATTATGTAAAATTTATTAGGAAAACTGTTTCCATGCGTGTCACTTTGAGGATGACACCTATGTATACTGTACAAAACAAAATAATTCAGTAATTTTACACTGAAAGGAAATGTAAAAAACAGTGTCTAACTTCCACTAGCACTATCAAAGATTGTGCAAATAGTGATTTTCTTATACTACCTGTCTTTCAGATGAATGTAGGATTCCAGACAAGATGAAATCCGTTACAAAACAATGTGGTAATTGGTACGCACTAGATTCTAAGAAGGTAGATAGAATAGCATACACATTGGGTTGGAACACAACAAGAACATCAAATGACGACAACCTGAAAGACTTGGAGAAAGCGTTCATCTACTATTATTCATCCACTTTGCGAAGCGTACCATTTTGGGGCTTCTTGACCTCTTACGAGGGTGGTGGATATGTTGCAAATCTTGGTCAAACATTGCAATCTGCTCAAAGTATGGTAAAGGACATGGTGAAGACTTCCTGGGTTGACCGATACACTAGGGTGGTTCTGTTAGAGTTCAATGTGCTTAACATCCAAAGTGGATTATTTACTCAAGTCATCTTGTCAACTGAATTTCCTCCAGTTGGTGGCGCTTACCATTGGTTAGACATGACATCAGTGCAACTATATCGATACGCTGGTGCCCTGGGAGTCATCAATATAGTCACTGAGCTCTCCTGTGTCTTGATATTTTTGATCTTCGCTGTGTATACCATCAAAGGTATCATCACCAAAGGATGCACATTCTTCAAGAGCTTACAGGGCATAACGGAAATTCTGGTCATCATCTGTTTCTGTACAGCGATGTCCCTCTATGCTTATCGGTCAGTATGGACAGCTCACCAAGTGGAGTACATGATGCGCAACTGGGGTAATTCTTTCCCATCATAAATCACTCTAATTTTTATATATAATGCAGTGTTAAGATTCGTAAGAACTTTTCAGCATCTAGTTAAAACTAAAATATATTAAAGGCAAAAAATAGCACAGTACCTCAAACTACATAAAAATAGAGCAATTCACGTAACAAGAATAGAAAATAAAAACCCAATATTTCTCATATTGTAATTATGTTGTTATGAAACCATAACTAATAATACCTCACTATTGAGTATATGTAATTTACCTGTGACTAATGTTTCCTTATAAGAAAGGTTTAAGTGTACTTTTCATTTGTACGAAGTATATGGATACCTTCATATTGCTAAATTTATGACTTCTTTTGAAGGAGATACAGTGAACTTCAACAGAGTTGCATTGTCTGATCGGATGTTTATGATATTCTTGGGGCTGACGACGTTCATTATCATCTTGCAATTTCTCGGCATCCTTCGCTACAACCACACAATTGCTATGCTAAACACGACCCTTGTGACATCCGCTCAGGACCTGGCTGAAATGGGAGTTATTGTAATGATTGTCCTTGCTGCATTTGTGTCAAGTGCCAACTTAACTTTTGGTGCAAAGATGCTGGAGTACTCCAACCTGAAGAATACTATCCTAACCTTAACGTCATCATTCCTCGGCAAGTTTGACTTCGATGACATTAGCACAACTGCTGGGTTCGGAGGACGGATCTTTCTTCTCATCTTTCTTCTGACGATGATCTTGATCTTCGTCAACTTGTTCATCACCCTACTCTGCAACTTTATGGATGCAGTTCGAAATGATAAATCTGTCATCCCTAAAGACCATGAAGTGGTGGACTACTTGCTGGAATCAATGAAGGCTTTCATTGTAACTAAAGAAGACCCAGAAGAACATGGAAATTCTAAGGAGAGCAACAACAGACCTCTGACCCCACACCATGGTATTCAAAAAGAGAAAGGCTCAGTCTGGTACTCAACGGAAACTTAATTAACAATTCTGAATATCATGCAAACAACGTTTTTAACATAAATTTATTGTATCTTTAATCATTTTCAAATGTTAAGACTTGGTGGACTCAGGTCTGCTTAATTGGTTTGAAACTTTTACATTTACTTAAATGACAATGCACAAGTTCACAAATGACTAAAATTCAATAAAAACACCACTGCAATGCAAATTGTGTCTGTTTATATGTATCACCTTGTAACAAAACCCGGTCCATTTGAAATAAGGAAAAAATATGCCATTTATTGGCTCACCAAAATTGATGATCACTGAAACAAATTGCAAGAATGTTCCCAGTCAATAAAATGTCCAAATGGCAATACCTCCAATGCTGCATCATCTGAGGAAGCACGAATCATTTGAGCCAATTCTCACTGCTGCTGCCAAAGATAAATCAGATTACATCCCTTTCAAACTGAGAAATCAGGTTTATTGAAACTGGATTGTCAATACCCAATTTCATCCATACAATAAATGACTAACATGATGTAGCCGTACATCAGATCGGGAAATTGTGTGGATTTGAGGCAAATCATTTAAACTTTGTACCAGCTACAATCAGCTTTTACTGCAGACTAACTATAACAAATTTCAAAAGTAGTGCTGAAACCATACAATATATCTGGACTTGGAGAGGCTATGCATGAGTGAGTGATGTGTTCATATCTTTCAAGTGTAAATGGGTGTGGGTATGTAGGATATTATGTGTCACGACCTGTTAACTTGGGAGGTCACTAATGTCTGGACTAGGCAGGAAAAGCTAGGACGAGGGTTGTGGGTGGGTAGATTAGGGCTGCACGTCCTGTATTTCTGCACCTGATGGGCTAAGTAGGACAGGCAGGGGCCATGGCAATGAGATGATGGATGAAACAGCCATCCAACTTAGGCTCGACCGTGAATTGAATTGAACCTGATACCCAGTGGTTGAAAGCCCAGCACGCTACCATTATGCTAGGCCCCCAACCCTCTAGGTATAAGGAGAACTGGGCATAGGGAGATCTAGACAGTGTGCATTTGGGTTGGCCACTTGGGTTTGAGATCTTTACTCCGTGTTACCAGGCTTGCCACAAGGAGGCCTTGGCCTTTATTAACTGTATAGCAAATTAAAGTTGCATGTCCGCTGCCACCATAAGCTGGTGTAAACATGGCCTAAATATATGGTTCAAGAACAGTTCAAATTCTAAGAAATTGTACAGTTCATGTCAAATTATTATTGGAACTATAACATTCCTGCAGCACCAATATCATATCAAGACTCTTTCATAGTTCAATTTATTATTTTCAATATGGATTTCAACTCATCTTAGTTTGTTTGTAACCCAGAAAAATGTGTTGATGGTTTCGGCTACAAAATGCCTGTAAAAATTCCAAAATAGAGCAAAGTGCGGTTTGCATGCCTTCAAATTTCATCGGACAAATGCAATATGTGTTGTGTGTACGCCCCTAGACAATAAAATATCAAAATATCCAGATGGCAATACATCCAATACTGCTGTTCATCTGAGAAAGTTTGAAGTACTAGAACAAAACTCCCACTGCCGACACGGACAAAATAAATGTGAATATTTTTCTAACCCAATTCAAAATCTTTATTTTATTTTTATTTTTTGTTCAACTGCAGGCAATGTTGCAACAGCACAGATGCTGTTTGGATCCAGAAATATAGATTTTTTAATTTGTTTTAACAAAAAATCTTGTGAATAAATTTATGCACACTTTAAATATATTGAAAATAACTTAAATGTGAATTTAACATTTCACGCATGACCAAATATAGCATTTGAACATTTTTACTAACATAGTACAATCTTAATACAATATATTAGTACAATATCCAGCCCTACAAGTTATAATGAAAACCCCATTTTGACGAGGCTATAATATAGAGGGATTTTTTGCCCTATCTATTACACCAGGTAGTTTGTAATGATACCTGGTTGCAAGCATGAAACTGGAAACATGTGAAGGAGATATATGACAATTGTAATGTAAATCTACACGACTACATTCTGGAATCACCACTCAAGCAGTTTCAACAGACTGTACAATTACACCCTAAGCAGGCCAATCCAGAGTTTTTCCCAACTCCCTGGGGGGTATTTAGTCATGAACACGGGATAAACTGTACAGGCTTAAGAGCTCACACTAGTACCATCACTGTGGGTGCCTAATGCCAAGTACCCATTGCACCTAAGTGGGTTGAGGCAATGGCTGATGAGGATCTGTCCAAATCCTTGACCATTGATACCATGGTGGGGTTGAAACCCCACAACCTTGCAGATAGTAGTCGAACACCTTAATCACTAGACTACATGCATGTGGCATTGCATATACACCCAAAACATACTTTCGTTATATAATGAAACATAAAAAAATGATTAAATAGCTCAATGTGATATGCTCAATTCAAACAACAGCTTGGAGTTTTCAGAGAATGCATTACTGACTGCTAATATAATAAGTACTAATGCTTATAAATAAATCAAGTGCAGGGGCATAGCTAGAAATGATCAGAGGGGAGGGGGGGGGGGTCACACTCAATATCCCAATCCCTCTTGTACTGATCACATACTTGTTGTTCAAATTCAATTACCCTGAATAGCAATTATAAGAATTATGATATTAATCTTTTTTCATCATTATAATTGCAATTGGGTGATTAGAGGGTGGCATTTGACCAATTGACACTTAGCTGTGCAACTCTCATAAAATCAAGTTTAAATTGTGAAAAAGAATCACATTGGTGAATTTTTTCCCCCGTATATTTCAAATAATTAATAAAAATAATCATACGATTGATTGATTAATTAATCCGTTGATATCTAACTACAGCTGAAAGTAATTAGTTGAATTACAGAGTTTAACAATAAATTGTTGTATTAGGTGTGTAAAGTTTTTTTAGCTTACTGTAAAGAATGTTCGACAATTTTCACCTAATCAGGCCTAAGCCGACCACAGATTAAAGGACGTACCTAAAACGAAGGAGGTCCTCAAATGAAGGATGCCTGTACTTCGTCTTAAGGACTCTTGACATCACTACAAAAAGTGTAATTAATCTGGCAGTGGGGTTTCTTGGGAATCCCCTTCTTACCATGGTGCAGAAGGTCCTGGCCAAGCGAAAAGGATGGAGAAGGAATATCCAGGGATGATGTAGCATCTGAAGTAAGTTTTCAATAGGATAACAGAACCAAGATGGCTACCGATATTAATATATAATATAGTATAGAGTATAGTATAGTATAGTGTAGCATAGCATAGTATAGTATTGAATTGCATAGCATAATAGTGTATTGTATAGTATTGTATTGTATCGTATCAGAAATATTATTTGATGGCTATGTGTCACCATGTTTTGGCGATTGCTGTTACAGTGTTAAGTTGGTTCGGCTCATAGTAATTCTTATTTTAAATTATTGGTGATGTTCCTTTCTCTATCCAATCAATTTCACCACACATTTATGCCAAATGATCCACATTGACCTCTCTTTGCATGATGTAAAAGCATTGGTCAGTATGTCTGAGCATCACTGGTGGTCAGGCTGTGAAATAATACATTCATGAGATATCTTATCATTAAGCATTCATTTATTTATTGCAAGTGAAAATTATCAGTCTTGCTTTTTATGAACCTTCAGCAATTCCTGAATGGTCAGAATCTTTGTAATTGCAATTGAGATTCATTTCCAAGCATCAGTATAATACATGTGCAAGTTTCATTGCAGTTGATACAAATTAATCAGAAAAATAAAAATGTCAATGCTGACGCCTGGTGGTACACAATCGAAGTACATGGTGGATATATACCATAGGATATAAAAAATATCTAATTAACAGATAGATTTTGGAAACAGTAATTAAATGTAAGCCACTTCCTTAAAAATATCATCCATAGCGAACACACATGAAAGATTAATTTGTATTGAATGAAAAACCGCTCCAGCTCTATGCGTATTTTATTTCATTGATGTTCACCCATGTGAAATGCTCAAGTTAATTGACGATCTAGTCATTGATGTATTTTCAGGTAATATTAGTCACTCAATCAATGTACACATGTACTGACGCAGAGAGACATGAATGGTTGTCCGTTTAAAGGACACAAATAACACCCAAGCCTCGATGTGTGGAACTATCTGTAGTTCAGTGACATTTTCTTTCATTGACCAGGATGTCTAAGAGGAAAAATGTAGAAATAAAATACTTTTCACTCAACTTATACAATTTCTTGTCATACAATTTATTGTCATACAATCTATCATTTTAGCATGTTAATTTGTTCAGCACCAAATCTTAGCGCACAATCTTTTTCTTTTTTTTTTCTAGATATTACTTTTTCTTCATTTTTGCTTGTTATTGTTTGTGGCTTACTGGCAACCTCTACATTAATTTTGTATCAAATAAACAAACAATAGCTTTGATAATCAATTCATATCTATCATATTTTAAATTTTATAAAACCGATCAATATAAGGTATGCATGGATCCATGCAGCACCAATAATTGTCTTATTTGAGGTGCTGACTAGAATCGTTTTCTTAAATGTCTTGGCTTGCTATGGTTGTAGACGGGACAAGAAAATATTATCTGGTGAAATAAAAAAAATAACTAATTTTTTAGCAAATATTACTGTATTACTGAAAAAAGAAATACTATCAATGACAAAAAAAAAGAAACTGCATCTTATAAGAATATATTTGTTACATCAGCAATTTGGACTTGATTCCATTCTTTTGTCAAGAAAACATTTTCAGCAGTTAACCTATATAGAAATATATAAGGTAATGATGTAGCGATCATATTGTTAGGATAAATCAGCTTGGTATTTTTCTGTACGTTGGATCTGGAACACTGCTGTACTTGATTTCACTTAGTTCTCCCTCTTGCATTTCAGTTGAGTTCAGCATCACCTTTGTAATGTGGTACAAGAAATTCAAGTTGATTTTTATCCAAATGTTTGATTGTGGAGCTAAACACACTCTTGAAGGACAAGAGGGCAAGATGACACAACCTCCATAGTGATTCAAAGTTTGAAAGCATAAATGGTCCAATTTATTCATATATAATTAAAAGTAGGTTCTGTTAGTTCCATAAAATATGGTTGACTCTAGACAGCTCTAGTAACCTAATCCTGGCTGTAGCTAAACCTGGCTAAAGTCAGCCGCTTCTGTCTACTCCTAACTTATATGCAGATTACACCTTCTGCCACTGAGAAAAAATAACCTTTGTAAACGTAAGAAATGTAGGTAATATATCATAAATATGTTTGTGCGATAGACTTGCATCTCTCAACAAGAAATTACAAATATGCATAACTCTTAACTTATGCACCAGGTGGTGCTGCATGTACTATTACTGACTTTGAGTAGCTTTAGCCATCTGAGTTCTGTTTAGTAGCAGGTAGCATCGTATAGCAGAAGTTGTGTTTTCAAGACACTATGCAATATGGGTTCTGGTTTATTATGTATCAAGGTGCTATGATTTGGAACTCTTTACCTGTTGAACTAAAAGAAGTAGATGAATTAGCTAAGTTCAAAGATTTATTAAGATGTTGCAGTTCCCTGGAAAGTTGTAATTGCGGATCATGCATAATCTGTCAGTTCAGTCATAATCTCATTCTAATCATCTGTATATTTATTTTCATTTTGTTATTGTTATTTTATCAGTCGGCTTAAAGCTTTATAGCTTATGTTCTATTGTGGCTCAAGGTAGCAAGAGGCCGGATTTGACACAATTTGAATAATGAATTTGGTTAAAGTGGTACTTTAATTACACAATCAATCCAGGAATCAATGATTAACTAAATTTCAAATATTATAACTTTTTAAAAAAATCTATTATATTGTGCTATCATAACATACCTGCAAGTGCCACCAAATTTGGCCCAAAATCCCTGGAGTGCAAAAAATTAGAAGTATTATAAAATATCCCATTAAACATCTACTTAAGGTTGACCTCTACATAAGTTGCATTTTGCAAAACTATTTTTAATAATGCTTGGAACATGTTTGTCAAATATAATTGTATATGTGAGCGATGTAGCTATGGGTACATTTGAGTATTTAAGTCAATAGTGCTTTTATCGATCAATTTAGTGCACAAAAGTTTAATTGAAGACTTTCAAGCATAAATGAGAAGATAATATTGACTTGCTGAAAAGATATCGACTTGCACGCTTGACAGTTAACTCAATCGAAGCTTAAAAATGACGGAGCGATCATTAATATTACTTCTGATAAATCATCAGAATTGTCACATTGCATGCAAATGAATGAATGGATTTTACTGACATGCTGAGGTCACAGAAAACCTATATGTCAAAAAATTTTGAAATATCTAGGTTCTATTAAAATATAACGCAATAACAACAGAAATCAGAGTTTATTAAATTATAAAATTTCAAAATAAGGAACAAGCATTCAATTAAAAATATAATGCAACACCAATCAATATCACAGTCCTGTTGATTTGATTTTATTCATTTTTTTAATCACAATATAGATGTAAGGGTAATATGCAAAGAAAAGCAAAATTGTTTGGACCTACTCATTTTTGTGGAAATTATCAAGATACCAAGTTTCCATTCAGGCTTTTCAGTTAAGAATATATTAAGCTCTTGATCATGTATTTTACCCCCAGCTTTGTCAATTTCTAATTCAGTATTTCTGGTTCTGGTTCGCACTCAGAAATTGTACAGTTCAAAGCATTCTCATTTTGTATTCCGGAATAAATAAAATGGATTTCAAACAGTTTCATAAACTTTCATTGCAGCTCAATGGCGTCCCCTACACTCCAAGAAATAAACCGAGAAGATGAAGTGATGTTGTGCAACAGATAAAAATAGAAAACTTGTGCAAATATTGATGATTACTCTGTCATTTGTTTCCTCAAGTTGTGTGAAATGTTAAATGCACATGTCATGAAATCTGCTCATCGATGCTTGAAAATCTTGAAGTTTAATTGAAAACAACTCGCAAACTATCAATAAAGACACTATTGACCACGATCATCAAAGGAAATAGTCAAATTGCGTCCATAGCTACCTCAACCACATATACTATAATATAATGAATAACATGTTCATAACATCATTGTAACCTACATTGTGTAAAATGCATCTTACGTAGGTAAACCTGAACTATGGAAAACTTTCTCTTACTTCTGTTTTTGTGCACTCCAGGGATTATAGGACCAAACTTTGGGGCACTTGCGGGTATGTAACAATGGCACAATATTTATAAAGAAGTCATAAAAATATCCCATATTTATATTGGTTAATAACTTATATTTGTTTTATTTCAAATCAGTCTCTAAAAATCGATTAAAACATGGTGAACTTTATTTAATGATTGCAATTGATTCACGTTGTTCACTTGGACCCATTTATACGATATAATAATTTAATGAGCATGTTTATAACCAAAGTCCATTTGTCAATTAAATTATTATTATTTTTTTTTACAGACATTTTAAACCAAGCTACATATAATAAAATCAAGTTATACACCACTTTTTGACAGTCCTATATGGTTTATTATGCGTAGACTGTACAGTTTTTTTTAAAGATTATATTAAATAAATGCTTTGGCATTGGACAAGATATCACCTACCAAAAATATGTTAAGAAAATGTAGGTTGATATGACTGCCCACTGTTTAAAACAATGCCCTGATCTATACTATCTAATTCAACCATTATATTTTAGACTGCAATGAGCCCCTAATATGGGGATCAAATGGAGTCGGCGGGGACTACGTTTATGCGAGTAGTTTCAAGGATGATCATTTGCCAAGCAAGGCAAAACTCAACAGCCCAGATGGTCACTTCAGAACTGACCGATCCCTTGAAATAGGAGATTACTTACAGGTTTGATATTTACTTACAGGTTTGCTATTTACTTACAGGTTTGATATTTACTTCTAACTTCTAACTCTTCTGCACTTATTTTTTTGATAACAAACGTCTTTCAGAAGAGGAATTTTAAAAATGCTATATTGATTAATTGAATAGTGCGTTGTGTTAACTTTTTTCTTCTGCCAATGGATAAGACAGGGAGTGGTAAACGCATAGGATGACTTGTAATCTGATATTAATCACATATATATATATATATATGAATAATGTATGATATCCGAACACTGCTTTGCATCAGGATGTATGAATGTACAGATGCTTTAATATTTATGGATCATCTGAATAAAATTGAAATTGATCTTCTTGGAGTGTTTTAATATAAGATATGATCCTGGTTGAATTGATATCCATTGCAGGCCTAATCGTGCATCAGGCAGTAGTCTCATGCAGATCATTGTGAATCTTGCTGTGGTACTGGGCCGCAGGAACTTAGGTTTACGACCCAAAGAATTAAACAAATTCATAATTCTTACAGTTAATTCACATGATTCTGTTTAATATTAACATTTTCGCCACTGGCAGAAAAATGGCTGACCTCGACTAAAACAAAATGTAAACATTCGAAATCAGAATTTATATAAAAGACTAAAATATTAGGTGTAATTATTACTTGTCAAACATCCCTATTTTGCAACACTTTAAATCGTGTTCTCTTTTGAACAAACAAGTATATACCAGCATTAACACTTGACCAATGAATCATCTTATGATTCCACGTCAATGGTTTCTTAAATTGCAAATTGTAATCTAAAATAAGAAGAATTTAAGAATTCACTAAATATTATAGTAATGCAAAGTGTAATTTTATAATAATACTAATAATGAATTTTCCAAAAATAGAAAGGTGCTTGGTTGTATGTATATACATTTGGTTAAAATTGGTTTGTTTCAGTATGTGACTAATTTTGTCTATTAGCACAGATTTTTCTCCAAGTAGCACAAATTTTTTATTTTTTATTTATACTTCCCATTTTTTATTTATTGTCATGTATTCCTTCAGGTGGATCTCAGACGGGTGGTCAAGCTCACTCAATTGGCTGTCCAAGGTTGCTCTCCATCTGTAGAATCAGGCTGTTACTGTGATGAGTTCGTCATCCTCACCAGCAACGACAGCATCCACTGGGCATACAGAATCAATGAAGACAGGACCATTAAAGTAAATCTCTTTAAAAAACTAACATTGATGTTTTGCTTCTCTGGTAAGAGACATTTAGATATTATACACACTTCAACATATTGAAAATGTAATGTCACATACTTTGTAATTTTTATTTTTCATTAACTTTATTGACCACATGTTACTTGCACTTGAAAGTTACTTTGGTTCCATGAAAAGGCAAAGCATCATTAAACAAGAGACCTGTACCATCCTTGTGTGATAGCATATTATAATAGTCAATTATAGATAATGTAGAAAAAAGTTTGTAGGTTAGCAGAAATTATACTCTTCTCTTAAGATGATATATGTGATATCTTATACATGATATATATATACATACTAAGAAGAAAAACAAAAATTCTCCAGGGTAGGGTTCATACACTGGTTCCCCCAGCCATTCACAGCAGACCTGTTGCAGGCTATAAATAGCCCAATGTTTCTGGAAATGTTCTGAATGAATGTAGGTCATGTGCTGCATCAACTGGAAGAACCATGTTGTTTTACACTAAAATTCCATTGTTACCAGTTCAATTATGTCTTAAACATGAATTTATGCATTTTTAATGTGGTGACCAAGTACTTTAGCTGAAACTATGGTCATACAGCACACTCCCCCAAACAGAGCTAGTATTCGTTATAAGGTCAATCGTAATATGGGCATGCACAAAAAGTGATGACAAAACTTCACCAGGCATGTCCTCAAAATTTTAAAACTGATTTTAGAAGTACTCTTAAGCAGTTAGATATCTTAGTATGAGTTATTCTATAGATTGAGATCTGGTAAAAAAAACTCAGTGGTCAAACATACATGGATCCACATTGATGAATCCCCCCACGACATTCATGTTACAATCCAGTGGAATCTCTATGTCTCAATGCTACTGGGTCTGAAGCGTAGCCTATATGACCAGCTGCCACAGGCAGACGTATCGATGAGATGATCAGCCTTGGAGTCAATACCATGTTCCACATTTACCTCATGGGTGAGGTATTTTACTTGCCTCAGCATAGACACTAAGTACAAGACACCTCCAATTTAACAACTCATGCAATCGACATCCAGCTGGGATGTAGCTCATGAAGAGTGCCTGGGCCTGGGATCAAACCCGGGAGCTTCAGCAGAGCTGGCCAGTGTAGAAATGACGGATTCCTTAAACATTAGGCCACCAAGCTGCTGATAAAATACTGCATACTCTCATCCATGTGAAAAATGGCTGGTGGAATCGATCCACCTTGGATTCCATTTACCAAAGTACAAGTTATCCAGTTATAGATAAATTAAGAGCAAAATGTTAAATATATTTTACTTGATACACAGATGTGGTAATGTTTGCAACTTGTCATGCAGCTAACGTTATATTATGTTGTCTTCCGTTTTCACTGTGGAACTAATAATTGTAATTATGCTATAGGATTTCTTTAATCATGCAAGTAGTTAAACGATAAAATCATATTCAAATCTGAGAAGTAATTTAATTATTTAATTATTTTGTAAAGGTTTCGTTTTTTTTTTTTTTTTTTGGCTAATTGACAATCCTGCTTGATTCCTTTGCTGTTTCTTGTCAATCCCTAGGCAGTTTTGAGTTACAAAGTGTCATTGGCACACCACTTAAGTTTGGTACCATCTTGAATAAAACATTCTAGGAGTTTCTATATATCCCTGCATTTTAAGCCAGACAGATAGACAGACGGACAGACAGACGGACAGCTAGACAGACATACTGACAGACAGACGGCCAGACAGACTGACAGATAGATAGATAGATAGATAGATAGATAGATCGTTGCAACCATGTGGTTGAATAAGTATGAAGAGGAAATACTATTTGTGGAATGAAGTAGGGAGCCTGGCCACTGGAATAATCAACTTAATTTACTTCCCTTCAGAAATATACAAGACTAAATGACTACAAAGTCCCATCTGTCTACTCTCTTGAACCAAACATTTGGGCGAGGTTCTTCAGAATACAATGTGTGAAAAAAGACCATGCATGGCGAATTGAGCTGTATGGCTGCGACACGGGCATGGAATATGATATAGGTAAGTCATAGAAATAATCAATTCTGAGTTAATTACATTACCTTACAATGATGGGGAGGAATTTCTGGTTCTGGTTCTAATTGAATTATTACCACATAAGTGGAGTTCTGAACTATTAGGACAGCTAACGGCAAAACTTAAATACACACGCCGAACAATCAAAAAAGGTTGTAGCCACAATGGTTACGTTGGTCTACCTACTAAACATTGATAATTGGCAAACTTCTGCAATGAAGAGCCACCAGAATAAAACTAATCTGAAGGGTACAATCACATAGACACTGTATCGTCACCTCACAGCCAAATGACACTCATCTAAAGTAAATAAATCCATTTCTCTGATAGTCTATAGGCTGGCTTATGGTATTAAAGGTCTAACAATGAAATTACAGAAAAATTAGATGTTCATGTGCTGAGTTTACATAATTCTTTTTCTGACAAGCAGGCAATTCAGAAAAATTGCCTAAAATAAAAAATTATGAATCCATTTCTCTTTTATTTTTTAGAGAAGATTCCTTGAGTCCATACTCAACCTATCGGCTGCATAGTTTAAGCAATCATTTCGTTTAACCAGGTAAACTAGCAAAGAATGTCCATAATTAGCTCGCTGGGCTGTGAGGTGACAACACACAGTGTAGAAGATGACAACTTAAAAGAGTTAAAATCGTGAGAGCTTGCACTCTTAGGTCACAGTTTTTCTTATCTTTCGTTTCTCGACACTGCCGACCAAACTTTTGCAGTGCCGTTCACTTAATAAATCAACAATTGCACATTTATTTATGAAAAAAACACTTTCTGGGGAGTAAATTAAAAATAAATTTTCTATTTTTGTTATTTTCCTGCCGACCGTCTCATGAAAAAACGGTCCGAGAAAGTTCCGAGAAACATAAGATCCAAAAACCGTGGCCTTAGTAACAAATACAAGCTGTCCAAAGAAGGCCAGTGAGATATGTGTGCAAACCAATATCACAACGTTATCCCTTTTTCCTAAAGCAATCAAGTGCTTATTCATAGAATACATGTATGCTAAATATGCCAAATACAATACTTGAACCCTTTACATTGTAGGTTATTTTATAGTCCTTAATTATATAATTTATGTTTTAGGCTGTGCAGTTGAGTTAATTGGTCACGGCTCAAATGATCGCAAAACATCCTTAGTTGCCATAAATGGAGAGTCTGCCAACTCCTGGCAAAATGAACACAGAATCACTCTAGTAACATTGAACATAACAGCCACATCATGCAGGATCCAGTCTACACATGTCTATGAAATTAACAAAGACAGCGAAGCAAGAAAATTTTCAACATTTCTGATAGATTTACCAAGCAATACAACTATTGCTGCTGCCACATCTGGGGATGTGCAAAATGCGCTGGTTGAATACAAAGACACTCTCAATCAAATTTTCAACATAGATGTTTCTTCTCTGAATTCAAAAGATGGATTTGGTTTTATCGCTAAAGTTGGAGATCCTTCCTACTCACGTTTCATGATTGGTCGAGAGAAAATGGGTGCCTTTCATTTGGCAGAGATGTTAATAGCATTTCCTCAAAGTATGTTGAAAACTAATTAATTCACTATCATTTGCAAATTTTTCCAAAAAGATATTATAAAAAAAACCAACATCAAGGTTATTCAATTGCCAAATGAACAACTATCATTTGCAAATTTTTCCAGCAAGATATTATATATAAAATCAACATCACGGTTATTAAATTGCCTAGTGAACTACTATCATTTGCAAATTTTTCCAAAAAGATATATCAAATCAACGTCAAGGTTATTCAATTGCATAAAGAACAACTATCATTTGCAAATTTTTCCAGAAGATATTATATAAAAAATCAACATCCAGTTTATTCAATTGCATAATGAACTAATTGGTGTCACTAATATGCGCTTAATAGGGTGAAAGGAGGCATTGCCAATCACAACTGGTCCTTAATTTGAATTATAGGCAAAAAATATTTGAAATGTAGGCAACAATTTCCTTTAATTTACTAGGGCATAAGTAGTGGAAGTCAAAGTTTATGAGGTATTATTAAAATATGGCTTAAAATTGCACCACAGATCTAAGAAACTAATTAATTTTTAAATTTGTTAATCTAATCTCATATTTGTTGGTTTTCAAAGGAGACAGTGCCTCTGCGCATCTAGGCATTCGGACTGGCCACATTTCAATTAACCAATTGTCTGTCACACCTGGATCATATCATAATAATCAAATGAGATTTATGAGAAGCCAGGCAAAACTTTTTGCTAATGCTAACCCTGAGTATAACCTCTATTCCGGTTGGATGGAAAATATGAATACTGACCTGTGGTATCAAGTAGACCTGACCATCCTTCATGAAATACATGGACTCATAACACAAGGTTCAGGATCTCATGAATATCAAGTGAGGTCATTTTGTTTGGGGCTGTCAAATGATACTGTTACATGGTCATTGATGAAGAATAATGATCAGAGTATTGATTTGGTGAGTACCTTTTCACTACACAATATAATAATATTATTTAGTTTATCTACAGTCTATTTCTTATTTTTTATTTTTGAGCTCGAGTTTACAATATCATGACAATTTAATTGGAAAAGGACGCAACTTCAGTGGACAACATCTTTTCATAATGTTTGCTCATAAATATATTTGAATGACAGTGAACTTACCCTGGGGATCAACATTTAATCCATTTTATCATCCTCTATCAGTGCCGAATGCAGAGCGTGGTTTGGTTGAGAGCTGATGGATATTTTCTGTATCCGTCAACAGTTTGCCCAGATATAGCTGTCTTTGAAAAAGTAAATCCTGTATCCGCCAAACAAACTAATACTAATAGTATCTACCCGGATATATTCAGATGTTACTTTTCTGTTCTCTTTTCCAGAAATTTGATGCAAATGATGCCGATGAATGGCGACTATGGCCTGTGTTGATTGCTGTAGAACCCAAAGTTATAACACGAGCCTTGAGAATTTACCCGAAGTCTAATGTTAACAGTCCTGCAATACGTTTCGAAGTTGTTGGCAGACCCTATGGTTTGTATATTTCCTTATACCAACAGTTATCCTTGTTAGAGAATGTATGCTACAGATTGTTCTAAAGGCAAAACAAAACAGAAACAAAAATGGCATGGAGCTGATCGTACTTGTATCCACTTTAGCGGACCTACCGTGCACACCCTCCACCCACACCCCCCCCCCCCCCCCCCGGAGTAATCTAAAATTTCCCTTTGGATGTCCTCTTTCAGAAAAAACAAGTTCTCAAGAAAGAAGTTGGGATGAACTTAATTTGCATAAAAACAAAATACGTCGGTAAACCCGAGAAAAATTCTCCTAATCTCCTAATTTATATATTTGAGTGCATGAAAAGGCTAAATAATGTTTAATAGACATGAGGAAAGTTTGCGGAAAGCTCAACTAAGATATCAACCTTTTCTGACTATCATCAAACTGGTTTTTACTCTGCCATTTTATATGTTTTATTTCATGCATTTAACAAATGGGATTTCCTACTGTTGCATACTTATGTTTCAAGGACCCTTCTGGTGAAATTATGGACAGCTATATTGTTGCTATTTTTTTATACTTGCGTAGGTTTTTTTTAGAAGGTACTTACTAACCATTCTAATGCTTTTACTCCATGTTGCTGTCATGGATAGTCCACTGGGCTACTATACTAATTAAGGATTCCAAATGCAGTTGTTAAACATTGTTTTGGACCTTTGCACTCACTGTATATAGGTAAATATTTACAATGAGACAATGAGCCTCAATAATAGAGATAACTTATTCTGGCAGACTTAGACTCAAAAGTTTATCTTCAAGCTTACCACTAATAATAATGTTTAGTTATCTTGACCTTATTTTTCACAACAGAATGAGGACAATTGTCCTGATCAGCTACCAATTGGTGAGCCTGTAAATATTCCAAAAGTAGCTGAACAAACATGGATGTCTTCTGAGACCCCAGGTTTGAGGGCTATTTGACTCTTCTTGGCATGGCTTGTAGAACTATATTGCTTATATGCAACAGGTTGAGATGAACTCAATATCAAGCTATTCAACTCCTGAATAAGTGCATCATATTCCAAAGAACTTAAAGTGCCTGAATGATGCCTTGTGAGACATGGTCAGAGAAATTATTGAGGTTCCTTTGCATATGAAGTGATTGAACACCCATTGGCCCCACTGTTTAATGCTTCCCTGGATGTGATAACCATAGTTTACCTGATAATTTAGAGTCCAAGCATCAGAATGATACTAGTTGCTCACATCGCCACACCACCATTCTGACATGTTAGACTAGACCATGCTGGATACATGAGGAAAGTAATTTTTTACCTTTTTTTCTATGCTTTTCTATGCTCTGAGTGAATAGACATTTGATTCAAGATGGTTTGTTTTAAATTGCTATCCATCTACCATTTAACATAAAACAACCAAGGGTACCATTCATTAATAAGGGTATTTTAGGAAAACAGCAATATTTTCTGAAAACTGAACTCTGAATAAATAAAACTGAAAGTATAAATTGCATTTAGAAATAAAGCAATTATTTGTGAATTTTTCATTTTCTCTAGGAATGCATTTGTAAGCAATGAAGAGTCACTCATATGGCAAAAACAAAGGCAAAAACAAAACATATTCTTTGCATTATTGCTTGGCTAAATAAACTCTGATCACATCTAACAAATTATTTTGGAATTTCTCATGTCTGTATGGCACCGTTTTGCCGTTTAAAGGGCCCAAAAGGTCTATTGGGAGATGAGATATGAAATTCTGGATTTATTTTTAGTTTGTGCTGGCACCACTGTTTTTAATGCAAAATGAAGTTATCCATCCCAACTTTTTCTTGGCAACACTTTTTTTCCTGCAAGAGGACATTTTCGTTAGGCTATATTTTTATGACAGCCAGCCCAGTGAATTACTAATGAATATATAGGAGCTTGAACTTCGAATCGGTTAGTACTCTGCTTAATAGAGGCTATGTGAGACCTACAGCTATATAGCGGCAACAAAGCAACATTGAAGTTGTCCACAAGGGTCCTGGAAATTTAAATATGCAACAGCAGCAAATCCCATTTAAATACATCAAATACATACATATAATGATATAAAATGGTAAAGTAAAAACCAGTTTATTATACAGTGTATATGGAAAAGGTTGATATCTTAGTTGTGTATTCTCTAACTTAAAAAAAAATTGTAGCATTCTCAATTATGGAGTCAAGGAGTGTATTGAGGCCAAAATAAAGTCTATTTTTGAATTCTACATGTCTGAATACCATTATTAAGAGATGAAATATCAAATTTTGCATTTTTTCTTTAGTGTGTACCGACACCCATTATGATTTTATGCAAATAAGGTAGCTTATCCCAACTTTTGTCTTGGGAACATGTTTTTTTCTGAAAGAAGATATCCTATGAAAGATATTGGTACCAAATAGAGTCCTAGGGGTGCATGGTAGGTCCCGGCGCTCCCCTCCCCCCCAGACTATAGGTGAACAAATAATCAGCCTCTAAAATTCGCCAAACAAAGGACAAAATATTTTCAGCCCTGCCTTTCTTTAAAACTGCATTCGCCTATGACAGAGTTCATTGTCATTCACAACTTCACACATTATCTTACATACTCAGAGTGAACAACAACCTCACACATTATCGTAGATGCTCAGAGTGAACATGCTCTGTTGAACAAGTATGAGGCTGAACTGAAGTGAAATCACACAGCATTGGTCATCTAAAACAAACCTCACATTTAGCTCATTTGAGATCATTTAAGGTCTGTGGCCTCAGCATGAGCTCGCTTGTTCAGAGAGTGGGATGCTAGGACAAGGACAAACCTAACTCCCACCAGCATCCTTTCTATGGCTTCCAAATCAAGCCAAGTTGTTGTTGTGCCATGTTGTCATAGTCATTCTATGAAGAAATCTTTTAATGGAGGTCGGGGGGGGGGGGGGGCAGGGGGAGGTGGATACAATTACAGCTGTCAAATCTGTAACAAGGTCTGGCCTCCAAAAGACACCTACCTTTTTGAGCTCGTGACGTGTGATCAAATTTGAATGTTTGGTGTACCCTTGAAAGGGTAGAGGACACTGCCCCTGTAAACAAGTTGCATGACTACTGGGCCTATAAAGCTTAATTATTTACAAGTGTCAGTGTACAGACAACCTAGACTGACTGAAAAGAACACACTGTACAACACATCCTGGTCACAGGCACTTCGCCAATGGTCCTCCATACAAACTTGTTCAAATTGTTCGATTCCCTACAAGGAACTGTTTGTCAGAAAAAACAGAGTGTGAAGATCGGACTGCTTTGTGCAGGGTTCATTTCTTTTGAGAATTGTTTGTTCACAGAAGCAGAAATGGCTTGCCTTTGAGTGAAATGTCATTCTCACAGCAGTTCTACTTTGCTTGTTCATAGAAGCAGAAATGTCTTGCCCGTGAGTGAAATGCCATTCTCACAGCAGTTCTATTTTGCTTGTTCAGCAAAGTGGAAACGTTGTTTTAAATAAATTTCACAACATTCCACTCATTGAGTGTCAAAGCAGAGCCAGAAATGTCATCTTTTCAACCAACTTAAGAAATGCCAAGACATGTGCAGCAATGAATATTGATATGCGTCTTCAGTGAATTACTCATGAATATATAGGAGCTTGAACTTTGGAATAGTTAGTACCCTGCTTAATAGAGGCTACGTGAGACCTACAGCTATATAGCGGCAACAAAGCAACATTGAAGTTGTCCACAAGGGTCCTGGAAACTTAAATATGCAACAGCAGTAAATCCCATTTGTTAAATGCATCAAATACATGCATATAATGATGGTAAAGTAAACACAAGTTTGATTATACAGTGTATTTGGAAAAATTTGATATCTCAGTTGTGTATTCTCCAACTTAAAAAAATTGTAGCATTCTCAATTATGGAGTGAAGGAGTGAGGTGTGGGCAAAATAAAGTTTATTTTTGAATTCTACATGTCTGAAAACCATTATTAGGAAATGAGATATGAAATTATGAAATTTTTTGAGCATGTGCTGACGCCCATTATGATTTTATGCAAATGAGGTAGCTCATCCCAACTTTTTTCTTGGGAACATGTTTTTTTCTGAAAGAAGACTTCCTTTGGAAGATATTGGTAACAAATAGAGTCCTGGGGGTGCACGGTAGGTCCCGCTGGCCCCCCAGACTATAGGTGAACAAATAATCAGCCTCTGAAATTCGCCAAACAAAGGACAAAATATTATCAGCCCTGCCTTTCTTTAAAACTGCATTCGCCTATGACAGAGTTCATTGTCATTCACAACTTCACACATTATCTTACATACTCAGAGTGAACATGCTGATTCACAACATCACACATCATCTTAGATGCTCAGTGAACACTGATTCACAACATCACACATTATCTTAGATGCTCAGAGTGAACATGCTCTGTTGAACAAGTGTGAGGCTGAACTGAAGTGAAATCACACAGCATTGGTCATCTAAAGCAAACCGCACATTTAGCTCATTTGAGATCATTTAAGATCTGTGACCTCAGCATGAGCTCGCTTGTTCAGAGAGTGGGATGCTAGGACAAAGACGAACCTAACTCCCACCATCCTTTCAGTGGCTTCCCAATCAAGCCAAGTTGTTGTGCCAAGTACAATTACAGCTGTCAAATCTGTAACAAGGTCTGGCCTCCAAACGACACCCACCTTTTTGAGCTCATGACATGTGATAGAATTTGAATGTTTGGTGAACCCTTGAAAGAGTAGAGGACACTTTAAACACTGCCCCTGTAAACAAGTTGCATGACTTCTGGGCCTATAAAGCTTAATTATTTATAAGTGTCAGAATACAGGCAACCTAGACGGACTGTAAAGAACACAATGTACAACACACCCTGGTCACAGGCCCTTTCGCCATTGGTCCTCCATACAAAATTGTTCAAATTGTTCGATTCCGAAAAACAGAGTGTGAACATCGGACTACTTTGTGCAGGGTTCATTTCTTTTGAGAATTGTTTGTTCATAGAAGCAGAAATGTCTTGCCCATGAGTGAAATGTCATTCTCACAGCAGTTCTACTTCGCTTGTTCAGCAAAGTGGAAACTTTTCAAATAAATTTCACAACATTCCACTCACTGAGTGTCAAAGCAGAGGCAGAAATGTCATCTTTTCAACCAACTTAAGAAATGCCAAGACATGTGCAGCAATGAATATTGATATGCAGCTTCAGAAATACCAAATCAAAGAACTGCAACAATAAAGTTTTAAATTGTTTGAAACATGTAACGGTTTTGAGAAATAATCGTTTAAACTGTACTTAGACAACAAAATGAAAATCACACTCCGGGATCATTATGTACACTAGGGTGCTCTAAAACTAGTGTGTTTTTAAAAAATGTTGCAAAAGATTCTTCCTCAGTACTTTTCCCATTCCTATGATAAAGATCAACTACTATTTCACCTCCAAATTTTGAGTCTAAGCCTTGCCACTACCCAATCGAAGTTTCCATGCAAATCAAAATCGAGCGAATAGAACGACTAGGTCTTGAAAAGGATAACAACATTAGCCTTGGAAAACCAATTCCTGAACTTATTCAACACTGAATCCCCACCAAGGAAGAAATTCTCAAAAGCATTTCTTCTATTTTGAAACATTGCACTGCATATGCAGCAAACCCTCATGCCTGTATTGTTCAGCAAACGTACGGAAACAGTAACGGATGGTGAGAACGTCCATAAGCTTTCCTGGCCAAATTCCATGCACTCAGCCAGAATGCTATCTTAGTGCTTTTGTAACAGTAGGATTGTCTATCTAGCTGGTCAATCAATCGGCAAAAAACTTTAAACTTGGCTATAAACAGAGTTAAATTAGGGTAACAGAAACTGATGTAGGACCCTTACAGAAAGGTGATACAAACTTTAACAATTTCTCATTTAGTGTGAAATCACAAATAAATGCATTATATACAATAAAAACAGATAAAATCAAATAGATAAAATCAAATATGATATTAGACTAATTCAAATTTGCCAAATAGCAGTATTACACATTAAATTTTACATAATGTCAAATTACAAATAAATATTCATGTCATAAACCATTAATATTAGATGAAATCAAGCTCAGCTCAGACTTATTGAAATGTATGCAATGAGAATATTATGACTGTAGGACCATTTTGTCAACAATTCATTCAATATAACTTTGCAAAGTAATCTTAGTTTTAGAGTATGTTCATTTAGTGTTTTAATTTATTTAATATATGCTGTATTATAATGGGCACTAAGCTCAGACTATTGGATATACATAAAATGTGGATATTATGCATGTAAGAGCAATATGTCAATAGTTAATTTCAGTGCATTGTTGCATTTCATGATAAGAATAAACTGTCAGTTCATACTGCAAACATTGCAGGATAACCAGATTTTTGCAAACGCACACTTTTTAGTAAGAATTGATAAGTCCAATGTGCATTGAGACTGAACTCTGTGCTAATTATGATATTGTTCCACATTATACCTAGCCAGAGGTCTGCACTAGTGTCCAATGGAGTTTAACTTATTTGAAACAAAACCCACTGTATGATGGTGTTCGAGTCCATACAAATTAAATGCTACATGGCCAAATGTGCCACACGCTTCTTCCATGAGAAGGAGAAACGCATGGTTTTTAGCTAATTATAATGAGGCAAAAACCATACGTTTTCCATCTGTTTATCCCCAAACGCATGGAAAACGCACGTGGCACATTTGGCCATGTATCATACAGCATATTTCAACAGCCTGGTGGCAAGGCTTAGAATGGAGATATTGACCTAATTTTTTCACAAATTTCACAAAATGCTCTGGGGAGCAAGGGTTTTTTACCTTCAATTTTTTGGAGCACCCTAATTTACACTCCAAGTGAAACAACTAATGTTCCCTATCATGACAAATTAATATAATGTTTGTTAAGTCAGTGCTAGGTTTGCATGGTACGCACATTACACAGAGCAATGTGACCTGTATGACATAACGGTTTCAGCTACTTACTACTGTAATGAGCAATTTTGTTCATGAAAATCTCACCTTTACTAGCAATAAATTTCAAATTTTACTTGTTATACTATAATTATTTATTATGTAACTTGACCTACAGCAAATTTATGATGCAAATAGCAACAATTATTATTATATCGATGTGCAATGAAACAATTATGTCTGTAGAAGTTTCAGAAAGGTTGACAAGATATGTCAATGAGAATGATGTTATCCATATGTTAATGTCAATGTTACTAAAGCTTCATTCAGTTATCAGGTTCCAAAACTATGGAATAATTTACCTAATTACGTGAAAGAGTACACAGTAATTGATGATTTTAAAAGAAAGCCTAACATGTATTTTTTATCACTGCAATTAGACAAATGCTTTTATTCTGAATGTTTTATTGTAAAGCCGACAGTAGTCTGAAACATGTTACCCTGTTAAAATATATTGACATAAATAAATAAATAGAAATTTGCAAAGAGTAACAGTGCACAGGCTATGCTTTCAGATTTTGAAGCCCTGAATCTTCAAGAAATGGGAGCAGTTATAACATCGTCAGAATACAATGGAGGTTGCGTAGTCTTGCCCTCTTGTCCTTCAAGAGTGTGTTTAGCTCCACAATCAAACATTTGGATAAAAATCAACTTGAATTTCTTGTACCACATTACCAAGGTGATGCTGAACTCAACTGAAATGCAAGAGGGAGAACTAAGTGAAATCAAGTACAGCAGTGGTCCAGATCCAACGTACAGAGAAATACCAAGCAACCGCGTAAGTTCATTTGCAAGCAATTACAAGGACGTGGTGGTTACTTTAAACATACCTGGTTTATAAGTTTATAATCATACACTACATACTATGTAGAGCTGCAGAAATAGAATGTCAGTCAAATAAATTCAATGAAAATTAAGTCAACAATGGAAAAACAAAGTAAAATACGCTTCAGCAATGTGACTTTCCATTCAGAACAACTTTAAATATAACAAGACTCAAAACAAAGGTTGCGGCTACTAAAATTCAGTGAAATACATTACGGCACATTTCATAGACTTGTAAACTGATCTACAGAGGACGTCAAATAGATCAGAGACTCCCATTGGCTAAAGGCAGTCCTTCAGCTAATAGGAGCCCTGAATGCACATGACGTCTTCTGGAGTTTATTTCCCAAGTTGAAAATTAACAAATAACAACTTTTTAATAATTAATATGTTACAAATACTGATTATACACCAACCCATACTAATTAAAAATATGTGTATCACGCTAACTTATATTACAAATATTGTATTTTACTTTTTCCATGCTTTTGACACATACATTTGACCAGTTTAAAATAATGGTAAATCAACTAAAATTGCATGTTTTGCTAAATAAAGTCATAAAAGATCTTTTATAAAGTAACAACATTCAAGTTTATTCACAGAATCAACATCATGGAACGTATGTTCACCTTAGTAATCGAAATAAATAATTAAATTTACCTTTAGTTTAATGGTTGTTACATTATACCAATTGAATTTTTCAGGATGGCATGCAATTGATAAAAGCATTGATTATTTCAGCATTGTATTAAATTAATCCCAC
Source organism: Alitta virens (assembly GCA_932294295.1). Classification (NCBI taxonomy): domain Eukaryota; kingdom Metazoa; phylum Annelida; class Polychaeta; order Phyllodocida; family Nereididae; genus Alitta; species Alitta virens. The sequence goes on along the minus strand of OW028579.1, from coordinate 38,644,125 downwards.
ATAGTTATAGATTAACATTGTTATTATTTTTTCCCGTCAGACATTCTGGTCAATAAAAGAAAATGTCACTGAACTACGGATAGTTCCACACATCAAGGCTTGGGTTTTATTCATGTCATTGAAATCGGTCAACTATTCATGTCTCTCTGCATCAATACACGGGACCAGGGCAACAGGTAAATTGATTTAGAACGATATTACAGCGTTATCATAAGTGTAAAGATATTCTTGATCTTTTTATACGTAGTGCTTTAATCAATGAAGTTCCAAGCCATGGCGCTGATAAGGCATGTATATGGCTGTATACACCCAAGGGAGCTGATTTTGAGGCCAGGGGAGTTGTTGTATACCAGTTAATGGGTATAGCTCTTTAAAAAACTACCACCAATAAAGCTATGTGCCCATAAGGGGCCTTCGCACTGTCACGTATAAGACTTACGAGTGACTCAGTACATAGAAAATGGGCTATACGTGCTCACTTATGGCTCTGTTAATCACTTATCAATTCTTTCAACGAGCGTACATGAGGCAGTCGTAGATCCCTTGCCAGAGATCCATCAAACGTCCATCAAATGCTCGCCGAATGCCTTCGTCAAGCATACGTGAGGCATACGTGAGGCATACGTGAGACATAAGTTAGGTACTTGTAGGCATTGTAGATCGCTCGTAGATCACTCGTAGATCACTCGTAGATCATCCTTACGAGTGGCTCAAGGATGGGCAAGGATGTGCAAGGATGGGCACGGAAGACGACAGGCGGGCAACGGACATCCGCCGAGCATTTAATGAGCCTTCTATGAGTAGACGTGAGTGGATTGCTAATAGATACAGATGAACAGTGGCTATGTGTGGCTAAATATGTAAAAAAAATGTATATGTAGAACGCTCGCCAACTGACTCCCGAGCAAGTTACGTAACTTATATAAACAATTCAATCATAGAACGTCCGCCAAAGTTTTGAACATGTTTAAAATGCTTCGACCTCTCCACGTATGCTCTACAGTGGTCAAGCTCGACCAGGAACGTTCTACAAATAAGCAGAGTATCCTTGAAATGCTCAACGAGTGGATCACGTATGACCAAGGATGAGCAAGAGTAAAAAAAAAAATTTCATACGTGGTCACTCGTAGGTCGTATTTGTAGCAGCGTGAATGCCCCTTTATATATAAATAAATCATTACACTATCATTAGTAAGTAGAAAGTTGCGGTAAATCTTATTGTTTATAATTCTGAGCCACTAACTAAGAAAACTTGACCTGAAATCGCATCCGTGCCTTGACCACTTCCACACTATGACCAATAATAATATCATTACTTAAGGCACGGAATCAAAAACAAATAATTTAGCCGTCTTTGAGCTAATCAGACATGGCGATACATCAAAAGAAGCGCCGGCTGAACAGCTGAAGGTGTTGCAATCTCTTTTTTTAGACCAGCAAGTTTTCTCAGTGCCACTGTGAGCTGCTTTGTGCAGGCAGACATTTTTGTCGTGCTTATCGATCATTAGATTTATATGACGATGACGAATTTCAAAGCAATAAAGATATAAAATTGTAATTGAAAATTGATTAATATTAATTGACAGCCTGTCCACCGGGAATGATATGGGATGGTGACAAGTGTTATCACGTCCTACTAGAACGCTATGTCTACTTCCACCATTTAAGCTCCATATGTACTGATATTGATTGGGTGGAAAAAGGCACCATACCTATAACAAAAACATCCATTGATAGGAACCAGTTCAGCAAATTTATAAATTCAAGGTAATGTAGCACAAATACTTAGAAGTTTTTCCCAGAATGTAGCACTCTAGATCCATTAATGTTAATGTTATTTTGAATAACGTTGTTAGCAAATTATTTATTTGAAACGAAACTGTGTCAGTACAACTTATGAAAGAAAGATGTCCTATTTCAAAATATTCTAGAAAAAACTATTTGTTTATTTATCCAGCATTAAGAACATATTATACGTATTAGAATTCGGAACAGAATAATATGCAATAATAAGCATTAACAGGTTCAGACTTACCTGTTTATTTTGTTTTCCTCATTTAAGGAGTACATGGTGGTACAGATATTTTTGGATCGGACTTCTCACGCAAAATGGTAAATGGTATTGGGCTGATGGTGAATTAGCAAGTGACATACAGCTGCCAACATCCACATATCAGAGGTGTGCTTTTTTATACGGTGTGCGTGGTATTTTTACGTCAACATCTTGCTCATACGACGAAGGCGGTGCTTGTTCCACCAGAGCTGCAGGTAATCCTAAATGCCTTTATGCATTGTCAGTGTCTTCTGGATATATCAATACTTTAGTTTTTGGTGTCTTCTCATAACATTTGTGGAATCATACCAACATAAATGGAAGAAATATCACAAACGCTCTTTTATCTTCAAGTTTCTTGTCTTTTCAGTAATTTTTGTCATCAGTGTGTTCAGTCATTTGTTGAATCAATGTAGAGTTATACTTGTAATTGAACTTTGTATTGAACAATGTGGGTCTAAAAATTATGTTACATTGTAATGATCACCCACCTTCATATAGTCTAATACTGTCTGTCTTATGTTTATATACTTTTTATTGTCAACTTTATCTTTTTTTATGTTTTTATGTTTTATTTATTTTAAATTTTTTGTTGGTATTACATGTTTAAGGTGAAGAAAACTTAATTGTGTATAGATCAGCATATATATAGAGTAGATATGTAAAAAAATATGAGTCAACCTATGTATCCCAATTATTGATTTTCCTTTGCAGTAGCACAGAATGAGACAAGTGTTCAACGATGGACTTTCCGGCGATACGAAAACTCCTACTATTATGGCTCTACATCTACTGACCGTAACTTCCACTCATGCTTGTTGCAATGTGGATTCGCTGATAAAGTGGGAAAATATGTCGTATGGAAGCACTCCAGTGGAACTTGCACATGTATCACAGTGGACACAATTAATCAATATGATGTCTACGGTTCAAATTATTCATACTTTGAAAATTATGTTGGAAGTAAGTTTTTATTTAAATATCTTTAATGCGAGCAATATGTGCAAAATGATTAGAAAACTTCTACTTATGAATCTTGGGTCATTCCCTGTCAACTCAGCGAGAGGGATGCAACCTGTTTTCAGAATTTCTCTTAACAATTCTCTCGATAAAACATGATTCACAAACTTTGAGCTTTGTGAAGATACTTTGAGAGACAAAAACTCACATATGCTGAATATATTTCATACATTAGATGCTCATACATCAGATGCTCATACATTAGATGCTCATACATTAGATGCCCATACATTAGATGCTCATACATCAGATGCTTATAAATTAGATGCGCATAACTTTTATACACAGGGCAGGACCACCATATTTTTCACGCTTCCTTGAGGCATGTTGCGTGAAAACAGCAGCATTAGGCAAAACAAAAATAAATATTAAAGTTTACCTACAATTCTACTCAATGTTAAACAATATAATAAAATAAATAAATATCCAAACCCAGTATTATAAATTATAGAGTCCATTTGTTCTGGAGCACTGTGATCTGCTGTGTTTTCTTAAAGTGTATAGATCTTGATGTGTTGATCCTTATGTGTGGTCCTGATGGTATTCTGGTCCTTGATACAGTCCTTGATACAGTCCTTGATAAAGTCCTCAATACAGTCCCTTAATACAGTCCTTGAAAGTACTATGATGTCTCATAATTATTGGACAAATGTCTCTTCAATGATGGTAAATCGCAGTAGAATTGACTCTCCAGTAATATAGTAATTAATTCCAATGATGCAGCAAGATGGTACAATTCTCCACAGTAATGTGTAATCATTTAACTTTCTCAGTGGTGACACTACACTCACAAACTGCACTCATGTCACTGACTTCCCAGTGCCCCATTTTTATATCTGGCATCTGGACCTATGACACAATATATCTATGACTGATATGGTTTGTTTCAATGCCAGATATATATTACGAAGAATAACTTTGGTGGGTGAAAGAAATTAGGTCCAGGACCCAGGGTGGGGTTGTCTTGCAGATTCCTTGATTTGATTGGTTGTTCAATTATGAAAAACCCGTCAGGGGCCTCTTCATTTATTTTAATGTATTCCACCCAGAAATGCTCATGCACAACTAACTCAGGCAGTATTCACCTTAATTTTGGGATGTGGTCCTTGGTTACAACTTCCAAAGTTTATAAATTAAAGATTTAGGCATAATTGAACTTGTAATTATGGAGTATTACTGCAGTAACAAGCTGGAATACTTAAAAAACAACTAAAGACTCCCACAAAAGTACTTAAACCCAGTCCGTCCCACTTAGAAGGAAGATGTCCAACCAACTGAGACAACCTGTGCTATGCTAATCCTTTAATCTCTGATACCAGCCATTTATGACTGAAGATTTCAATGACAGATTGAATAATTTGAGTTGTTTCATCTTAATAACTGTCTTTTGTTGAGTTGACTTAATTTGAATAACCTCACTTGGCTGGACACCTCGACCTGGGTAGTTTTAATCGGAAAAATATTGATAAAAATTTCATGTTTTGATTTTTTGTTTATCCTCTTTAATTGTGCATTTGTGCCATGATAAGCACTTGAGTACGCAGCCCCAACCCAAAATTGTAAACTGATTGCCAAACAAATTAACGGTAAAGGTTTCACAATGACTTGAGAAATATACTCCTATGACTGCTTGATTTTGCAATATTGCAATATTGAAAATGGAATACTGATATCGATATCGAATGAAAAATTTATATCAATGACAACCCTACACCAGGTTTTAGAGTATTAGAGTGCAGCCTAGATAAGGCATTACTTGTTCCTGAGCTAAAGGAGGATAAATATGGATGATTTCCAAATTGACTTTTTCTCAAGAAACTAAAAATGTTTGATTCCCAGCTGGTAGAACTTTCTATTCGTAAGTTGTTTATAGATTGACTGACATGTCTACAAAAATATACCCAAAGGGCACCTTCAAAAGAAAACAGGTTCATATGAAATGTTCATCAGCCCTGTTTGAGGAAAATTTCTGGGAACTTATGAAAATGTGTTGCAAAAATCTTTTCCAAAATTGGGTGAATTGACAAGGAACAACCTTTGCATGAATTAAGTTCTGAAGTTGAGACGATTTTCTCCCTAAATCTTGCAAACAATTTGCCGAGAAAAACTCAGCATATGTCCGATTCTTTTTCAAGAGGATTTGCACACAATGTAGAAAATAACAAAATTCAATTAACAGTAAAAAAAACTTAAAAAAACCTATTAGCTTCACCAAGCCTCAGGGTTTCAATTGTGTCAAAATGAAGCTGGTTTCTATTTGGTGAGTTTAATATTTTCTTAAACCCAAGAAGATCAAGTCATTGCTCATAACTTTAAATCAATTGAGCATACAACAGCTGTTGTGTATACTTGCCAATTCAGGTGCCAAGTGGGACAGTCTTCTGGTGGAATTGGCTAATGTCACTAAACCAAAATTTACATCTCGCACAGTAGACAGTTCTACATGGTCAGTCGACCGAGCTATTCTGGACTCTTCTTCATGCTGGAGAAGTGCTCAAAGAAGTATCTCTCAAGAGTGGCTGCAGGTATTACAAATGATTAATAAACTAAGTCAAATTAACACAAGACATTGACTTATGGCATGGCAATATACAGTATCTAACAGAAGTGAGTACACCATACCTGCCAATACATTAGCATTTAATCTCGGGGCATGTTAAACTGACTAGAGTGAAACTTCAAGAGAGTGATGTCCAAGTATTCAGCTTCCATTTGATTAATAGTCAAATTTCAGTTTGACACAAGGCGTTTGATGAGCGAACAGTCAAATCATGGTAGTGGTTGAAAATTGATAATTACTCAAAGAATTTTGAATTGGATTTCATCATCCAAGCATTTAACAAGCATAAACCCAGTAATTTAAATATAGTTAACTTACTAGATGTATTAAGTTTTCCAGAGAGGGGTCCATTTTGTGTGAAAAATAATCACACCCAATATAAATTTTCATGCATGTTTAAAACTTGCAACTATGAAATTATCACTACAGAAGTCAATTCAGCCTTTGATAAACAGTTGATACACAAAAGGAAAAAGACATAGAACAAACATAGACTATTCTAGAGAACCGTCATTTTTTTCACCTTAATGTGCTTAATTACCCACAAAAAAGGACCCCGATGTCAAACGGGTAATGCATCTTGGAGGTTTACCATATTTACTACACTTAATCCGTGAAATCTGAATGTCAAATTCAGTGTTTAAATGCTTTTGTCAAGTTTTGTGAGCAAAAATCAGTTTTCCAGTACTACCATATTTTGGCTAGTTTTCTTATCAAGCACCCTGTGCCTAACTGGAATATGGCTATCAATGATTTGTACCCTTCAAATAGAAGTGAAATACATAAACAGCAACCTCTGAAAGTTTTACTATAGTAAGATGAACATATCCTGAGATATTGATGTTTTAAATGATACGTCATTGGCAGGCTTCCACAATGGTGTACTCTGTTACATACTGCAGATATTGTGTTATACTGTATGCTGCTACTACATGGTGCACATGTACTTGCTCATTATGTATGTATTTCTCAGGTTGCTTTGGAATCAGTTGTGAAGGTCTACGACATAATAGTCCAGGGATGTGGCGGTTCATATGCTCACTTTATCAAGACTTTCAGCTTGGCTTATAAGAACAGCACAGCACCTGGATGGACCAGCATTAGAAATGATGATGGAATTTCATTTAAGGTGTGCAGGAACTATAACATCAGTTTCATTTATTTTACGAACCATCATATAAATTAACAAGACAATAAAACTCTTATTAAACGATAGCACATACAAAAGGATATTATGAATTAATGATTATGTAAGGATGAGATGACAACTGTGGTTATGTATTCAAAGATTCTGTTGTATCGCTTATGTAATACACAATCAGGAACACTGGCAGACTCTTACTAGGAATAATTTCTTAAACGTTTTTTAAAAAACATTTGAAAGAATTAAAAAGCTGAGTTTTTTTAATAACAAATATAACAATTTTTGATGTATTAAATATAACAATTTCTGATGTAACAAATATAGTAATTTCTGATGTAACAAATATAACAATTGCTGATGTAAACAAATATAACAATTTCTGATGTAACAAATATAACAATTGCTGATGTAACAAGTTTCCTCATAAAGAAATTTTGTTTTATAGATGTCCAATATATTACAAAATAAGTCAATATGCCATTTTCTGTATTAGGCTTTACTTTAAGTATAAATTGTGTGTTTCATCAGGAATTCCTTGGGAGTGACAGCCGTTATATGCATCAAATAGTGCCCCTCCAGAAGCCCATAGTTGCAAATATCATAAGATGGATTATTCGGAGCATGTCATCCGGGGATTATTCTGCTATGAGAGTTGATCTCAGAGGTGAGATCATCAAAGAAAGCCCAACACCAAACCTAGGTAAGACTCAAATCCAGTACAAATTTGTTATTGGAAGTAACTGGTTTCATTGTATTGCAATAGCTGCTGTGGGGTGTGGATGGATAATTAGACCAATATTGACGTTTCTCACATTTATTCAAATGCAGTAGAAAACTGACAGGTAAATCTACAAGAGACATAAAAACAACCAGATAAGCAAATTATCTAACCCACAAAATAATGTACACAATGTAAGACTTTCCACATCACTCAAAATGTTGAGCATAGGTAGTTGACTTGAATTATGAGTTTAATAGTGACTTTACATGTTACTTAGTTAATGAATCACCACTGAATTAATAATTTCTAATGAGCAGGATACACAAGTTAACATTTTAGGATAAACAGAGAAAAAAAAGACAAACAGTTAGGATAAACAGAGAAAACAAAGACAAACAGTTAGGATAAACAGAGAAAACAAAGACAAACAGTTAGGATACACAGAGAAAACAAAGACAAATAGTTAGGATAAACAGAGAAAACAAAGATACACAGATAGGACAAACAGAGAAAACAAAGACAAACAGTTAGGATAAACAGAGAAAACAAAGACAAACAGTTAGGATAAACAGAGAAAACAAAGACAAACAGTTAGGATAAACAGATAAAACAAAGATAAACAGTTAGGATAAACAGATAAAACAAAGATAAACAGTTAGGATAAACAGATAAAACAAAGACAAACAGTTAGGATAAACTGAGAAAACAAAGACAAACAGTTAGGATAAACAGAGAAAACAAAGACAAACAGTTAGGATAAACAGAGAAAACAAAGACAAACAGTTAGGATAAACAGAGAAAATAAAGACAGACAGGATAAACAGAGAAAACAAAGACACACAGTTAGGATAAACAGAGAAAACAAAGACAAACAGGATAAACAGAGAAAACAAAGACAAACAGCTAGGATAAACAGAGAAAATAAAGACAAACAGTTAGGATAAACAGAGAAAACAGAGACAAACAGTTAGGATAAACAAAAAACAAAGACAAACAGTTAGGATAAACAGAGAAAACAAAGACAAACAGTTAGGATAAACAGAGAAAACAAAGACACAGTTAGGATAAACAGAGAAAACAAAGACACACAGTTAGGATTAACAGAGAAAACAAAGACAAACAGGTTAAACAGAGAAAACAAAGACAAACAGTTAGGATAAACAGAGAAAACAAAGACACACAGTTAGGATAAACAGAGAAAACAAAGACAAACAGTTAGGATAAACAGAGAAAACAAAGACATCCAGTTAGGATAAACAAAGAAAACAAAGACAAACAGTTAGAATAAACAGATAAAACAAAGACAAACAGTTAGGATAAACAGAGAAAATAAAGACAAACAGTCAGGATAAACAAAAAACAAAGACAAACAGTTAGGATAAACAGAGAAAACAAAGACAAACAGTTAGGATAAACAGAGAAAACAAAGACATCCAGTTAGGATAAACAGAGAAAACAAAGACAAACAGTTAGAATAAACAGATAAAACAAAGACAAACAGTTAGGATAAACAGAGAAAACAAAGACATCCAGTTAGGATAAACAGAGAAAACAAAGACAAACAGTTAGAATAAACAGATAAAACAAAGACAAACAGTTAGGATAAACAGAGAAAACAAAGACACACAGTTAGGATAAACAGAGAAAACAAAGACAAACAGTTAGGATAAACAGAGAAAACAAAGACATCCAGTTAGGATAAACAAAGAAAACAAAGACAAACAGTTAGAATAAACAGATAAAACAAAGACAAACAGTTAGGATAAACAGAGAAAATAAAGACAAACAGTCAGGATAAACAAAAAACAAAGACAAACAGTTAGGATAAACAGAGAAAACAAAGACAAACAGTTAGGATAAACAGAGAAAACAAAGACATCCAGTTAGGATAAACAGAGAAAACAAAGACAAACAGTTAGAATAAACAGATAAAACAAAGACAAACAGTTAGGATAAACAGAGAAAACAAAGACATCCAGTTAGGATAAACAGAGAAAACAAAGACAAACAGTTAGAATAAACAGATAAAACAAAGACAAAACACTGCTTTTAACACTATAGATGAAACTGTGAATCTGCTCGATATGGCGCCTTGCCCCTCAATATGGAACAAAATAAAACAATGTGATCAGTTTTGTACACAAAAAATCAAACAAAATTGCTTCAGAGTTTTATAATAATTTAAATATAACTCGGTGTATTTTTATAAAATATGTTTCAGAGTATGGCCCACTTGGGATGGAATCAAAACAAATAGGTGACAACCAACTGAAAGCGTCATCCTATTATTTTGATGGATCTCGTCATGCCATACCAACAGCAGCACGAGTGAACGTGATCCAGAGAAGTACAGTGGCCTATTACTGGGCACCTAATCCACGCACTGCATCAGGCCATTGGATCCAAATCTCTTTCGCTGTAAATTTCTCAAAATATTCAAATGAACATACAGATTTGCAGGTTTATTTTTCACAGAAAGCTTGGATCAGCAACATTGGATAGAAATTTTAGCAGAAAGTCACAGCTCAACTTTTACTAATGACAAAACTCTCTTATAAACAACTTTTACAATGAAAAAGTTCTGTTATGTTGTGGTGTAACTCAATCTAATAATAATAATAAAAATCTTTATTTAAAGTCACAATAAAATAACAATAAAAACTAGCACACAGGCTATTGTGACTAAAACAACACTAAAACAATCATAAAAAACAAAAAAGTAAGACAAATTAAAAACAATCACAGTTGGCAAATACTACAGCAGCACGCAGGCCCCTCCCATGTGTGTAACAACTTTTTAAAACTTAATAAATCTACATTTCTTTTCAATACATTAGGCAATATATTCCATAAGTGAGAGCCATAATACAAAAAAGTCTTTTTACCATATTGGATCCTATTAAATAACAATATTGATGGATCTCTTAGATTCCTATTACTTTCCTTTACAGTAAACACTTCATTTAAGGATGCTGGATATAATTTATGACTAACATATTGTGGTCATCCTCAATTTCAGGTTGCATACGAAATACATGGCATACTTGTTAAAAGTTATGGAAGTAGTGCACTTAATTACTACTACCATGTGTCCCACAGTTTGGATGATGTGAACTGGGAGTCTATTTTAGATGAACACAATCAAACTAAGGTGAATTTTTTTTTCAAGTCTGTTATAAAATTAGAACCAACCTAGATTCTGCTCACACATAAATATCATAAACATATATTGTATACTATGCAAAAGGCATGTGCTATGTAAACATTCACCCTATGGTTGTCAATAATGTTTGTGATTTTTTGTATCAGAATCTCAATCCATAACCTATCTTATAATTAGCAGAACTCATAGAGATAGAGGTACTTACTAAGATTGGTTTCAACTATTACCCTTTAGTCTGTACAAAATAGTTGAATTAATTTTTATTTTTTTTTATTTTATTTTTTGCAATTCTAGACAACGTTAACCAATTCTGATTGCGGATGATTTTTTTTTAAAGAGAGCTTTTCTTGTTATATATTAAATTGATAATGTATTGGAGTCTTAAGTAGAGTATGGACATTGGACACGTCACAACCACATTTGTCATAATTACAAGCAATAATCCTCATCAGATTATCTTTTTTGTGGCTGAGAGTGTAAATACTGATGATCACTCACACCCGATATCAAAGTTTCATGAGCAGATATCTATTATTTCCAGAAATTTCATGGTGTCATGCAATGGTATATTAGGTACGAGGAATACTCCCAAATGAATCCTGCTCTGAGAACAAAATTCATACGTCTCACACCTGTAAAAAGTGCAAGTTATCACGCTCTGAGATTTGAACTTTATGGCAGAGTCTCAGGTAGGTTGAAATTATAGCAATTTAGTTTCTACTGAAAATTTGAAAGTTTAGGACAATCAAGTCGATTAGTCTCATGATAATGAAAAATTTCAAAGGCGTAATAATTCAGAAAGGTCTCTCTCTCCCTCTCCACTTCACCAAGTAGAATGTATAATTCAGTCAGTTTAGAATATAAAGTCAATGGCAGCCCTGTGGTTTAGTGGTCAAAGCCTTGTTAGCTCTTGTGAAGGTCACTCATTTGAATACTTGGGGTCTATGCTGGGGTAAGGAAAAGACCTTGCATATTTAATTTCATTGCTTAATCCATTTTATATTTTCGCTAATCTATACTACACAATATGGCAACCACAATTTAAATAATCACCCAAAGTATAAGAAATTCTCAAAACTATGACATCGTGCCCTTGAGTCTGGAGTAATATTTCATCTGCCAGGCTATTTAATATTTTATTTTTATTCTTTTATGTTTAAATTTAAATCTTAACTTCTCAGCAGCGGCTATATGCCTTCGAGAAGAAAAAATTATATATATGTACAATATGATGAAAAGATTTTTGGCAAACAACAAACTATCTCTCTATCTATCGATCATACATTGTATGCCATGGGGAAAATGTGTAACACGACAGCTGGTCATGTATGCGGATCAATCTTCAGACAACACATTGACTCAGAGATAATTCAAATCTTTACTGGTCAATACATTAAAATTCCTTTTTAATGTGAAACAGATGACAATGTAGGGAGAGGGAGGCCACCTGATTATTCTCTTATACATAAAACTGAAAATTGCTTTGATTTCACAATAATAATATGCTGACTATAATAAAAATCATACTTTTCATTAACTCAAACAGAAATTAAAGATGATATTCTGAAAACTGGAGACACAAGCAACATGGAATTGATTGCATCAGTTCAAAGTGATTTATGTAATGGCGATGATGAGACTAGTTCCCTCTACCAGAATACCTTCAATTGCTCCATGTGGTGCTTTTCTGGGCTAACCAAACAAACCATAACCTTTAAATTACCAAAGCATCACTTAGTTTCATCAATAACAGTGAAGGAGATGACTTCAAATTCATCGCTGTATCAAATCTCCACAAGTCCAAATGGAAATTCATTTAATGCGGTGCCTGCTTCTGCTTCATGGCAAACAACTACGGGAAACGACAATACTGTGAGTGAAAACTTCGCAGATTCAGATCACATTTATTTGATCTATTTTTCTTTTATACATTATAATTTTAACATTAAAACAGTGTAGAGCTGGGGGACTCCTAAGATGATCTCATCATCGCTGCTGAGGGCCCCCTTTACTTTATAATTATGTAAACTATGTACAAACAGATTATGTTCACAATAACAAAAATATCTTTTTTTTTTAGGAATTAAAAAAATAATAAATCACGTATTACATATGTAGCAGTCTGGTCTAGTGCATATCGAATCAGGATACTACACTTTAAAGTTTTTAACAAAAGAATGGCTGGGGTGCCTTTAAAGATGCAAATCATCTAGATATGCAAATATACAATTTGTAACATCTGTACAGCTGTATCTGACAGAAGAAATACAACATGTAGATAAGATAAGATAATGTAGATAAGATAAGATAAGATAATGTGCCAGAGGCCGGCATAAGGCTGGTCTCCGGAAGGAAAACCAATTGGCTGAGGTGTGGGTTCAAAACCATTTATTGTACATATACATGTTTAGATGAAAACCCTGTAAAAGAAATAACATTCATAAGTAAAGCATTCGAACTATGCTTTACTAAAGTATAATTATTAAATATATTCTTATAATTGACAATAGTTAATTACCTGGCCTAAGAGGCAAAGGTTGCAGATTATCACTTAAGACTCTTGACCATACCATGTGCCCATGTGGCTTGTCATAGGACTACACATGTAACTTCAATAGCACTTGGCTGCACACAACTGGGAGCACTGGTCCACACCTGTGGCACTGACCATGGACTGGCTCTAAAAGACTGATCCAACTGACCAGAATGCCAACCAAGTCCCCTGTAGCCACCTTGTGGCTACTACACAATTATATCACTAACTTACTGCCACCTGGTGGTAATACATAAAGTAACATTATCTTTACAAACTACATCACTGTCACAATAAGATAAACTTTATTTATAAAATAAGATAAGATAAGATGTAACTTTATTTATATTCTGAGATGTGAGACAAACAGCAGAACATAAGCTTAAAAGCTTTAAGCCGACTGATAAAATAACAATAACAAAATCAAATATATATATGATTACATGGCCAATGTGCCAAGTGCGTTTTCCATGAGAAGGATAAACGCATGGAAAACGCATGGTTTTTAGCTAATTATAATGAGGCAAAAACCATGCGTTTATCCAAACGCATGGAAAACGCACGTGGCCATGTAGTTATGCATAATTAGTAGTATATGTCTATTTAAAAATAGCAGTACGTTTATATTTCAAATAAAAAATGTTACATTATTATCATTATTGTTACCAGGTGACTTTAAGCAGCCTTCACCAAGCTACTGTAGTGAAAGCAATAAAGCTGGATGTCACTCCTAAACAAAGTTCACTGACATGTGTGAGATTGTCTGCCGAAGGAACTGTTGCTCCAGGTAAGATAGCATAACCATTTTTGCAAGGTTGTGCAGAGTGAATTTATTAAGGTAAGATAGCATAACCATTTTTGCAAGGTTGTGCAGAGTGAATTTATTAATTTGTGTGTAACATTACAATAATAAGTTTGTAGCACTTAAGCTAAGAGATGTTGCTTGGCTGTCTACATTCCAATGGATATTCATTCTCTCACGTGCTTCGTATGTACTCGAATTGTGCTGGATCTTGCTGGAGTGTCTTGCAGGGAACCCCTCTGACCTCAGTGAATTTAAGAATTAAATGCTATGCCTAAGTTCTTATCAATTTCTTAATGCAGCTGGGTGGTTTAATGGTAAGATGCTCACCTGCTCCACTGAAGGACCCGGGTTCAATCCCAGGCCCGGGCAACCTTTCATGAGAATCATCCCAGCTGATTGTCATTCAGATGACACATTAAATTGGCAGTCTCTTGTACCTAGTGTCTATGCTGAGGCAAGTAAAAGATCCCACCGATGGTGTAAATTTGTAACATGGGTGGACTCCAACTCTCTCTCAATTCATCAAAAACCCTCGATAGCGACAAGAACTTGCATATCTATCTATCTATCTATCTATCTATCATAGATCATGACGAAAAGTACACTATATCTATATTCATGGAAGGTGAATCATGCTAGGTTCACATAATTAATTAAATGAGTTTATCTAATTGCAGGATGCCCACCTGGGTATGGTCAGTATGGCAAAAGGTGCATTCGATTTTCTTTCCATCCAAATGATCCAACAACTGCCAACCAGTTGTGCCAGGAAGAAGGTAACACCTGGTTGGGTGGTGGAACACTTGCTAAAGCAGATGACATTTACATCACTAACTTCCTGTCAAACATTGCCCAGATGTGAGTTTGTTTCTTGTTGCATTACCTGATGTTTATATTACACACGGTCCAGAGTTAGGCATTGCAATGTATTAAAATTAATGAGATTTGGGTTTAAAGTCTGACCAATAATAAATCAATTGATTTACAGGTCAGATTGATGTGCATTAAATACAAGTATCCAATAGAGTCTTTTCACTGAGCTGCCCTGAATTCAGCAAGACATAAGTCTTTCCTCTCCTCTTATTACTCATTTTGCTTTTCTGACATAGTAGGTCATAACTGATTCCATAAATAAAGTTTTCTCAGGGAAATAATAAAAATCAAATAAATGATAATATACATTAAAATGAACTAAAAATACTTCTGCTAGGATGCACTTTGCTTCAGCCAATCAGAGTCAAGGGCGGGAACTTTTCTAGCCAATGTAATTGCATTATTCTGTCGTAGTCAACCTGGGTGAAACACAGAGAACCTTACCTGAAAATCCACTATACCACTAAGGCTTCAGTGAAGTGGTTGCCACATTAGCTATGTTACTTACAATTGGAAATTGATTATTAAAGTAGAATAAATGTTTTGCCAAAATGGAAAGATAACATTGGAGATGTAATAATGCATGGATCTGGAGTAATGCAAAATTATTACACTTCAAACCCCAATGGCCAACACAGGGCTCTACATAATGCACACTCCAGTTATGCATGTATATTAGCAAATTGTTAGAGATAATATCACTCCCCACACTACATTGTTTCAGAAATGGCCAGGGAACCTGGAGTGGTGCCATAAGATCTGGAAGTGGAACATGGCAGTGGACAGATGGTTCAGATATAACTTGGTCCCTCTTGACTGGAGCTGGTTCATCAAGCAATCGTTGGGGAGCGTTTGGCAGTGGTGGAACATTGGTCCCAACTGCTAGCAGTCTGAAGCCTTATGTATGCCAGATAACTTCTGCAGGTAAATCTCAATACATTCTAAGGTTACATATACATGTACTAAGTATTTGTTGTAAAGACTGTGAACATTTAAAATTGAATCATAATCAGTGATATTTAATATTGAATCATAGTAAGCAACAAAGCTGTTTGGGAAAGATCGGCAATATTCATGATTTAGACATCTTTTCATGATGTTAATCTAGATCACCTGGTCCTTTTTTTTTAGCATATACTTAGTTCACATGGCAGTGTATATTTAATATGTTACAGATGAGGATAATGATGTATCATGGATCTACATGGCAAACCAGAAAATGACAATCTCTTGGTCTCTCACAATTCCATACTACAACACAACCGAGTGTCTGAGAGCTTGTTTGGCTGATGCAATAGAAGGATGTTCATCCGTTTGGCATCAAAAGAGCACTCAGACTTGCATTCTTACTTGGGCTACTAGATCTGCTGGAGGATTAGTTCTTACTGATGACCCTGCCGGTGGTGACTACTGGGAAATATACAGAGGAGGTACTTAAAAGGGAGTTACTGATCATTGGGTCACATTTTGATTAACATTTTAATGGTGTAAACAGAAGTGTGTGTGAGTGTGTGATTAGGGCTTTACGTCCTGTATTTCTGCACCAGTTGGGCTAATTAGTACAGGTAGGGACCAAGGCAATGAGACAAAGGAGGAAACAGCCATCCAACTTAGGCTCGACCGAGAATCGAACCCGGGACCCAGAGGTTGCAAGCCCAGAGCGCTACCTCTGAGCTAGGCCCTCGCCCTGGTGAAAACAGAGATATGCTTATGTTAACCATTGTATTGTTGATAATGGAGGAGGCCATCAGCAAGAAGGTCCAATCATTGATGATGCAATCATATAATCACGTCATTGAGTGTAGCTGATGATGTCACACTTAGATGATGTCATCAAACAATGCTTGGCCCACCTGCGAGTGTTCCCACAAGATGCCCATTCTATTGTTTGTTATGACGGAAGTTTTCGTTTACATACTTTGGACCTTACTGTGCTTGAAATAACCCTACTCCTGAGTGAGCTTCAAACTAGTACATGGCCAAATGTGCTACGTGCTTTTCCATTAGTTTGGATAAATGCATGAAAAACGCATGGTTTTTACCTCATTTGAATTTGGCAAAACCCCTGCGTTTATCCTTCTCATGGAAAACGCACGTGGCACATTTGGCCATGTAACTAAGACAACAGCAACTGATCTATATTTTCAGGAACTTGTGATACACCTTTGTTGCTGCGCAAAGCTGTAGATTTCACTTTGACGGTATCATCAACATTAGACATTCAGCACTCAGAAGACCAGTTGTCATATGGTGATATACCAGTCACTGGCAAGGCTGGATACTGGAGGCCAAGTACATCAGATGCAAATCCGTCCATTGAGGTTTACATTTTAATAATTTAAACAATAATCAATGTCTCTTCTAGAGTCTCTAGCTTGGTCAGATCTAATAATTTAAATCAAAATGAGATGATACATTATCTCATATTTCAAAGGAATAGGGCAGAACAGATGATATTCACACTCATCTGGTATTGACCTTAGTTTGAAATTCCAAATATTGTGCACCCAATGAAATCGTATTCTTGATACGTAAAGTTCTGTTTAGTAATTTTTATATAATGCAACGTCCTGCTAATGCTAGTGTTATATTGTGACATCTTACTACAGTTAGTTTCATTAAAAAACGGCCCGTCAAATTGAGCCTTACAAAATCTGTAATTGCTGGCTACTCAAAACCGAATCTAAAAGTACATATTTATGATATTTCATTAATTTCTTACATTTGCCAATGTTTACACTTTTCTGTAAATGTAAGCCGACTATTTAATTAGCTATAGAAGTGGACAAAAGCAGCTGGAATTAGCATGTTTAGATCGCAGTCAGGTATAGGTTGCTTCAGCCATGTAGAGTCAACCGTTTTTTATGAAACTAACTGTCATTTACACTATATGCAATCCAAGAACATAATAATTTATACATATATTTAAAAACTGTTACTGCAAGTGTTAATCTGAATATCATTTGCTACCAAAAATTATAACTGCAGGTGACATTCAACCAACCAATGACTATCGGAAGATTGGCTCTTGCTGGAAATCAACTCAGCAGCACCCCACAATATGTGAAGACCTTCGCGGTGGCATACTCGCTTGACGGTGTGAAGTGGTCAGCAATTACTGATTCTGTATCTCTAACAGAGGTATGTATATCTTTGAAAAAACAATAATCAACGTCTCTTCCAGAGTCTCTAGCTTGGTCAGATCTAATAATTTACATCAAAATGAGATGATACATTATCTCATATTTCAAAGGAATAAGGCAGTACAGATGTAATTCACACTCATCTGGTACAAATTAAAGAAAATTGTGAAAGATATTGTGGGCAAATATAGGTGTAAGTGCAGTTATCAGTTTTGCCCGAGCTACTGAGCTGTGTTTTTAATTATCGATTATTCATTGTGGACGCTAGTTCACAGTTAGAGGACAAATCATAGGCAAATTTGGCAAATTTTGGTGGACTGCAAGGCCTTGTAGTTGATTAGTAATATCATGCATAACTGAGACTCAACACACTGAAGTAAGACGTATGAAAATATAGGTTAAATCCAATACATTTTCAATTAATTTCTGGGCAACGTAGTGGTCATCAATGAAGTGAAACATGATCCCACATATGCTTTCCACAATCATCTCAGACATAAGATGATACAAATTAAATACATGACGAAATTAGTTATACACTTAGGCCTATAATTAAAGAATTAGAAATACAGGCTAAAGTAAATCATATGGTATTGTACATGCTATTCAAAATATTTTTATTTTTAGGTGATACAAGGAAATACAAATGCACATGATCCAACAGTAGTACTCTTTCCAGGGCTGCCCCTTGGCAGAAGTTTTAAGATCACCCCGCTTACATGGGAAAGTGCTCCAGCAGCTCAAATCGAACTCTTTGGATGTATACAACAGGGTCAGATAATAATTTTAGTTGAAGTATACAATGTAAAAAATGTGGTTTGTGGCTAGCTAGCAACTGACTGAAATTATTTGTTGAATAATCTTGTAAAAATCTTAAAGACAAGCTGAGATTTAAGACTCCACAATACTAGTTATGTATTACTTTTTTTAAAAAGTCATCCTGGATAGTCCCTGTCTATACATTGTAGCTCTAATACTATCATCAATGAGATTGTATTAAATATCATTACCAGAGTTAAGCTCTATAAAGGTGTTAACATAATTTTGTTGTGTGTCAGGATGACAAGTTACTTGTAGCACATTAGCTAGAACTGGCGCTAGAAATTTCCAATATAGTATTTTGTTTTAATCCATTGTAGAGACGATAACCTGTGTACAATCTCCTAAACCCCAGCTAAATATACCTGGGATTCCTACAGTAAGCTTGGGCTGCATGGATTCATGGACAGTCGTCATGCGTAGATGTTCTTCTGATTTCAAATTCCATCGCTCCTGGAATGAATATTCTCGAGGATTTGGGATTCTCCCATGCGATTATTATGCTGGCAATTCCATTGTATACTCCTTCACCAAGAATCGACTGTATTATCTGAGGTTTGATATCTATGGAGATGACGGTCATTTCTACAGTGCAGAATTTGATGGCTTTCAACTTGGAGATGAGACCAAAAGGTTTATGCTATCAGTCACAAGCTTTTTAAGTGGATCTGCCGGAGAGGGAGCCATGCTGACCTACAACCAAAAGAAATTCTCAACCCCAGATAACGATAACTCTGGTTTCAACTGTTCAGGTATTTTAAACACAACGATTACAGAAGAATTTATGACAAATATTTATAATACATTTTGGTTTAAATCTCAGTTTTGAAGACAGTTTCAGATATTTTAAATTCTATAACATAGTGGAATAATGGTTGTAGGAGTCTTGATTGGCACTCTTCTGTTTTACATCTGTGTACAGTTTGAGTACTACTAACACTCTATTAAAGTATAAATATCTATAATGTACAGTTTCAATAAAATTCCAGTTGTTGAGGTAGTTTCAAAGATTTAGATAAATTCTATAATATATTTATGATGTAGAAATGGAATAAAGGTTGTTAGAATCATTCTTGGACACTTGTATTAGATTACACTGTATATCAATGCCCAATAGAGTCTTTTCACTGAGCAGGCTTAAATTCAGCAAGACATAAGTCTTTGCTCTCTTCAGACATAGAAAAGTATAAGTCACTGATTCAATAAATATTACTTTCTCAGGGAAATAACAAAAATCTATTGAATGATAAGATGTCAAATATACATTAAAATGCACTAAAAATACTTCACTTTGCTTCGGCTAATCACAGTCAAGGGCGGAAAAATGTTCAGCCAGTAGAATTGCAGTATTCTGTCATCGCCACCTGGTGGAAATACAGAGAACCTTCCGTGAAAATCAACTATTATGTCATTTTTCCAAAACAGTGCAATACTCAGGAGGCTGGTGGTATGACTACTCCGCTTCATGCATGAAAGGTCGTCCAACTGGCTCACTCGGTCAAGTTACACCAGATGGTGCCACCTGGTTTGATGAAAGAGGTCGTTACATATACGCCAAAAAGGTCATTATGAGAATCAAGCCAACTGAACCTGAGAAATGTAAGAGATTAACTTTTTGAATTGTGTCTGTGTTATGATGTTACCTAAACAGAATTTCCATGCCAAGCAATGATGTCAGAAGGACACAAAAATCAGATAATTATGACAGTGGGGCTTTTGCTGCAAGATTCAAGATTTGACCAAATTTCATCGTTACATGTACATAATCATTATTAATAAATACCGATCAATCTGGCAGCCTGATGCCAACATTAATACGAAATTAACAATTTTACAATAATCATAACTAATAAATTACAATATAGCGTTTAATTCTAACGTATTAAAATATCACAGTAAAATTCTCATTGATTGCCATTAACATTCAGTCAAATATAAGTTGTACAAAAGGTCAATGTTTTATATAATGTTTAAACAGTGCAGTTTTGAAATAATCAGTATAATGAAATAACAGGGAAAAAAATATAATAATAAAAAAATAACACAAAAAAACAATTAAGATTGCTGGTTTCATATCTAACATTTGACTATGGTTATTAAGTTATAGTACAGCTATGTGTTAAAAATAACCACTTTAAATTCTTTTTAAATGTCTGGACACTTCAATTTTTCATTCCATTCTTTCACCTTGATACCTTATTGTATTTTGAAACATTTGTGTTCTACAATATGGAATTTGCATATGAATTGTGCATTACAGCAATGTTCTTTCACTTGATCAGAAACAAATTTAGTTATACTAAAGCTAACATCCTGATTTCATTTCAAGTTTCAATAACTACAATAAATTTTAATTAAAAACATAATTATACTTTTTATTCACATCAGGGTACAATAAGATAACCTTTCTTCTTTCCTTAGTAAATGTTGCACTGCTCAAAAAGGCTTGGCGAAACCCAGATGATATGGTAGGTTACGAGGCAAAACTAGCCACAGATGGGAAAATTGCTTTTGAGCTGTCATCTGGAAGCTGCACACAATCCTCTCCAGGAACAGACCCTTGGTTTCTGGTAGACCTTGAAAGACTTTTCCTTATAACTGACGTCAAGGTTTTGAACACAGACACAAATCGTAAGTTGATTTTATTCCAATATAATTGGTAGCATTATCATTGAGGTCAAATTAAATTGTTATTCATTAACACACCATTGTCCTGCTGCATAACTCTATTCAATAATTGCTACATGTAATGTTAACAATTTCATAACAACTACATGTAATACAATTTCCTTACAACTACATGTAATGTTAATCATTTCGTAACAACTACATGTAATGTTAATCATTTCGTAACAACTACATGTAATGTTAATCATTTCCTAACAGCTACATGTAATGTTAATAATTTCGTAACAACTACATATAATGTTAATTTCTATAAGCCCTGAATGTCCCATGCTGTACATCAGACAGAATAAAGAATTTCTTGAGACTGAAGGAACACACAATCTTCCATGACTTAGCCAGCAAATACACATTGCACAACCCCATCAATGATGCAGTCCTAACCCTCTCAATTTTTGTTTTCCTCTACCACCCAACAGCACAGGTGGACTAACTACACCAGTGGTGTGGGTATAGGATATAGAGCAGTTGATGTTAATGACATTTAGCTCATTAGATTGTCTAAGAG
This sequence comes from Alitta virens, assembly GCA_932294295.1. Lineage (NCBI taxonomy): Eukaryota > Metazoa > Annelida > Polychaeta > Phyllodocida > Nereididae > Alitta > Alitta virens. The sequence goes on along the minus strand of OW028579.1, from coordinate 38,622,098 downwards.
GGGTCTCCTTGCCTCTTTTGTAATTGACTTTCCTCATTGGGGTTAATAAATATTATTGTCATTAATATCTGACTATGGTATAGATATATAAGCGTGGTTGGCTGGTGTGAAGAATAATACTAAGTATGGAATTAAGGTTAAATTGCAAGTCTTACCTATGATTGAGTGAGTTTTCTCTATATTTCAGCAAGATTTTATAGTGCCTAGCAGAAAAGTGGTTACACTGGCAAACAATGAAACACTTTCAGTCTTTCTAAGTGCCTCTGCCATGTCATATTAGTTGTTATATCGTTTGTAGATTTAAACCTTGAGAGACCATCGAATATCTCCAGCCAACCCAGACTGTTTATAAAACAGCCTGAGAGTAATCTCTCAATATTTCAGTATAATCTCTCTGTTGGTCAAGACTGAGGGCTGGCTGAGCAAATTCGATAGCTTTTAGACAGTTGTTTTTAGACAGTTAATTTACTTTTTTCAAAAAAAAAAGAGCCATGATCTACGTCATATAAGGACTTTGGCAGAAGTTATTTTCAGTTCTGCCCAACTCACTTTGTCACCAAAAAGCATGTCAATTAGGAAGAGCATAATATACTTCAAACTAATGATACAATAAATGTTATTTGCCTTCCTGTTTCTAGCTGAGAACCTACATGATTTCAACATCTTCATTGGCTCATCCTCCTCCCAAGGAAACTTTGCGTCTACTGGATATACATTATGTGGACGTAAAAATGGTCAAAGTGGATCTGGGGAATGGGTGGTAGTTGTATGTTCAAGTGTAATTATTGGCCGATATGTTGCACTTCAAATACCTGGATCATCTGAAACGCTTGCCTTCTGTGAAATTGCTGTCTATACCACATCGGGTGAGTAGATCATATAATTTGTATTTAACAATTAAAAAACATATTCAATTCAGTTCACTTTATTAGACCACAGTTAGCTTACAAATATTCCAGAGAAAACTTATTGATATATCATAACAGGATAAAGCTCCTTTTCCATTGGTGCATGATGCATACATTGCTGAAGACAATTTGTTTGATTTACAAGTTCCATGGTGAGGGTTAGGAACTTAATCCTCAGTGGTTCTTCTCAATAAAAGTGATCACTTACCGCAATGTATATGTTTTCAATATTCATTACCCGTCACACGCACTTGAAATAATTATTGTTAAATTCAACTGGCATATCTTAACAAATGCACATGACACATTATGGATTGTAACTGGCCATTTGCCCAATATATGACAAATTATATGTGATGTGAACTTGTGAAGTACACTTTCTGAACCGTCAGAAAGAATTATTCAATGAAATTATGATATGTAAGGAACCGGTTGATTTTGATTTTATTAACGTTTTTCACTTTCATATTAGCAAATAGTGGTTTGTATGGCCCTTGTGAATGGAATGGACAGTGTACGACCCAGAACAGTGAGTGCAAACCACCATTCAATGACACCACTGAGATAATGCATTGTCGTTGCCAACGATATTATGAAGAAGTCAATGGAAAATGTGTGCCAGGTAAATTCAAATTTATAGTGATTCTGAGATGAACCAATAACCTCTGTTTTTGCCATCTTCGTTTTTGCCACACTGGTCTGTAAATGTAACAGTGACCCTTTAAGAATATTAATAACTAGTATATTTATAATAGTTATAAATACTTTGTACAAATTCTGTGAGTTTAAATATGAGGTTGATTAAATGAGAAAGTGTCTTTATCTCTAAGGTATCCTGATACAAGTTTGACCACAAGCTCAGTCTTTAACTTCTCACAGTAAGACAATGGATAAAGAATAGCCATGTAAAAGCAAAAGAGAAATAATACCAGAAGCAGTTCACTCTATCTTGACGCACTGTATATCAATACAGTTAAATTTACTACATTTTCGTGCTTCTTGATTTTAGTTGCTGATGTTGGACCAGTACTCATGCAGGTGGATACTTCTGATGGTAGTGACATCGTCCGCAGTCACATTGCACAACTCACTGTCATTGTCACTGCTAACAACTTCGAAGGGGCAACATTTGTTGCAGTATCTTCAGGAAACAATTTCAAGGCAGACTTTTTTGTGTCCAATGTTAATGCATCCGTTAATGGAAGTGATGCAGCCCTGAAGGATAATAGAATAACCCTCAACGTTGTCCAAGAACCTGACCTCAAATTTGGTTTGGGGATACTTGGAAAGAAAAATTTGACATTTAAAATTGACCTCAATGTATCCCCAGATACATGTTTGGATGTCAACTATCTCTGCATCAATTTCTCAGCATCATCGTCATCCTCCTACATTGCAGTAAATGGAGAAAATGATGTCAGTTGTTACAATCTATGGCCTAAAATAGAATGCAAGCCAGGTTAGTCATTCCGCAATGGGAACTACACTTCTATTGTAGGGAATATGATGTAACTAAACACATGGAATCATGAAACTGTTGTCATCTCTATTAGTGTTGACTAGTAGCCTTGAGTGGTGCAATAATTCCTGATCACCTCAAAATAGCACATTTGAAGAAGAACCTTACTGTGTTCTCTTTCTTAAATATTCCAATTTATCTGTTAGGCCTTTGTAAATAAGTTTTATACATGGAACCCTGAAAAAGTCTTTGTTTACCAACCAGTGTATTCAGACAGTATAACAATAGTGGATGGTGAGGAGTCCAACATAAAGTTTATGAGATGAGGAAAAATCTAGAAAAACAAAGGGCACTGCAACTAAATAAGCTAAAAAGCAAAAATGAGATAATATTACCATTCACTAGAAATAACTCCCACTTCCCAGATAAACCCTTACAATGGCCCATTCACTGGCCCAGCAAGCTCAGACACATTGAATGTAAGTATTTGTTAATGTTTGTATTTATTGCCTGCTTTAATATGATGTTATTGTATGTTATTACTGTTAATCAACAATCATATCAAGCAGGGCTCATGACAGAGTATCCAAAAATACATCAACATCATTAAAAGTTGTCCAATAGCACTGACTCTTTAACATTTCTGTTGCAGATATTGATATAGCGCTTAACGTCATACAGTACCAGGGTGATCCTATACCCCGAGATCGACCTGGAAGTTATCCTTTCCAACTCACAATCCAACATACCGGATCCAGTAATTATGATGTTGTACAGTTTGACCTTGGACTCAGGAACTTTGAAGCTTTCTACTTTTATGCCTATGAAGACTGGTCTAACAGGAATCGAAACTTGTCAAGTTTTGAACTTATTTCAGCAGGGTTGAAAACAGGGGACGCAGCGATAAGTTTAAGCAAAGGATCAAGCAAAGTAATAACAGTAAACGTCACCAAAGGAATGAACTACACTGAATGCTACACTGTCACTCATTTGTGTTTTGTAGTAATCAGCAATATAAAAGCAACCTTTCATGACTCAAATACGACAAATAATTTAAAATGCTTCGCATTACCAGGAAACAAAAACTGTGAGCCGGGTAAATGCTTTTCTCCTTCATTAACCTATTTTCTGAATACATACTCATTTGCCTTTATTATCAAAATCATTTTACTTCACATATAATAATTTTGTATGATGGTTTTCCATGGCATTGTCAACACACTATAACTTTAAAATGATAATTCTCAGCATTCTCCAGTTGTGTCACAATCATTATTTGCTGCATGTGAACCTAAATTAAATATATTGTATTGCTATAGAACCACAAATAAGCTTATTTTTAAAAGGAAAACCCATTTGTTTTGCAGACATTGAACTCAATTTGGCCAATGCCTCTTTGACAAGTCAATCCCAACTCATCCGAGGGTATACAGATCTTCATGAGTTTACAATTCTTATTGAGAATCAGGATAGCTATGTGGATATAGAACCAGTGGTGAATGGTAACACAAATTTCAAAGTCTCTGTACATGTCTCAAGCAATGCTCTATCCTCATCCCGTAAACGCCGATCAACTGCTACTGAAGAAGGACCATACGTCGTGTCAGTAAATGAGGACACGTCTGTTGGATTACCAACCAAATCTAACATGACACTGACAGGAAAAGTCAACATTACAATTTCAAGAGAGAACTGCCTCAGCATGCAAACCATTTGTTATGTGGTGACATCTGGAAACGGTGCATCGTATCAAATAACTGGCGGAAGAGCAGTCATGTGTAGTGATATAGCTCCATATAAGAATTGTGATGGTAAGTGATATATCATATATAATTATGTTAGTTAATACAGTACATGGCATTTAGACTTTGCCTAATACATGTGATATTATACATTGATATGCATTGAGAAGTATCATTCACAGTTACTGCATTTCAATACATGGCCAATTGTGCCACGTGTGTTTTCCATGCGTTTAGATAAACGCATGGACAATGCGTGTGGCACATTTGGCCATATACCCAGGATAGCAAAATAACCACATCCAATGCCCATTAAGTAATTTCACAATTTCCACTAAAGTTATCATTATCACTAAATGCATGGTCAGAAACCGAAACCAAAATTATATTTTGATCAATAAAACTCACTGGATTTATTTCAGGTCTGGCAGTGCAGAACAGTTCATTGTCTCAGGATAATGGAAATGTGTTAATACAGGGTACCTCCTTGACATACACTATTTCTTGGGACATTGGTACAGATGTCAATTTCTTGTTATATTACTCCAGGGCAACCATAGTATCATGGAATTGGAAAGCTGCTAACCATACCACTAGCTACAAGGCTATGACTGTCAAATCCACTCACACATTTAACCATTATGGGAATTTCTCAGTGTACCTTAATATAAGTAATCATGTGGGTATGACTATTCTAAACATTACAACAATGGTGGAACCAGTACTTAACAATATTATTACCATTGACAGTTCACATCAACCCAAAGCAACGCCGAACAGCTTTTCAGTGCGAATAGCTTGCAGTGACATCTCAAAACTTGATGCTCCAGTCATAGTGTGGTGTTCCTTCAATTATAATGATGACAATAGCACTATAAGCATTGTTCCTGATGCTTTTGGTACAGTTACAGCTCAGCCTGTAATTTTCAACCACACCTACATGACAGACAATCCAAATGCTCAACCATTCGTATTATGTTGGAATCATATCAGTCAGATTAATTACACAACAATAGTCATACTCCGGGAGCCTATTACAGGAACTAATGCAACCCCTGAAGCACTGCAGTGGCCTACATTGAAACCGTTGTCATTTAATATCTCCATTTCCACTGGAAGTCATGTAAAATATAATGTAAGTTTTGGGGATGGCACACAAAGGACCTACATTAATCCAAACAGGCTGTCTGCCCAAGATATCTTCACTTTTCAAAATACCTACTTGACTCCAGGAACTTACAGCATAACCGTTTTTGCACATAATGAACACTTCAATGACACGTTCACTTCGCAATATAGTATCACAACTCAAAATGAGGTTGGCGATTTGGCCTTTCAGGGTAACACATTACTTGCCTTCCCACCCGGAGAAAACATGTACTCTATCAACAATACCAATGCAGTTCGTTTCCCTACTGCAGTGTTCACCAAGTTTGAGCTAAACCAGTCAATTATTGCTGAGGTGTTCTGTCCAAACATTAGCCAAGGAATATCTCATCAGAGATCATTCACATTTGCAAGGTCATACATTGGACATAATCTGACTTTCAGAATCATCAGCTACAATTTGGTCAGTACTCAAATATACCAAACATATGCATATTTTATTGAGAGGATTGACAACTTGAATGTTACTACATCATTGCGAGTTGCAACTCCAGGTCAAAACATTACCGTCTCGATTTCCGTGTCAAATGGATCTAATGTTCACTATGAAGTCAACTATGGTGATGGACAAATTATTAACTTCAAGCATCCAAAACTTTTGGCCAGTATGCAAGACATAATTCTTCAGAAATCGTATAGTAACATAGGGAATTACACTATTAGAGTTGAAGCAGTTAACCTTCTGAACAACCAGACTGTCACTGTTCCTTACCAGATTGTTATTCAGAACCCTATTTCTTGTACTGATACGAGCCTAACAGTAAATAATTCAGTTCTGTACACACCCGCTGAAGTGGATTTCTTTCTTCGATTTGGCAGTGGACAGCTCCCACTGACTGACATACACTGCCACTGGACATTTGATGGCCAATTACCTCAAACTGTGTACTTCAGAAGTCTATCAGCTGGCCATGTCTTTCACCAGAACTTGGCATTTCAAAGGAGCTTCATAGGCAACATGACTACTCTTGTTAATTGCAGTAATTTGGTGTCTACTTGCATTAAAAACTTTAGTACAGAGATAGTGCTTGATGCTGTTATCTTAAACTCACTTGCTAGTAATGGCTCTGTGTTTGTGACTAACACATCTGTATTTATTCTCAATATCCAAAGGTTTGGCTCAAAAGCATGTTTCCAGTGGGATATGGGTGATGACAAATCAAAGTTCATGTATGGTCTGCCTATATGTAAATCTTTCGCTGATGCCCAAGGAATTAATTTCACTTCTATCACAAACCAACAGACATTAATTGTTCATGAGTATGTCTATGATGCCATTGGGGAATACAATGTGGTAGTGGATGCATTTAACCATGTCAGCAACCATTCATTGTCCACCACTGGCGTTGTATTGGCATGGTACTGCTTGAGACCTAATGTTTCGTTCCCGGACCACATAACAAACAGGGCGGATCCACCTGTTTTCTTAAGGTCACAGAATATTTCCATCCCACCTATTCTAGAGGTTGACTGCATGAAAACCGATGATATTGACTTCACATGGACTGTATACAGAGCAGACAACTTGCAAGGCAAACCTGTGTACACCCAGTACCAAACTCCTATTTTCCAAACAGGACCTCGAGACTTACCATATGGTGTGCTGTTTGTAAATCTCACATTTCAAATGCGTGACATTCCTGACACAAACCAGACTGGAGGATTTTACTTGAAAATTGTTATAAGTCCTCTCATTGTGGCCATAAAGGGGAACAATGAGAAGAAACTAACAATTGAAAGTGATTACACTATTAACGCCATTGATGTTACTTTTGACCCTGATGTTGAACCGGACAATAAAACAGGACTTCAGTTCACCTGGAGCTGCAGGAGAATCAACAGCTCCTTCAGTATGGATGAGGTTAACAAGGCTGAACTTGATAGTGATACTGTGGCTGTGCTCAACAAGCCTGAAGGCTGTTTTGGTGAAGATCCTGGTATAATATCCGAAACCGCAGGCTCTTTCAGACTCAAAACAGAGCTGTTTATTCCTGATTCCTTCTATCGTTTTTCCATCAAAGCCACAAAAGACTACAGAACTGGCACTGCTGAGCAGGATATTGTAGTGCTACCAGTTGGGGCACCAACACTGACAGTAAAGTAAGTACAGAGTCAATCCATTTCAAAAATTATTAGAGCCAGAAAATTTGCAATATTCTGCAGTTAAGATACACTCCAGCAAAGGCTCCAGTAAATAAGTCGAGATAGAGTTCCAAACTAGCCAATCAGCAGAGAGCCAAACGTTATATTTAAATGAGTTGACCCTGCTGTGACATGGCCTGACCACTACCCCAGGCCAATGATTTCAGGAAGGGTTGCAGTGGATACAACCACCATCAACCACGAGGGTTTTGTCAATTGAAGCTACTAAATTTGATTTTGAAGTATAAACATTGTATTCACACTCCATATGAGTGAATATCATACACCGGGAATGGAGGACAAGCCCGTCGATCTATGTGTTTCTGTAAATACTCTTGTTTTAGTTTGACAGCTCTGACCACGTAGACCAATATATTATGATAATAGCCCAACTTTGTGGGATTTGCCTGGGGTACCTTATCTGGGTGTTAAGATATAAATGGCAAATATATGCATAGAAATAGTTATTGGGTTTTAGCTTCAACTTAATTACGTTGAAAATGCAACAAATAAACATTTAGACATCATCCTAACAAAATATATTGATTACTTCCCAGATGCAGGGAAACTAACTGTAAGAAACGCATTGGAGTTGCCAGTCCATTTATTCTGAGTGGCTACTGTTCTAATCTGTGTGGCACCAAATTCGGAGGACTTAGGTACAAGTGGTCACTTTCCTATGTTGATAACAGTGGTAATGGTTCAACAACTTATGATTTAGAGGGCAAAACATTAGGTGAGTAATGCATTTTATATAAATATGTAAAATAGGCATAATGATAAACTAGACATGCCATGATTATTGATTTAGAGGGTAAAACACAAGGTGCATAAGACTTTTTATACAAGAAATAGACGTTAAATGCTTAGTTGATGACAAAACTCCGAAGAGTCATGATTTTTTACCAGAAATGTTACCTAATATAGGAAGTTCTTTTGTAAATGTATATTTTCTTAAGTATGGTCACAACTTAATAGTTTTGTTCCTGTTTCAATGTGGCAAACACAGTTCATAATTGCTTGATTGAATTTTTACGACTGCAGATGGTTACGAGACAAAAACTCTTAGAATGCTGCAAGATAAAATGAAACCTGGAATGCAACATATTGCCACACTATATGCTTGGTCACCTGGATCCAGCAAGGCAACACCAACTTACAGATTCCTGACCAATATACCAGTATCAGGAGGGTTTTGTGGAGTAATTCCAAAGGAGGGTCAGTGACTTACGTTGTTATTATTAGAGAGAGAGAGAGAGAGAGAGAGAGAGAGAGAGAGAGAGAGAGAGAGAGAGAGAGGGAGAGAGATGCATTTATTCCAAGCATAATCATAATCATTTTTACAATGAGAGTATTTGTATACAATAAGGTTAAATATGGTTTTGGAGACAGACTTTTTGGCATACTGCCGCTAGCATGTCTACCACCAGGGGATTTTATTTGAAGTACATTTTAACATTAGTAAATACATCGCTATGAGGGGATTAGATAAAAGATAAATAAAATTGAATTAACATAAAAAGTGGTTAGAGGGAAATTTCATAATGAAAAATATCATTTTAGTTATATAAGTATACAGTGGAGGGTTTGTGAGAGACTGTGAGTGGAAGTTGGCAAAGTTTTAAAAACGAGACAAAATATCCAGGCACATTTACAAAGGCCTATGAGACAAAAACTCTATGAATATTAGTGTGACAATGGTGCAAAAAGAACAACCTATAGGTTTGCACTCTGATAAAAACTCAAACTGTTTCACAAACTTTAGCATGGTATCTAACATGACTCAATATCTTCTGTTTCAGGGAGAGCCTCAATCACCAATTTTGTAGTCACTTGTTTAAGATGGAAAGAATGGAAACCGCCTCAAGGCGATGCAACATTGAAATTCAAGTACTTCATCAAACAACCATCTTCTAACAGAGGATTTCTCTTTGCCTATGCAGACAACCTGACAGTCACCGACCCCACTGTATTCCCAGTTGGCGATTTTCAGGAAAATTTCAGACTGGATGTTATTGCTTACATTTACGATTCTGTGAATGACCCCTTCCATGTCACGATGTCTGTCAAAGTCAGTATATGCCCTACAGTTGTATCATAGTTAAGTTGTAAGTTGATAACTATTGGGAGTGGCCAGTTCTACACCACCATGCTAAATGGCCACATGTGCGACGTGCGTTTTCCATGCATTTTGATAAACGCATGGTTTTCACTTCATTTTAATTACAAAAACCATGCGTTAACCATGGGTTTACCCTTCTCATGGAAAACGCACGTGGCACATTTGGCCATGTAGTTACCGCAAGTATTGCAAATTAGTCGTACTATGATTAAGTTGTAAAGCAGCATGACCCAGCAGTTGGAAGGCCACCACGCTATAACTGGCTAGGCCCCTGGTTTACATTTTACATGAGGATGAACCATATGAATTTAAATAGCTTCTTCTAGATATTTTTATCAAATCACTGAAACATAAAACAGTGACCAACCCTCAAAGTCCATACCTTGACCTGCTGATATACACCATTATTGCATGCTCTCTAACTAATACTTGTAATGCTGTATTTTAATTCTCATAAAATGCAGGTTGAGCCTAGACCAGAGGAAGCTGACAAGGTCATGGATGCAGTGGCTGAAGAAACAGCAGGCACAGATAATCCAGTTGCTCAGCTCATGTCAAATGGTAGCCATCAACAAGCAGCATCCATGGCATACTCCCTTTGCTCTGAACTCAATGTGCCCACTGAATTGGTAGGTCAAACTTCTTCCTATGTCGTCAACTATAAATGTAGTCTTTTAAATTGCAATGAATACCATTTCTTAAGTTCACCACACACTTCTGAACATATTACATATTTTTACAGTATCAAGGCAACAACACTAATGCCAGCTATTTGGAGGCAATCCAGGAAGTAAAAACTAAGGTATGTTAAGCACAGTATCATCTTTTTATTACAATACTCCACTATGTATCTCGTGTAAATCATGGAATATATTGTAAGAATAGCTAGCCTGAATTGTCAACTGCAGTAAACAATGTCAACTTGCATTTCATTGTACAGGCCAGACTTAATATAATGACGCTTGCTGTGCAGCTACCTGTTGTGGATCCTGAGCAACTTCTTCAAAACAATGAGATTAACAGAAATGTAATGGCATTCCGAGAAGAACTGAATATTGAAACAGTGGTATGTATAGGCTTGAGGCTAAATTGGCAAAGTGAGTCGGCAGTACAGTTGTCGGACCATGATTTCACTAGGCCTAACCAAGTTCGAAAACATTTCAATAACGAAAATAGTAACTTAATATATGACATGTCTTTCAAATTAGTACAGTGACAGACAGATTCATACAATGTCATGCATAAGTCAGTGAACCCCACAAAAATATGCATTTCTATAGTTTAATGACAATCGAAAGCATATATAAATTTCATGAATACTGTTTTGGTTTTTTTTACCTAAAAATCCCTAAATGGTTGGTGGGTTGGTGGATTATGGCTTTATGTCCTGTATTTCTGCACCAGATGGGCTAATTAGGATAGGCAGAGACCATGGCAATGTGATGATGGATGAAACAGCCATCCAACTTAGGCTCGACCGGGTTAAAAATCCTAAATACAAATTTATTACAGAACTAGTATTTTTTTTAGTGGTTTTCACTTACTTATGCATATACAGATGGTAAAATTTGGTTCAAATCCATCATTTGGATGAAGTATGAAAGCTGCTAAATACTTGTTAGAAGATGATGAACTGTTCTCAACACAACAATAACTGATATTAGCTTTCAGAGAATCAGCAGCTAGTGCTCAGAGTGAGCCATTACAACTTGACTCACTCTTCTGAAATAATGTGATTTTTCTTGAAGGAAATGGGAAGTGACCGTTTAGACAACTTGACCAGTAACTTCCGAAAGTTTAAATTACAAGGAAATGTGGAAAATCCCGAACTAATGGCAGATGGTAAGCTTTTTGTAATTTTTAACCCTCGGCTATTTATAGCCAAAGGGTTATTACAACTGTCGTTGTCTTTAACTGGTCTGTCCTTTTTTTTTTTTTGTCCGCAGTCTGCAAAATACCTTTCTTTCTGTTGATGCTGCGCTAAACTGACAGAGATTGTGCTGTTCAGTAAAATCTTGGAAAGGTTTGAAGATGGATAGCTAGATCCCAATCGCCTAAACATTACTAACTTTTAACTCTGAACGCTCTCAAGTCATTTATGCATCTTGAGACAGGATAGCCCGGATGTTAGTGATGCTGCCCTACATGTCTGCTTCATCGATATTACACCTACCACATCTACTAACCTTGCAATATTCAAGTTTGCCGATTGTTCATCTTAAGTGAATTTGTGGGTGCTATTGATCTGTGTGTTTATTACAATCATTATAATCATTACTTAAACATCTGAGGCACAGGTCGGCCCCCTACTTGTGCACCAGCTTAATGGGTGGCTTCATGGAGGCATGCCTGGGGTTGCCTGTGCTTTGCACTGTATTTTTTTGTATACTAAACTAACGCAGCTTAAATTTTGGACACAAGATCAGCTTCCTTTAAAACCAAATAGTTAGACTTTTTGTGTCACTTTTCAAAGTACCATTTGACACTCTCATTACCAGATCTGGTCAGTACCACTGCTACCTGCTTAGGAGCTGCAGACTTTCTCCTTCAAGCAAGCATTGCAAAGGTAAGATGTCATTATACTTCAAAGCAAGATATCTTGCACTCTAATGGAACTACTTAATCAACTGTTTGGCTATTTTTGTGTGCTTTGGCTTTATTGAAGTCAGTTACAGAACAATACAAATTACCCACATTTCACTGTTAGCACTTACAATATGTTATTGTTGATGTCATAATGATACTTGTCAACATTATAATTTTGCCCTTTTTCATTAGGCAAAAGGAAATGGGACAGAATCAGTAACAACCATGGCTCCAACAGAAACAACAGTAAGTGCATTACACCTACAGTTAGTTCCATAAAATACGGTTGACTCTAGCTGTCTGTAGTGACTTGTCCCTGGCTGTGGTCTAAACATGCTAAAGCCAGCTGTTTCTGCCCACTTCTACAGCTAATAATCAAGTTACATCTATCACCAGATAAATATAAACTTAGGTAAATGTAAGATATCAATCTAATATATCATAATTATGTACTTTTAGATCTGGTTTTTAGCTGTTGAGTAGCTATGACAGCTTTGTCTAGTTTCAATTTGACGTGCCGTTTTTAATGAAACTAACTGTAAAATGCCCAATTCCTCCAACTACTTTTAGATTTAAAATGTCCTGTAAAACACCCGTGAATTATTGTGCGTTTTGGCATTGCAGACAGCTGCGTATGAAGATGTTGCATCTGTTGCTAAAAAGGTAACACATCAAGCATTATTCTGTATTTCTTTAATATACCAAGCCATATGGCTTGATAGGCAAATCTATGCATAAATGTGTCTATCAATAAGTCAATGTAGTTTTCTTTTCTAAATCTGATAGGCAAATCTATGCATAAATGTGTCTATCAACAAGTCAATATAGTTTTCTTTTCTAAATCTGGAAATCTATTGGTTGTCCAGGCCCAGAATGTCATGAGGAGTGCGGTGAATGTCCTGAATGAAATCTGTGAAACCTTAGCGGAAGGCAAGGAGCCGGGGGATCCAGATAGTGTGATTCAGAAGGAAGAAGTGTCAGTCAGTGCAGCAACATTGGACGTTGACCAGATGAAAGAAGCCACCAATGTGACCTGTCCTCAAGGTGTGGTCGTTCTGCCTTCTGTTAAAGAACTGTTTGGGAACAATACGCCAGCTTGTATAGATAGAAAGGTAAGCTTATCAGTGTACCTTTCAAGACATTAATTATTAACGCAATATTTACAATATGTCACGACGTTGATCCATACATTTCGACATCAATCCCAAAGTAGTCTTCACAATACGATGACCTACTAGATCCATAAGCTATTCCTATAATAATGTGGTGACTTTAATACTGATGTGCCTGTACGTGCTTAATATTATCACATTAGGCTTATTTTATTACTCCGCTCAATATGATTCGAATGTTCTGAATATTTAAATCTGCTTTAGCACTAGTGACTGATATTATCTGATATTCATCACATAACTTACAAATATAGCATTCAATTTTACATGCTCCTGTTGCAGATTTTCTTTGTTAAGAAAAATCCATTCATCTATGGTAAGCAGACTGATGTTAATGTGGGAAGCTCAGTGATGAGTATGAAAGTTACAACGTGTGCGGATAAACTCACCATCAGCAGAAGAAAAAAGAGAGCAGTAAGCAAATTGTTGTAAATTATCATTGAACTGTTGAGTGGTTTAGTGTTCAAACAGTTGGTTAGCTCCTTTGGAATTGGGTTTGAACTCAAAATGGGGCATTCCATCCAAGGGCATATCAGCTGGAAATCATTCACATAAAGATTGGCAGTGTCTCTGATTCTATGCTGAACAAAGTGAAAGCACCCAGGGAGTAAATTTGCATTTAAGCATTAACATCGTATGTCCACTTTCCAATCTCACCAATTACAGCAGAGTCCAGGATTCACATGACTATCTTAGGAGATCAGTTTCTAAGTCTATGAATTGTATGTAAGAACTTGCTTAGAGGGTGGCACAATGCTAATCCTCTGTTTTAATGTAAAATATTTTTCTAAGTGCAGATAGTATCATGCATATATTTATATGAGGTACAAACATCAGAGTTTCAATCAGTTACTTTAATACCTCATTATAATTGTAGGTTCCAATAGATATTCAACCATCAGCTCCCGTCAACATCAGCCTCAGGAATCACTTGCCTTCTCCAGAGTTAGTTAGTGCACCATCTCAGTCTGGTTTAGTGCATCATTCTCTTAACTTGAGCAACACCATAGTGGCAGTCCAGATATATGCCAAACCTTTACAGAACGAGACATTACAGATCTTGATAGACTTGGGACAGAAGCCAACTGAATCATCTTTCAGATGGAGCCACAGCCTGCCTAGACTTACCAATGAGTCATCTGGGGAAAATTTCACAATTACGGACAATTTTTATTCGATAACTTTGTCTGCGCAAGTAATAAGAGATGCATTGAGTAATACAACAGGTCACACAATCAGCGATATTACAACAGTGTCACCTGCAGTGGACAAAACGACCCAAAGCAACATCCATGAAAATTCCACTGGGAATGGATCTGACACAAACACACTCTACGTCAGTATAAAGAAGGAAGGTAAGTTATTGAATTTCTAGCTCAAGGTACAATGAACTGTTACTAATCTATTGAGTTTACGGTATTCATATTGATGACTTGTTATAATTGTGCGCCTTCATATTCTTATAAATGTGTATGTACAGATTCTAATACTGAGGTATCTTCAAAATATGTCTAATATGTTTCTTTACACTAAAATACAACTCTTTGCTCGCTGTTAATAACTGCAACATAAAATTTGCAATTTACCAATAGCTGATTTACAGAAAATACTCATCTTTTAATCAAACTTTTGCAGGTTGCCTGCCTAAGGTTGCATGTACAGATACTGGAAACTTCACCTACTGGTTTAGAATGGTTGAGGTCAAGATTCAACAGTTTAATCCAGTAACTGAACAATGGACTGACACTAACTATGAGGTAACGCCTGATAGTCTTATGCAAAGTATCAAATACTGTGAAACAATGCCTTACATTCAAAATGGTCATGTCAGTAATTTGCATGCTACTTGACTCTACTACTGTACTTCACCTTTGAAATAACACTATTTCATCATTATTATTGCTGCCATCATAGTGAATATTTGCAGATTTTTATCTACTTAAAATTTACTTACAGGTTGAATCAGATTCCGACTCTTACCGACTCAACTTCAAAAGCAACCTCTTTGGCAATTTGGGAGCAGGGATGTTCTCCGGACTGAATAAGATTGATTTCAACACAGTTTTTGACAACTTTGGTGCTAAGCTCATTGAGAACATGCCTGTGGTTGCGACTGTCATTGGAGTCATTCTTTTATACTTTGTTGGATTGGTTGTATGTCATAAGATGGACAAGATAGATGCTTGGAAGGTAATGTCAGCCTGATACTACATTAAGATTGTAAATTGCCACCCTAAGTAGCCTGTCATAAGGTCAGTTTGGTCAAAGGTTAGTTTTGCAGAAAAATCATGGTGCTTGAAGGGGTGCAAATGCGTTCGTTGGGGTCCAAAGGAAGGTATTGGAGTTGCGAAATATGTCAAGGCCCAGCGAATCTGTTCTTTTTTTATTTACATATGCCGTATGATATCCCCAACAAATTGGGAAATCATAAGTAAAACAAACATACATAATGGAACTAGAACTAACAACTTTCCTCAGTTTGCTATATCCAAAATTAAATAGTTCATGGGAGCTCCTTTGTTTGACAGCATTGTTCATTAATTAAGTGCACATACTGACTTTGACTAATTAAAAGTTTAGTGTATGTGCTATTAAGGTATCACGATCCAGGGGTACACAACTACCTCACCTTCTAGCACTTGACTAGTGGGCAGCTGCTCTTTAGCTTACTGTTAGAGTGCAGGAAAGTTGCACACAAGATGGTGGAGAATCCAGGCCCCTCTGACCTCATGTATACGGTAGTTGGTTCGAATTCCGTTAGTGGGGTGAGGTTGTTGACTAGGAGTGGTCAAAACCTCAGGTGGTCATTGGGGTATTACAATCCAGGAGTACACAACTACCTCACCTACTAGCACTTGACTAGTGGGCAGCTGCTCTTTAGCTTACTGCTAGAGTGCAGGAAAGTTGCACACAAGACTATGTTTTTATGTATCTAAATCTGGTTTCATCTCTTCCAGTGGTCTGTGTTGCCTTTAATAGGAAACGTACCCACCGCTTCTTACAGCTATGAAATAGTTGTCTACACAGGTAAAAACAGAAAGGCAGCTACAGAGTCAAATGTATTCTTCACTCTGGCTGGTACAGATGGGGATACTGGAATAAGGCAATTGAGTGATGGTTCTAGAAAGGTATGCAAATGCTTCTACATTATTGTCCTGCTTGCATGCCAGATCCTTTGCAAAGACCAGTCTTGTAAGAAACTGAACCTCCAGCAGTGCTATACTTAAAAGCCCTTTCCTGAGAATTGTTTTTGTGATCAATATATAAGCACCATTTTTTACATACAACTAGTTTGTGTCATAGTGATGTTGTTATGTTATTTTCAGCATATGACTCCCTTGTAGCAGCACAATATGCATGTTCATTTTGTTGTACGTCCAAATTTCCTTTCAGAATTTCCAAAAGGGTCACATCAATTCTTTCCTATTGAAAACAAGTTCAGACCTTGGGGAGCTCATGACTTTGTCCATTTGGCATGATAGTTCAGCAAAGGACAGTTTAAACAGTTGGTTCTTGGAAAAGGTTGTGGTAGTGGACAAACAAAGAGGCCTCTGGTAAGTTTTAAATATTATTAGTTAATTTTGTCTTTTTAGTACTGGATAGGCCGTAAATGTAAAAACAAAAGTTACATTAACTTAAAATTTAACTTAAAAATTGCCACAAAACTGCTATCTCAGAATCACCTAATTGTGACTGGAAAATTGGCAGGACTTGTAGAAAAATCTAACAACTGACATTCACAACTACATTGTTAAGACTTAAGTGTAACTAAATCTGACTCTTCTAATTAATTTAGTGCTCATTGGTCATGTCTAAAAGATTTTTTGAGAGATTGTAAATATTCTTAGCACTCATGAATTAACAAAATATGGTAGCATAGACTAAGCATAAAGTCATAGTTGCTTGTTTTTAGCCAAATAATTGAAGTCTATACCTACTCGCTCATTTTAAAGTACCTAAATGTGGCTCTTATATTCTAATTATAATATCTTTTCTCTCCAGGTCAGTGTTTCACTGCAATAAGTGGCTGGATGAAAATTCAGGTGATGGAAGTGCCAAACGCATTCTTCGAGTTTCCACCCAAGACTTGTCAGATGCATCCGTCCTGTTTCGACAGAATCTTAATCGCAAGTTGTTTGACGATCACTTATGGTTGTCTCTGGCAGGACGTAGAACAGCATCCAACTTTAGCAGGTCACAACGTGTGTCAGTCTGTCTTGCTCTGCTGTATTTGACAATGATAACAAATGCGATGTTCTACAAAGGAGTGGATGAACAGACAGAGACCCAAGCTGGAGTCATCACTCTTGGACCTTTGTCTATCTCGGTCAATGAACTTATAAACAGCATCAAAGCTAGTATAATTGTTGTGCCTCCTATTCTCTTCATTACAATTTTCTTCACCAAGTCGAGGCCATCTACAAAACTGACCAAAGTTGATGATGAAACTAATGTCCTGAATGCTTACAATATCTATTCAACCAAAAAGCAACCTTTTTCAGAGTCAATTAATTCGACATCTAATGTGAAATTGATTACAACACGACTACAAGAGCTAGAAAGGAGGAAATATCCACTACCCCACTGGTGTGTGGGCCTTGGATGGCTTCTTGTTGTCCTAGCAGTGCTGGCATCGGCTTTCTTCACCATCTTGTACAGTTTCCAATGGGGAGGAGTCAAGTCAAGGGCTTGGTTAATAGCTTTTGTCTTATCATTCTTTGAGTCTGTCATCATCATTCAGCCATTCAAAGTAAGTGATGGGGACCAACAAAAGATAACCAGTAAATTTCTGAGTCATACTAATAAAGTTGCTTAATTAATTTTCTAAACCATGCCAATTTTTTTACAACATTTCAGGTACTGGTTATCACCATCATCCTCACTTTCTTATTTAGAAAAGACACAGATATGAAGGACTTCGAGGACTCATTTGGTCAACCTCAAAACTGGTATGACATCTACAGTAAACCAGGTAATTCCAACCATGCAGTAATCATATCAAGTAATACTAGTCACATCCCTTGCGTTGACAGTTGTCAGAACATATTTTTCAGCTACTGAAAACTACTGACCCTACATTCTATCTCCTCAAGATGAAACTTCCTCTCATCACTGACAGTCATTATGAAGTTGGTTTTCTATCTCTTAAAGATAACCACACCTTGGCCCAGAATAAACAATAGGAGCATGTAAATAAAATAATGCTATGTTCTAGAATTCTGACATAAAACAAACAGCTATTTTTGCAATTTATTGTATTATGTTCCTCAGTCATGCCATGTTTACAAGTCTGTTACAACAAAATGATGGTAAACTGGTTGAACTTATTCAAACATTGCAGTATGTACAGAAACCACTGACCCAATATTCTACTTTCTCTAGCTACATATATGTAAAAGATAAGCATAGCGAGAATGAAATTGTTTCTTTATCTGTCATTTGAATTCAAGATGCATGGTGTGGTATTCAATTAATTAATATCAATAATGGCCGATTCAGCCTGACGACATCACAAAGGCACAGTCATGGCAGTTTATTGTTGGATGCTTTGTTATGCTATGTTTATATATTTGATTTCACAAGCTTAAGGCAAATTCACACAATGATGTATGTCTATATTACAGAAAGCTTGAACTTACCTGAACTAGACAATACTGATGAATTACAAGACGGCAAACACAAAAGAACAATGTCTGCCAAAGCGTCCACCATGATGAGAGAAATGATTGTTCAGAGCATCTTCTTGTGCCTCCTTTTGATAGTAACCTATAGCAACCAGGATTCCAAGGTTTTCATGCAGCACAGGGATATGATGAACATCTTACGAGGCTATAAAGAGGTTGGTTAGCTGTAATAGCTTTTGCATTATTCTATATTGAAATAATAAGAAAACCCTTAAGATATTTCACACCAGTTACTGAAAACACAATGAAGCACTATCATGATGATGTCAATTGAAAGTTCACTAGGATGACAGCATTAGAGCAGTTTCAGTTGTATGATCATAATGACAATTTACTGATTCATTGGGTAGACTTGTCTGGTGAACTAAAAAGCCATGAAAGGAATTGAGCCTAACACACATTTCACAAAAGCTTCTTTGTTTCATTCAAGGTCAATTCTAAAGGGTCATTCGTGACATGGCTGGAAGAGTCTGCCCTTCCAGGCCTCTATTACACACATGACTACAAAGGCAATCCTGTTTCCAAATATGACCAGAAGTTCATCGCCAGCACTTATGCCATGAGATTGGGACCTCCTAAACTACGGCAACTCAGAGTGAAAATGGGTACTCAGTTTATGCATCAGACTGTTAAACAAATATCATAAGCACTGCCAATAAGTCCTACATACACTGTTATCTTATGCCTACATGGCCAAATGTGCCACATGCGTTTCACCTCATTATAATTAGGCGAAAACCATGTGTTTTCCATGCGTTTATCCTTCTAATGGAAGATGCACGAGGCACATTTGGCCATGTACCAAATCAATATTATGTAAAATTTATTAGGAAAACTGTTTCCATGAGTGTCACTTTGAGGATAACACCTATGTATACTGTACAAAACAAAATAATTCAGTAATTTTACACTGAAAGGAAATGTAAAAAACAGTGTCTAACTTCCACTAGCACTATCAAAGATTGTGCAAATAGCGATTTTCTTCTACTACCTGTCTTTCAGATGAATGTAGGATTCCAGACAAGATGAAATCCGTTACAAAACAATGTGGTAATTGGTACGCACTAGATTCTAAGACGGTAGATAGAATAGCATACACATTGGGTTGGAACACAACGAGAACATCAAATGACGACAACCTGAAAGACTTGGAGAAAGCGTTCATCTACTATTATTCATCCACTTTGCGAAGCGTACCATTTTGGGGCTTCTTGACCTCTTACGAGGGTGGTGGATATGTTGCAAATCTTGGTCAAACATTGCAATCTGCTCAAAGTATGTTAAAGGACATGGTGAAGACTTCCTGGGTTGACCGATACACCAGGGTGGTTCTGTTAGAGTTGAATGTGCTCAACATCCAAAGTGGATTATTTACTCAAGTCATCTTGTCAACTGAATTTCCTCCAGTTGGTGGCGCTTACCATTGGTTAGAAATGACATCAGTGCAACTATATCGATATGCTGGTGCCCTGGGAGTCATCAATATAGTCACTGAGCTCTCCTGTGTCTTGATATTTTTGATCTTCGCTGTGTATACCATCAAAGGTATCATCACCAAAGGATGCACATTCTTCAAGAGCTTACAGGGCATTACGGAAATTCTGGTCATCATCTGTTTCTGTACAGCGATGTCCCTCTACGCTTATCGGTCAGTATGGACAGCTCGCCAAGTGGAGTACATGATGCGCAACTGGGGTAATTCTTTCCCACTTTCCCATCATAAATCATTCTAATTTTTTATATATAATGCAGTGTTAAGATTTCCAAGAACTTTTCAGCATAGTCGAAACTAAAATATTTTAAAAGCAAAATATAGCATAAAAATAGGGCAATTCACCTTACAAGAATAGAAAATAGAAACCCAATATTTCTCATATTGTACTTCTATTGTTATGAAGCCATAACTGATAATACCTCTCCATTGAGTATATGTAATTTACCTGTGACTAATGTTTCCTTATAAGAAAGGTTTAAGTGTACTTTTCATTTGTACGAAGTATATGGATACCTTCATATTGCTAAATTTATGACTTCTTTTGAAGGAGATACAGTGAACTTCAACAGAGTTGCATTGTCTGATCGGATGTTTATGATATTCTTGGGGCTGACGACGTTCATTATCATCTTGCAATTTCTCGGCATCCTTCGCTACAACCACACAATTGCTATGCTAAACACGACCCTTGTGACATCCGCTCAGGACCTGGCTGAAATGGGAGTTATTGTAATGATTGTCCTTGCTGCATTTGTGTCAAGTGCCAACTTAACTTTTGGTGCAAAGATGCTGGAGTACTCCAACCTGAAGAATACTATCCTAACCTTAACGTCATCATTCCTTGGTAAGTTTGACTTCGATGACATTAGCACAACTGCTGGGTTCGGAGGACGGATCTTTCTTCTCATCTTTCTTCTGACAATGATCTTGATCTTCGTCAACTTGTTCATCACCCTACTCTGCAACTTTATGGATGCAGTTCGAAATGATAAATCTGTCATCCCTAAAGACCATGAAGTGGTGGACTACTTGCTGGAATCAATGAAGGCTTTCATTGTAACTAAAGAAGACCCAGAAGAACATGGAAATTCTAAGGAGAGCAACAACAGACCTCTGACCCCACACCATGGTATTCAAAAAGAGAAAGGCTCAGTCTGGTACTCAACGGAAACTTAATTAACAATTCTGAATATCATGCAAACGACGATTTTAACATAAATTTATTGTATCTTTAATCATTTTCAAATGTTAAGACTTGGTGGACTCAGGTCTGCTTAATTGGCTTGAACCTTTTACATTTACTTAAATGACAATGCACAAGTTCACAAATGATTAAAATTCAATAAAAACACCACTGCAATGCAAATTGTGTCTGTTTATATGTATCACCTTGTAACAAAACCCGGTTCATTTGAAATAAGGAAAAAATATGCCATTTATTGGCTCACCAAAATTGATGATCACTGAAACAAATTGCAAGAATGTTCCCAGTCAATAAAATGTCCAAATGGCAATTCCTCCAATGCTGCAACATCTGAGGAAGCACGAATCATTTGAGCCAATTCTCACTGCTGCTGCTAAAGATAAATCAGATTACATCCCTTTCAAACTGAGTATCATGATGTACCAGTATGTCAGATCGGTAAATTGTGTGGCAAATCATTTAAACTTTATAACAGATACAATCAGCTTTTACTGCAGACTAACTATAACAAATTTCAAAAGTAGTGCTGAAGCCATACAATATATCTGGACTTGGAGAGGCTATGCATGAGTGAGTGATGTGTTCATATCTTTCAAGTGCAAATGGGTGTGGGTATGTAGGATATTATGTGTAACGACCTTTTAACTAGGGAGGTCACTAATGTCTGGACTAGGCAGGAAAAGCTAGGCCTAGGGTTGTGGGTGGGTGGATTAGGGCTGCACGTCCTGTATTTCTGCACCTGATGGGCTAAGTAGGACAGGCAGGGGCCATGGTAATGAGATCATGGATGAAACAGCCATCCAACTTAGGCTCGACCGTGAATTGAATTGAACCTGATACCCAGTGGTTGAAAGCCCAGCGCGCTACCATTATGCTAGGCCCCCAACCCTCTAGGTATAAGGAGAACTGGGCATAGGGAGATCTAGACAGTGTGTATTGTGCACAGCTTTGGGTTGGCCACTTGGGTTTGAGATCTTTACTCCGTGTTACCAGGCTTGCCACAAGGAGGCCTTGGCCTTTATTAACTGTATAGTAAATTAAAGTTGAATGTCCGTTGCTACCATCAGCTGGTGTAAACATGGCCTAAATATATGGTTCAAGAACAGTTCAAAATCTAAGAAATTGTACAGTTCATGTCAAATTATGATTGGAACTATAACATTCCTGCAGCACCAATATCATATCAAGACTCTTTCATAGTTCAATTTTTTTATTTCATTATGGATTTCAACTCATTTTAGTTTGTTTGTAACCCAGAAAAATGTGTTGATGGTTTCAGCTACAAAATGCCTGTAAAAAATCCAAAATATAGCAAATTGTGGTTGCATGCCTTCAAAATTAAAATGGAGAAATGCAATGTGTGTACGCCCCTAGACAATATAATATCCAAATATCCAGACGGCAATACATCCAATACTGCTGTTCATCTGAGAAAGTTTGAAGTACTTGAACAAAACTCCCACTGCTGACACGGACAAATTAAATGTGAATATTTTTCTTACCCAATTCAAAATCTTTATTTTATTTTTATTTTTTGTTCAACTGCAGGCAATGTTGCAACAGCACAGATGCTGTTTGGATCCAGAAATATAGATTTTTTAATTTTTTTTTAACAAAAAATCTTGTGAATAAATTTATGCAAACTTTAAATATATTGAAAATAACTTAAATTTGAATTGCAAAAGCTTTATTTCAATGTGAACGAAATGTTTCTGTATCTATAAAACAGCTAATTTGGTCAAAATGCATGAATTTAACATTTCATGCATGACCTACAGCATTTGAACATGTTTACTAACATAGTACAATATTAATACAATATTATCACAATATCCAGCCCTGCAGGTTATTAATTAAAAAAAACATTACGACGACAGGGATTTTTTGCCCTATCTATTAGACCAGGTAGTT
The DNA here is from genome assembly GCA_932294295.1 of Alitta virens. NCBI lineage: Eukaryota > Metazoa > Annelida > Polychaeta > Phyllodocida > Nereididae > Alitta > Alitta virens. Next base: position 38,598,506 of record OW028579.1, on the reverse strand, counting down.
TGTAATGATACCTGGTTGCAAGCATGAAACTGGAAACATGTGAAGGAGATATATGACAATTGTAATGTAAATTTACACGACTATATTCTGGAATCACCACTCAAGCAGTTTCAACAGACTGTACAATTACACCCTAAGCAGGCCAATCCAGAGTTTTTCCCAACTCCCTGGGGGGTATTTAGTCATGAACACGGGATAAACTGTACAGGCTTAAGAGCTCACACCAGTGCCATCACTGTGGGTGCCTAATATATATATATATACATATTTATTCACACACATGAAATGGTGTACAGGTTATGAAATATTTAACACCAAGTACCCATTGCACCTAAGTGGGGTGAGGCAATGGCTGATGAGGATCTGTCCAAATCCTTGACCATTGATACCATGGTGGGGTTCAAACCCCACAACCTTGCAGATAGTAGGCGAACACCTTAACCACTAGACTACATGCATGTGGCATCGCATATACACCCAAAACTTTATGGAAAATAAACCTTGAAATGATTTAGTGGCTCTATATGGTATGCAAAATTCAAACAACAGCTAGGAGTTATCAGAAAATGCATTACTGACTGCTAATATAATAAGTACTAATGCTACTGCCTTTGATACTAAACTGTTTAGAAAACAATTTTTTACAGCGATAAAATTTAAATATTTTTCTTTTATTCTGAACATTCAATTTCATGCCAAGTAACTGTAACATTGTGGTGTGATGCAAAACCAAGCTGGTCAAGAAGCAACTTCCTGTGGTTGCCAGGCACCAGTTGCTAGGGACTCCAAAAAACATTCCATGCATGACACAGAGCAGGCTTGTGAAAATCAATGCACTGGTCTGCTGAACTCAACTAATCTAATGGTATAATTCCCTGTAACATGGATAATATTAAACTATATTTTCTCATACTGCAGATTATATACCACCTTTAAACCTTTATACCTTCATTTATATTTGTATATATTTTTGAGCGGAGCAACCAAACCTAAACAACACATTCATCAAGCCATAGACTCTCACAGAGAGGCTCCCTTGGCTCACAACAATTCCTAATCAATATAAATTCCTGATCAGCCAAACAGGCATTCAGTCATGAAGCACTCTACCTGATGTCCATGGCACGATTTTACTTAACTTTTATCTGTGTGATATTTGTGCATTTAAATACGAATACTAATGGAATACCTATACCAGATGAGAATGATACTTTACATATAAAGGCAAGTAAATTAGTTCATTACATTGTCACAATTTGAGCTGGAAATAAGAACCATTATGAAACTTATAGGTTGAAGGTTTGGGCTCAAAGAATTATTTTATGCTCTTAAAAATAAAGCTAAGCACATAAAATGATCGAAATAGGCCTACTCGATCAATTGACGTTTGAAGTGGGAAGAAAATACAAATTTAAGAAATGGCACCATTGTGTCATTTTCTTTTTACTTTACCAATCAATAAGATAAGATAAGATAAGATAGATAAGATAAGATAAGGTAAGATAAGGAAGGTAAGGTAAGGTAAGGGAAAGATAAGATAAGATAAGATAAGATAAGATAAGATAAGATAAGATAAGATAAGATAGATAAGGTAAGGTAAGGTAAGGTAAGGTAAGGTAAGATAAGATAAGATAAGATAAGATAAGATAAGATCAAATGTTATTTAAAACACAAGCTATAAAAGCTTTTCACCGACAGAAAATTATGACAAAAAAGCAAGGTTAAATATTTACAAATGAATAGATGAGAAATAAATAAATGTCCAATGAATTTGACGTTCATAAGCACACTTGACACATAGCAGTGCCACAATGTGTGGGACTGTTTGTAAATGACCAAACAGTCCAAAAAGCTCTCCAAAGTCTATTCTGCAACATGACTATATAAACAGTTAAGAAGTGTGTACAAAACAATCCAAGTGAACGGATTCCCCTTTGATTTGCCCTCACCAGATTAAGTGAAGAATGGAGAAGTATGTAGCAGTTCAGTGTATGCACAGCTGTAGCAGTTTGTTTGCTGGTTACTAAGACTAAGGCTAACAATTCCCCAGTTATTGATGATGCACAGAAACCTGTAATTTATACCAATAATCCATAACTGCATTGCTAAATAGTGGGGTGTAATATAGCCTGGCAGCAGTCATGTCATTTTTCGCGGTATTTTGCAACAGGCTGATAGATATTCAGTTTGCAGAAGTTGAAATTGCTGATTTACTGCATGAAAATGATGATTGTTGAAAAATAACAGCAAGTCAAGATTAGTACATGACCCTCATTCTGCGAACTCGCTACGCAATGAGGGCATGCTTGCTTGGCTAGGTGTAATACCACTGAGTTGAAAAGACAGCAATATATTACAGTGAAAACTCATAAATTAAGATTACGCAGATTAAGATGGCACTGGTGTGAGCTCTTAAGGCTACCCAATATTTTAAAAGACCACTTCCGAGTCTAACACTGTCTTTGTTCGGTCCTAAAGTGGAAATAAAATGTTCCAGATTTCCATAAGACAGCTATATATTATAGTGAAACCCCATGATTAAAATTACAGATTAAGATGGCACTGGTGTGAGCTCTTAAGGCTACCCAATATTTGAAAAATACACTTCCGAGTCTAACATCGTCTTCGTTCGAAATAAAATGTTCCAAAATTCCATCTATTATATTCATTGTGAGCTTCTACTGTATATTCCACTTCTAGCTTGCCTAGTCTATACTGCCTTGCCTTCATGCCAACGCAGTCCTATTTGGGCAGGCTAATGGTATCAAAGTTCTAACAACGCAATTCTTGTTCTGACAAGCAGGCAATTAAAAAATTGCCTTTCTTAAAAATACAAGAGAAATAGATGCATATTTTTTTAGTTTAGAAACTAAAAAAATATGAATCTATTTCTCTTGTATTTTTAAGAAACGATTTCTTAAGTCTAAACTCTGCCTATCGGCTACATAGTTTAACCAATCATTGAGTATAACTAGGTAAACTATTTTGTTCATAATTGGGTGGCTGGGCTGTGAGGTGACGGCACACAGTGTTCTTAGTTTTAGCTTAGTGTGAGCGAGCAGCCCCATGTTTCTGCAAAACCTCATGTATTTTATGTGCTTAGCTCTATAAAAATTTAACTAAAAACTCTCGTCTGTCGTACATAAGTACAGCATTTATCATATCCAATGGTTGATAATTACATTCCTGAAGACGTCTATGAATCCAAGAGTCTCCCTGGCTAAGGCAGTCCCTCAGCCAATTGTAGACTTTTGATTCACATCACGTCCTTTGGAGTTTAGTTTCCAGATCTGAAATCTGCAGTAATTTTAACTGGTATTTTGCAACTTTTCAGGCTTCACAGTTCTTAGAGCACAATGGTTACCTAAAAACACATCTAAAACTTAGGAAAGATGACAGTAATCTTACCACAGAAGAATTCAGGAATGCTATTAAGACTTTCCAGAACTATACTCACCTCAAGATAACAGGTAAGATTCCATATTATTAATATAAAAGCTGCACTGTCTGTCAAATTTGCGATTTTGTAAGATTTAATCAAATAGTTCATAAATAACCTTTATTAATCAAGGTAAAAGTTATCATGAAACACAAGTATTGATTTTTATGTATCCCATGTCAAAAACTACTCCAACGAAAGAGTAACCTTCTACTATACATGAGTAAAATGTACTCGGCCTCAACAGCGAATGAACTTACTCTCCAATAGATTGTCTACTCTGCTAGGAGAGTAAGTTAACTCCTCATACAGGGTGCATTTAAGAATCTGAATCCTTTGTTGGAATTGGGGTGAGGGACTAGCTCAGTGTTAGCGCACTGCTTCCAACCACTGGGACCCTGGTTCAATTCCCAGTCAAGCCTAAGTTTGATGGCTGTTTCATCCATCATTTCATTGCAATGGTCCCTGCCTGTCTTAATGAGCCCATCGGGTGCAGAAATACAGGATATAAATCCATAATCCACCCACCCACCACCCACTTTTAATTGCTGGAGTAATTTTGATAGGACTCTACTTGTATGATCGACCTGCTCCGTTTTTGTTTTTTTTGTTTTTGTTTTTTAAGAGAGTGACAATATTGTCACTTATGCATCGAGAAACAGGTAGGAGACCTTACCTAGGGGGTTACTCATTATAACAGATTCTTCACTTCATCATCCCATCATTATATCTGCCTCAGATAGAGGACTTGCAACAGTCATGTACAAGTACAAAAAGAAACTTTCCTTTCTTTTACAGGAGATCTAGATGATGCCACTATAGACCAAATGCGTAGACCAAGATGTGGGTTACCTGATTTTAATCCAGAAAGTGCCCCAGAAAGTGCAAGAAAGAAGAGATACGCAGTGCATAGTATGTATCTATGGTAACAACTGACATGAAACTTGTAAACATCAGCAAAATTTCAATTCAAAGGCCAGACAAAATTTACTACTACAATCCAAAGGCCATTGGATGATAAACAAACTGTAAACACAAAAAATCAATACAAGGTTATCACAGAGTCAAGGTTCATATTAATTGTGAATGATCATGCTTTCATGAATGACCATTGACTGCTGTTGTGTTACATGCATGCATTTTTTATAATTATTATTAATGTTCCAGACTTATAATCATGAAATAAGCCATCAGCATCATTTAGATAAATTAGTATTTATATTAGAATAATGACTTCTCCGGAAACAAGCATTGAAAAAACATGAGATACGTTTCTCCAAATGCTGTCTCAACCCTTCTCGATAAAAGTTTCGTTATTGGCAAGGAAAATAGTTATGGCAGTTATTAATAGTAATTTTATACCATAATTATGACCGTAGAAAGCCATTGATTCCAAGAACTCCACTCTAAAGAAAGGGGTGTATGGCATTATTCAGCTTACAGGTAAATAATTTACAGCAAATTTCATAGACTTGGAAACTAATATCAAATTTAAGATTTGGAAGCTAAAATCCCGAGGACGCCATGTGAATCCAGGACTCCCCATTGGTTAAGGCAGTCCCTCAACCAATAAGAGTCCTGGACTCCCATTGGTTAAGGCAGTTCCTCAGCCAATAAGAGTCCTGGACTCCCATTGGTTAAGGCAGTCCCTCAACCAATAAGAGTCCTGGACTCCCATTGGTTAAGGCAGTCCCTCAACCAATAAGAGTCCTGGACTCACATGACCGTCCTCTAGTGTTTAGTTTCTAAACACTCCTGATATGATGCGCCAGTATAGAACCTTGCAGAACTCCTATTTATTGTCCTAGCAACGCACCATACTTCGATCTCTAACAGTACCATTTTCAGTTTATTGTAGCATTCAGTAACACAATCAATATTCTGTTGCAGCCTACAAATGGGCAATACAAGATCTCACCTTCAAGATTTACAAATATTCCTCACAGTTATCTGTAAACGAAACCAACATTGCCATCCAAAGAGCCTTACAGGTAAAAATAACAACAAATAGGGTGAATGAATGAATTGTATCGACATGTTGAGGCCACTAAATGTCATGGTGACATTGATCTAAGTCTTGCGGACAACACTGTTATATCTGCAACAATATTCTCTCAAATACATTAACCTGATTGAAACCCTTTTTTTTTGTCTCACATACACTGCACATATATATCATAAGGGCATGTAGAAACTGGCAAGTCTAATTCCTATTTATTACAAAGTAAAATACTAGATAGTCCTTGATAGCGGCAGAATTTCTGCCTTATAAGAGGGCCACTCCCGAATGTACATATTTTAATATGTGATATTTTGAATAAATTGTTCAGTTCTGAGTTCTACTAGACAGTTGTAGCAACCTATTCCTGGCTGGATAAAGCCAGCTGCTTCTGTCAACTCCTAGCTTATCATCGGCTTACACCTACCAATGTAAAAATAAACACCTTGCATGTTTTCAACTAAAATGACAAATATGCGTAACTCAACTTATGCACAAAATGGTGCTGCATGTATTTTTAGATCCGGCTTTAAGCAGCCAGCTATAGCCAGACAGTTCCGTTTAGTGGGAGGTAACATCATATAGCAGAAGTTATCTAGCTAGGTTCAATTTGACAGGCCGTTCTTAATGAAACTAACTGTATATCAAGGACCCTGAAAATGCCTATTTATATGCGTAGTTCTACACGGGGACTTCAATATCATCTATTGTTCTTTCCATCTATAATTTGTTATTCAACAATATCACATGATCTTCTTTCCAGTTATGGTCTTCAGCTGCTCAAATCAATTTCCACAATGCATCCTCCAGCCCTCTTAGCCCTGTTAACATTGCAATAGGATTTTACACAAATTCTCATGGAGACAATGACCCTTTTGACGGACCAGGAGCCACCCTGGCTCATGCCTTTTTTCCACCTTATGGAGATCTACACTTTGATGATGCTGAAAACTTTACACTAAATAGTATCAATGGTGAGTTTGTTTATGATTTTATAGTGGTTTATCTTGCCCAAAGTAATTATCATTATTAGTTTTATCTTCAATCGACAGTAATAGCAGCGAGAGCATCTTGCAGAATTCGAAACATAAAAGGCTCTAATATGTTGTCTTAGTTAAGAAATGAAACAAACATAACACTTATAACCGAGCAACTATCTATACATTTGTTTGATACATCTATTATGGCCAATCAAAAAATTACAATATGTAAGCTACCAGAAACAATTTTATTCTTTCAAGTCTTCCTTGTTCATGTAAGACAAATATTGTGTGAAAATGCTGCTGTACTGAATTATTACAATAAAATATAAAAATGGCATCGATTCAGGGGGATATGGGGGATATATACCCCCCACTTTTTTGAAAGAGGAAGGATGATCAATGCAATTATCTCCCTACTGAAATTCACAAATTTTTGCTTTGTTAAACAGTTTTACACTTGATATCACATATCAGTACAAGTTTATAGTTTGGCATCAATGATCCACCATTAATTTCCCTCTTGGCCAGTGTCCGCGCATTAACTGCGGCCTCTTGTACTAGTCACGGTGGGACAGACTAAGTAGGCCTGCACCCCCCCCCCCCCCCACCCATCAAGACACAGTAACACCACTGATTATAAACTAAGTAACAATCATTAATGCCATAGACAATAATAACTTCAGTAGTTCATTTATTCAACCAAACACCACCCCATCTGCTCATTTTACAGGCACAAACTTCCTATCAGTGGCCACCCATGAACTAGGCCATAGTTTAGGACTAGAGCACAGTTTTGTTCCTGGTGCAGTGATGTTTCCATACTACCAGCCTTATGATCCTCATGCTAAATACAAGTTGCATTCAGATGACATTGCAGGAATACAATTTCTATATGGTAAGTACCAAGTAGCATGTATGTAGTGACTGTTATTAATGATTATTGATAAACAAGGGTAATCTATTTTTCTCTGCATGTCTATGGTGATGAGACCAACAACAAGGAGCACCTTTGGGTCCACATTTATTGTCTCTACACCAATAGCAATTTGGGCAAAAACCAGGGCTTGCCATGATCAGCTGACCCTAATAAAAAGCTGTGGGGCCATGTACAAGATCGAGTTCTCTAGTATATTGCAAATCAAAAAAGCTAATTTTTTATTGTAAATCATCTTGACATTCTCTGACAGGTGCTAGAGGAGAGAGCCCAACTTATAACCAGGACTACACCACTCCCTCAGGCTTCCCAGCTTGGAGGTATCCAGGGAGAGATATATGCCAGGCTGAATCAATTGATGCCATCTACCATGATACTGAAAAGGATCTTACTACCATTTTTAAAGGTAAGACAAAATACTGTTGTATAGTTACTGTAAATACTTTCCTCACATATTTTTAGCTAAAAAGGCAATTCTGACAACAAACACTTAAATCAAATGAGGATTATTTTAAACACAATGATTCATTGATTTATTGAATAAAGCTACTCTTCCCAAAGGCTTAATGACATGCCGCTTTAGGGAAGAGAAGAGTGTACAGTTACAATTTAATGTAATAAAAGGAAATTTGCATAAATGTAGAAGATTATGACAAGCAATTTTGATTTGTAGGCCTATCAAATTTGCATAAGTAACAATTTGGTATATTGCATTCTTCAATATAAACCTCCACCGTCTTCTTTTTCACATAATTTAAAACCGTGGAAGCTATGTGTTTATTTTTTCTTTAAAAATACTTGGCATATTGTTTATGTTTAAGGACAGTTACAGAATATACGTACTGTGTCTGGCAAATTCATGTCTCACAGCGGGTAGATATGTCTGGTTACATATTTGTGGGTTTTATTTTCTAGATTTTTTTTTCATTTCATTTTAATCTAAGTAATGATAGTTGGACAAAATGAGAGATGTGGATCAGAGAAGGGATGTCGATGATAACATCCAAAATAAACTGCACTGGCCTACTGGAAAATAACTAAGTTTAGTTCATTATTTAGTCAGTCATATTATCCTGAACGATATGTAACATGTACATTCATTCATGTCTATGCTAGACATGGAATAGTAGCACTGATAGCAGGACAGGCCTTACTTAAGTGTGTAGCAGAGCCTTGTGTTGCCCACTGGCATTTTAGGCGGTCGTTGGGTGGGTGAGACGAGCGGACGTCCCATATTTTTGCACCAGATAGGGCTGGTCAGAACAGGCAGGTGCCAAGGCAATGAGGTGAATGATGAAGTAACCTTCCATCACAGGCTGGATTTGAACCCAGGACCCAGCGGTTGGCAGCCCAGTGTGCTGCGCTACAACTGAGCTAAATGTGTCACCAACCTTGCCAGGAGGAGACGCAACATGACTTTTGAGAGCTTCTTTCTGTCCAATTGCCTTGACAGATACAGCAGTTGTAATATAATGTAAAATGCTGATTTTCACTTCATTCTACAAATTTCTACTCCATCTAGGGGCACAGTACTGGGTGATGGACTACTATGGTGTCAAACAAGGATATCCTAAACTCATCAAACTTACCTGGCCACCATTCCCCACAGATATAGATGCAACTTTGTACTGGCCAGCTAATGCAAAGCTGGCGTATCCATCTACTGTCTTTATATTCAAGGTAATTAACACTTTCTTGTCACTGAAAACTTTAGAAAAAGTCCAGTATAGCGGACCCAAATTTATGACCTTTTTTCTAAGCCACGATGCCTGGTCTATGACGTCAAATGCTTGAATTCAATATGCGACGTCTCAAATAAACGGCGGCAGTGATCATTTTCTTGGGAGCTACTGCCCCCAACCCCCCCCCCCCCCCCCCTAATCTACACATGTGTTATTCATATTGTGTGCCACAATGAAATTTGGTAAAAAATACTGATTATTTTCATATTTTATGGATGTCAAATATGGGCATACATTTGGGTCCGCTATACTGCACTAAACCCAAAACTTAGGCTATTACAATTACACGGTGCATCTACTAAATTATATTTGTTATCGTATACCAGGCAAAATGTACATAAAGTGTGATGAGATAAGCGCTTGCTCTAGGAATGAATGCCTTTTCGATGCTTCACGGCCTGCATGGTCACAATCAACCTGTGCTCAGCATTATCTGCAGTCTAATACTCAATTATAATACACTTCACATGAATGTGAACATCTTTTGCCAGTTATTCATAGCCCAGGGTATGCTAATTTGATAATACAATGCATTATTCTTGATTCCAGTGGGTACATTACCTGTAACGGGTAAATTATGATCACAAACATAAGCATATTTAAGCGTCATGCGTGGTCAAATAAAAAACTTGCATTTTTCGTGTATCCTTTTGCTACATTTGAAAGAAGATAATGTAATATATTATTTTTTTCCAATTTCTAATAGGTGTATGCTTTCTTTAAAAGCTTATTGAATGGGTTTGGCCCTACTGTGACTAATTTGATGGTGGGATGAACACAACCTGGCCGCCGTTATACATTTCTCCATTTCTGCATATTGCTCATATAATGAGCACATAATGGCACTGAGCACAGAAATATAGACATTTAGTTCAACACTACAGGAACTGTTGTGTCAGAAATGTAGTGTCCATAGACTCCATACCCCCTGTAGTGTCCATACCCCCAAAATGGAAACTTGTGAATTTACTTAATGGACACTTTTACAACTAGTCTACATCATGATATATAACTAAATAATGCATCAAAATGATAATTTATTATAATTTCATCTCATATAACTCATATAGTCTAATAAAACTAGATTTCTGATAAATACATTTTGTACATGTGAAATTTGAATACTTATTACATCTTGACTATTGATGTCATTCAAACAATTTTCAAATCCACTAGGTCAGGCCTGCTAAATGATATGAGAATAGTTAAACCCTAAAGAGGGGGTACAGACACTCTAGCTTTCGAGTACACCTCTTTGCAGTTTCTCTTTTGAAGTGAATGCGAGCAACCTTTCAAAATAAACTCAAAATATGCTACAATATGTATGATTGTTGCCTTTGAAACTTTCTGATGGGTTTTGGTGAATTATATGCTTTGTAAAAATGTACCTCTACTTCTGCTCAACCTTCATTTACTGATGCCATTGCCACACAAATACTAAGAGCAGATGCTCAACAACATTTGGCAGAAAGTTGAAGGACATGATAGGCCACACAACAGTTATAATCACAAAGTGATTTGGAAGGGTAAAAACATTGACCCCAGTGTCCGCCCTGAGAACAGGTTGATTGTGACCAGGCCGTTCACCTAAACAATTAATCCGTAGGCTACTGAACATCTGAACATCACACATTAACTTAACGGTGCACTAATTGTGCTTAATTTATGCTAAACGTATGTGCAGTAATTCCACTGAAGGCTAAAGTTAGTGTTCTCTCAATAGGGTACACTATTTTTGCTTGAAGCCTGACTTATCTAATTCCAACTGCACTCAGGAAGGTTTAATTGTATATCACCATAGAATCATGAGACTTGCACTCAGATAGTTCACATTCAGGAATGTAATTGATTTGATCGAACATTTAGCATCTCTTAGTCATTGACGACCAATATTCTATCAAATGACATCCAAATTTCAGGCCAACCTATTATATATATATATATATGCTTTCATTGACAACGTAATATCATACGTGATAGATTTGTCGAAAAATAACAGATAAAAACATGTACTTCTACTCACTATTTCTATATTCAATATATATACATGGTATAAAATAAAAGGTATACATTATCAATAGATTATCTACACATCCATGCTCCCAGTTGCTTAACAATAGTACGGTAATATGAGCATTAAGTTTCGTTTACATACATTTGTGAAATATATATATATATATATATATATAGACATATATCACATGTATACAGTAACCCTAAACACATATCTTACTGCAGTAAATACTGTTTGTTATCACAATGTTAATTTAAGTACAACATTTGAATTAGGAGTATATACAAAAAGGCATAGTCAACAGTTATATACATGAATGTAAAAGCACATAGATCACAATATATAAAGATGCTTATAGTGCAGAAACTGCTAGTTTGGTGGGTGATGGTCAAAGAAAGCATCAAATAATATGAGCTGAAGCAAAAGAATATAATTAGGAATACCCTAAAGAACATTTCATCATTACAGGACACCACAGTATATACAATGATGAATAACATGGTGATCACCGCAGCGCCAATATCTCGAGTCTTTCCCGGTCTTCCCGATTTCATCGATTCAGCAGTTGCCGTTACCAAGGACAACGTGACATATTTTACCAAAGGTAAGCGCGGGTAAACAGCTTAATAGGCCAAATTGATATAATTGATTTATATAATTGATCTATTTCTGTGAAGGTGCCCCGCGAGTAAATGGCTCGCGAAATGTTCCAAGTGTCATTTTGCTGATCAATATCACATCGATAATAGGCATATAGGAATATGGGTCCTTATGGGCACCAGCAGAGATGGCACTGTAAGTGGAGCCTTTAGGTCAGTATTGATGCAAAGTGACATCAATGCATGTTCATCATGCACTGGTCATGGCTTTATTGATGAATTATACAACATAATTCAGCTTAGTTGTACATGCATTACCTCAGTGCTACTGGTCAGAGGGTTAGCCATCTAAATTTGACCAACAAGAAGAAGCAGATGTAATGATAAGATTATAAGTTGCAGGCAATAATATAATAGGCCTGGATGCACTGCTCAACTACTTGTGTTGGGATCTTTCAGATCTTCGAAAAAAAACCACTTTAATACTAATGTCTGATGTAAATGTCATCCAAACGAGATGGTGGGTGGGTGGATTAGGGCTTTACGTCCTGTATTTCTGCACCTGATGGGCTAATTAGGACAGGCAGGGACCATGGCAATGAGACGAAGGATGAAACAGCCATCACACATAGGCTCAACCGGGCATCCAAACGAGATGCTGCTAATGATGCATCCCCTACCTCAGACCATGAACCTGCTGGTTTGAGCCAAAACATCTCCATCAAACTTTTAAGAAACAATAGAAAATCACTCTCATGAGCACTACTATGGAAAACAAAAATGTGTATTGGCTGAACTTTTATCAATGAACATTGAGATATCTGCATGCATTAACTGTAAGGTTTTTATCATCTTTATAATTCCAGGTTATCAACTCTTCTACTGCAATATGTATGAGATGCATTCAATCAAGGAAGCAAGTCCTGCAGTTCTTAGGTGGTTTCTCAATTATGTCAATGGTGCAGTTAACTACAAAGACCACATGTACCTGTTCGTGAGCGGTGTATATTATGCATATGACAACAATGGAAAGGTATGAAGTTCTTACTTTCAGTTAAAACTTAGTAAAATTACAATCAATGTGATCATTAAGCATAAGGATTTTTCTCAAAATATTTCTAACTTAGCAGAAGATAAGTCAAATTATGTAATAAAAGTTTGCAAATACATTAGTAACTAGTAAAGGAAGCACACACAGCAGAACTTAGAAATTGAACTCCAGAAGATATGATGTAGAATAGAATAGAATAGAAAAAGAATACAATAGAATACAATAGACTAAAATAGAATAGAAAAAGAATAGAATAGAAAAATTATAGAATAGAATAAAATAGAAAAAGAATAGAATAGAAATATAATAGAATAGAAAAAGAATAGAATATAATAGAATAGAAAAAGAATAGAATATAATAGAATAGAAAAAGAATAGAATAGAATAGAAAAAGAATAGAATAGAATAGAATGTGAATCCAGGAATCTCATGAAAAGGTTTTAAGGCATCTGTAGTTCCCAAGCCATTATAACTTTGATGTGACCAAATCATTCAAACTTCCAGATATTACAAGGATACCCAAAATCCATAGCAACCGACTGGCACGGATGTACCGGCAATATCCCAAGAGAGGAGGAGAGGGATCGGAAATCTGCAGCAAACCGAATAAGCTTCAAATTGCCTTGCATAATTATGATCTTACTGCTATATGTACAAAGTTGGCTGTGATATACATGTTGTGTCTCATAGCAACGATAACTGCTTGGCCACATATTCTATGTTTGATGGACACCAGTCGCGTAAAGTATATTGAAATTTGATTTTGTTTTTAAATAAAACCTTTTAAAAGATAAATTGGGCAATAAGATTTAAATTTCAATAAATTAAGAAAATTGTTAAAATAAATTTGAGTTAAAGGAAGGAGTTCATTCTAAAGTGCATTAGTGGATCCCTTAAGTAATTAAAAGCCATATGATTGACATCAATGATGTATCAATTAAACAATGGGAGTAATTTTGTGGCTTTAATGATAACCAAGGCCAGAGAAAAAGAGAGCTCAAATATTGGCAATTACGCAAGACTGTGATGACATAACAATGAAACGGAGTCTCCAGGAGAACATTTAATGGTCACTACATGCCTAGAACTACATTTATGCAACACTACCAAAAAACAAGCGCACTGCATCTCACTGGCAATTATTTTTCATAATATAGATCCATCATACATAGAATATAATCGGCCTTATCATGTGATATATAATACTTCAAAGCAGACTGTGTTACTTCATTTTAATTGTAGTCAATTGCATTTACCATTATTCACAATTTCATAATGCATTTTAAAGATAAATTTCACTAGTATTCAAGTAATTCAATGGTAGTCACTCTAGGAAATGTTTATTGTATTTATATGAATGTTGCATAAATGATGTTTATTGTTGTATACAATTTAACATTCAGACGAAAAATCACATAAAAATTATCATGAAGTTCTTCAGCTTTCAGTGTTGCTTCAGTTTTAGAAAATAAAAAACTATTTCAGAGAAGACCTTCACATTATCCAGAAACTAATCAATACCACAAAGAAATTACTTTTTTTACCACACTATACAGTGGCGAATAAAATATTCATCCGATGAACACGATGAAATTCACATGCTTCACGAGCAGTTTCAATTAGATATACAATAAAAAAATCAATTGCTCCATCCATAATGAAACACTAATTCATAATTCAATAATTTGCAGTGCAAATTTTGCACTACTTCAAATTAATGGCAGGAATCACCTCAAGTTTGAAAACTGAATTTTGTACCTTTTCCAGGACTAATTTGATGAAATCACATGCTTTTACGACAAGCATTTTCAAAGAAAGTTCACATAATCCTCTACTATTTACCAACATTGTGAGCGAAGTTATAAAATAGGACGTCAACCAAATCTGGCATAATCAATGATAATAATTATCGGGCTCTATCTATCACGCATTCTAACCCAGCAAAACCATTGGTTTGTTTTAATGACATGAGATTTTAATATGTATGTTCAAAGGACAAATGCATGACCTAGTAAAACCTAGGATTTATCATTAAAACTCTTCATTGAATGGAAAGTATGTGCTATGAGCCAATCTGAAAGTAGAAAATTTAATTTAATATTAAAGTCACTTCTACAAATATAAGAATACTGGCAACAACAGGTAGAGAGCACAAATGTATTACATATTTGCAGATAAGCGGAAATTTCACTGTATTAAAGCCACTTCAGAAAATATAAAAATACGAACAGCAACAGACTGACAACATAAATTTATGGCAAATTTATAAATAATCTACTTGAAAGCATTTCTAGCTAGTGATGGTATCATTCGCCGATTTTAATCGATTATCGTCGGCAAAACAAAGTAACAGCCAATAATCAATGCAAGTGTTGAAAATCGAAGCAATCGAACGTTTGTGGGGCTTTGTATACTAAATTAAGGTGTCAATAAAGTTGAACTTTGAGGAGTTAATGTTCTTCTTTGCATTTGTTCTGAGTCCATGAATAAATAAAATCGATTTAAAAATCGATTATCGCATCGAACAGTTTACCGATTAATCGATGTCCGTTGACAAGTGACAAATTTCAATTTTATTCTATTTGATTAATTAAACTTTAGGCCTATATGTCACTGTAATAAAGAAAGTGTAAGTCTAGTCTAACTGCTTATATTACCCAGAATCTAAATAAAATCATTTGGTTACAAAATCTTTTTTTTTTATTCAGAAGATCACTGAATTTTTAAGTTACTTTGAATAGTTATACACAATGATCTGTCAATTGATACTTAACATTTAAAGATACCATATTAGACTAATTAGTATAATAATGGTGACTTACATTTCTCCTGGACAGGCTTTGTATTTTGTAGGAAAGTTGTTCAGTATATTCATGTCTTCTTGTGAAAGTTCAAAGTTGAATAACTGGAAAATTAGGAAATCACATAAGGCTGTTATCCAGCTAATTTTACACAGGCGATGGGCAGGCGTTCAACGAGTGTTCAACGAGTGGACGCAAGTAGATGGTGAGTATATACGTATGGACAGTGGCTGCATATGGCCAAGGATGGCCAAGGACAGACCTAGAACATAGGTAAAATGTACATAGAATGCTCGCCGAGTGACTCCCAAGCGAGTTACTTAACTAATATAAACAATTTATCCATAGAACGTCCGCCAAAGTTTCAAACATGTTTAAAAATTTTTGCCCTCTCCACATATGGTCACGGATGATTTAGCACTACCAACAGCGTTCTACAGATTAGCAAGAGTATCCTTGAAACGTTCGGAGAGTGAATCACATATGGACCAGGATGAGCAAGAGTAAAAATATTTTTTCATCCGTGGTCATACGTAGGTTAGGGTGCTCTAAAAAAACTGATGGTCACAAAACCCTTGCTCCCCAGATTTTTTCCCATTCCACTTGTCATTTTATGAAACTTGTGATTTCAATATCTCCATTCTAAGCCTTGCCACCAGGCTGTTAAAATATATGCGTTATGATAGCCATTGAATTTGTATGAGCTCGGACACCATCATACAGTGGTTTTTGTTTCAGTGGAGTAAAAAGTTTATTTTAACTTTATTGTACTTGTGTAGACCTCTAACTAGGTATAATATGAAACATCAATGGTTTACAACACACATATTTATTTGTAATTTGACATTATGCAAAATTTTATGTGTAATACTACCATTAGACAAATTTGAATTAGTCTAAATATCATATTTGATTTTCTAACATAACATAACACAAGCATCACATTCAACATAAATGTGAATTTTTTTGTGTCTGACACATTGAGACGAAAACATTTTAACAGTTTATCATAATTATTAACTGTAGCACAAATGTCTTTTTGAAGAGCACAGTCTGATATTTGGCAGCCTATTCCTGCGGTATATCAGTTTTTAGTGTATATAATGCTGATTTGGGATTTCACTCCACATGTGAAGTTGTTTAATTTTGTTTCCCCCTTCCTTAAGTGTCCTACATAAGTTTATGTGAACCTAATTTTACTCTCAAGTTTTAAGTTTTATTACTACTGATTGGCCAGTGATATAGATTTATCCAACTATTACAAAGAGACTAAGAGAGCATTCTTTAGAAAACATTTTTTTAAAACCACCAATTTAGAGCGCCCCAACGTAGGTCATATACGTGACAGTGTGAACGCCCCTTAAGCTCTTTTTAATTGCCTTTTCCTAGTGAAATTTATAAGAATTTAAACTGTCACTTTCAGCTGCTTATAATTATATTACTGGCTGACTAAGTGTCGGAGCAGTAGCAAGAAAACATAATAACAAAATCCAAAAAATATACAAATGAGAAAAGATGAGCAACATGCCCTAAAAATCACTTTAAACTTCTAATTACTTTAATTAAATCCTAAATCCGAGTTTTAACACGGCAATCTGCTAATAATACTATCTGAGTTTACAATATTTCAATTGTGAAATTAACCCTAAAATACCATAACTCTTTCACTACAAAAAAAAGAAGAAAAAACATTGTCCGAAAGTACTCACGTCCATGTTGTTACGCATGTGGCCTTCAGAAACACTTTTCGGGATAACTATAATTCCTCGCTGTACAAGATATCTCAGTCCCACCTGGTAAGAAAGTATCAGAAGACACCATTATAGAGCATACGAGTACTAGGATCAATCTTGCATCTTGGTTATGGACAAATGAAAAATATTTTTGATAAACAGCAATCTTGGCAACAACTTCATTGAATTAAGGCTGGATGAAAATATTTCAAATAGATGAAATATTTAAATTAAATTAAAAAGTTTTAACAAAAAACCCTAAATCACACAAATGCTGGCCATTTAAGACGTATGCATGTATACAACTGAGGTACAGTGACAAAAATTATACTTGACCAAAGCATTTCTGGATACAAAGGGATTCATTACAATAACTTGAACTATATCAATATTTATGGATCTTACCTGTGCTGGGCTTTTTCCAAGCTTTTGAGCTAGAGCTTGAATGGTTTCGCTTTTGAGCACATTGGGATCAGTTGGCTTGGCCCTGTAGACAATTAAAAAAGATATATATAAATGAACAAAGACATTTGAAGAACTCAAATATGCTTGAAGTCCTTCTGACTGACTGAGATATTATTTTCGTAGTACCTCATACTCAGTGTCTATGCTAGGGCAAGTATCTTTCATGTATTTTGATTTTTTATATTTTTTACTGTACGACAAATAGGTCAAATTTGACCTAAAAAAGTGTCAATAAAATTTATCTATCTATCTTATACCAAATGTGTGGAAATATGGTCTAAACGCAAAGGAAATGACGTCAGGTCAACTTACCAAGCTCTATCAGGAGAGGCAAAAGGACTGTAGGCTACAACCGCAATATCATTTGCCTTTGCAAACTCCACTAGCTTGAAGCTCGGATTGAAAGGATGAACTTCAACCTGGGACAGAAGTAAAACACATAATATATATCTAAAGCAAAAATTACTCATGTTTGGTAATGTTTATATGGATACTCGATAAAAATTCATAATTTTCTGTTAGAAGTTGAGAATTTCTAATGATATAATTTGAAATATGCATGAAAGAAAAATGAATTAACTATAAGTAATTCCCAGTAATTCTGTGGTCATAAATAAGTAATAAGCATTCACTGACCTGCAAAATGGCTGGCTTAATTCTGCAGTTATCGACGATTCTCTTGATCTGTTTTGAGTTGAAATTCGAGACTCCAATTGTCTTTACCAGTCCTTCATCTACCAGTTTCTCCAATTCCTACAATCGATAAAACCATCAATAAATGTCAAGTACATTTCAGACATTTTCGCTTAGCGTATTAAATAGCATGCAATACAATGCTGAAATCTCTGTAATATTACGGCCAATGATAGCTATACTTTAGACCAAGTGCCCTTAACAACTAGCCAAACTATTTTTTTAAACTATTATCACGAAATTGATACACAAATAAAACACCAAAATGTCAGAAAAAAAAACCATTGTAAGCTAGACGACATCATGCTGATTCATGTGCCCATACCAAATCAATGCTAAAGACAGAATGATGATCAACATAATTCGAACATAAATTGGTCTATACATCAGATCAAATGTTCAAAAATGACGTAATTTGAAAGTATGAAAATAAATTACGCCTACCTTGTAAGTGTTAATGTAATCAGCTTCAATGCAAATTAGCTTTCCTTCATCGTCTCTGGGAAATTGGTTCTCATAATCAGGAGTGTACTGAAATGGAAAATAATATTCCCCATTATATTTGCACAGTTTTTTTACATAGAATGAAGACCACATACTCAGACTAATATTCATACAGGATGCAATCATCAGCTTCCATCTAAATGAAATTTGTCAGACTCCAGAGTAATTTTGCGGGTGATTTTATAACACTAAGTGATTTTTAACCTTTTTTTTTCTTTCTTTGTAATTATAATATTATAATGACAAGTGACATTTATAAACATAGAATGGACTGTCATCACAATGAAGGCAAAACAATGGTACGCAGTAAAAATACTAATCCTGTTCATTGAAATAAAGTTGTTCCGAGTTCTGCTCCGTTCACATACCTTCAGAGCCACAGGCCAATGAATAAGAAAGACGTCCAGGTAGTCCAATTTCAGAAGTTTCAGACTCTTTTCAAATCCCTCCCTCACATGTTCAGGCTCATGGAAAGCGATCCACAACTATAAAATAAAGAAATTTACATCCTCCAATAAGTTAACAAATGTAAGATTAACAATTGAATTGAATTTGAATTGAATTGAATTTATTTAGCATCCTGATATCATACATGCATGTACATACATCAATTATTACAAATAACACTTTTCATATGGCTTTAAATTATTAATTATTATGTAAAAACTAGGACGCTGGGTCAGGCATCTGAGCTATAAGCTGTTTGAATGATGCCTGCCTGTATTTTATATGAGAAAAGAGATTTTAACCGTAGAAAAAAATACAATATATCAGTGGTAATTATAATGATGAAAAGGTTTATATATATAATATATTCTTTAAAACTAGCAAAAAAATAAGTCAGTAAAACAATAGTCAGTAGATTCTAAGCATCTACAAAGAGAGCTAGATCTTAAACCCAATTTAATATATAACTTTTTCTCGTTAATCTTTTCTTCTGATTGACTGATTCTTTATTGCTAAAAATAAACAAAAACACATTGTTTGGCAATGTTATGTAGCGACTCAAAGACCAATGCTCTAATAAACTAAAGGCAAGACAACTTGAGACCTCCAACTATATCTCGCAATCTACAAAATCAACTCATCAGCGTCAAAGTAACTGAAGTTTGGAATCATTTGCCTCACTTTCTTAACCCGTACTCTGTAAATTCAACATACACTTTTTGCAATAGATACCATGACCATCTAGTTAAACAATATCCAATTGTGAACACAGTAACTGCTATGTTTGTCAGTCGTAAAACTCAACTCATCCCATCACTTTTGTGTCATTACATTATCATTATTACATTTTTGTAAACAAATTTCTATCCATGTTATATAAC
Organism: Alitta virens; assembly: GCA_932294295.1. NCBI lineage: Eukaryota > Metazoa > Annelida > Polychaeta > Phyllodocida > Nereididae > Alitta > Alitta virens. The sequence goes on along the minus strand of OW028579.1, from coordinate 38,578,221 downwards.
TTATAATTACCGCATAATTATTTTTGTTTAATCTTGATTTAATTTTCTTTATTTTTATTGAAGGTGCCACCATTACAGCTACTGCTCAGGTGGTTTCCTGATGGGCTTATATTTACTGTAACAATAAATTGCAATTCATAGTTAACATCATGTAAATGTCTTACTGTATAATAATTTGTGTACCATTTCCATCAAAATGAAGTATCTATCTATATATTAGATCCAAAGAAAGGTAATTTCCCCCCTAGTCGAGTTGCTAGTAGTCGACGTGGTTGCTGTAGGCATCTTTACTATATGACACAATGATGATGACTGTTGGTCTCAGAACTCAGTTATTCTATCTTAATTATAGATTGTAAGTCATTTGTATTGTTAGTGTCCTGTTGTAATGAGATTTAGCAACAAATTTTATGCATCATCAGTTATTTTTTCAGCTCCTAAGATCTGTTCCATTAAAAAAAAAAAAAGGGTGGGACCAGAATATTTTCAGATCCCCCAAACCCCGATACTTTTTTTGACATACCCCCACCCCGGCTTTTTCCTACATTAAGATATTAAATACTGGTCAACCCCACCCCCTGCCCCCTCTTTTTCTCTTCTGGAGACCCCCCCCCCCCTTTTTTCAAAAATGTTCTGGTCCACCCCTCCTTTTTTAAATGAAACAGCCCTAAGCCAATTCCTATGTCTGACATGAACACTCATCATTCGAAAAAAAGCCTGTTTTACATCTTTTAGTAAAAAACGTTCACGCAACACCTCAATTACCTTGCTAGTGACTACTAAGTCCTCCCTCTTCACAGTTCCATCCTTAAGTTTGTCTTGAATGGCATCTCCTATTTCTCCTTCATTGCCGTAATTATAAGCGCAGTCAATGTGACGAATTCCCACTGACAAAGCAGTGCGGACAGCTTGACCAACTTCTTCTGGCTTCGACTGAAAATACAAGAATGTTATAACCCATGAAGACAGCATTGTGTACATTTTAGCACACATTGCCATACCAACTCTAGTGATACATACACTCTATAAGACCATAGCAACTTGAATATATAGAGGTACTATTATTGACTACAAAGAAGGAATAACACACAATTATTAACAGAGGTTGTTACATGAATGTCAACGACCTGAAAAGTAAAAATTATTGTACACTGCATAATACTGTTCCACAATATTCAAATATCATATCTGCAGTGTTAAATGGGACTATGTTCACACCTAAAAATTCTCATTTCGGAGAAATTCCGATTTAAATGTTAAATTACTGCACTGAATAAACAAGGATGCAAAATATACCTTCCAAGTACCCAACCCAACCATGGGTATTTTGCGTCCATTATTCAAAGTCGCTGAAGGGACAGAGGATGCCATGTCTGCAGCTGGAAATACACGTGGAAAAGAAAAATCCTCAGATTTTAAGTGGAAATTGAATGGGCTGTTTGATTGATAAGAGATACTAACAGCGGATACCAATTGTCACTATGACTTATTGACCTATTTTAAAGTGCTTTCTGCTTAGCATAAGTTAAAGGGGAACTAATGGAAGTTTGTAAGTTAATTTCAAAAGTTCAATTAGATGTTAAATAATACATTGCAGTGAAAGGAAATGTCTTAAACTATGGTTTGATATGATTTCAAGCCAATTAAAAATGCAATTTGCACCATCCGCCGACATGCTGGGGGCCGCCATTATTGCACACGGCACGCCTAATAGTGACGTCATTTATGTACTAAGTCAAGAACAGCTAGGCCATATATGCATTCTGCCATATGAATCAATTCAATCCTGTTGATTACAAGCCCTTACACTGTTCATTGCAATTATAACAAGAACAGACAGCACAACAAAATAAAGGGTGTTAATTGCAATCTTTTGGAAAAACTGCATAATTATTGCATTGATTGCAATGAGCAATTTGTATCTAAGAATAGGTATATAGGCATGGGCAAATAATATTTTGTATCACTATATTTCTGACCATATTTTTGCAAGAGAACAGAATAGATCTATAGATTTATTTGGCAACATAATACATTTTTCGTGTATGCATACAATGCTGAAATCTAATACAATGTAAACTGCTCTAAATTACTAAAAATTTATTTAATTAGTACTCAGTTATCCAAACATTCAGTAGTTGTATTACATAGCAGGATAATTGATAGCTGTTTCACTGATAATTTTATATTGTCAATTCTGCTGGCTGCTTTGAAATCTGCGAGTCCCAGTGCCACCCAGTACATTCATACACGAAATATATTTATTGTCACAATCTCAATTAAGAACTGATCCCTGTTGTAAACTTTTTATTAAATTTGCAATTTGTTTGCCATACTTTCATTTTCATCCCATCATTATTTCTTATATTTAGATCTTGTTATTTATAATAAATGTTTTTATTAATTTTTATTTTATTAAATAATTTTATTATTATTTTTTAAATATGAGTTTAAGGGGGCATCCTAGTCAGCGTTTTTTAAAATAAGAACTTTATTAGTGGATGTCTTCTGACCAAAAAAATTTTGTATTTTGACCTTTTTTTATTTTATTTTTTTACTGCTTATTGTAGTTCCTTGTAATTTGCTGCTTTTGTTTGTTTTATTTAATTTGGTCTAATAAATTCTCTAATTGCAATGTCAAATAGTTCATTGGCAATTACTTGACACTCAGTAAGAACTGCTCTGAAAGTGCAATTAACTGTATCTTAAACTGTTGTTGACAGTTGTTCTCACCACTTGAATTGCAATGCCGAGATCTATAGTGCAACAGTGACGTATTTCCGGTCAGTGCAAAACACTGGGAATTTCAAAAATGGCGGCCTCCATTGTAGTTCACAAAATGGAGCTAAAAAATGCAGTATATTTCATTACCAGTGCATATATACAAGTTATGTATAGCGTGGATGTGTTTCAATGGACCCAAGCTAATATCTGAGAGGTAAAGTGTTGAAGGTGTTAGTTCCCCTTTAAATACTAACGTCCCACATTGTGTAAGTTCATTAATTCAGTGTCACCTTACCGGGGTTTAATTCATTATAGTGGTCCTCAGTCATAAACCTACCTGATACCACAGCGATAAGTCCTGCAGTTTAGATAATAGTTTAGGTTGATCACTTGAATAAAGTCATGCGAACAAATCATTGATATATTTATAGATAATTAATTTTCTTTCTTTTTATTGAAGGTGCCACCATTACAGCTAATGCTCAGGTGGTTTCCTGATGGGCTTATATTTATATTTATTGCTAACTTATATAACTTATAATAATAGCATAATTATTTTTGTTTAATCTCAATTTATTATTCTTTCGTTTTATTGAAGGTGCCACCATTACAGCTAATGCTCAGGTGGTTTCCTGATGGGCTCATATTTACAATAGTTTACAATGCACAGTAAATATCATGTAAATGTCTTACTTTATAATAATTTTTGTACCCATTTTGATCCAAATAAAGTATCTATCTATGTATTTAGTTTTGCCATTTTGACCTACTCCTGTACATAACGACGAAATAAGGTATGCTAATGTTTTTATTGAAAAATGTGTCGTAAATGTCAACGTCGAAGAATTCCTATAACAGCTCGTTCCGACCCTACGTCGCATCTAATGCAATGTAGGTCGGTTCTGGCTAGCATTATATTAGTGTCCAGGGCCTGATTGGGTCCACCAAAGCAGCCCTGGAAATGAGGATGAGGAGTGGCCGGCCCACTCCAGGATTCCAAAAAGAAGAAAAATCAGTTTTTTTTTATCCAGTTCTCTCCTAATAATTTGCAGTAAAGTTCATTCAATTTGAGCATTGTTTAATACATAAGAATACATAAGTGAAAACATGTTCATACATGTATATATATATATATATATATATATATACAAGTAGCACACTGTGGCTAAATACCATAGTAACAGGGCCGGTCTTACAGCAGTGTCTCTTTTTGAGTTACACAAATTCTTGGCCTTCAAATAGTCATTGTTACATGTGCATGGGATTGTCAAAGGTGCGGGGTTCAATGCAGCTGCATGCTTGCTTGACTGACTCTGCATAATGTCATGTAGAATGTATAATGACTATATAATGAATGATTTTACTTTAAACGGCTAGCAGAAGTGTATGATAATTGTATAGAACCAACCAGGCCTGTATAAATGTACCAGGACAGCAATGATGAGGGAAACCCAAGATGACCCAAAAACACTACCCACAAGATGGCAGCACTGGAGGGACTCCACCTACTGGCAGTTGCACACAACAAAACAAACAGCAAAGATATATATACTTGTCATTTTGGAATGTATAATGCCTATATAATGAATGATTTTAATTGAAATAGCTAGCAAAAATGTATGGTAATTGTATAGAATCAACCAGGCCTATATAAATGTACAATGACAGCAATGATGAAGGACACCCAAGATGAAACCAACCACTACTCACAAGAGGGCAGCACTGGAGGGAACCCACCTACTGGCAGATGCACACAACAAAACGTCAACAGAGATTTATATGTAGACATATCACAACAAAGTCCAAATTGTATCATCAACTCATAAACAAAAACACTGTAAAAGGTATTAATTATGAATGTAATAATGTGTCAAGGAATTAGGTAAACAGACCAATATAACTGTAGGAACAAGTAAGCAAGGATTGAGATAGTGTACAAAATCACTTCATGTAACTAAGAAATGTCACTAGAGCAACAGACCACTCCAAAATACTGGAAACACCAGGTTGAATGTTGAATATAGAGTTAACTAAGCAGGAATGATTAGAAGAATGTAAGAAGGAAATTAGGTGAACAAGTAACAAATGGCACACCACTGTAATTAAATAACAGGTGGAAACATATGCAAAATTAACAGCAACTCACATTAATGGAAACTAGCATTAAGATATGACACTGAAGAGATAAGGAAATGCAAAGGGACCCATATGGCATTAACTTGGAAACCAGTTGTGATGTGATTGTACAGGAAAACCTGAGAAATAGATTAACCAGTAAATGAGTGTATCTTAACAACACAAAGTGCTATGTAGAAAGCAGTGAATGGAGAGGAGGAGTTAAGCTCAACCAGAGACTGTGACCAAAAGGCCTCAGGCTAGCCACATGTGAGAACAAGTTTTAACCCAGTCTGTATATAGTAAGGCAAAAGCCATAGCTAAGGGGTCAGCCAGTCAGTCAGTCAGGGAGAAGCAGAGTGGCGAGTTGCCAGTTGCCACTTAGGGAGTGCTGAACCAGGTGGACACACAGCAGCTGAGGTGAATTTGAACCAAGCAGTTAGCAAGTCGAGAGGAGCCTTCAAGAACTCAGCCTAACTGTGTTCTGTAAAATCCATTATTCAACAAAGTGAGTGTATTTTCTTTTTCATTTATATATCTGATTAGTAATGCATTTTGCTGAGTTGCCATTGTATCAATTATTGGGTCAAAGAGTCTGTTTTTAAAGTGTCTTAAGAAGGTTTAGCTAGTGAGAAACTAGGACCTTGTCATAATTTTGAGTCTTGTATGAGAGGCTAGTGCGAAACTAGGACCTTGTCATAATTTTGAGTCTTGTATGAGAGGCTAGTGCGAAACTAGGACCTTGTCACTATTTTGAGTCTTGTATGAGAGGCTAGTGCGAAACTAGGACCTTGTCACTATTTTTGAGTCTTGTATGAGAGGCTAGTGCGAAACTAGGACCTTGTCATAATTTTGAGTCTTGTATGAGAGGATAGTGAGAAACTAGGACCTTGTCATAATTTTGAGTCTTGTATGAGAGGATAGTGAGAAACTAGGACCTTATCATAAGAGTATGTCGAAACATTAATGTATTTGTCTTGCCATTTGAAATGAAATTTATGTATGCCTGAGACATTTTTCCCAAGTATCCATAATCTAATTTGCTAAATATATATATATCCACACCTGAGACCAGGTGTGGCACTGTCTAAATTATTATCAGCATCTCGTATATAAGATAGCTAAAAGTTAAAACACCAATAAATGTGCATCTGAAACCAAATGCCAGTACGTGACCATTTGCTTAAACCTGTGCATTATTTGACTAGTTACCAGGGATGAGTGTGTGACTTTCTTACCATAGAATCTACCATTTAGTGGGTGTACAACCATTTTGTGTATGAGATTTGTGTGTTTGAATGTTAGAAAATTGAGTATTTAAAATTCCATGACCAATTATTGGTCATATAAGTGTATTGAAGTTGGACCCATATTGGTGGCATTTAACACCAATTATTGTGTGAAACACACTATATTTTATGTTGTATGAACTTTCATGAGAATACATATTTGAAACTTAACCACACATTTCGTTTCTCCATGTGATTTACATACTTAGTAACTTAAGTGAAATATACTGAAACCTCAAAAGCAAGCAAGCGAGTACAATTACCCCAGAGCATGTATAGACAGATGTAAGCTGATGATATGTGCAAAGACCCTTAACAGAGTTCGAAATCTGTGTAGTTACTGCAACTGATAGGGAACACTTGCACCTAAAACCAGTGTAAATTGTGTCAGAAAATACAAGGAATAATTGACAGGACATTGATCAGGAAGTGACAGATCACATCCTGAGGTGTTCAGTGGAGTGAGTAATTAATAACCTGAACCCAGCCAGAATCAAACTCTGGGTAAGAACAATTGAATTAATATAGTAACATGTATGAACCGTATATTCACACCAATTCTGAACCCCAGCCACACTCCCAGACCGGTACCTGAGGAAAAGCTATTCTCGTGACAATAACACATACGTATACCTAAAAATGTTAATATCACATTACAATTTTGTATTACACAATAGAGTCTTTTCACTGAACAGCCCTGAATGCAGCAAGACATAATTAATTAATAAGTCTTTACTCTCCTCTTATTACTGACTTTGCTTTTCAGACACAGTAGGTAATAATTAACTGATTCCATAAATATAACTTTCTCAGAAAAATAACAAACATCAACTAAATGATAAAGTGTCAAATATACATTAAAATGCACTAAAAATACTGCTGCTAGGATGCACTTTGCTTCAGCCAATCACAGCCAAGGGCGGGAACTTTTTCAGCCAATAGAATTGCATTATTCTGTTTTAGCCACCTAGTGGAAATACAGAGAACCTTACGTGAAAATCCACTATTGTGACTTGACAACCACAGAATGTTTCTGTAGGTAGGTGATGTGAATGCTTCCTAATCTTGATAATTAATAGTTTTCATGGCAGACAGAAGTCTGAAAAGTCTGTTCCTGTCATTCCGCTTTAACAAATCGAGTGGCTCAGATATGAGGATGTCAGTCCCCATGCCATCAATACATGGAATCTGGTGCATACTCCAAGGGTGCCTCGTTACCAGATCTCTCCGGACACACAAAAAGTTGACCACATAAACCTGAAAAAATTGGAAAGAGAATATTTCAATAACGATACATTTTATTTTGAGCACTAGAGTTTAACGACAAGGAATCCTTGAAGTGCATCCTTGTTTGAGCCCTGCACTCTGCCTTACTCTATACCTGGTGAACAAGTTCTCCTGTCTAATGGGGTCTTTTTAATTATGCCTGTGAGTGACAATACAGTATTTCAAATAGGTCCGTTGTACCCGCTTTGGTTCTAGCATAACTGGAAAAGCCTCAATTAGATCCATGCCAAGGGCTCTGTTCCTGCCAAGAGGCCTTAATTACTGTATTACAAAAACTGCCGTGGCTGACAAGCAAACATCTCTGCCATTTGCAGTCATGAGGGATTTATTTCTCTGTCAAAATAAAAAGCACTATAAACGGTGATGACACCCAATTCTGTACTTCTCTTTACTTTGTCGAGCCTCCAGGGTAGCTTTTTTCTCTGAACATGTAGGACAGATACATTTTGTGACAGAATCGCTTACCTGGTAGCCAATAACTCCGATACCAATGACAGACTTCATTGCAAGGTGGTCCATTTGTACTTGAAGGAGTGGCACTGAACATAACTTCATGACGGTGCAATTGAGAGCAGCGAGAACTTCTCCAAATAACTGGGGCAGGAACATCGAGCAGGTTTTCTTTTCTTCTTGGGTCAGTAATCTAGGGTTTCCGTTTGGATAATCTGACTTCAATGATGAACAAAGAAGGTCATCTTCCTCACTGATGGTCACTGTATCAGCCACTGCATCAACTCTTGCTTCATCCTTGGATGCTGATGCCAGTTCATTTTGGTTTCTTTCAACAAGAAAAAGAATAATTAAGACTCACTGCATCAGGGGCGGACTGGGATGAAATAGAGGCCCTGGAAATTTGGGTAACAGCGGCCCAGATGTATATATATATATATATATATATATATATATATATATATAGATAGATATATTTATTTATTTTTTTTTTTTTTTTTTACACTATCGGCCCACCGGGAAACCTCCCGGCCTCCCGGCGGCCCAGTCCGCCCCTGCACTGCATTTAATATCAAAATAAGCTCATCAAGTCATCATACATAATGATAAGTTGCCAGACACAGAAATACCATAATGATGGCATAATTATTTTAAAGCTTACTGGACTCAAGGTATTATTATTAGTCTTAAAGATATCTATTTTACATACCTCTGCAACTGCGATGGCAAATCCTTCAACAATGCCTTTTCTACTGCACACAAGTAAATCTGGCTCACCTGCAATGCTGTTTATAACAGCTCCGTGTTCGTCTTCATATTGAAACTTCGGTTTTGCTACATAGTCTCCACGGCTGAAAAACGAGACAAAAATTAGTCACAAGTAGACAGTGGACTGAGAGCAGACCAAAATTAGAGGATGTAATTGTGAAGTCGATTGAGACTCAGTTGAGTGATTACAGACCATAAACCCAGGTTTACATTACATTTACATTGATTTGGCCAACTTGGGCTACACCAGACTTAGCCAACATTGGGCCAAAATCAGGCCAACCTGAACTACAAAGTGAGAAGTGAGCTAACAGTGGCAAAACATTTGCACACCGAGGCATTGAGCTGATTTGACTTTGGATCAACACAACATTAGGGCTGGCAAGTGTCAGAGTCACGTACTGGATATGGAGTTCCTTCAACTAGCTGTGAGTCTGTGACATGAGATTGTTACATGTATACAATTTAGCAATTAGCAAGGAACTTCAAGAACGATTTAACCAGTATCACATTTTGCATCGCAATAATTTGACCCAATTGTAAAAGAAGGTCTGGTATCGCAAAAATAATTTCTATGCATGCTCAGCATGTGATCAAAAAAAGTATGAAACTGAATTAAATTTAAATAAATTGCTCCCTGCACTTTCTATATACTTACTGACAAGAAAGTCCCAGAATAGAATAGAATATAATAGAATAGAATAGAATAGAAAAAGAATAGAATAGAATAGAAAAATAATAGATATATATATAGATTTTATTGACATGTAAAATATCATAAATGATACATATGTCATTCAGTTAAAAGATAACATGAAAGAGACATTAATGTAAGTACAGAAAGCAATAAAATTTCAATAATCAAGGTTCCAGCCACCAAGTTAACTTATAATACGTGTTTAAAATCCACATACACAATAGAAAAAAATACAAGCCGCTAATAAAAACATTTCACTCTCAAAGTCCAAAACATGACAAGCACATCATAACTAATAAACTAATAAACTAAATTAATAACTGTGTGGATACAGGAGATGGTTTTCTCTACACATCAGCTTGAAGGAGAAACTTTCCTAAACTAATTAATAACTCAGGTTCCTTGTTTGTCATTATTGCTGTAAACTTAGTTATATCATCTAGAGACAAGAAGTTGTTAATAAATTTAGTTGCATTCAAAAAAAGGTTAACACGGTGTTGCTCATTACCAGGACAGACAATCAAACAGTGAATTTCGTCTTCTACAAAGTTTAACGTACACTTTTCACATATTCTATTTGGAGCAGGAATTATTGGTTTATGGTGTCGACCTGTTTCAATCTTCAGGCTATGTGAACTTGTCCTAAATCTAGCTATTTTAGTTAACACTTTGCGAATTTGTTGCAATTCAAGATAAGGTTCTATTCTACAATCAGTTTTAAATAGTTTATATGTCCTAAGTTTTGGTTGTTGTGAACTGTCATTTATTGCATTTATAAGTCGCTCATGTTCGGCTTCATAGAGTCTTAGTTTCACTGTGTTAGAGATATTATCAATGTCAAAGTTTCTGAGGTTACTAATATCATATTCAATGTTGCAGTTATTTAATACATGACACACTTTACTGAACCAGTTATTTCCATTTACTGCATTCACATAAATTTCCTTCTGAAAATTTAAACATTTCTTAAGTAAACTGTCATCAGGTGCTCTTTCCAATCTTATCCAGTAATTCACCATTCTAATTTTCTGTCTGACATGCAATGGGAATCTACCTGTTTCACCATAGACTGCTAAAGATGGTGTTTGTTTTCTAACTCCTAATACGTTTTTAAGATATGCAAGTTGCAAATTTTCTAATTCAGGCATAGATTTTTCACTTGTCCATATTTCACTATTGTACTCCAGGATAGGTAAAATATAGGTATCAAACATTCGAAGAGATAGCATGGGATCGATTTTTCCTAATGCTTGTTTTGAATCACCTTGCAGTGCAAAGAGCGCTTTATGAGCTTGTGTTGAGAGGTATTCCGTCATCTTGCTATGTATTCTACGCTTATTAGTAAGCATATGGCCAAGATATTTGAAGCTGTCAACATTTACTAGTTTTTCCCCATTACAGAAGAAGGTGCTTATTGCTTTGTTACCAATCTGCATCACTTTGGTTTTACTAACATTTACAATAAGGTGCCATTTTTTACAGTAATTATGAAGTGAATTTATACTATTTTGCATGCAATTAGGAGAATCAGCTACAAGTGCGATGTCATCGGCATACAATATATGTGTAAGAGTAAAATCACCTAATGTTATTCCATCTGATTTTTCAAGATGATCGGGTAGATCTGACATAAATTCATTGAATAATTTTGGGCTGAGGATTCCACCTTGTAATACCCCACATTTGCTGTCAATAGAACCACCGGTATTACCACCTTGGTTTACTCTTGCTTTTGCCTTATCATACATACTAATGATAACCTTGAGCATTTTGTCACCAATATTCTGCTGCATCAATTTGTAGTACAAAGCATTTCTATTAATGTAATCGAATGCTTTAGTAAAATCAACAAAGCACAAGTATACAGGTTTTCGCATTGCTTGTTGGTAACTTATAACTGTGTCAAGAACAAAGACACAGTCAGTAGTGCTTGACCCAGGGGTGAACCCAAACTGATAATAGAATAGAATAGAAAAAGAATAGAATGTGAATCCAGGAATCTCATGAAAAGGTTTTAAGGCATCTGTAGTTCCCAAGCCATTATAACTTTGATGTGACCAAATCATTCAAACTTCCAGATATTACAAGGATACCCAAAATCCATAGCAACCGACTGGCACGGATGTACCGGCAATATCCCAAGAGAGGAGGAGAGGGATCGGAAATCTGCAGCAAACCGAATAAGCTTCAAATTGCCTTGCATAATTATGATCTTACTGCTATATGTACAAAGTTGGCTGTGATATACATGTAGTGTCTCATAGCAACGATAACTGCTTGGCCACATATTCTATGTTTGATGGACACCAGTCGCGTAAAGTATATTGAAATTTGATTTTTTTTTTAAATAAAACCTTTTAAAAGATAAATTGGGCGATAAGATTTAAATTTCAATAAATTAAGAAAATTGTTAAAATAAATTTGAGTTAAAGGAAGGAGTTCATTCTAAAGTGCATTAGTGGATCCCTTAAGTAATTAAAAGCCATATGATTGACATCAATGATGTATCAATTAAACAATGGGAGTAATTTTGTGGCTTTAATGATAACCAAGGCCAGAGAGAAAGAGAGCTCAAATATTGGCAATTACGCAAGACTGTGATGACATAACAATGAAACGGAGTCTCCAGGAGAACATTTAATGGTCACTACATGCCTAGAACTACATTTATGCAACACTACCAAAAAACAAGCGCACTGCATCTCACTGGCAATTATTTTTCATAATATAGATCCATCATACATAGAATATAATCGGCCTTATCATGTGATATATAATACTTCAAAGCAGACTGTGTTACTTCATTTTAATTGTAGTCAATTGCATTTACCATTATTCACAATTTCATAATGCATTTTAAAGATAAATTTCACTAGTATTCAAGTAATTCAATGGTAGTCACTCTAGGAAATGTTTATTGTATTTATATGAATGTTGCATAAATGATGTTTATTGTTGTATACAATTTAACATTCAGATGAAAAATCACATAAAAATTATCATGAAGTTCTTCAGCTTTCAGTGTTGCTTCAGTTTTAGAAAATAAAAAACTATTTCAGAGAAGACCTTCACATTATCCAGAAACTAATCAATACCACAAAGAAATTACTTTTTTTACCACACTATACAGTGGCGAATAAAATATTCATCCGATGAACACGATGAAATTCACATGCTTCACGAGCAGTTTCAATTAGATATACAATAAAAAAATCAATTGCTCCATCCATAATGAAACACTAATTCATAATTCAATAATTTGCAGTGCAAATTTTGCACTACTTCAAATTAATGGCAGGAATCACCTCAAGTTTGAAAACTGAATTTTGTACCTTTTCCAGGACTAATTTGATGAAATCACATGCTTTTACGACAAGCATTTTCAAAGAAAGTTCACATAATCCTCTACTATTTACCAACATTGTGAGCGAAGTTATAAAATAGGACGTCAACCAAATCTGGCATAATCAATGATAATAATTATCGGGCTCTATCTATCACGCATTCTAACCCAGCAAAACCATTGGTTTGTTTTAATGACATGAGATTTTAATATGTATGTTCAAAGGACAAATGCATGACCTAGTAAAACCTAGGATTTATCATTAAAACTCTTCATTGAATGGAAAGTATGTGCTATGAGCCCATCTGAAAGTAGAAAATTTAATTTAATATTAAAGTCACTTCTACAAATATAAGAATACTGGCAACTACAGTTAGAGAGCACAAATTTATTACATATTTGTAGATAAGCGGAAATTTCACTATATTAAAGCCACTTCAGAAAATATAAAAATACGAACAGCAACAGACTGACAACATAAATTTATGGCACATTTATAAATAATCTACTTGAAAGCATTTCTAGCTAGTGATGGTATCATTCGCCGATTTTAATCGATTATCGTCGGCAAAACAAAGTAACAGCCGATAATCAATGCCAGTGTTGAAGCAATCGAACGTTTGTGGAACTTTGTATACTAAATTAAGGTGTCAATAAAGTTGAACGTTGAGGAGTTAATGTTCTTCTTTGCATTTGTTCTCAGTCCATGAATAAATAAAATCGATTTAAAAATCGATTATCGCATCGAACAGTTTACCGATTAATCGATGTCCGTTGACAAGTGACAAATTTCAATTTGTATTCTATTTGATTAATTAAACTTTAGGCCTATATGTCACTGTAATAAAGAAAGTGTAAGTCTAGTCTAACTGCTTACATTACCCAGAATCTAAATAAAATCATTTGGTCGGGAAATCTTTTTTTTCTCAGAAGATCATTGAACTTTTCAGTTACTTTGAAATAGTTATTCACAATGATCTCTCAATTGATACTTAACATTTAAAGATACCATATTAGACTAATTAGTATAATAATGGTGACTTACATTACTCCTGGACAGGCTTTGTATTTTGTAGGAAAGTTGTTCAGCACATTCATGTCTTCTTGTGAAAGTTCAAAGTTGAATAACTGGAAAATTAGGAAATCACATAAGGCTGTTATCCAGCTAATTTTACACAGGCGATGGGCGGGCGTTCAACGAGTGTTCAACGAGTGGACGCAAGTAGATGGTGAGTATATACGTATGGACAGTGGCTGCATATGGCCAAGGATGGCCAAGGACAGACCTAGAACATAGGTAAAATGTACATAGAATGCTCGCCGAGTGACTCCCAAGCCAGTTACTTAACTAATATAAACAATTTACTCATAGAACGTCCGCCAAAGTTTCAAACATGTTTAAAAATATTTGCCCTCTCCACATATGGTCACGGATGATTTAGCACTACCAGCAGCGTTCTACAGATTAGCAAGAGTATCCTTGAAACGTTCGGAGAGTGAATCACATATGGACCAGGATGAGCAAGAGTAAAAATATTTTTTCATCCGTGGTCATACGTAGGTTAGGGTGCTCTAAAAAAACTGATGGTCACAAAACCCTTGCTCCCCAGAGTTTTTCCCATTCCACTTGTCATTTTATGAAATTTGTGATTTCAATATCTCCATTCTAAGCCTTGCCACCAGGCTGTTGAAATATATGCGTTATGATAGCCATTGAATTTGTATGAGCTCGGACACCATCATACAGTGGTTTTTGTTTCAGTGGAGTAAAAAGTTTATTTTAACTTTATTGTACTTGTGTAGACCTCTAACTAGGTATAATATGAAACATCAATGGTTTACAACACACATATTTATTTGTAATTTGACATTATGCAAAATTTAATGTGTAATACTACCATTAGACAAATTTGAATTAGTCTAAATATATTTTATTAATAACCCCACCTTTCCTGGCGCCGCACTCCTCATATCGGCCAATCATAGGCATATCATTTTAATCCCTTTCCAAGCCCTATAAAACTATGGGACAAGGGCTAAAGGGGGTTTCACACATAGCCGGATCAAACGCCGGAGCGTCCCGGAGTAACATTTTATTACCTCCGGGGGGTTCCGGGATCAAAGAGCTGTTAAATGTCAACAAAAAATAAATGTTTGGCGATGTGTACACGATGTCAATACGGTCTCAACAAGAAGCAACACGGCGCTAACACGACTGTCCCGTTTAGAGTGAGGAGTGAACCGGATTTTCACGGTGCCTTCGCGGATATCACCGGTCTTTACACCGTGTTCATTCGTGTGGATCCGTTGTGGCTCCTTGTACTCTCCGGCGTTACTGGCGGCGAAATATTCATGCCCGGTTGACGCCGGATGTAGCCGGAGACATGCCGGAGTCAATACGGAGATCGGCGGAGTCTACTGGGCGTCTACACGGGTCTACACGGGTCTACACGGATCTACACGGATCTACACGGATCTACACGGATTAAATTACTCCGGGAACTCCGGCATGAAAAATTAAACATGTTTAATTTTTTCCCCCGGAGTCCCAAGGTGCTCCCGGAGCGCCCCGGACAATGACGGACAATGCCGGACAATCCCGGACATGAACACGATGTCTATACGGCTTTCCCCGGAGTATGCGGGAGTATTCCGGAGTTGACCTCCGGGACGCTCCGGCGTCTGATCCGGCTATGTGTGAAACCCCCTTAAGTGGTCATTCGCTTTCATTCCTTCGTTTCGTCCAGCTCATCCCATCGTTTGTCACAGCACCACGCACCAACGCACTGAGTGCTCGAGGACCTGACGCACCGACAGCTTCCTAAGCCTTCTGAGACATCCGCATCGTCTATTCAACAAAGCTGGTTGTTCTTCACACCACCGAATAAGCATTACAAGTGCGTAGTTGAAGTGAGTTATTGAAAAAATCTTTCAACATATTATTCATGATGTCTAAGACTCGATCAAAGAAGAAGCCTAGAAGTTGCTCAGTCTGCGGTCGTGCTATACGAGGTCATCTGGGCCCGTATGGGCCAGGCAAGTGCCAGCAGTCTTTGTCGGTTAGTAGGACTATTGCCCAGCAAAAAGATGATGATTCAGCTCATCAAGGGTCCGGTAAACAGAATGTTACAGTTGACGAGATGTTGGGCTCGGATGAGAGCCATGATGGGAGGCGAGATGAGAACGATAAGAGAAGCTGCGAGAGAGAGAGCGAATACTTGGCTAGCCCTGCCCAACCTAAGTGTCACAGAACTGAGTTTTCAGCGTTAGCGGGTGACCAAATGGTAGGTTTGTCTGTAGCAGGCTATGCCCTAGGTGGCGATGAAGGCTTCGCCGGATTCGTGAGGCCACCATACATTTATGAGAGAGATCAGGTGCGAGAGAGAGAGAGGCTGATACGTTGTATGTTAATGACCACAGCGCTGGTCGGGACAGGGTGGCGAGAAGGTCTTGTGAAAGTGAAAGTTACATAAGAAGCATGAGTGGGGAGTTGGAGAATCCCATGTACATGCGTGAGAGAGATGAGAGAGAGAGGAGAGAACTGAGAGAATTAAGAGAAATACGAGATTTGAGAGAATTGAGAGAGGCACGAGATTTGAGAGAAAGTATACAGAAACGTGAGCCCGTAAACTGTGATAGAGTGCCACATTACAGACAAGAAAGAGCCAGAGAATTCAGTCCCGTGCCAGAGAGAGAGAAAGTGAGAAGTCGAGATTTTGTTGGGAGGATAGAATCCTCGCCCTCCCGGGCCCGAATACCAGAGAGTAATGCACGTGGTCAAGCATGGCTTGAGCGTGAGCGGGGCGTTCGCTTCGCGGGGTTCGATGCCGAGTCTCCAAGCCAGAAGTTATGGAATGAGGAAAGGCCCTCTAAGTATGCTGTAAGTATGCTGTCCACCGTCATCCCGTCCAGCCAGAGAGGTCACTCCATGAGATGATGAGGCGTCATAACCTGGGCCAAGGAGATACCTGGAATGACAGGCGTACGAACGAGGAACGATGCGCTATTCCGCCTCCAATCGATCTGAGAACGTACGACACATCAGACTTCAGCGTCGACAAGTCCATGAACAATCATAAAGCAGTTTGGCCAGGTGCCCACGGACACAACATGGAGCTCGTCGCCATTCCGGGGACAGAGCACGTCGCCAATCGCACCAGAGAGTCCGCAATTAGTGGTGAGTTCGTTGAGCTTGTCGAGTTAATTAGCAGTGCTGTAGTCGACAATGACGAACTTCATAGTATGGTTGATATTAATGGCGTAGTCAATTTTAAGTATCAGAGAAGTAAGAGAGCCATTTCTAATTCCTTTAAGTGGCTTGAAGCCTGGGGAACTTATGAGCTCCTCCTGTGTAGCCATTTTGGTTTTGATGTATTTGTTGAAATGGTGAATTATCGCTCTTTCATTCTTACTATGTTTCACAAGTTTAAAATCCCATTTGTCCTCACGTATGATACCCGCCATCGCCGATCTCTTGGGGTCCGTAGGTCACTTAGGTTTTCTAGGCTAAACCAAGAGCTATACGTTCTGACATTTGACTCCTCAGCATTGCGTAGCACTGGCAGGTGTAATAAGTGTGCCGCCATTGATCACGTGACTCTGGATTGTCCCTTTCGTGGCCCTGGGCAGGCCAACGACCTGTCCAAATTCAAAAAACCAGGTCAAGTTCAGACCCAAGGTCAATCCCATAATGAGGTCTGCTATAGATTCCAAGACGACAAGTGTAAATATGGTGCCAAGTGCAGTAGAAAACACGTCTGTGCCGGGTGTGGAGGTCATGAAGGGTTCAGGATTTGTACCAAATGCTGCAAGTCTAAGCAGAGGCCCAATAATGTTCCTGAATGAACCATATTGGATTGAGCACTTACCCCTAGTTTATAATCTAGAGAAAGCCCAGCGCCTGCTTGGCCAATTACATAACGGGGTTAAGATTGGGAGGCCTGCAGCTTCTGCTACAGTCATATCCCCTAACTGGCCTTCAGCCTTCGAATTTCATAAAGCTGTAACCGGGGTCATTGACCTCGACCTTGCCATGGGTCGATTGTATGGCCCTTTTGAAATACCCGATTTTGATTTTTATGTGGTTTCACCGTTGGGCGCATTTATGAAACGGGATAAGTCAAAGATTAGGCTGATACATGACTTGTCCTATCCGCCTTCATGCTCAGTTAATAGTGACATAGATCCTGATGATTTTTCATTGCAGTATTCTACTGTCGATGATGCTGTCGTTTGCTGCACTAAATTCCAGGCACCTTATATGTCCAAGCTGGACTTAAAGGATGCCTATAAGCACATAGGCGTGCATCCTGATGATTGGCACTTATTAGGATTTCAGTGGTCTTCAATCGCAGATTCTCCTCAATTTTATTTTTCTAAAGTTTTGAATTTCGGACTTCGATCAGCACCGGCGCTTTTTGACTGTTTTGCAGAAGCACTACGTGCGTTCATGACGTATGAAGGGGTCACAGATAATCTGGTTCGTTATGTTGACGATTTTTTGGTGATAGCTGAGTCTGAGAGCGACTGCAGGGCTCAACTGGACAAGATGCTCGAAGTGTGTGATAAATCCGGTTTTAAAGTTCAGTCAGCCAAAGTAACTTCTCCATCCAGGGTAGTAGAATTCCTAGGGATTATTGTTGATGGCGAGCATTTTGAGCTTAGTATTTCTGAAGACAGGGTAGCTGAGATTAAGAGTGTTCTCGCGAGCTGGCGATCCAAGCGAGTGGGCACAAAGAGAGGTTTGCTTAGTTTAGTAGGTAAGCTAGCCTTTGCTGCACGTGTTGTGCGCTCGGGTAGGGCCTTTCTTGGTCGATTATAGGCTAAGCCAAGAGGCCGAAGTTGCTGCACCACAAAGTTCGCCTGACGGCAGAAGCCATAGCTGACATCGAGTGGTGGTACAACTGCATTGATGGTCATAACGGCGTGCATATGTTTAAGACTGACTGGTCTGTCGGTAAAGTATGGCATGTCTATACGGACGCCAGTGATTTTGGTTATGGCGCCGTGGCCGGCAATAGCTGGTTTGCTATTCAGTACGTAGGTGCACAGGCTCCTTTGGGCCACCAATCCATCAATTGGCGAGAGATGCACGCGGCAGTAAAGGCATTGGCCACTTGGGCTGCAGACTGGGCTGATTCAAAAGTCATTTTTCATGTCGACAATTCAGCTGCGTGTTATATATTGAATAAATTGTATACCCCAGTGCCCGAAATCATGGAGCTGGTAAGACAATGGGCTCTGATTGTAGAGAGTCATAGAATAGACGTTATTGTTGTTTACATTGCCACGCTTGACAATGTCAATGCCGATCTCCTCAGTAGAGGAAGAATCGATGAGTTCCTAGGGCGTATGGGACATTGCATCCCGGCCCGTATTTGGCCGTCCAACGTCACTTACTATGATAAGCTTGTCTGGAGTTATTTATGTCTTTTTTCAGATCTCGATTTACGGGTAGCTGGTTTGGTTGGTGCCGGGCTGGCCGTTAACTCTCGCCGTTCCTATTCTGCTGCAGTCAACCGGTATCTCCATTTCTCCAGTGTTTATATGTTAGATCCCTTGGAGTTCGACGAGCTTACAGCTCTCAGGTTTATAGCGTATTTGTCATTAAATAATCTTTCCCTCGCTGGAAGTCTGAAGCCTATAAATTATACATTAGGCCTTCAGATGCTCAGACTGCATCTTTGGCAGCCCTTTTTGCTTCAGGTTCTCGCCCCCTCTTCACCGCACCCAAATAATTACACATCATATGCGAATTTTTAGATTTAACCCCATTTTTTCCTCTTAATTTTTCCTTATACTATAGCTCTTGGGAATTGCTTCGCACTAATGGGCTTCCACAAGAGCAATGTCTCTTGTATGTGTGTTGATTTATGTATGTTGCCAATAAAGGCCTATTCAAGCCACTCACAAGAGACCGCCTTCTCGTTTCCTTGCCAGAGCATTAGAAGGGTTTAAATATATTTTATTAATATAAAATTAGTTAAGCATTAATGCTCCCCACCTTTCCTGGCGCCGCACTCCTCATATCGGCCAATCATAGGCATATCATTTTAATCCCTTTCCAAGCCCTATAAAACTATGGGACAAGGGCTAAGTGGTCATTCGCTTTCATTCCTTCGTTCCCACCCTCCCAATACCCCATCAAAATTGTTCATTTTAATTCTAGATGGTTCACCATTTTTTTTCTATATATATTTGCTTGTATAACATATTTATCATATGTATATATATTTTCAGTCTGTCACAGTGAGTATTATTATCTAAGTTGCGATAACATTAGAATAAGTCCTGTGCTGATTATTATTGTCTAAGTTATATAAGACTAGGATAAGTCTGGTACTGTTTAACTTACCATAAGACTGGATTAGTCATGTCTGTTGCTCATGACGTTTATACTAATATATGTAAGTTTCATTCATGTTAAAGTTCTATAACTAACATGTACGTTTTCAGAGACATTTGCGAATTCCTTGTGTTTGAGGAGCATGGGGCTTCCACAAGAGCAATGTCTCTTGTATGTGTGTTGATTTATGTATGTTGCCAATAAAGGCCTATTCAAGCCACTCACAAGAGACCGCCTTCTCGTTTCCTTGCCAGAGCATTAGAAGGGTTTAAATATCATATTTGATTTTCTAACATAACATAACACAAGTATCACATTCAACATAAATGTGAATTTTTTTGTGTCTGACACATTGAGACGAAAACATTTTAACAGTTTATCATAATTATTAACTGTAGCACAAATGTCTTTTTGAAGAGCAGTCTGATATTTGGCAGCCTATTCCTGCGGTATATCAGTTTTTAGTGTATATAATGCTGATTTGGGATTTCACTCCACATGAGAAGTTGTTTAATTTTGTTTCCCCCTTCCTTAAGTGTCCTACATAAGTTTATGTGAACCTAATTTTACTCTCAAGTTTAAAGTTTTATTACTACTGATTGGCCAGTGATATAGATTTATCCAACTATTACAAAGAGACTAAGAGAGCATTCTTTAGAAAACATTTTTTTAAAACCACCAATTTAGAGCGCCCCAACGTAGGTCATATACGTGACAGTGTGAACGCCCCTTAAGCTCTTTTTAATTGCCTTTTCCTAGTGAAATTTATAAGAATTTAAACTGTCACTTTCAGCTGCTTATAATTATATTACTGGCTGACTAAGTGTCGGAGCAGTAGCAAGAAAACATAATAACAAAATCCAAAAAATATACAAATGAGAAAAGATGAGCAACATGCCCTAAAAATCACTTTAAACTTCTAATTACTTTAATTAAATCCTAAATCCGAGTTTTAACACGGCAATCTGCTAATAATACTATCTGAGTTTACAATATTTCAATTGTGAAATTAACCCTAAAATACCATAACTCTTTCACTACAAAAAAAAGAAGAAAAAACATTGTCCGAAAGTACTCACGTCCATGTTGTTACGCATGTGGCCTTCAGAAACACTTTTCGGGATAACTATAATTCCTCGCTGTACAAGATATCTCAGTCCCACCTGGTAAGAAAGTATCAGAAGACACCATTATAGAGCATACGAGTACTAGGATCAATCTTGCATCTTGGTTATGGACAAATGAAAAATATTTTTGATAAACAGCAATCTTGGCAACAATTTCATTGAATTAAGGCTGGATGAAAATATTTCAAATAGATGAAATATTTAAATTAAATTAAAAAGTTTTAACAAAAAACCCTAAATCACACAAATGCTGGCCATTTAAGACGTATGCATGTATACAACTGAGGTACAGCGACAAAAATTATACTTGACCAAAGCATTTCTGCATACAAAGGGATTCATTACAATAACTTGAACTATATCAATATTTATGGATCTTACCTGTGCTGGGCTTTTTCCAAGCTTTTGAGCTAGAGCTTGAATGGTTTCGCTTTTGAGCACATTGGGATCAGTTGGCTTGGCCCTGTAGACAATAAAAAAAGATATATATAAATGAACAAAGACATTTGAAGAACTCAAATATGCTTGAAGTCCTTCTGACTGACTGAGATATTATTTTCGTAGTACCTCATACTCAGTGTCTATGCTAGGGCAAGTATCTTTCATGTATTTTTATTTTTTTTATTTTTTACTGTACGACAAATAGGTCAAATTTGACCTAAAAAAGTGTCAATAAAATTTATCTATCTATCTTATAACAAATGTGTGGAAATATGGTCTAAACGCAGAGGAAATGACGTCAGGTCAACTTACCAAGCTCTATCAGGAGAGGCAAAAGGACTGTAGGCTACAACCGCAATATCATTTGCCTTTGCAAACTCCACTAGCTTGAAGCTCGGATTGAAAGGATGAACTTCAACCTGGGACAGAAGTAAAACACATAATATATATCTAAAGCAAAAATTACTCATGTTTGGTAATGTTTATATGGATACTCGATAAAAATTCATAATTTTCTGTTAGAAGTTGAGAATTTCTAATGATATAATTTGAAATATGCATGAAAGAAAAATGAATTAACTATAAGTAATTCCCAGTAATTCTGTGGTCATAAATAAGTAATAAGCATTCACTGACCTGCAAAATGGCTGGCTTAATTCTGCAGTTATCGACGATTCTCTTGATCTGTTTTGAGTTGAAATTCGAGACTCCAATTGTCTTTACCAGTCCTTCATCTACCAGTTTCTCCAATTCCTACAATCGATAAAACCATCAATAAATGTCAAGTACATTTCAGACATTTTCGCTTAGCGTATTAAATAGCATGCAAAACAATGCTGAAATCTCTGTAATATTACGGCCAATGATAGCTATACTTTAGACCAAGTGCCCTTAACAACTAGCCAAACTATTTTTTTTAACTATTATCACGAAATTGATACACAAATAAAACACCAAAATGTCAGAAAAAAAAAACCATTGTAAGCTAGACGACATCATGCTGATTCATGTGCCCATACCAAATCAATGCTAAAGACAGAATGATGATCAACATAATTCGAACATAAATTGGTATATACATCAGATCAAATGTTCAAAAATGACGTAATTTGAAAGTATGAAAATAAATTACGCCTACCTTGTAAGTGTTAATGTAATCAGCTTCAATGCAAATTAGCTTTCCTTCATCGTCTCTGGGAAATTGGTTCTCATAATCAGGAGTGTACTGAAATGGAAAATAATATTCCCCATTATATTTGCACAGTTTTTTTACATAGAATGAAGACCACATACTCAGACTAATATTCATACAGGATGCAATCATCAGCTTCCATCTAAATGAAATTTGTCAGACTCCAGAGTAATTTTGCGGGTGATTTTATAACACTTAGTGATTTTTAACCTTTTTTTTTCTTTCTTTGTAATTATAATATTATAATGACAAGTGACATTTATAAACATAGAATGGACTGTCATCACAATGAAGGCAAAACAATGGTACGCAGTAAAAATACTAATCCTGTTCATTGAAATAAAGTTGTTCCGAGTTCTGCTCCGTTCACATACCTTCAGAGCCACAGGCCAATGAATAAGAAAGACGTCCAGGTAGTCCAATTTCAGAAGTTTCAGACTCTTTTCAAATCCCTCCCTCACATGTTCAGGCTCATGGAAACCATTCCACAACTATAAAATAAAGAAATTGACATCCTCCAATAAGTTAACAAATGTAAGATTAACAATAGTCAGTAGATTCTAAGCATCTACAAAGAGAGCTACATCTTAAAACCAATTTAATATCTAACTTTTTCTCGTTAATAAACTAAAGGCAAGACAACTTAAGACCTCCAACTATATCTCGCAATCTACAAAATCAACTCATCAGCGTCAAAGTAACTAAAGTTTGGAATCATTTGCCTCACTCTCTTAAACCGTACTAGTTAAACAATATCCAATTGTGAACACAGAAACTGCTAATATTTGTCAGTCATAAAACTCAACTGATCCCATCACTTTCATGTCATTACATTATCATTATCACATTTAAAAAATATAAAAAATTCTATCCATGTTATATAACTTATAATAATAGCATAATTATTTTTGTTTAATCTTAATTTAATTTTCTTACTTTTTATTTTAGGTGCCACCATTACAGCTAGTGCTCAGGTGGTTTCCTGATGGGCTTATATTTACTGCTACAGTAGATTACAATTTATAGTTATCATGTAAATGTCTTACTGTATAATAATTTGTGTACCATTTCCATCAAAATGAAGTATCTATCTATATATGAGATCTAAAAAAGAAAGGTAATTTCCCCCCTAGTCGAGTTGCTAGTAGGCGAGGTGGTTGTTGTAGGCATCTTTACTATATGACACAATGATGATGACTGTTGGTCTCAGAACTCATTTTGAAGTTATTCTATCTTAATTATAGATTGTAAGTCATTTGTATTGTTAGTGTCCTGTTGTGGTGAGATTTAGCAAACCAATTCTATGCATCATCAGTTATCTTTTCAGATCCTAAGGGCTGTTCCATTTTTAAAAAAGGGTGGGACCAGAATATTTTCAGATCCCCCCAACCCCGATACGTTTTTTGACAGACCCCCCTACCCCTGCTTTTTCCTACATTTTTCCTACATTAAGATATTAAATACTGGTCAACCCCACCCCTGCCCCCTCTTTTTCTCTTCTAAAGACCCCCCCCCTTTTTTCAAAAATGTTCTGGTCCACCCCTTTTTTAAATGGAACAGCCCTAAGCCAATTCCTATGTCTGACATGAACAATCATATTTCCAAAAAAAAGCCTGTTTTACATCTTTTAGTAAAAAACGTTCACGCAACACCTCAATTACCTTGCTAGTGACTACTAAGTCCTCCCTCTTCACAGTTCCATCCTTAAGTTTGTCTTGAATGGCATCTCCTATTTCTCCTTCATTACCGTAATTATAAGCGCAGTCAATGTGACGAATTCCCACTGACAAAGCAGTGCGGACAGCTTGACCAACTTCTCCTGGCTTCGACTGAAAATACAAGAATGTTATAAAAAAAGTGATGCAGATTGGTAACAAAGCAATAAAAGTGATGCAGATTGGTAACAAAGCAATAAGCACCTTCTTCTGTAATGGGGAAAAACTAGTAAATGTTGACAGCTTCAAATATCTTGGCCATATGCTGACTAATAAGCGTAGAATACATAGCAAGATGACGGAATACCTCTCAACACAAGCTCATAAAGCGCTCTTTGCACTGCAAGGTGATTCAAAACAAGCATTAGGAAAAATCGATCCCATGCTATCTCTTCGAATGTCTGATACCTATATTTTACCTATCCTGGAGTACAATAGTGAAATATGGACAAGTGAAAAATCTATGCCTGAATTAGAAAATTTGCAACTTGCATATCTTAAAAACATATTAGGAGTTAGAAAACAAACACCATCTTTAGCAGTCAATGGTGAAACAGGTAGATTCCCATTGCATGTCAGACAGAAAATTAGAATGGTGAATTACTGGATAAGATTGGAAAGAGCACCTGATGACAGTTTACTTAAGAAATGTTTAAATTTTCAGAAGGAAATTTATGTGAATGCAGTAAATGGAAATAACTGGTTCAGTAAAGTGTGTCATGTATTAAATAACTGCAACATTGAATATGATATTAGTAACCTCAGAAACTTTGACATTGATAATATCTCTAACACAGTGAAACTAAGACTCTATGAAGCCGAACATGAGCGACTTATAAATGCAATAAATGACAGTTCACAACAACCAAAACTTAGGACATATAAACTATTTAAAACTGATTGTAGAATAGAACCTTATCTTGAATTGCAACAAATTCGCAAAGTGTTAACTAAAATAGCTAGATTTAGGACAAGTTCACATAGCCTGAAGATTGAAACAGGTCGACACCATAAACCAATAATTCCTGCTCCAAATAGAATATGTGAAAAGTGTACGTTAAACTTTGTAGAAGACGAAATTCACTGTTTGATTGTCTGTCCTGGTAATGAGCAACACCGTGTTAACCTTTTTTTGAATGCAACTAAATTTATTAACAACTTCTTGTCTCTAGATGATATAACTAAGTTTACAGCAATAATGACAAACAAGGAACCTGAGTTATTAAATAGTTTAGGAAAGTTTCTCCTTCAAGCCGATGTGTAGAGAAAACCATCTCCTGTATCCACACAGTTATTAATTTAGTTTATTAGTTTATTAGTTATGATGTGCTTGTCATGTTCTGGACTTTAAGAGTGAAATGTTTTTATTAGCGGCTTGTATTTTTTTCTATTGTGTATGTGGATTTTAAACACGTATTATAAGTTAACTTGGTGGCTGGAACCTTGATTATTGAAATTTTATTGCTTTCTGTATTTACATTAATGTCTCTTTCATGTTATCTTTTAACTGAATGACATATGTATCACTTATGATATTTTACATGTCAATAAAATCTATATATATATATAACCCATGGAGACAGCATTGTGTACATTTTAGCACACATTGCCATACCAACTCTAGTGATACAAACACTCTATAAGACCATAGCAACTTGAATATATAGAGGTACTATTATTGACTACAAAGAAGGAATAACACACAATTATTAACAGAGGTTGTTACATGAATGTCAACGACCTGAAAAGTAAAAATTATTGTACACTGCATAATACTGTTCCACAATATTCAAATATCATATCTGCAGTGTTAAATGGGACTATGTTCACACCTAAAAATTCTCATTTCGGAGAAATTCCGATTTAAATGTTAAATTACTGCACTGAATAAACAAGGATGCAAAATATACCTTCCAAGTACCCAACCCAACCATGGGTATTTTGCGTCCATTATTCAAAGTCGCTGAAGGGACAGAGGATGCCATGTCTGCAGCTGGAAATACACATGGAAAAGAAAAATCCTCAGATTTTAAGTGGAAATTGAATGGGCTGTTTGATTGATAAGAGATACTAACAGCTGATACCAATTGTCACTATGACTTATTGACCTATTTTAAAGTGCTTTCTGCTTAGCATAAGTTAAATACTAACGTCCCACATTGTGTAAGTTCATTAATTCAGTGTCACCTTACCGGGTTTTTTTCATTATAGTGGTCCTCAGTCATACACCTACCTGATACTACAGCGATAAGTCCTGCAGTTTAGATAATAGTTTTGGTTGATCACTTGAATAAAGTCATGCGTACAAATCATTGATATATTTATAGATAATTAATTTTCTTTCTTTTTATTGAAGGTGCCACCATTACAGCTAATGCTCAGGTGGTTTCCTGATGGGCTTATATTTATATTTATTGCTAACTTATATAACTTATAATAATAGCATAATTATTTTTGTTTAATCTCAATTTAATTTTCTTTCGTTTTATTGAAGGTGCCACCATTACAGGATATGCTCAGGTGGTTTCCTGATGGGCTCATATGTACAATAGTTTACAATGCACAGTAAATATCATGTAAATGTCTTACTTTATAATAATTTTTGTACCTATTTCGATCAAAATAAAGGATCTATCTATGTATTTAGTTTTGCCATTTGGACCTGCTTCATATATATTTTATATGTTATACAGTAAAGGGTATGGAAGTAATAAACAAAACTTATCAAAAATTCATTACCAGTGTTCATTACTTATACATATGTCTAAAATTTGGTCTTTCAACACTTATTACCAACAATGGAAATAATTAAATGCAAAAATGTGTTAACTTTTCAACTCACCTCCTCACTATCACAGCATTAGACAATATCTCAAGTACCAAGCAAGTAATCCTCATTTTTAGCACATTTTAGTTGTCATATGTATTTATACTGCTGCCTTTCAAAAGTTGCAGACAAACTAACATAACCATGTATTAACACAATAACATCACTTTGAGATCAATAAAAACAATTTATTCATGTTTCACCTCATATATTCAATTAAGCATATATCACAGATGACAACATTAGGAGATTCTGACAAATTATACAGTATATTTTTCATTGTGGATTGAAAAACTAAAGAACTCCTGGGCCCAACTATCGAATACATGCTACCATGCTAACAGAATAAGAATCTTTTATTGGCTGTTGTGCTGCTTATTCCGTGGTGTGGCTGTATTCAATACTCGGGCCATTTCCTGTAACACCACATGAATTTGATGAACAAGAATTAAAATTAAAATGGCCAATTGATCATTGATCAGATATCATAGAGTTTCGTCTCTGGTCATAGCACAAACTCTGAACAAACAAATCAATACAATAATTACCTACCAGGTAAAATCAATAAAATAAATTATTGAACCATAAGTAAATATGGCAATATATTCATACAATGTATACAAATTCCCAATGCATATAATATTCCCTATGTTACAATACAAATTATTTGTATTATCAACTGTCATATGGCGGCAAACCAAACATTTCTGGTTTAAATTCTTGTAACGATGAAAGCAAGATGGTTGCTTTGTCTTTTAAGTCGCCGAGCGTCATATTCGGGTCAGGAACCCACACAACCTGCATGCCGGCATTCAGGGCGCCTTCTACGCCATTTGGGGCATCTTCAAACACTAGACACTGGAATGATACAGGAATGTATTTATAGAGAAAGGTTGCAGCATTAGGTTTATAACAACCAAATTTAATTGAATGCCGTTATAAATAGTGAGCTTTGAAGTGGTGCTCACATTGAAATTAAAATTAGTGATTTTTGAGATGTACTAAATCTAACTTGACATTAAAATGACATTTAATAATTGTAGTAAATAAGTACATATTTTGATATTAAATTGTAATGAAATTCTTAGCACATATTTGCTGAGTTTTGCTCTCACGGTCATTTTCTGCACTCTGCATTTGTAATGTTTGTTGTTTTTTTATTGTACACACATTATTGTCAACACTTCACCTAAAACGTAATATCTGGACCATAAACATGAAAGATGAATTATAGTATAATCCAAAATAAATGTCCACTCATTTTTTGGTCTTATTTTTACGTATATGTCACGAAGAAGCACAAATTAAATATAAATGTTTTCAAAAAGTCTGAGCCCAACATTCTAACCCATACGAACGTCTCTCTACAAATAAACTTCAAGGTTCCTATATTTGCGATGATAAGTTTTTGTCATTTAACTGTCATCATTATAGCCATTTGTTATGGTCACAAAGAAGCAGTAGGAATTACTATGGGAAATACAGCATAATTCCCGCTATTTGGTTCCAAGAAAAGTTTTCATCAGCTGGGCTTTGCCTTGTTGCTAACATTTCTGTTAATTTTGCGCTGCTCCATGCCATTTACAGAAAAATATGGCCAAAAAACAAGTGGACATTTATTGTAGCTTGTCCTAAAAGTAAACATTTCCTTAGAATCCTTACCTTGCTGGGTTCCGGTGATTCCTTAAATCTTTTGGCACAAACTAGGAAACAATCAGGGGCTGGTTTCCCGTCTTTCACATCTGGGTCAGATGAGCTGAATACTGCATGTTGAAAGAGGCGGAAGAATTCTTGATGCTTGGTTATCTGCCAAAAAATATAATCAAATAAACTGTTTAAAGCTAACAGCAAAACATGTCTTTCAAGAAATTGAAACAATTGGAGGTTAACTCTGTATGATGAGAATTAATTAAAAATACATAAATAATCAATCAATCAAACTGACCTTTAGTTCATATTCCTCCAAGCTGGAGCCAGTGGCCAACGCCATAGGAATATTATGCTTATGGAGATGTCTGACCAGTTTCTCAGCACCTAAATTCAAGACAGAAAAAACTTGTGAATATTTTCTATTTTAAAGTGAGGAAATAATCTGTTTGTTGTTCAAGTTTCAGTCATGCTGTTAGGACATGGAAACTATACAAAGATATTTAAATGAAAGCCAAAAACAGTTAGACTACCTCTTAAGTAAAGCAAACTCAACATTACAACTAATATCATAAGGTTTCAAAGTTCTATACCTTTTGACTTTAACTTTTCAAAAATACCACCCTCCAATTAAGATCACACTGAACATATCAAGCTGCTTGCAGCGCCTCTGCTCTTAACGTCATGCTGGAGTGACGGAGGAGGGGTGGCGCTGCAAGTGCGAGCAGCTTGTGAACACATTAAAAGCGATCTCATGGAAAGGCTCAACATCCAAGCGAATGTTATAAATCTTTACATACTTCATGCGAACAAGTATAGGCCTATATTGGGGAGAAACAACACAAGAGGTCACTGACACCGTAGCAGATAAGTATTAAAGTGATGTCATCTGTTTAACATTGGTGTAGTGACATCATCTTATTGTTTTTTTATGTACTAAAATCATTTTTAAGTACTACGGGCACTCCCGTAGGCTTTGTATACTTTTTCTCCCAATGAAAATACTTGAAATTATGTTCTAAAAATCTTACCAGGCATTAGATTTGCATCAGGGAATAGCTCTTTTGTAAGACGTTGCACTTCGCTAGCATAATGGTCCACAGTGATAGGCAAGCCAAGTTCATCTGTAATTAAGCCATTTGCATGATAATATTTTGATATGAAATAATAAATTGCAGCTGAGATAGAGTTACATATAGCTAAGTGAATGACTTACTTATCAAAACAGCTCCTGCTTCGCGGGTTTTCTTCCCCATCTGTTTCATCTTAACCTCCCAATTGAATTCCTTTCCGTGAGGGCTGACGATGGACTGCATAATTTTCGTAAAAAGTCCCTCTGTGTCTAGAAATCGAAAAAAACATATGCTAGCTTATTACTTATTAGACAGAAATATATAGACAGGATCACCCCCCCCCCCCCCCGGTCAGGTTCTCCTATTAGGTACGCCACTGTTCAGGGACGGATCCAGGGGAGGCATGCGCCCCCCCCCCCCTTTTGTGAAAAAAAAAAGGGAGAAAAGGTAAAAAAAAAAAAACCATTGATCTCCGCCCTGCCCCCCTTTCACTAATTTCTGCATCCGCCCCTGCTGTTAGGCATAAGTTGCAAATCCTCGGATCCATAAATCTCCCCCCCCCCCCCTTACGACCCATAACCCCTCCCCCCCCCCCCCCCCCCCACAGCTCAACAAACTTAGTACACATTCATTATCGCTCACGAGGCAACCTCTAAAACTCGCTTTTCAACATAACAGACGGAATGTCACCCGTTTAAAACAATACAATATCTTTCCTTGTGCATTGGAGTAATAAAATAATGCATTCTTACCAACCAAAAGACCGTCAACATCAAAAATAACATGGGAAACAGGGACCGGCATTTTGCTGTCGACACGCTGTCAAACTTCCACAAAAGTTCACAGAGGGCGTCGTAGTGCTGCACCAAAGCGCCACCTCAGGATAAAAAATTTCCATTGTTTGTTACACTTGTTATGATCCCTGTAGTTGAATGAGTATGAACCAGAAGTATGCACAAATTATGGTAATTATTATGCACAAATTATATATATAATTCAAAATGAAGGATACGGTTTACTGAATAAAAACTTTTTTTTTCTTTTTTGAGCTTTTTGCAAAAATTTAATTTCTGACTACATTTAGCATTGTACAGCCCTGTTTATGAAAATAACAGGATATATACAATCCATAAAAAATTATAAAATACAATAAAATGTCATTCAATAGAGATGAATATTTATTTATTTAAATGTATAAAATGATTGGCTAATTATTGATAATGACTATTAAAAAGTTCACACTTCAGTTTCTTCCATATAAATAGGCTCAAGAGGCATAAAACTGCGTTTGTCATACGAAAGTAATTTAACAATTGTGAATTGAATGACTCTGGTTCTGCTGGTCAGCCAGATTCTGTAAGGCCATGTGAGACACAGGGCTGATGCGATCCAAAAAGCTTGTCTTGAGATGAGGAGATTTAAACCAAGTTTCCAATCATTGTAGACAATTATGTAGTCCTCCATGCCAGGCACGAACATCGACTGAAATAGCAAGTCATAAAATGTATACAAGCAATACCGTAATGGTGTTATCGACAGGGCGGGTATTATTGACACTTAAATTAGTTTGTTAACAAAATTGTTGACATTCCAATGTGAGTGTCGATAAAACCTGCCCTGTCGATAATACCCTCCTTTACGGTATACCAAAAACAAATATACACTATAGTGACTGTATATTAAAGACAAATCATACTGTGAGACAATAATGAAAAAAATCCAAACTGAGACCAATAGCTCTAATATACTATGAATAAAAAGGAATGACAGTTATATATTAATATCATATGAAATGAATTTTTTATCGCTCTAGATTTCCTCACCTCTGTGCACTGAGCATGCAAGTCATTCTGTCCTCGAACTGTGACCAGGTTTCGCTTGGCTTCTTCGTAAAGATTTTGACTCGTTGTGTTCAAGAACCCAATTGTTCTCTTCAGCATTACCTGGGATATAGTATCAAAGAGAATGAGAAAGTACATGCCTCTATGATAAGATCTTACTCTCATGATATGAGAGTCAACTAATTTAGATGAATGATGATGAAATGGATACGGTCTATAAAGACTATATATATTATCTTTATTTCGTACCCAGTGGCACACAGAAAATTGGAAATTGTTAACAAATTAAAATTTATTTACACGTGATTTCAAAAATATATAGTTTAATTTACAGAAGTTGATAAATGAGTTCATTCACTATATCAATTGTCAACATGCAATGCATCTCTCTGTCACTCACCAAGAGCAGTTCATTGAGGGTGTATGTCATACACTGGGCATTGAGAGTTTTACAGGTCTTCATGCCGTGAGATTTTGCATTGCTATTATTTGGTACATCATGACTAGTACCCAGTGCCTTACAACAGTACTCAAAATTGCTTTTCAGTAACGAAGAGTCAATGCTCATAGCGTTTTGCATCACATGCAATTACTGGGACCTTGTGATTCAGAGCAGAATTAGCAAATTCTAACATCCTTTGCATAAACATGTGTCGGGCACATAGCATGTCTGTGAGGCATGCTACAATATCAGTGAGTCCTACATGGTAATTACTATATGCCGTAATGCTTTTCGCCACACAACGCAAGTTTTTCGATCCTTTTGAAGTGCTGTAATAATGCACCATATAATGATAAGCAATATTTGAAGAAAAGTTCTGACAGAAATTCTGAAGACAAGTTTTCAAATTTGCAACAGAAGCTATTTAATTATCTGTAAAACTTGGTAGTAATCCATCAATATCTGTACATCGGATGTTAGCCAATAATCTGTGACCTAGATGTTCTACTGAGCTCATGTTAGTCAGTTCTGCATCACCAATTTTGTTGTTACTTGTGAAATTTCCATGCCGTTGTAATATTATGAATTGACTTTTACTTCCATTAAAAGCCAAATGATATTACTTTGAGTATCTGACACTTTGTAGGGGACGTAAGCTCTAGGTCATCTGCATATGCCATGCATCCCACAAAATGAGGCCCTATAGCTAAATTGATTAACAAACTAAAGACTGGCAAAGCTGATGGATTTCATGGCTTGCAATCTGACTGCGTTACAAATGGAACTAACAGACTATGGATTTTGGTTTCACTACTTTATAGATTAGATTTATTTTTTATTTATTTTTATTTAGATCAATTTATTTTCATAATTTATATATATATATATATATATATATATAGTACATTTTAGAATATAAAAATTAAATGAGAAGATACAATTATGATGGAGACCCCTCAAGCCAGCAGAGCTAGCGCTTATGAGGGGCCACCAATGAAATGGGAGATGAGATGAGTGATATGAAATGGAGGAAATGGGATGAGGGTGATTATGTACTGGTGCTCAAATAACTATAGAATATGTTAAGGACAAATTATGTTTGGCAGATAAAGCAATTTCTTATGATACATATATCGCTGTATGACTCCAGGAAATGGTTTTTAGTAATTTTGGAAAATTATAGACTTATGCTAAGACATGGGTATGCCCCTGAGGAACTTATGAAAGGTACTATGTCTCCCATACCAAAAGTGATTGGCATGGCAAATTTCAGTGACAAATACAGGGCTATTACTTTGATAAGTTGCTTGCTAAAATTGCTTGACTATGTTTTGCTGGATAGAGAAGCTAGTGTATTTTAAACAGACTGCTTACAATTTGGATTTAAGGAAGGTGCATCAACAATGCTGTGTTCTTACATGGTGTCTGAAACAGTTAGAGCTTTCACAAATGAAAATAGCAAGGTCTATGCAATTGTGCTGGATGCCACAAAGGCATTTTGACAGAATCGAGTATACTATCCTTACTTCTTGAAAGAGGTTTCAATGCTGTTTATTAAGTGCAATGGTTGTTACTGTGTCTAATGGAGTGAAACAAGGACGTGTGATTTCTCCCCTTCTATTTGGAGTGTACCTGGATGTACTTATATGCAAGCTGAGAGATAGTGGGTATGGTTGTCACTTATAGGTCATTGCTGCTGGGCATGGTACCTTTTATTTGCTGGAAGTGATCATGTATGTTGCCATCTATCCTATCATGCAAGTCACGCATGTCCTTGTCATAATATTGTTACCCTAGTGAGTAGTATATGTATGGTGTTATTGTTGTTATATATAGAGAGGCAGTATTCGTTTTACATACAGGGCACTAGGTGGAGATAGATATATATGTAGTGAGTGTGGCTGGCACTAGGAGTGCTGAACTCCAAGTGCAATCAAGTGTGACCACTGCATGAGATTGCAATCCCACCTGTTAGAGGGGTTTTCTGCTCTCAGATTCTGAAGGAAGAACATTGTATTGTTTTGATGGTCTTGTCTATGCATACTCTGCCAGGGGTGAGTGGTTTTATACACACTATTTATATTAAATCAATATATATATCTGCTGTACATTCATGTGTATTCAATTGCAATCTATTATTGCAATCTATTATGTGCAATTAGTATGTATTAGTAATGAGTAAATGATTGGGTGATTTATATTGTGAGGTGTACTTTGCATAGAGAGATAATTATTTACATGACACAATCTACTGTATTAAATAATTGGGTTAAGGTGATATAGTAATATGATTACTATAAATGGGTTATTTCTGTTATTTGCAGAATGCTAATGTATGCACAACCATGCAAACAACTTGGACTGAATTAACAGAGGAACTCAATTCTGAATTCGTAATCTTTGTTGAGGGACCTAACAGTGGCGCAGTCGACAGGATTTCAGTCCAGAATTCAAGATATCTTCAGTCTTCAGTAATCTTCAATTCAATTTGCAGTAACTGCAAAGGTGTGAAGGCACCTTATCACCTTCCACATCCACCTTCAAAGGTGTGAAGGCACCTTGTCACCTGTACGCTTCTCTGCCTCCAGAGGTGCAACATATGAACCTTAATAATGCCTGTTTCTAAAGAAGAACTTGATAACTATTTAAAGACTCTAGGGGCAGATGAAAAGAAAGAACTTGGCAAATTACTTGGTGAAGATGGTGTTACATCAAGGGAAGTGAAGCCTGAAGTAACCAGTCAGCCTTACTTGAAGTTAGCCCAGTTCTCTGGTGAGAATCAAAAAGGAGATGTGTCTTACAAGCTGTGGAAATTTGATGTCAATTGTCTGTTACAAGAAAATGTGGGGGAGAAGGAGATTCTTCGTGCTATTCGTCGCTCAGTCCGGGGCATGGCAGCTGAGGTTCTTCACAACTTGGGGGAGAAGGCCAGTGTTAAAGAGGTGCTGAGCAAGTATGATGAAACCTTTGGGAATGTGAAGTCTCTCCAAGCGTTAACCACACAGTTCTACACCAGCCATCAACTGTCAACTGAGTCTGTTACGCAGTGGGGGTGCAGATTAGAGGATATTCAGCGACAGATCGGCGATAAGCAGAAGATGAGGGAGACCGAGAAGAACGAGATGCTTCGCGACCGGTTCTGGTTCGGGTTACGGTGCGAGGAGGTGAAGGCAGCGATTCGTCACCATTATGACAACTTGAAGCAGTATAGCGAGTTATTAACTGCGGCACGAATGGTGGAAGATGAGTGGTCCAGCAAGACCAGAGGAGCAGCTGTAGTCGCATCCACGGTCGTAAGTGCTGCAGCAAGCGGTTCGTCCATAGAGGATAAACTGGAAAAACTCTTGAAGCAGATGGAGGTACAAGATAAGAAGATGTCAGCTCTGCAAGACAAGGTGGACAAGTTTGAAGGTCAGCATCACAGTGTGCCTAACGAATTTGATAGGACAAGCAGCAACCGAGGTCGAGGCAACCTGACTGGTCGTACAGCCCGATGGCAGGCAGGTAACCGGCAATGTTACAAATGTGGACAATGGGGACACATCAAGAGAGACTGTCCTTTAAACGGGTATCAGCCATTACTGTAGGGCAGGTCAATGGCAAAATTAAAAAGAGCCCTCAAGGGAATCCTTGGCGTAAATTGATTGGGTCTGTTAACGATACTTATGTTAAGATAAATGGGGTGTCGTGCAGAGCACTCTTAGACACTGGTTCACAAGTATCTTGTGTTAATGAAAATTTCATTCGTGAATATTTGCCCCAGGTAGAGGTTGTATCGTTGGAGAAATTATGTAGCATTAGAGGTGTTAGTGGCCATGAACTACCGTACGTTGGTTATGTGGAGGTAGAATTAAATGTTCCCTCAGGAGTCAGCAAGGATAACATGGTAGATGTCCTGCTTTTGGTCACAAAACAATCCTCTTTCTCCAATGACCTGCCAGCTTTGATTGGGACCAATGTAATCGAAGTTTGTGCTGCTAGAAGAGAGTCGAGCTGGAAGTGTCCTAGAGCATGGAAGCTAGCGTTCGACTGGGTTGAAGCTCATAAAGCTTCAGAGTGTAAGGTAGATACACTTGTGTATTCACAACAGGCCACAGTTCCTAAGCAGGGTCAGAAGGTTGTGGATATACACTTTGCAGCACGGGAAGGGGTTAAAGGTACATTACTGCTAAGTGATGATGATGCATCTATAGCGGAAGGTTTATTTGTTGAGCCAGTGCTGATCGATGAGTCAGTTTTAGTCAAGGGTTGTATGAGTGTGCATGTTCAAAATGTGTCTTTACATGATATCAAGATTCCATCCAATGCATGTATTGGTAAATTTGTGTCTGTTACTGCAATATCAAATGCAGCTAATCTTGAAAATTGTCCAGTTAGTGATGAGGAAGCGTTGAGCCATTTCCGCTTCGGGAATTTAGAAAATGAATTATCAAAAGGTGACTTTGACAAGGTGAAAGAATTGATATTAACTCACAAAAGTGTATTTTCATTCGGTGACCAAGATTTGGGTCGTGTTGAAGATTATGTTCATAGAATAGAGCTAACTGATGATGTACCAATTCGTGAGAGGCATAGGAGAATTCCTCCCAACTTGGTTGGTGAAGTTAGGAAGCATTTGTCTGATATGTTAAGTGCTGGTGTCATTGAACCAAGCAAAAGTCCTTATTCGTCTCCAACTGTATTAGTTAGGAAAAAAGATTCAAGCATTAGGATGTGTGTGGACTATCGGGCCATTAATCGGAAATCACGTTCTGACGCGTTCATTTTGCCGAGAATTGATGATAGTTTTGACAAACTCAAGGGGTCAAAGTGGTTCTCAACATTGGACTTGAAGTCTGGCTACTGGCAAGTCCCATTAGACCCCTGTGACAAGGAGAAAACAGCATTTTCGGTTGGGCAATGTGGGTTTTATCAGTACACAGTTCTTCCTATGGGATTAAAAAATGCAACCGCCACATTCCAGAGAATGATTGAAGGTGTTATGGGTAATCTTGATTGGTGTCAATTGTTTCTTGATGATATAATTGTGTTTGCAGAAACCGCAGAACAAAACTTAGAGAGATTGAGTGTTGTCCTCAAGAAATTGTCAGATGCAGGATTGAAGGTGAAGCCTGAGAAATGCTGCTTGCTTCAAAGGCGAGTTGAGTATCTTGGGCACATCATTTCAGAGGAGGGTATTTCGGCTTCAGATGAGAAAGTGGCAGCCGTTCGAAATTGGCCAGTTCCTAAGAATAGGGATGAACTGCGTCGGTTTCTGGGGTTCTCTGGATACATGCGTAAGTTTGTCAAGAATTATGCTAGAATTGTTGAACCATTAAATGAGCTTTTGAAAGGAGAACCTCTCAGAAAAAAGGATCGTAGAAAGGCCAAATCAAAGTCTAGAGGAGCCAAACCGTTTGTGTGGGAACAATGTCATGAGGATGCTTTTCGAGTGTTGATCAATGCACTGACGGAATCACCAGTGTTAGCTTTTGCTGATTTTGATCAGGAATTTCTGTTAGAAACTGATGCTAGTGCTAGTGGTCTGGGAGCAATTTTGTATCAATTCCAGGACGGTCATCGGAGAGTCATTGCATATGCCAGTAGGTCTGTTACTCAAGCTGAAAGCAGGTATCCAGCACATAAATTGGAGATGTTAGCACTAAAATGGGCTGTGTGTGACAAATTCAAGGATTATTTGATGGGGAGTAAGTTCATGGTTGATACCGATAACAATCCCCTTACTTATCTTTTCACTACAGCAAAACTTGATGCCACTGGTCATAGATGGGTTGCAGAATTGTCCATCTTCGATTTTAAAATCAGATACAAGCCCGGC
Source organism: Alitta virens (assembly GCA_932294295.1). Classification (NCBI taxonomy): domain Eukaryota; kingdom Metazoa; phylum Annelida; class Polychaeta; order Phyllodocida; family Nereididae; genus Alitta; species Alitta virens. Next base: position 38,540,080 of record OW028579.1, on the reverse strand, counting down.
AAACTCAATGTAGCAGCAGATAGTCTTTCTCGCATGTATTCTGGGGAAAAGAAATGTGTGGATAGAGAAACGGTGCAAGCTCTGTTCAAAGCGGTGTCTATGGAATGTCTTGTTGGGTGCATTGCGGTTAATGGGGCTACTTTTCCAGTTGAACACGAAGGTGTCATCCAAATGGTGTCTGATGAAGAGATTCAAGAAGCTCAGAGGAAAGATGTTGCTAGCGGTATTGTCATTGATGCTCTGAAAGCAGGTGTCAAAAACTTAGATCCTGAATGCCCTTCTGCAGCTAAATGGTTGTGGCGAGAACGGTCCAGTCTTGAATTTCGGAATAATGTGTTGTTTCGTCGCAGGAAAATTGAAGGAGTGTGTGAATACCAACTTGTGTTACCCGCTGTGTACAGGAACATGGCATTCCAAATGTTGCATGTCAAAAATGGTCATTTTGGGTGTGAACGAACGGTGGAATTGTTCAGAGAAAGGTTTTATTGGCCAAAAATGCAAAGTTCTGTTGAAAAGTGGGTTAAAAGTTGCGAGCAGTGTGTGAAGAGGAAATCAATTTGTGATAGAGCCCCACTTCACCATATCACTTCTACCCATCCGATGGAGCTACTGTGCATCGATTTCCTCAAGGTAGAGAGGTCTGTAGGTGGATTTGAACATATTCTGGTCATGACTGATCATTTTTCGCGTTATGCAATGGCTGTGCCAACAAAAAATGAATCAGCAAAAGTAACAGCCAAGGTTCTCATTGAAAATGTTGTAAATCATTATGGTATCCCAGCAAAAATCCATTCTGATCAGGGCAAAAGTTTTGAATGCAATTTAATTAAAGAAATGTGTGAATTGCTCAATATCAAAAAAACCAGAACAAGTCCCTATCACCCAATGGGAAATTCGCAATGTGAACGCTTTAACCGTAGCTTACTTAACCTGTTAGGAACTCTTGACATAGAGCAAAAGGGTCGGTGGAAAGATCATGTTGCTAGCCTCGTTCACGCGTATAATTGTACTAAAAATGACAGTACAGGCTATGCACCATTCTTCCTTATGTTTGGTCGAAATCCACGGTTACCTGTAGATTTGGCTTTTGGGTTGTGTAAGGATGGCAAAGAAGTGGCCTATTCTGAGTACGTGGGTGAATTAAAAGAAAGATTGGAGAATGCCTATGGTAGAGCAAGGAGGCAAGTGGAACACTTGCAAAGCATGTCCAAGGGCAGGTATGATAGCAAGGTCAGAGGTGCGAGTTTAAGTGAAGGTGATAGAGTACTTGTCAGGAAAATGTATTTTGTACAAGGGAGGCACAAAATTGACAATAAGTGGGAAGAGGAGATTCATGTGGTAATCCGACAACCAAATGATGAAATACCTGTGTATGAAATTGGAAGAGAAGACAAAAGAGGTAGAACAAGAAAGTTACACAGAAACCTTCTTTTACCCATAAATAACATTGGTCAGGAATGGGGTAAAGACAAGCCTGTGGTAAAGCCTCCGCCAAGAGTAAAACTGAGAAGTGAGGCAAAGGAAAATGTAAAAGAAAGTGACAATGACACTGGTAGTGAATCGGAGTCTGACTCTGATATGCCTGCCAGGAGAATGCGGACTAGTGTGCGTAATGAAGGTGATGTTGTTGAAAATGTTGTTGAAAATGTTGGTGAAAATGTTGGTGAAAATGTTGTTGAAAATGATGGAGAAAATGATGGAAATGGTGTTGAAAATGTAGAAAACAATGGGGATGCAGATGTTGTACAAAATGCTGAAGCCCAACAAAGGCAACCAGCGGTAGAAAATGTAGAGGCTGTTCAGCCAGGTGGTAATGTACAGAGCAGTGGAAGACCTGTTAGAGATAGGAGACCTCCACAGTGGTACACAAGTGGTGATTATGTTACTAGCAGTTTACTAACTGAATACTACGTGTAATGCTTAAATTTCATGTTCGCAAGTTGTAAATAGCCTTTTTGGTGTAAATATAAAATTGTATATTAAATTGTCTTGATCTTGGTGGCGAAATGGTGAGGACACCATTCATTTAGCCAGGGGTGTATGTTACCCTAGTGAGTAGTATATGTATGGTGTTATTGTTGTTATATATAGAGAGGCAGTATTCGTTTTACATACAGGGCACTAGGTGGAGATAGATATATATGTAGTGAGTGTGGCTGGCACTAGGAGTGCTGAACTCCAAGTGCAATCAAGTGTGACCACTGCATGAGATTGCAATCCCACCTGTTAGAGGGGTTTTCTGCTCTCAGATTCTGAAGGAAGAACATTGTATTGTTTTGATGGTCTTGTCTATGCATACTCTGCCAGGGGTGAGTGGTTTTATACACACTATTTATATTAAATCAATATATATATCTGCTGTACATTCATGTGTATTCAATTGCAATCTATTATTGCAATCTATTATGTGCAATTAGTATGTATTAGTAATGAGTAAATGATTGGGTGATTTATATTGTGAGGTGTACTTTGCATAGAGAGATAATTATTTACATGACACAATCTACTGTATTAAATAATTGGGTTAAGGTGATATAGTAATATGATTACTATAAATGGGTTATTTCTGTTATTTTCAGAATGCTAATGTATGCACAACCATGCAAACAACTTGGACTGAATAAACAGAGGAACTCAATTCTGAATTCGTAATCTTTGTTGAGGGACCTAACAATATGGCACACTGTTGTATAAGTCCATAAGTCACTATAATTGTATTCTGACATAAATTTTAGCGAGGATAATAAAATGACACAAATAATCATGCATATTACAGGATGGAAAAATCTCTTGTGCCTGGCATTACTAATTATATTTGACTTGGACCGAAGTACATCAAAACATATTACATGTTATTTGCTTTACATTGTCCAGGGATTGTTCTTTCAGGCACTGTTGAGTTATTACCTCCAGTAAATTACAAAGTAAATTCTTAACATTTTATCTAATCATGGGGTAATTACCATGAACGTATACTGTATGTAACACCCCGTTGAGGGAGATGTCTGAACTCAGTTCCTAGGTTCCAGTTCCTAGATGGTTCCTAGTTATTTCTTACATGTTTCGAACCTAGTTTCTAGATAGTTCCTAGTAGTCCCCTGTACAAGCCTAAATGTCTATACGTGGGCATGACGTGGCCTATGAAGTTCCATCTTCCAACCATTGCCCCCCCCCCCTCTTCCAACCATTGCCCCCCTCCCCCCATTAGAGTCAGGGCTGGATCCGCAAGTGCTTGAGACAGTGAACTCAGTTCCTTCTCTCAATTCTTTCTCAGTTCCTTCAGTTCCTCAGGAGAGTAGATCTCGCAGAACATTTTAGAGGTCATTAACCATTATTTTTAACAAATTTGACTCAGGTTCGGTGCCACTAAGAAAACCTTTAATACCTGAAATCGCATCCGTGCTTCGACCATTTCCACACTATGTGTTAAAAGTTTTCTGATAATGACTTGTAAACAACTATGAAAGTGGTCGAAGCACGGAATAAAAAAACAATTAATTTAACGGCCACTCAGCCAATCAGATGTGGCTATTCATCAAAAGACTCGCCTGCTGAACAGCACGAAAGCGATGCAACCACTTTTTTTTAGACCAGCAAGTTTTCTTAGAGGGTGCCGATTTGACCTCATTTTCACGGAACTGTGAAGGAACTGGACTTTCACACAACTAATAAAGCAGATATTAATATAACTTTATTTTATTCTATTTATTAATATATTTTCACTGGGTTACATAATCTCCTAGGAGTTTTTCATATGGCCCAGTATAAAAACATGTAAAAACAAGTAAAAAGAAAAAACATGTTAAACATTGGCAGTGTTGGCCCTTAAGAAAGACCTAAGGTCAGGCTTGAAACATTCAGTGGTGGTGGCATTGTGAACTTCTTCAGGTAAATTATTCCAGACTGTGGATCCTCTATAAATAAAAAGACCTTTAAAAAATGTGTTCTACATGCCGGAACATCAACTTGCATAGTATCACCCCTACGGGTGTTTCTCTCATTAGTATCACATGCCACAACCACTGAATTACATAAATAACTTCACTTGATAGGTTAGAAGGTCATTCCACATGATTTAGAAAAATTTGGCTGATAGAAATGGAATCAATACCTTTGTGATATGCGGTCCAAGATAATCTCTCAGGTTGCCAGAGGCATCCACAAGGCTTGTGAAGTTAACAAATTTGCTTTCTTTTCTCAACACAAACTGAAACACAAAGATGGCTCCTTCAAGTCACTATGATGATTTAACTTTTCTTAATTTGTAACATTAAATGCAGAAAGTACAAACCAATTCAGCTTCATGTAAATCCTGACTCTCGAGATAATTTTTGGTGACCCGTTTCTCCTCTTCATCGTTCATTGGTTCTATGCGAAAACGAAATGGTAAAACTTCCTGGAACAGTAAAAAGGGCAACAGTCATTTCTATGTTCAGGCATTTCTCAATTACACATTGGCCAGCTTTGCTGAATGTCTCAGATTCAATCCCTAGTCTGGGTATTCTTCATAGACTACATCCCAGCTGGATGTCGATCGTATGAGATGTTAAACTAGAGGTGCTTCGTACTCGCAGGCAAGTAAAATACACCACCCAATGGTAAATTTGTAACATGGTATGGACTCCATCCTTATCATCTCATCATTATGTCTACCTCTGGCAGATGGTCATATAAACTAACTAAGCCTCTTACCAAATATCATTAAGACATGAGATTTTGAAACATTGAGAATCATTTCTGATAATTTAAATTTCAGTGCTCTGTAATGATGAGGAAGCAACAGACCCCACAGAAGGCCACAGATGAACTTCATGCATAACTACAAACTGCTAAACGAATAAGGCATTTCCGCTATGGTCATGTGTGGGATCTTTTTTCAAAACTGGCCCGTCAAATCAGGATACATGGTGTCAATGGATACAAATATCAAGGTGATGACATTGCAGACATACATAGATGAAGGTAATCTACCAAATTGCTATTCATGTTCGGTTTCATGTTAGCATCTAAAATCTTCAAAATTACGCTGACTTTCTGCATCTACTTTATTTCTACTGATTTCTTCCGTACATTTTGTTCTGTAATCACCCTCATCCCTACAGCAGCATAAATTATGCCTTTGGGATGAGTTATCTACTCAATAAACAAACAATAAACAAAAAAATACAAACTGAGGCCTTATGCAATTCAAACCCTCTACCACTAGTCCACCTATTTCATTCTTTGTGACAAAAAACAACATACCACTGCCATTTGAGGTTTACTTCTGCGCAGCTGATCAATATATTTGCATGCTTTCTCGGTGTCAATCATGTCGTTAATGACGGTAAGGGCATTCGAATTGTGGCATTCGATCAGAATCAAGATGTATGAGATGACTGAAACAATCACTGGAAACAGCAAAAGAGCTGAAGGTTTGTCCCTGAAAGCCTGTAAAGAAAATACACATAAAGATCACATAAATTTTGCATTTATTCTCATCATTCATCATAATTACAGCAGTGGCCAAAAGTTTTCAGACACTTTAAAACTCTTTAATTTTGGTCTGGGTTTTATGGCAATATATAAGGCAAGTTATGGAGGTGTTGGTCAGGGGGAAGGGTCTAGATTTCCACATGTTTCGCTGACGGGAGTTAAATGAAGAGCCAGAAGGTTCTAGATGAGTTTGACCCTTGTGACCCAATTTTGGACTTATTCAAGGTATTCCTCTATGGTGTATTGCCTGTAGTTCCAAGAGGTGGGGGCCTAGCTCAGTGGTAGCGCGCTGGGCTTCCAACCACTGGGTCTTGGGTTCAATTCCCGGTCGAGCCTATGTTGGATGGCTGTTTCATCCTTCGTCTTATTGCCCATGGTCCCTGCCTGTCCTAATTAGCCCATCAGGTGCAGAAATACAGGACATAAAGCCCTAATTCACCACCACCACCTGTAGTTCCAAGAGCTTGGCATCAATAGACCTGAAGTTATCATGTCTATGAATGTGGTTGACAGACAGACAGAAAGACAAAAGGGAGGGACAAACTGACTGACATGCAGGCCATCGCAGTATTCTAGGCCATATGCATGGCCCAGGGCCTGTGATGCAAGATCAAGAAAGCACCATAGCACCAGATTCCTCTCTCTCTCTCACCTCATCAATCAACCCTCGATAGGGCAAGAACTTGCCTTAGAAGCCGGCACCTTCCATATCCATCTATCCATCTATCTATCATAGTCACCAATAGCAAGTGTCCATATCAATCTATCTATCTATCAAAGTCACCAACTATAGCAAGTGTCCGAAAACTTATGGCCACGGCTGTAATTGTCATGAAAAATATATGATAATGTAATACTGTTTAATCATTTCGGTAGTAACTGCTTCATGTATTATTTATGTTATTTAAGAAAAATACTAAGCAATCCAAAAGCATAAGACTGCCTTATATGTTTGTAGTTTACAGCACACGTACATTGTTAGTGCACCTGGTTGGTTAAGATGCTCGCCTGCTCCTCTGAAGGACCCGGGTTCAATCCCGGGCTCGGGCAACCTTTCATGAGCAACATCCGGACTGGATGTCGTTCGGATGAGACCTTAAATTGGGGGTGCCTTGTACTCAGTGTCTATGCTGAGGCAAGTAAAAGATCCCACCCATGGGGTAAAATGTGTAACATGGGTGGACTCCTCTCTCTCTCACCTCATCAATCAACCTTGATAGCGACAAGAACTTGTCTTAGAGGGCTGCATTTTCTTTATCTATCGATGGCTAATCGTTTGTTTGTTTGTAAGTTTATAACAAATATATTCGTGCTGTTGGATGAGCTTTGGTTGAAATAATTAAGTGTCAAACAGTTTTATTTACCAGCCAAATAGCAGCACACAAGCACAAGACCAAACTGATATGACTTCCTATGGACCAAATGCTGTTGAGATTGAGCACCTCTTTCAACAGCATTAATGTGTTCCTTTTGGTACCCTGCAAAGAAAACACAACACCGTTTTTGAAAGTTATATTATTCAAACCCATAGAAATTTAATTTTAATTCAACCACACCACCCAAAGGCTTTTTGTAAAAATTTGTTTTGACTTCAGTCTTGATATCTATTATTATTATTCATTTAATATATTAATATTATCAATTTAAGACTAGTAATAATAGTAATATTTCAATTTATTTATTAGATTATGACTCAATATTATGAGAAAATTATTTTCCGGTCACCTGATACAGCTGAGTAACAGCAGGGCTGCCAGGCAGGAGATTGACACCATCCAAAATATCGGGATTAAATAATGTCACTCTATTGATGTGACAACCAGCTTCCTGAGTTGTGTTTACAAATATCGGTACATCAAATTTATCACTCGTATGAGTCGTAATTCCAGGAAAGAGGGAGAAGCGTTTTTGCCTTTTTCCAAGATCCACGAGTTCTTTCAAAGTCGTATTTCTTCTCTTTTCATTTTCAATTTCTCTACTTCCTGGCTCAGGGGAAGGCGTGAAGCCATCTCCCACTGCTTGCAATTTGTAAATTTGCTTCGTTAGGACGGTGAAACTACTCAAAATGTCATCCATTTCGTCGACATTCTCTTCTCTTCAGACAATGTCTGTGAAAATCCGGTGACGTCATCAATTGTTTGTCACACCTACCAGCAGGGGGCACTTGCTCGCTCTCCACCTAGTGGATTTCCAAAGCAGCCCATTGAATAGCAAGCAGGTAATTTGTCAAATCATATAATAATATTATATTATAGTCCGATTTACTGATTTGTAATTTAGCAGCTATATTTACTTATCAGTTCATGTACTTAATGCAATGACTTTTAAAATGCTGTACATTTATTGGCATAGGCCTATATTGGTTATCTGTGTTAACTACATGTTGGACGCTTATTAAGAAGGAAAGCGGGAAAGAAGGAAAGAGGGAAAGAAGGAAAGAAGGAAGGACAAAATAGGCCTATGCATTGAAAAACAGCTGGTCACGTGTATTTGCATGGCCATAATTGATTAATTTTTGATGGACAGAAGTAGGCCTACATCTTTTGAAAACCGTTTGAAATCTTTACAACACGCTACAACAGATGATTTTGTTTAATAAACACATTCTGAGAGAAATGATGTTGAGATGATGATGTTGGGATGTGAATTACAAAGAGGAGCCAGCAATGAGGGCTCGCTCATTCGTGTGACATGAAGGAAGGCATGTCACTTAATCAATGTCTATTCCTTACCCCTGACAGGACCCTGCTTGGCATGTTGCCTGCCAACTGCCAGGACCCATAGCTTTCCCACAGAAAGAGGCAAAAAAGGGCATGGGGACAAAAATGAGCAGAGATTCTTCTTTCTGTCTTCCCTTCACATCTTCATTGGCAGTCATTCGGCAATCGTGCCTCTTGGCTGTTCTTCATTGTCTTGGGTGTTTTGCCCCCAACTGAATCTTGCTGACTGATTGTGACACAGTGAGAGAACAAGAGGGCCACTGTCCAGAAGACATCGCCAGAACAACAGCTGGACAATGCCTGACACTCGGACAATCACTTGCAGGTTGCGGAGACAGGCTGTTCTCATCCATGGGATGCTTAATTCTGGGTATGTGGCAGTATAAATACCTCCATCAGACTGCAAGCACACACAGAGATTACAGTATGTACAGAACCTATGGATGAGCTTCTAGGAAGTTATGTAGAACCCAAATGTGAAAAAAGAAGTAAGTATTGATTTGTATATAATTTGTTTTATATAATCACGTGACGAAGAATCTATCAAAATTATTGTAATGTCCATAGAAAAATAATCTTTCTTGATGACTGAGGGATTAATTCAATACCCTAACAAAATTTCGTGTGGTAAGCAAATGGTAATAATAGTCATGAATATTGATAGTCATATCTTAACATTTCTCGGCTATGTTTTTAAAAAAATTTGAAAAAAAGCTAACTTAAATTTTTTTATTCGTTTGCGAGCAGAAATCTGACTCTACTCAGTTGTTGCAAAAAAATTATGACATTATTGCGATAGGTGTCAACGGACGCTGCAAATAAATGCAAATTATGGAAATTAATATACATTAAGTTGGATAATACTGTATACCTATGATGGTAGCCTTTATAGGTATTATATATATATATCACTACTATACACATCAAGAATGACTGTGATGAGGAACAGCCTTTGACAAATTGTCACATCAACAAAATATATACAGTATACATAGATTATATCATAATCATTAGAAAAATTTCAAGTGCGAACCAGTTAAAGAATTGGAAAACGATTTGAATGTAAAATTGAATTGGGATCAATGTATTATTACTGTTTTAAATATAAGTTGATACATCATTAACTCTGAAAAATGAAGTTAATTGAAATGGGATATGAAGGATATTGTCGTTACAGTGACGATATTTACTGAATAAAGTTCTGAATGTCATATTACACGAATATTAGTTGTAGTCTTATGAACCATTTGTAATGGTTTCTACCAATAAAAAGTAAGCTATATATACATATAAACATCAGTACTGGGTGCACTTCAGGACGAATGTCTGCAGTGTTATTTAATAAACTGTGGGTACAGTTAGACTGCTTCTGTCTACTCCTAGCTTATAGTAGGCTTAAACCTACCCCACCATGCACAGGAAAAATATAAACCTTGGCAAATGTAAGAAATGTATCTAATATATATGCATATCATAAATATGTATGTATGTGCGATAGACATGCATCTTTTCAACAAGAAATGACAAATATGTGTAACTCTCAACTTATGCACCAGATGGTGCTGCATGTACTTCAGATCTAGCATTGAGTAGCCAGCTATAGCCAGACAGTTCCGTTTAGTGGCAGGTATAGCATTGTATAGCAGAAGTTGTGTAGCTTTGTCTATGTTCAGTTTGAAAGGCCGTTTTTTTAACTAACTGCATACCATGGGTGACCTCACACTCAACTGGTCTGCATCTAAAGCATTTTGAGGTTCTTGAAAGTGCTCCGAGTCCTTCTTTTATGGGTGGTGGGTGGATTAGGGCTTTACATCCTGTATTTCTGCACCTGATGGGCTAATTAGGACAGGCAGGGACCATGGCAATGATGAAGGATGGAACAGCAATCCAACTTAGGCTCGACCGGGAATTGAACCCAGGACCCAGTGGTTGGAAGCCCAATGCCTAACCACTAAACTAGGTCCCCACCCCTGAGTCCTTCCTTGATATTCTTAGCTGAACCTAATTGTGCAAACCCCTTTGCTGCCAGTTTTCTTTGTGTTGGGCTCATACTCAAACAGTGCACAGTTCTCCACTTCGGACAAAGCATTGAAACCACTTTTTTTTAGTCCAGCAGGTTTTCTTGTTACAAAGATGCTCGTTTATTGCAAATACATATTTATGAAATATTAGATACATTTTTAACATTTGTCAAGGTAAATATTCTTCAGTGGTGGTAGATGTAAGCTGACTAAAAGCTAGGAGCAGACAGAAGTGGCTGGCTTTAGCTATAGCTTCAGCCACTCTAGAATTAACCGTATTTTATGAAACTAACTGTAATTCTTTAATCCATCTATTGAATGAGTGTACAGTTTATCTTTAAAGTACGATTCTAAAGGGTTATTCACACTGTCACGGATTAGACCTATGAGTGACCACGGATGAAAAAATATGTTTACTCTCATCCTTGTCCATAAATGATTTACTCGCTGAGCATTTCAAGGATACTCTTACTAATCTGTAGAATGCTCCTGGTAGAGCTAAATCATCCTTGACCATCCGTGGAGAGGGCAAAAACTCTACATTCTACGTACATCTATGGCCATCCGTGGCCATCCTTGCCCATCCTTGAACCACTCGCACAGGTGATCTACGTTCGGCGAGCATTTGACGAACTTCCAGCGAGCGAACTATGACTGCCTCACGTACGCTCGTCGAAAGAATTTATACCTGTTTAACAGAGCCACGAGTGAGCAAGTATAGTCCATTTTTCACGTCTTTGGTCATACGTAGATCTTATCCATTACAGTGTGAACGTCACTTAAGTTGTAAAAAAGGGTCTCCAAAATATTAGTGTTAATCAGGGCTCCCCATCACCATGCAACTTCCCCACACTTTTTTTTCTCTTGATGATCATAATGATGGTGATGAAGTTCTAAACAAACGTTGTAATTTTTAAGTGAATACCAAACTTAGCAAACTGTCTAATTTGTGGAATTACATACTCATTGTTTCTCCTGCTTTGATAATTATGATGATGACAATTATTTGTGAAAATCCTAGAATCATGAAAGTAGTCTGGCAACAGCCCATTCTCTCTCGTGGCAGCTATTTGCATATTTCACAATCTACACACATGATGGTGCTACCTGATTGGCCAATATCTCCCAACCACTGTGTGCTGTCTGCTTCAAGCCAACTAAGCAACCTGATTGAGCAATCTTCCTTTACACAACTTTGTAAGAACTGAGTGTACTCAATACAAACACAACTAATTGAACAGCAACTTCATTGTTAGACAAAGCCAGCCTATAAGATATTAGGCAAATTTGTTTGTATTAAAGTAACTGGTAAAATAGCAAAAGAATTGCCAAATGTTGTTATTGTTTTTGGAGAATGATGTGCTGCAATCCAGGTAGCTGTGATCTAAAGCCCCCTTCACACATAGCCGGATCAGGCGCCGGAGTGTCCCGGAGTAAAATATTATTCACTCCGGGGGGTTCCGGGATCAAAGAGCTGTTAAATGTCAACAAAAAAGAAATGTTTGGCGATGTGTACACGATGTCAATACGGTCTCAACAAGGAGGTAACACGACTGTCCCGGAAGAGTGCGGAGTGAACCGGATTTTACACGGTGCCTTCAAGGATAGAACCGGTCTTCACACCGTGTTTATTTGTGTGGAACCGTGTTGGTCCTTGTACTCTCCGGCGTTAATGGCAGCGAATTATTCATGCCCGGTTGACGCCGGACGTAGCCAGAGATACCACGAAGTATGCCCGAATCAATACGGAAATTCCCGGAGATCGGCGGAGTCTACTGGTAGTCTACACGGATCAACATGGATCAACACAGATTAAATACTCCGGGACCTCCGGCATGAAAAATTTAACATGTTTAATTCTTTTTCCCGGAGTCCCAAGGTGGTCCTGGATCGCCCGGACAATGACGGACAATGCCGGAAATAAACACGAGGTCTACACGCTATTACCGGAGTTTGCCAGAGCTATACTCCTTGACAATCCGGCGTCTGATCCGGCTATTTGTGAAGGGCCCTTAAGTGTTGTGTAAAACAGCCTCTAATGGTAAGCTGTTGAGGGCATTTCCTAGTGTATTCAGATTGACTGTTGCAAATGACATAACTGCCTTTTGAGATGAGAAGGGAGTTAGAGCATTCAGGAGCCTTGGTATTAGTTAAAGTAGGCCTATAAGTGCTGTCATCATGAGCACTGTCACTGTATATATGTTGGCAAATGCCTGTGGTATAAACTAAAACTTTCTAGAAGAAATTCTTATATTAATGAATTACATAAGTGGATTACATCACTCACCTGGACAGTTCAAAGCATCTAAGGTGACATCTGCCCATTTTTTTCAAACATTTTCCCACGGCAAATTCTTTTTGGAGTTGGATGTTGCTTTGTCCAGCAACGTTGTTTATTAGATTTTAAGAAATGGCTGATTTTACCATTTTCGTTATTACTGAAATTAATACCATGTTGACATATCAATATTGTCTATAGTATCACTTTTATTTGCTTACTTTACTTTTTACCTACTTTATAGTACAAATTCCCATGTATTTGAATACATGTAATGAAAATAGAAGGGTTTTGGTGTATATCTACATAAATTTCATAAAATATAAAGTGACACTATAGTAGATATTCAAGTCCCAACTAAGCCTATTTTCCCATTGACTTCAATATTACTTGCCTGAATATGAAAGCTAATTTTTCAAACAGGTCTAACTTTGCTCAAAAGGCAAAAATGTAGCAAAAATCGAATAAACAATGTTGCTGGACAAAGCAACATCCAACTCCGATAAGAATTTGCCATGGGAAAATGTTTGAAAAAAATGGGCAGATGTCACCTTAGATGCTTTGAACTGTCCAGGTGAGTCATGTAATCCACTTATGTAATTCATTAATATAATAATTTCTTTTAGAAAGTTTTGGTTTATATCACAGGCATTTGCCAACATATATGGCAACCAGCCATCAGAAATGACTTTTTAGATAAAATCAAAATTTTTGGTACATTTCTGAGTTTTATCCATATTTAGTGCAGCCTCAAAGACAGGTATTTTTGCTGGTGCGACAGAGCAATTTTATGTGAAAAGGGTTTTCTAAAAGCTACCAAATTGAAAGGCTCCTGATAATTCTGACTTAATTTTTCATGGTTTGGGAGGTTAACCTTTGGACATGTGAAATAATTCTGAGAACCTCATCCAAACCACTCTGCATGGTTTTCTCTGAGTCACTTCATTAAGAGGCATTTTTCGGAGAGAAAAAAATTATCTTTTAGCATAGTTTTAGTCTGAAATTTGTCAATTTGACAGTTGAATATCTCATCGAGATACTCTACCAGACATTATATTCATATTTCCAGGTGAGATAACATCTCTACTTTTAATTTGCATAATAAAATTATGGTGCTCTCAAGAAACGAAGCTTCTATTTGAAAAATTAGGAAATTGCTGTCTTTGGGCATTTTGCAGAAGGTAGTTCCAGCCAGTCACGACTTACTGTACATTTTATTAAATAACTTTGTCATTTTTCGTCTGATTTTCACAACTTAAAGTTTTAATGATAGATCAGAATTTTCTCTGTTAAAACCTGTGTCTAATATAGATTGCAATGAGGAATTATAGCCGTGGTGTGACGATTACGGCGATATACGCAAAATCGCGCCGTACATTATTTTGTTCAGAAAATATTATCTCCTTCAATCAATTCCAAATACACCATTATATATTTTACACAGACAGATAGTATATATTTTGGGCTTTCTTCAGGTATATTTGGTTGATTTGTAGGAGTTACACTTGATGAACGAAACCCCTTTTTGTTTCATTATTCATTTCACATTTTAACTTTCCCAACACTCTCAAAATAATTAACTATGCCTCCAAAATAATTAACTATGCCTCCAAAATAATTAACTATGCCTCCAATTAAAGGAGTCATATAAGTGAGTGATGTCTCTGTCATTTTTTGGGCATAAATTCGGTTTGAATACAGACAAAGCATTAAAAAAGCCAGTGAATTTTTCTTTCATGTAAACGTGATTATAGAGTATTAATCAATTAAGCATGTTTAAATGCCCTGCAAACTTATGTCAAAGCTTAAAATTAGCCTGAAAAAAAATTACAAAACCTCTCTATGCTAGCAAGTTAAAAAATATAAATGTATTGTCAAGTCATATAATAGTGCAACAAGTAAACACATGGTTTGGTCAGGTAAGCATCTCGATCAGAAAAATCAACTTTGAAAATTGTGTTGTTTTCGGGCTGTCATATTCTGTGCATAGCTCACTAAAGACAAAAATAGTTGATACCATAGCATCTAAATAAGTATAAGTAAAATAGCCCACAACTTGTTCAATTTATTCTTAGTATTTTTTTAAAATATTTTTGGAGCTCTGGGGGGCAAAAACTCTGTTTCCATGGCAACCATTAGGAATAAGGTCTAAAATTGTATCAGTCATGTTATGTTACCAAGTAAATTAATCCCAGAAAGTATCAACTTAAAATACAATATACATATATTGTATACACATTATTTTGTCATTAGAAAACATATTTACAATATTCTCAAAACCAGAAGAAGAGTGATGCTGACTCAGAGACTCTTTTCACCCAGTTCCATGGTTCAGAAAGGTTTGGATAACTGTTCTGCTTTTTACTGTTTGTTTATGTTTTATCACCTTTTGTTTATTTGTCGGACAAAAGCCCTGGTGCTTATGGTTATCTTTTAACACCCGACATTAAATAACAATTTTTTTTTTTACGTACAACAGTCCCAAGGTATTACTAAACTGACAGGGCTACAAATTTGTTCTCAAGATGGCGTTTCTGTAGTCAATCACAGACAAGAACAATTCACTTCCACTATAGCTCTACTATCACTTTCACTATAGGTCTACTATCACTTTCACTATAGCTCTACTATCACTTTCACGATAGCTCTACTAT
The DNA here is from genome assembly GCA_932294295.1 of Alitta virens. Taxonomy (NCBI): domain Eukaryota; kingdom Metazoa; phylum Annelida; class Polychaeta; order Phyllodocida; family Nereididae; genus Alitta; species Alitta virens. The sequence continues at coordinate 38,524,932 of OW028579.1, read as the reverse complement.
CACTTTCACTATAGCTCTACTATCATCCTAAATGCAATTTAATATTTAATGTTCTAAACAGAACGCATTGTGTACAAAAAGTGTTCAATGCCATGCTATTCTAAAATATTTTTAACACAGTGTGATATGGAATGTAGGTCTTAAAGCTTCTTTGACAAATGTAGCTATATCATGTCATAACTACAAGAAAAAATTAATAAAAGAAATATGAATAGTTACAGTTCGTGAGAAGTTAACTTATAATGCAGTTAGGAGTGTTTTTAGATCCCAGATGTAAGATAATTAAATCGAGATTATTTGGTCATCCATTTATAATGTTAATTGGCAAGATAATTAGGTAGTTTCCATGAAATTTAGATGGCTCCTTGTGGCACCCCTTTGGAAGGGGCAGAGATAATTCCCTGACAGCTGTATTGTACCCCTAATAATTGATAAGTCAATAAAGCCATAAGAATGCACTGGACCGTGTCCACTACATATTGTGCCCTTCAGTTCACACCCCTCCAACCGCCCCGACCCTGGAAAGGGCTGTGAACTCTGACCTTTACAGGTCAAGCGTGACCAACACACCTGTCCATGAAGAATGCTTGCTGGGTACCTAACTGTTCCCTCTTTCTCTCTTTCCCTTTCTCTCTCATTCAGTTAGTTTCGTGAATAACCCCTCCGTCGAATCTAACCACTTTCACACAAAAACGTAGCAATAAAACTTTAAAAAAAAATCACATTATTCAGAGTAAATAAAAACCTCATTATAGACAACTTTTTTTTGCTTATACTCGATGAAACTTTGTCAATTCAGATAAAAAAAAAATTAAATTCAGGTGGATTTTGTTTTCTTCTTTATATTTATTCAATAATTTTTGATTAAAAAAGTTACTTGGTTTACTTCTTTTCATCTTTACACTTATAAAAACTCATATTAAGGTATATCTGTAGGTAACTATTGCACTGTACATGGACTGCACATATTGTGCATTAAAATGAAAATGTTATTGCAATAATATATCATCCGCAGTGACATGGCTCGTTTATTTATGTAATAAAAACTATAGATAATTTATTTCATATTTAGAACCCACTGATCAAAAAAATGAGAGATTTGCACTTAAGATTCCCTTCCTATTTACCTCCTTAGTAGTCCTGGCAGAGTCATACAACTTGAAAAGAGCACACTGGACTTCGTGATACTCAACCAAGACTATATAGTTCCTGTGGGAAAAATAAACAGGAATGAGGCAAAAAATATATATCAAAAGAAATCAGTATTCAATGGGATCCAATGGGAATTGTACGATCTTTTGGCCAGGTGCTTGGATCCAACCATGTACTAACACGCAATAGTTGGAGATAGACTCAGATAGTTAGGGCAAAGGTGAACTGCTTCACAGCAGATCGGTAGCTTTGATGCAGTTCCTGCAATTATCACAAGATGTCGCCACTGTGCAGCTTTCCACTCAATTGCGTGTGAACGTGAGTGAAGGGTGAGTGGCTGGCCTGGGCAGGCAGGAGTGGTGTCATCCAGGGAGCAATAATAAGAGCTCAACTTTTGAGACAACTTTGGAGAAGACAGGCTTTGTGATTATCTTTGCCTGCAATTTTGCACGCAACATCTTGTTTGAAGCATGCATTGCTTGTGCAAATGAAGAATACTTGTGTGGAAATCAGATATTGATCTTTAGGCATTTTAAAGGTATTTCACTGAGACCATGCAATATATATTGTGCGTAAGGCAGTGGATTATATATGGTTTGTAAGTAAACAGATTCAGCTGTAGAAATAGCTCTGACATACTATGTTTTTGCCTACAATGAATGCATATGTTTTCTAATTAATCAACGTTTTTGGAAATAATCTTTCATTGCAGATATATATATATATATATATATATATCTACATCAATGGCCCTTTTATATTTTAATGAAAAGATATCTTGGAGAAAATATTTGTCGAATTAAATTGTCCTTAGTACAGATTACTCCAAGGCACTACACTTTTTGTGTAACCATTTACTGCCGTTTGTGTGAGGTTTCAATGACTCTTGGTGCACATGCTGTGCTGATTGCGTGCAAGCTTTGTCTAAATGCTTGATATAGACTGCCTGGTGCAGACTACCTGGTGCAGACTACCTGGTGCAAACTACCTGGTGTAAACTACCTGGTGTAACCTGCAGATGCCTGGTGTGGACTGCTGCTTGGTTGTGAACCTGGTTCATGTACTGTCGGAACCGTTATAACGACCATGCATAGTTATAACTCACTAAAGTCAGGATCTGCTGCATTTGTACATTGTAGTAATGAGGTCATTATCAGGAATTATTTGCGTGTCTTACAAAGTTACATCAAATCTGTATATAACGAAACCCGGCTGTAGCAAACAACTTTTGAGTTCCAAATAGTTCTGACTATAATTAGTGTTTGATGCCTGCAGTAATACTCCACCTCACTACTAAGACCACATAGTAATGATGTCCGCTTTTTCTCACCCAACTTTACTCTTAATAGCCATTGTTTTTGTATTTAGATCTGTTAGTTAAGGCTATCTTACCCTTACCCAAGATTTGAAATTGGCACCAAGGTGATCTTAACGACGAGAGTGCGCTGTACTGCAGATGGTGACAGGTATGATGCAGTTTCTCTGAGGATGATGAAGAGTCCTGCATCCTCATCTCCCTTTGCGTGATAGCTGTAAAATCTAAAGCTTATGCAATTCAAGAGATACTGAAAGAGAAGCACAGAGAATATGAGAGCAAGAGGAAAACCTATTACCATAAGCATTAGCAAAGCCTTGTAGTGCAACTGGCTCTTTGTGATAATATTATCTCAGTCGTTCAACAATGAGATGTCAGGTCAAGGGGTATGTCAGTGGAGAAGGGGGGGGGGCATTTGTACACCATGGAATGTTATGGCTTTAAAGTTTACACACATCAGTCACTGCAGGCCTAAATGTTAGTAAAGGTGTCTCATACTGTCTATGCTGAGGCAAGTAAATGGGGTAAATATGTAACATGGTGTGGACTCCATGCCTTATCATCTCCTCATTATGTCTGCCTCTGGCAGCTGGTCGTATAAGCTGACTAAGCAACAGACCCAGTAGCATTGAGACATACACATGGACAAAGTAGAAGCCAGGTCATCTCACTATTGAGATAACCACAAAATGAGAGCAGAATTTTGGCTAATCACAATATCAACATTATACCATCCACACCTCCGAAATTTTGACTGGAGTCTTGCTTACTGGCATAACAAGCAAGTGCATGCTGGAGGATGGGGCATATGGGGGACAGTTAGAAAGACCAGTTCCTGGATGGCTGCCCATCTAAAATGGCCAACTACCAAGACGGCCACCTTTCTGACTGTCAAAACAAATACATTTGTATTATAATTTGCAACAAAAACTATGTATGTATTCTCAGTGGATTGCAGTGTTTGGACATCTCAATGAGTTGAATGCTGTTGGGAACATGGTCTAGCAAAATGTTTTGCAGCCCAAAACACATAATAGACACAATGATATCCCTTTTTACAAATTCAAACCATGTACAACAATACCCAGACAGTCATCCATTACTGTCACAAAAATGTTTTGTACCTCTCTGAGCTGTCCATCAATACACACAATAAAACTGGTCAAAAAGGCATGATCGCATCTCTATCAATAATTCAAAGTACATAGTATGAAATTGTACCTAGGGATACCCCAATGATCTGTGTTGCATAGGTTCACACAATATCCCAGACCAATTTAATTGGCATTTTCCCAAGTACATGGTGCTGTTGCAGCTTTAATATTTAAAATCCCTTTTTACATTTAAAGCAAATAAAGACAGCCTTTTGCCAACAAGACTTCCTACTCTTGCAGGAGTGGGAGTGATTAATGCATAGATGGCATGATGTGTTGGCCAAGTGTAAAACATTACCTTTCCTTTGGCATCAGTTCAACTGGGCCATTTACCCCAGCACTACAATGCGCCCACAAATGAGCTGCTGCTGTTGGTGCTATTGCTCGGAGGGAGATTAGAGAGGCAGGCGCGGATCCAGATGCCCCCCCCCCCTCCGTTCAGCGCTGATTTTAAATTGCAATAATATCTGTCAAGGAGAGGCGCAGGCAAATTAATGACGGCGCTCCCCCCTCCCCCTGTCTGAAATTTTCTGGATCCGCCACGTAGAGAGGAACAGAGCAAGTGGCAATGATAGATAGCTAAGTAAACTGATTTGGTAGAGTTTGAACATAGTAAAATTACATTGCGGATGGTTGCAAAAATTACATTGTGGATGATAGCAAAAATTACATTGCGGATGGAAGTAAAATTACATTAGCATTGCGGATGGTTTTATATAATTGTACAGCAATTACTCTGCGGATGATAGCAATTGGAAAATTACAAGGACAGCCCAACAGACAGACAGTAAGAGTGAAAGGACGACTGACAGACCTAATGGCTTTGTGCAGGGAGACAGAGATCTTTACTATACCTAAGAATGTAATTCAATGTGTCACGAGACAGCTATGAATAGTAAATATCATGGGATACCTACCACACAAACTGGAAACACAGCTGTGTCAACTTAGTGTCCTTGAACCTCCCCAGAGAGCAGCACTGGGCTGATCGTCCTTCACACTTCATTGCTTGTCATCATCAACCCATCACCATGCCAAGGAAGATGTCTTCATTCTACAGCATCAGAACTTGCTTTTCCTGTTCACAGTTGAGCTATACCTTTTGTGAAGGCAGTCATATTTTGTGTAAGAGCAAGGAATATATCTTATGGTGATTTTGTTTAAAAAAAAAAAGTTAAATTTAATAATTTTTCTTGAAATAAAAGTCAATGATTTTTGGAAAATTGCTGTGCATAATAAAGTTTTATATCAATATCAGAACACATACAAAGTATAGGGTCTAATTGTAGCTTCAATGGAGAGGTTCAATTCAAAAATAAAAGTTTAGAAAAACTTTTAAACTGACCCAAAGCAGCATATGTAGATTTTGCCATGCTTTCGTGCCACACGACCAGGACAGCTTGAGTCTTTCTCATCCCATCATGGCCGTACATCTGTGGATGGCATGAAAGGAGCAATTGCATCTGGTTCGATTGCAATTGATGAGATCCCCCTGCATCAGCAGCAGGGGGAGGATGCTATTGACTGCCATGGGAAGACAGCACCTGGGCAGAGGGGTGAGGGAGAGGCTGATATTTTGGCACAACTGAGACATGCCACTAACACACTTTCCACTTTGCAAGTTTGGGGATTTTTTGGTGGACTTATTTGGTGGATTTCTTTGGTGGATTTCTTTGTTGGATTGGTTTGTTGCTGTTTTGATAGGGTTCTGGTCATGAATACAAACAGTTCAGCACATTTGCAATGAGTAATAGTTATAACATGATTACCTAGAGGGCGCTAACTAACATTTTTGTTGATTTAACCAATGAAAGTTTTAGAACTTTAACTCCCGAATATAAGTGATATTATTTATACTCCAATAAACATATTTACTGAATTTGTTTGATTTTATGGTTTGGTTTATTTAGCTACTCTATTATTTTCTGTGGTTATGTCCCTCTCAGAACACACGCAATGAGAGAAAACTATCTTTGTCGGATTGTAATGTTGCCATGATGTTGGTTAACAAATACATAAGTAGAACAATACATGATTACTGTTATTTACTAACATGTATGTTATTCACATTTTTTCACTCAAGATTCCAAAGTTTACTCAATTGGGAGCATTCAACTGCATGTCCTTCTATAACCAACAGCCAAAAAGGCGATTTTTGAAATTGAGAAGACATCAACAGTACACACGGACAACCAAGATGCAGAATCAATTGTTTACAGAGTTCACTTTGTCCAAAAGTTTTACTGCTAGATAAAATTGTCACCCAAGAAAATCTGAAGATAATATTAGTTCACATGCATGGTGACAAAAGCATGCCACGAAATTTGTTTCTGGACTTTAACAAAAAATATTGACATACTTTTGGTTGGTTAACAACAAATAGAACTGGTTCAATTTGTATTTGATTGACATGAAATATGAGAGAACTGATCTCCATTCAGATTCTCTGTGTATGATTAGATAATCCTTTGCTTTCTCTATGATTGCTGGTAGTTAGTCAGCTGATTATAAGCATGTTTATTTATTTTTTCCTGGCTTACATCTGTCATTTCTATAACAATACAGTACATTATTTGGTTATTAGTGTATTTCGGTGGTGTCCCTAAGATTGTTACTTTTGAAATGCAAATCCCTGCCATTGGTAATAAATCACATTTTAATCGTGACAATTCGTCGTAAAGAATATTGTGTCAAAAAAGTTCTAGCAAATCGCTGAGGTGAATCCACAATCATTGGTGTGAAACGGGATTTTTAAAATCTATATTGTTAACAGTTCTCAACAAACATGACTCCTTTTTCACCAATTTGTGTCTTTCAAAACAAAAATACCACTGATTGCATGTGTAATTTACCATCAAGCAATGTTGATTATCTAAGTGTTGGGAACAACAATAATATAACTCCAGACCTTCATTGATAGTGATTAAGTCTGGACTTACAGTGATGTTTTGATATATTATGATAAGGCAAATTTAGGGATACCTAAAAAAAAAAAAAGATTTTTTGTCTTTAGAAATTTGTCTTGAATGAGTTGTAGAAATAATGGTCCTACAGGCATAATATTCTTGTTGCATCCATTTCAAATAGTCTGAGCTGAGCTTAGTTTTCATATAATTATATAATATCACTGGTTTGTGATATTCATTTGTAACTTGATGTTATGTGAAATTTAATATGTAATACTATTGTTAGGCAAATTTGAAATTATTTTAAATATTATATTTAATTTTGTTTTTATTGTATATATGCACTTATTTGGGATTTCACACTACATGAGAAATTGTTAAAGTTTGTTTCACCTTAGAGAGTTCCTGGGGAAATAATGCATTATAATGAATACATGATGGTATTAGTATGTATACCATGCGGCGCAAATCCTGGGGGGGGGAGGGGGGTGTACTGGGAGGAGGCTAGCAAGAAGTGTCATCCCCTCCTCCATAGAAACAAATGAAATTTAGGTGGATTATAATAGAATACATTAAATTTCAAACACCTCCTACTCAGCGCAAATGACAAATATATGCTTATGCATGATGCATATTTACATACATACAGTGTGTGAAATAAAATATACTGGGAAAAAAATGCACACATGTAGTTAGTTATATTACATATAACAGTGTAGCATGTACATTCCATGACCTCAGTTACATGCAGTTAGCTACACATCTTCAAAGCCGATACATGCATGATGAGAAAAGTTCTAGAATGTTCATAGAGAACTCACATCAAATGTTGCACCAAACATCAGTGAAAGGGCTAACATCAGTGGCAGTCTGAACATCAGTGGCTGCCACAGACAAGTAGAGGGCAGCCAGTGACACCAGCAGCTGGTTGCGGAGGCAGGGGATGAAGATGCATGCAACACCGTGCACCTCGAGTGATGCCCACAGCAACATGGTGACATCTCAGTCATTCAACATTTCTAGGAATGGTTCAGGGCATAATGAAGGTATCTCTGGGCCACTTTTGAAGTAGCTTTGCAAGTTATATGTGGTTGCTATGGTTGATGCTGGAGCACTGGCTGTACTGGTACATAGTTGTGTGTGTGTGATTAGGGCTTTACGTCCTGTATTTCTGCACCAGTTGGGCTAATTAGGACAGGCAGGGACCATGGCAATGAGTAGAAGGAGGAAACAGCCATCCAACTCAGGCTCGACCAGGAATCGAACCCTGGTACATAGTTAGAAAGTGGTACTGCAGAGCTCTGCAGTGTGATTTATCCCTCGCTCTCCCATTTAGGAGTTATGTGGTTAAATTTCATACTTTGATTTACCTTTTTATTTGTTGGATTAGTTCAATCCTTCTCTTAATATTTCCATTTGTTGAACCACAAGTTTATGACAACAAAGTTTTCTTAAAGCTGGGATTCGGATGTAAAGAAAGGTGAAAAAACATCAACTTAAAAAAAAAAAAAAAATTATTCCAATTAAAAATCAATTTACGAATACCATATATTTCGATGACAAGCACTTAAATGTGATCCAATATTAACCTTATATATAATATAATAATTTGACTGTTATTGCTGTTCTCAAGACAATGAAGTATACATGTGTGTAATATGATCATTATTTTATCATGAACAGACGTCATGATCACTCAAATTAATCCACCATGAGTTTTATGCCCCTCACCTTATCCCAGAATGCAATGCGGGGGTTGGAGGTGACCGCATTTCCGGTTCTCATTCTCGTGCACATCTCGCTGTCACGTGACTTAAAGCGTGACTTGCCCTGGTTGACTGGTTACCATGGAAGCAATTCTCCAACAATTACAGAAAAGGGGTGATATGGACGGGGGGGGGGGGTTGACCCAGCCATGATTCATTACCCCACGTCACCCTGTTAACGCTTAAGCATTGAATATTAATTGGACAAAGGACTGTTCACTGAGCCACGGTCCCTTTACAGTGGTCTAAGTTGAAATTGGTCCAAATAAGGACGAGGAAGAAACCCTCCACAAAATAGCCAATTATGCCCCTTGTTTGGCTTTAGAATGAGATATGGAGGCAGTTGCAAAGATTTGCAATTTTTTAGGGGATTAAACTTCTCAGAGTCACAAAATTTTACATTTTTATAAAATATGACGAAAATTTAAATTTGAAGGTTCCCCTCCATTCTTCCAAGGGTTTTTGCCCATATGGAGGCAATTGGCAATTCAGCTGGTTAGCTTATGTTTATACAATGTACAATTAGATTAGTATACAGTTAATATCACATAAATGTAAATCAAAGTCATATAATGAACGACATAGTCTTGGTGTAGTAAAACAAAATAATCACTTCTGAACGAATAATTCCTTTTAATATATTTAATTTCCACTCGTAATATATTTCCCATTATTTTCCAATTCCAGTCGTTTATTCCCATTTTTCATATTTACTAACACATTTATGCATTAACGATAGAGGAAATATTCATTATGGCCTAAAGTAATTATATTAGACATTTCAAATTAAACATCGACTGTTGCAGAACATTATTAAATTAATCAATGTTTCCTCAATGCATGAGTGGGGTGGGGTGCTAGCTCAATGGTAATATTCTGGGATTCCAACCAGTTGACCCTGGGTTCAATTCCCAGTTGAGCCTAAGTTGGATGGCTGTTTCATCCTTCATCTTATTGCCATGGTCCCTGCCTGTCCTAATTAGTTCATCAGGTGCAGATATACAGGACGTTAAGCCTTAATCCACCCACTCACCTCAATGTATGAGTAATATAGACCTAGCATGCTTATGTGACCTTCATACTCCCCAGGCCAAAATATTGCGCCAGTTTGCACCCTCTCTTTGATGCACTATGTCATCAAAGATCCATGAAGGGGAGTGGACATTTTTAGGTCACATTATGTCAAAGGGATGCTGCAGCATGCCATACAGCATCACTCCTGCCCCCAGGATGCTGTTGGATGCAGAGTCCATTACATCATCACAGCTGCTGCTCCTGCTGCTGCTGCAACTCTCATCCCTTAATTCAACATAACTCTCTTGTCACTACAAATGCAAATAATTTCTAATGTCTCAATGCTACTGGGTCTGAAGCTTAGTCAGCAGACATAATGATGTGATGATAAGGCTTGGAGTCCACACCATGTTACACATTTACCCAATGAGTGGGGTCTTTTACTTGTCTTAGCATAGACACCGAGAACAAGGCACCTCCAATTTAATGTCTCATGCATTCTACTGGATGCATTAAATGCTTGCTCACAGTGGTGTTGATATTTTTATCTGATTTTTCTCGGCACTAGGTCAATTAGTCAAATTCGAATTTATTTTGCCTCAGTATTAAATAACTAAATAGAATTGAAACACGAATACACAATACATTTAGACTCATTAAATATGGCTGGCAGTCATTTGTGTCCTCTATAGCAGATGGAGCAGTAATCGAAATTAATTACACTTTCCCTAACGAAATTTCATAGTAGGCCTATTTTTTTATATGTCCAATGTAATAGTTGTGCCTTTTGATAGTCACATTGACACCACATTGACACCTCAAACAATATGTGTGATGCTTGTGTGCTGTGTGGGTATTCGCTGAGGGTTTTGCTGCTGTGCAGCCTATGTTTTAAAATACTCAGGCTTATAGGTCACTGAGGTGTGTGGAGGTTTGGAAAATACGAATTTTTCTTCAAGCGTGAGTCTTTCTCAACTCCTTGGGGATATGTACAGCCCATTACACCAAGTTACCATCCTTGACACAAAACATTGTAGATGCTGTAAAAACGGTGTTATTGTGATGACATTTTTAGAGAATGAGGGAAACCTCCTCAAAATCAGATGTCATCCATTCTCCATTTATTTTTGTCACTTTTTACCCTCCTACCAAGTTCATTTGTTTTCTCCCTGCCCATTCTGTCACCGCCATCTGATCCCCAACTTTTTATTCGTCAGCATTGTCGTGATCGTGATGGCCAGCGCCACCTATAGAGCGTAAACAATTGCATTGTTTGTGGTAACAATGGCCAGGTACAGACTTCTGGCGTTACAAACGTTCCAAGCAATGAATAGTCCAACAGACAATTCTTTGCATGCTTTTTATTGGTGCTAAGGCTCCTCTATGGAGACGCTATGACAGGGAGCTGCTTGTGCGAAGAGTGTAAAGATGTCCAAATGTCCACACTACAAAATGCTTGTTTTGTCCTCTGGTAAATTACTCACAATATTCTGATAAACAGTCAAATAAAAGAGTAAATATAATGATAAATAAATAATTATTACAGTAAATGGCCACCATTCAATATTCAATATTATTACAGTAAATGGCCACCATTCAATATTCAATATTATTACAGTAAATGGCCACCATTCAATATTCAATATTATTACAGTAAATGGCCCCATTCAATATTTTTACTAGTAAATGGTCACCATTCCATTACCTTTACTTACTACACAATTAATCCCAGATAAAATTCTAAATAAGGCCAGCATCGTTTCTACATCGTTTTAACGTCTATACGATTTGGAATGCTATCTGGGATGTATTTATACAGTATTTTTTATTTAAATCGTTTCTAGTGTAAAGCTATTGCTTTTGCACGACTTGATGAAAAACAGTTTACGAACAATTACAATAAAAAAAAATAGAAATCAAGATTTATAGTCTTTTAAACAAAATTAATGACCAATCAATTCAGAAAGATTTTTAAAAAAGACTAAGGCAATTCTTTAACACTCACATTGATTTCTTCTCCATACAAAACTACAGTATACTGCATAAGTGAGTACACACCCCTTGCAAGGTGGGTTATTCAGCCTCAGCTCACAAAATATTAGAAATACAGGGAATTTGCTGCAACAAAATCTTTGTCTGGCAACATATAACTGTTTCGCAAAGAATGATCACAATTGCTTATATCAACAGTTCATATTATGTAATAGTTTATAATACAGTCAGTGCAAAACTGAGTACACACCAAAAATAACAATTTATCATGTTGCTATTTAACCAGATTAAAGTTTACAGTTTATCAAATACTTAATAAGAGATGTTTGATGAAGCGACCACCCAATTAATCTGAATTAAGAGACCCTTAAGTTGTATAATAGGTCAAATTACCTTAAACAGTCATCTTCAAAGTGATATGACAACAATGGCACCACATGGGACTGAGATTTCTTGTCAAATAAGGAAAAGAATAGTCACACTGCATAAGAAGGGGCACAGTTACCAGAAAATAAGCAATGCTTTGGAAATAAGCCGAAACACAGTGGCTAAAGTGATTCAGAGATTCAAGAAAAATGGAGAGGTGCTAAACATGAAGCGGTCAGGTCGTCCCAGGAAGTTGTTTCCAAGGGATGAGCGACATCTGGGGAGATCCTTTGAAAAAAACAGAAAAGCAAGTACTGTGGAGCTTGCAAAAGCTCTTGAAAGTCAAGTTGGGGTGACTGTGTCTACTGATACGATAAGGCGCACAGTGCATAGAATGGGACTGTATGGCTACCGACCTCGAAGGAAGCCCTTGCTCCAGCCAAGACACAAGCAGGATCGCATGGCTTTTGCTACAACAAACCAGAGCAAGGATGTAAACTTTTGGAATAAAGACCTGTGGTCTGATGAGACCAAAATCAACCGGTTTGGGTCTGATGGCATCCAGGGGGTTTGGAGACGTCAAGGTGATGAGTACAATGAAAAGTGCATGGTACCCACAGTGAAGCACGGTGGTGGCAGTGTCCTCTTATGGGGTTGTATGAGCTCCGCAGGTGTTGGAGACTCCATTTCATTGACGGCATTATGGATTCTAATATGTATTGCCATATTCTCAAGGAAAAGATGCTACCTTCCCTCCATGCCCTTGGTCGTGGGGCCGTATTTCAACAAGACAATGACCCAAAACATACTTCAAAGTTCACCACTGAGTTCCTGACAAAACACAAGGTGAAGAAACTGGATTGGCCTAGCATGTCTCCAGATCTGAACCCAATAGAGCACCTGTGGGGTGTTTTGAAAAGGAAAGTGGAGCAACACAGGCCCAAAAGTATCAATGCCTTGAAAGAGGTCATCCTTGAGGAATGGAGGAAAATTGATGCTTCAGTATACCTTGAACTTGTCCATTCAATGCCTAGGAGGATTGATGCAGTGCTGAGAAACAAGGGTGGACACACCAAATACTAAGACACTATACTTACCTTTACTTTATGTTACTGTGTACTCATTTTTGCTTTGTCTTTATTTTAAACCATTTATATAATATGAACTGTTGATCTAACCAATTGTGATTATAATTTGTGAAATGGTTTTTTGTTGCTAGATAAAGATTTTGTTGCAGCAAATTCCTTGTATCTCTTATATTTTCTGAGCTGAGGCTGAAAAACCAACCTTGCAAGAGGTGTGTACTCACTTATGCAGTATACTGTAACTATTGCATATAAATGAAACAAACATATACTACCTGGTACAAACAAACATTTTTTGTATTAGAACAAATAGTACATACTACCTGGTACAAACAAACATATGTTGTATTAAAACAAATAGTACTTTAAGTATTGATAAAATATTGACAATGTATTCCTCTATTGCATTCTTTCTTGTTACACCTGAGGCTGTTAACCCTTCACCCCTTGTTCTAGTATGGTACATTTGTTTTTGGGAGTCAATTTGTCAGCTGTTAGTCCAGTGATGACAAGGGCTAGGTGCCCTGGGGGTAGGGTGCTATCTTCACCCTTCGCTAAATGACAAGGTGCTCGCTTTGTACTCTCATAAGACAGTTTGTTGATTGCCACTGTCCACAATGTTGTCAGTGAAAACATCAGCTCATATCCTGTCTTCGTAGACCCTTTGTATAAACATACACTTCTTGGGGTAGGTTGTTACCATGGCAACAACGTATCAACTCAGTGTTTACTTATGTTATTTATCTATTTTGTTTTTCTTCTATTATGCAGCATTTGATAATTTATCTATTTATTTATAGTATAAGACTATTCATCCACCTATATACTTATTCTTGTCTTTATGTCTTTAAGTGCATTGATTATTTTAAAACCACAGTTTTCTAGCCTGTTATGACTACCTTTATTTATGATATAGTGTAGGCAAAGAAACTCAGCTGAAACTCAGCTAATGTCATCTGAATGAGCAATCTTGCTGACTTAATTATTTCAAGTACTGATTTTGCAGTGTAAATAGTGTATATTGGTAATTGGCTCTAAAACATGCACTTTAAAAACTTGCAGTTCTTTATTATACATAATATATTATAAGGAACTGTTACATACAATGCAAGTGAAACACTCTGATTGAACTCCTCGTGTCTGGGGAAAAACCCCATTACAAGTCTTTTATGTTTGTGCGTTTTTTCTAACTACACATTTGTGCCACGAATGAACACATTTATTTGAACAATCCTCACACGCTACACTTCAATTTAATTCTTAATTCCCTAGTGTTCAGTGTGCATTTAGTTGGCCTTTTTATTGCCTCTTGGTGGGGTAGATTGCTATGAACAGAAGGCCAAGTGCTTATTGAGTGCCTTACCATTCAATTTGGCTGATCGAGAGCAAGATATTGGAGCTATGACAATATGTCAACAACTTTAAAGGACAAACTTAGACAAGACAAAAATGCCATCAATCTTTGTTTAAAAAGTGGCAGAAAATGACAGAAAATTAGAAGGTGCTACACAGTATTTCAGGGCAGGAGCAGTACTTTGTTGATATAATCTGATAAAACCATCTGGTCTCACCTACAAATAAAGCACACCTTGTTATCTCTTATCAATGTAGCAAGGGGCTCTACGGTGCATAATTCACCCTTCGGGTTATTGTTGTACATCATATGGAATCAATGTGTTAATTGGCAGTTGCAGTTCATTGATAATAGAGAAGCAATCTGATGTATCAATCTGACCAAATAACGTACACTTATGGAATGGATGTAAGAAGCAATATTTTGCATAAAATTAGTAATTCTCAAATTTGTATAAATGTAAATTATCATATACCATACAGCGGAATTAACATCTTCTTAAGATTACCTCACTATTAAGACCACCCCACTATTAAGGCCACGGTATTTTGAATTAGTAAAATATTATGGATAAATTAAAGAATTTTGAATCAAAGTATACAACTAATACTTAAAAATTATATGGAAATATTACCTCAATACAATACCTTAAAGCATATAACATATTGTACAGAATTGTTGGAAAATAAATTATTCAGTACATGAACCCAGAGTGACTGGTCGCAGAACATAACATTAATACAAACCAGCAGATTCAGTTATGAATATGGCAACACAATTTGTAAGGGCAAAAACAGTCATGCTCCAGGGATCCAATTTTACCCCAGATTGCTCAGTAATTTCCAATGAAAGGGGTAGATGAGGTATTGAATTAAGTGTCAATATTGAATTTGTGGTTAGTGAGCACTAATCTATCCGTTTTTAATAAGTTGGAAGGAAAGCAACCAAAATATGATACGTATGAGTACACGCAGATCATTAAAATAGTCCTCAAAGTGACTACATATTGTCATAATATATTATAATATTGAATAATCAATCTAAAATTAGTTTTTGGTAAAATGAGTGCAGTGTGTAGATGGAAATCTGCCTTTCCTTAAATGAGTGTAATCACAGCATATATGTTTGTGTAGTTTTTCATTTATTTTGGTTCACTATCAGACTTACAAAATTGCATTCGACACTCACACTCCATAAAACAGAAAAACAAACTGATTAAAAAATTAAAAAATAACTCAAGAGTAAACAATTCTTGCTAGTCCCACGGTCCAATTTATTACAGGAAACACTCATGTCAGTAGCAACAACTTGTGACAGTCTCTTGCTTATCTAAATTTCTACTAATAATGGTCAACTCAGAACAAATGTTTTGTGCATGTTCTATATCTTGAGTTACCACAGTAAGAGAGGAAACATATTTTTACCACCTGAAAACTTCATTGTATATAGATTCATGTGTCTAACTTTATTAGTTAAGATACTTTCCAGACAGTTCTTATATATCTCTATTTAAATTTGGCCTGAATAACGTCATTACACTAAAATGCATCTGTTTTATGTATGATGGCAGCAATTGGAATTCAGGTATGCTGACGACCTCACTCTACAGCCAGGATCCCCCTTAAACCACTTTGTACCAACTGTGCACATTTAAGAATCTCATGGACACTGATGTATGTTGGTTTAGTGTTTATCAAGTGTGACGAGGCCGAGTAAGCTATGCCTGGGGGAGAGTAATTAACAAGATAGAGAAACTCCAACTCCTCACCATCCCTCCTTACTCCACACCCTCAAGGCTTTCGACAATGTTCAATCTCTCCCTTCAACTCACTCAAAAGCTTGACCCGCGTCCATGAGACCACACTTCACTGTTTCTACTCATTCTGTGAACACAAACTGTCATGGGACTTACTTACCTACTTTGTTGATTACTATAGTGAAAAAAGGACCTAAGGAGTTGCCAAGTTTTACAAGGTAAGCAATATATGTGTTTACTTCTAATGTTTTTACTGGAGTTATTTTGCCATCGCAGTTAATGATGTTGTATGCTTAATTTTGTTATCTGTTAAAGACTCATAGGATAGGACAGGATAGCATGGGATAGGATAGGACAGGATAGGATACCATCTGTCTTCCATTGGGCAGTTGGGTGGTCTAGTGGTCATCATTGTGGTCAGTTCCTTAGTGAGTTCTGGGTGCAATTCATCGATTTATGGGTCAGTCAACTGAGGCTAAGTTCACCCAGCAATTTTGTTTCATCATTCTTTTTTTTATAATGGGGGATGTTTTCCGATTTAAATTACACCATACGTAGTAGTTGGTGCCCATACTGAGGCAACAAAACATTTCACTCAAATGGTAAATATTAAGTAATATTATATATTCTTTAAGAATCAGGCCAATTATGTCATAAACAGACCATGGTCAGTGGTAATATCTAGATTGCTTGAGAGTGCTACACTTGACCACTTGACAAAAGTCTAAATACTGATAGGTGTCAACCTGGTGAATATAATACCAGGCATCCGCCAATTCCACACTGGTTAGCTCTGCTGAAGGTCCCGGGTTCAATCCTCGGCCCGGGTGCTCTTCATGAGCTACATCCCAGCTGGATGTCGATCGCATGAGACGTTAAATTGGCGGTGCCTTGTACTTGGTGCTTAGATCCCACCCATGGGGTAAATGTGTAACATGGTGTGGACTCCAAGCCTTATCATATTATCAGTATGTCTGTCTCTGGCAGCTGGTCATAAACAAGCGGACTAAGCTTTAGACCCAGTAGCAAGGGAGACATTGACATTGAAACAGAAATGATTTCTCTGTGATTGTACCAAGCACAGTTTGTTTTGTTTATATCGCAACCTTTCAGATATATACCTGTGTTTGATTTATTTTTGTTCAATTCCTGGCTGAACTTTTCCCACATGAGGCTTGTCCTGTCACAGCCCTGTCATGGAGGCGCCAGTCAGAGGTGTCCCGGTGCTCTTAGTGCTTTGATAATTCATAATTTTCTGTTTTTAGCTGGCTCTGTGTCAACTTCAGCTTGTTGGCAATAATGACACCAGTGGGGCAGCCAAGTCGCTAGATTAAGATACAGAGTTGTGTGGGCCCCCATGCATAATACACGAGGGGAAGTTTCACTCTACCCATCAACAATCACTCTCACTCGCTCATTCCACACACTCTGACCTTTCTCATCAGTCTGAGCATCTCTTACTTCCACAAATCGATGTCACATCTTGGCAACTCGAGTGCTTCATGTCATTATGGGCATTCATTCCCCAGAGCTCTTGTGAAAAATTTAAAATATGATTCCAAAACTGTCAAGTTTCTAGGACATAAGAATCACCACAGGAGCTTATCTTGTTTTACAATGCAAATTGAATGCACTGAAGCCATAAAAACAGATTTTTCTTTCTTTGGTATAAAGTTTATATATTACGATAACCTTCAAACCTGCAATTTTATTACAAATTCTAAGCTAGGATTTCAAAACTCTGAAAATCATTCTCGAACCAATATTATCATTATTACCCATCGATAAATTACTCTATAAAAATCTAGATAATTTTAGAGATATTTAAATGTATTTCTCATATTTTATGCCTGGGGTCACCATTAATTTTTGGTGCACATAGTGTGCCGTAAAGTTTTTGTTTTCCAATACTCAATTCGAATCGTAATCAATTTGCAATGGTGGTTGAATGACAGTGGGTTTTTCCATCTCATTATAGTCATTTTTCTATAACAAGTGACTCTTCAATACACTCCGCTAACCATAATTAGACCTTATGATTTTGTTTATGGAAAAGCAATGCACAGATTCCACGGATGACAAAAAGTCAGACTGCCCGCATATTTGTCAAATTAGCGGCTTGAAAGAACTTTTAAAATCAAAATATGAATGTTTCCACTTAAGTACGTACCAACAATACCATGCTTTACTCATTTTCGATTTTTTGTGCTTAAAAAATCAATTAGCCTATCGATGTACAGATCTCGGCGGCAAAAAAAGTTCCTAGAAATTTTGCCTGAGTTGGAGGGGGTGACAAATTGCCGTGACTCATAAACATGAACAAACAAAAAAGATAAAAGAGGGAAACAGTCATGATACCCTTATCTGGAAAAAACATATTTTTATGCCTTAGGCAAGATTCATCAGAGATAGACCTCATGATGACACAGTAGCGATGGAGTCATCAGTGCTGCTTCAAATGCAACTTTTGGGAGGCTGGAAGGCGTCATGGATGACTGATCACACCCCCACCCTACATCTGCCCATCTCCTCCTTCCCTAGAAATTAGCCCTTCACACGCCACCTACCGCCAACTCCAGCGAATTACCCGCTTAATTTCAACCGCAATATTTGACCGAGTGTTTCCTTAATGAGACATGAAGGGCCCTGAATAGCAATGAATATATTGTCCTTCTTAAATGCAGGTAACTAGCATTAACAAGGGGGGGGGGGGGGGGGGTGGAGGGATTGAATCAAGCATTTAGCAGGATCCATTGCACGATTTTAGCCTTATTAATTATTCAGTTTACAGGTAGAATTGTTTGAGCCAAAGATGAGAGTCAGATGCATGTCATCAGTGCTAAAAAACTGTATACCATTTGTTAAATAAACATGATGTAATTATCAATCAACCATGAAATCAATCAAAGTGTACCATCGATCATAGCAACCATCTAACAACATACCCCATATGAACATAAAGCATAATAAACCAATGATCAATTGATAATATTATCTCTCTTTTTATTCTATCGATGTTATTTTTCAAGTCAATCTTACTGGCCTGAAACTTAGCTTATATGACCAGATGCCAGAGGCAGACGTAATGATGAAAGCCAAATATAGCTGAAACAAAGTTATATCTCATTGCATACATTCAGTTTATTATGCTTTAAGTTCATATGGGGTATTCCTGAAACTTGTGTGTTTCTAGACTATCTACTAGTCAGATGTTTTTAACCCCTTGCTGTGGCACTGTGGCTCTGATAGACCGTGATAAGCAAACAAAAACCACCCTTGGGTAATTACCCCATGATCATGACTAGGCCCCATGAGAACAGTGTCACCAGCCCTGACCAGCACTTGGTCTGATGAGCCAATTAAGAGGCTACAATTACACATGCATTGACATAATGCTTTAATTACTAGATTTCGTGATTTCTGGATGACCAGCATACTTGGAGTTACCTCAGGCTATTCCAGCTAGTGTATGGATCTAGGGGCAGTGATTTGCTGATCCCAGGGTAATTAACAAGGGGTAATTAGCAAATTAACTGGCAATTGCTGCATGGGGTGTTCCCATAGATATTGCACCCTCATGCTAACAGTAGTTCTAGCTATCTCCCCCCTGCGCAATGGGGTACAATGAATGAACCCCACTGGTGTCCATTTATAAGACCAAAACTTATTCAGAAACTTTCAGATTTGTTATGAAAATTTATACTGCATGGATCTGAAACAACCAAGATGTACTGCAGTGTTCAGTCACTTTTAGAATCTCTCCATATCTACGCAATACAGTTTAACCCCCAAACATAGTCAGTTCTTGGGAAAGAAAGAAACGATTTGGGTAGTTTCCTGTGTAATACTATCCATGTAGTTAACAGGTTATGGGAGGTCAGATATTTGTATAAAGTAAAACAAAATTAAATATTATCTTGTTAAAACAACAACATACCAACTGCAAAAGTGGTAGGACAGTGTGATGATAAGTTTTATTGTTTATTTGAAACAATCGGGATATGTCTGGACAGTGCATTTGAGATTCTCAACTTGAAAAACTCAAGCATTAGTAAGTGTGATGTGTCCCTTAATTTTTGACATGCCAACCTCAAGGGCACCTGTTGTTTGTTCCGAGAAACCCCCCCCCCCCCCCCTTCAAAATCTTCTGTCATTTCTGATGAATAACCTGTCAGATTGACAGCTTTGTAGGCTCCACAGAACTCTTGCAGGGGAAGACACTAGTACAAAACAGTGTTCATAATTCATGTGTGACCAAAATTGGTGCAAAAGTAATAAGAAAGATTTTTGAGTAATGGAGTTAGATTTTTTTGCGTTATCAAATGTTTGTTAAAAGTTATTTTTATATTAATTTCAGTATTATAACCGTGAGCCTATGATTGTAATAGGCCTACTTATTATATGGAAGTTTTTTTCTTTTTAATCAGTAGTATACCATTATGAGGTTCAAATAACAAAATTTAGTAATATTTTGTTCAATTTTACTCTGGCATACCACCTTCAACTCTTACGGGAAGCTCTTAGTTTATTTTATTTGACAAAGGAGACAAATCACCCTCGTTGTGGGTAAAATCAAGGTGCCAGTCTATATGAGAAAAACGTGTGAACGCTTTTGACAGGTACAATGACAAGACAAGCGGGTAACGTGAAGTTGCGTGTGAGTTCCATGACGCCGCACACCACAAGAAAAAATCTTGCATGACACCGTTTACCAGAACCAGATAAGAGAGGACCGTCTCAAGAACTGATAAATGTTACATCAAAGCTAGAAGTCGTTAAGTGTGGATAATCATGTCATTATTCCATGCTGACAAGAAGCAATAATTCATGAAAGTGTTAGCACAAAAGATAATCATTTCATGGATGAAACTCAAGTATTTTAGGCTGAGAAAACTTGTAGAAACTTGGGTGGATAGGCCTATATCTGGTGTGCCATTGGGTCATAAGGCTATGGTTTGCAATGTAGCCCTACTATCTGATCTGTCAACCCACCTACTGAGAATTTCATTTCCAAACAAACAAACAATCCATCATGGACAGTATACATGTAACATGTGGCTTTTCCAACAATAAATAGATGAAATTGACATTTTGAGAATATGGCTTTTGGTAAAATAATTTTCCCAGGCCTGTGTAGCTCATCTTTGGGCCCTCAAACAATTATATAGTAAAATGTCAATGTCAGAGAAGAATGGTCACACAATGTAGTTATTAGTTTACCAGGTGCATGAATAGGACATTTTACATAGAGAAAGAGTGTTATTAAAATGGTAATTGAGCTACAAAATAAAGCAATAACGTTGCCATGGCAGCATGGTGAAATATATTAAACGCTTGGTTGCTGGGGGTAATTAAAATCCCACTTGGACCTCAATTTCATGCGTTTCAACCAAGAGTGAAATTGAGCTGGGTAAAAGTGCTCCCTGGATAACAGTACTTACCAAAAACTACCCCCAGAAAGGTGTGTCCATTGAGCTGCTTGGTCGTACGTCAAATCCAACATTAGGTCACCAAATTGGCTTGTTATTGATTGCTTGTTATTGTTATTAGTTTATTACATATTTATAGTGCATTATCTGAATAAAATCCATTCTAATGCACTTTACAAAATAATAGATATAGTAGATATAAAAAATTATAAAGTTATGAAGTCTTTAAAATCAGAAATTTTAAAATTGTAGAATGTAAAGTGTTTAAAATCCAAAAGCTATAAATTGAACTTAAAAACACAGTCAATAAAACATACTAGTTTCTTGTTGCTGTTGTTGGTTTCTTGTTTCTTTGTAGGTTTCTTGCTTGCTTGCTTGCTTGCTTGACTGCTAGCCAGAATAGTACAGAATAGTTTGCACATAATACTAACCAAGATTGAACCTGTTATTGAGCCTTCGGCTCGTTGGCAAAATTAAATAAATATGTTTAAACTAATAGTACAGAACAGATTTATTAGTTGGACAATTATAATTATAAGTTGTGTATGACATAAAATAACTGTTAGCTGTGGAATAATAACAAAACTTACATTTTTTCTGTCACCTCAACTTGTGAGATTATTGTGATCTATTATAAATGTATTATATATTTGTATTTATTTACTCACAACTTTACAGGACGTGCAATCAAATTTCATTTTAAATTTACCATGTGATTTCACCGCTTGTTAAGTTGTGTTTGAATAAATATAAATATATTTAATCAATTTAGAATAATAATTCAATGACATTTTTACTATATTGATGTTGTGTATATTAATTTATTAAGATAATAAATTTTAAAGCAACATATGCCTACAGTATTTTCAAACAGCGAGCAAAACTATCTTAATGTAACATTATAATCTGCCAATTATTCAGACAGAAATGTGATCGTAATAAAAGAAGACATTCATTGTGCTATTCTAGTTAAACAGCTATATGCAAACCCTCAATTATTTGTGGTAATTTTAACCACTGCATACCCTCAATTTGAGGTGAAGCTTTTGTCAAAGAAACTGCTCAAAACTTTATCATCAATGACAGGAAACGATAGCCCATAATTCAAGCCATCGTGAATATATATTTTTTTCAAATTATCCCCATAGAAGGGTGGCAGCACCCATATACAACAGATGGCTCCTATATATATTATTTTGTAAATGTCAAAAAAATATTGCAGAAGACCCTAAATGAGACCCTTGACATTGTGTATAGAAAAAATGATATTTCAGGTTCGTAATAATTTTGTCAGCTCATTTATTTTCATTTATTGTTGTGGATTTTATAAGCATTTTGAGTTCTTTCAAATGATCTCGTTCGTAGAAAACTGAAAGCAATAACTAAGTTTAATTCATTGACAATACGGACAAACTTTATGTCTGTATATTAATCAATATTTGAACTAATCTTTCAAATTTATATGACTATTTTCAACTAATATTTAAAGGCCAAAATGGCAAATTAATGAGGAATCGAGTTCAAAGCCATAGTGATTCTTGAGTAGGTATATATAGCTGCTTAAACTGTACAGTTTACAGGCTAAATGAGTGACACATTAGGAGTCATTAGTACAAAACATTGCGATGGCGTAGTTGCCATTTTTCGTGGGGCGAATTGTTCAGAATACCTGCGCGCACAAGTAGTCCCTGCTCACAGCGTATTAATACATGCGACAGATGTTTCATGTCATGTCTAACGGAGTCCTGACATTAATGACTGAAAACGGTTCACCTCTTGACATACTCACATGTAAGTAACATTTAAACATTTTGCAAGTGTTTAACAATAATTTTGGGGTATTTGTAATGCGTTTTTCACAACAGTTGTTTTTGTAATTGCTAAATTCACCAATGGGACAGTTACCGTTTAGTTTCGCATACAATGCACTGGTTGACCTATTTGACAATCTACATCGGTGTAATTAGGTCAAACTTTATGCTAATTAATGTTATAAGTCATCAAGTTTATCACATATGCGATTCTCATATATTGTAATGGCCCTTAATTGCCTTGTTTATGAATTATGATGGGCCAAGCCCAGGTAGACAAATTGGGCGCACCTTCAAAAGATATTGTACGAGTCCCGTAGAGCTCTGATATAGTTGTCAGTTTCATATACAAGGTTGAAATTTAATGATATAATGTACAGAAAAGAAATGATTGTTCCCTGACAATCTATATATCCACTTATGCTTTATGGTGAAAAAAATATCAGCATTTACGATGTTAATTAATTGTTGATTGAAATTTTGTTTGTCATTTTGGCGTACAAATATCATCAAAATAATTGTCAATTGTGAAATAATGTACCACAATATATGTATATCTATTTCCAATCAAACTTTGCTAACTTTATGTCGCTGTTTTGGTGACAGGCTCTAAAACTTGAAAAAGTAGATTGGATGTTCATATTTTTTCTCTTTCTCTGTATCTTTTGCACTGTAACTAAACAGCTAAATATTACTCATTATTAGTCTTTGATATTTTACTGTAAGAACATATCAGTACATGTAATATCACTGCAGTTACTGCAAATATATTTCTGAGTCGATCATGTTTTGCAAGTTGGTATTGATAGTTTGTAGTATTATAGCATAAAAATCATTTTTAATAAAAATATATATATGGCTTTTATTGACATTTGTTCATATCAGAAAAAATACATATGTCACATAGCTATAGCTCTACTCACTAAGTCTATCTAAAACTACACCTACAGAAGTATGATATACAAGTTCTCATTATTTTATACGTAATTGCGAATAGTATATAGCTAAATGTTCAAGTTCCCAGTTGCCATAATTAGATTTTTTCTGGGCTGAGTCATGCTCTAAGTAAGATATACATAAAAGATAAATCACAGAACAAATCGCAAAGCATTCAAACAAATACTGATCATAATATTAATATAAGACTAAACTTACAAAATGAAATACTAATACTGATCATAAATATCGCAATAAGATTCAAATGTACAGTTTACATATTTGCAGGTGTGTTTAAGTGAAGTTCCACACCAAAAAAATGTTCATATGAATAAATATTTAGCTACCATGGTTGTGTATGAATATGGAAGAGAAAATACCAGGCAACATTGCCCTGACCCTGTAGTAATTTTAAGGGGGTGGGGGGTAGATTCTTGAGATTTGTGGGTGGTTGTCAAGTGCATTATATGGGGATAAGAACACCAGGCATAGATAGTTATTTTGAATCATTATTCCATGTATTAGATTTTGGAAGCAATTTAATAATTCTGCAACAAGATTAACTGTTTAATTTCCAAAATCTGGTGCCACTAAGATATTACTTCTTTTGAAGTAGAAAATTCCATTTCAAGTTACATTTATCTCTTTGAAGGACATCTTTCTAAATTCCTTCTGCGGCATGTTGAAAATAATTACCTTTAAACCTTGACATTTTTGTAAAGAATCTCTTTAAATTTCAGCAAAAACATGGTCGTATCACTTACAAAATCTTAATAATTTTTGATAATTTTGATTGCGTAATTTCAGGAACAAAATACAAGATTAATGTTCACTAATTCATATGTCATCCACCAGAATATAACGTGTCAGTCGGGGATATATCACACAGATTGGAACCTATTTTGGTTGATATTTTGGGACAAACTGGTTTATACTCTTAGCATAATTTACTATCTATTAAGTCGCAGCAGCTGCTGGATGAGAGAATCTTCAATGTACATGATTAATGCAAGTAATTCATTTTGTTGCAATCTCTGAGTTCTAATACTTTCTCTGTATAGAATAACAGCACACATGTTGCTTAATTCAATGAAACTTTAGCCTCCCTGAGACCTTTTTTTAGAACCTTTTTTTGGGTGTTTCTTAAATTCTTTTTTGACCAAACACAGGATGCAACATTCATGAAGTAATTGTAAGAAAACTCTTTGCAATTAATAAACATTTAAATCATAATGCCTGATATCAATGGAGCTTTCACCTGCTCAGATACATCATGCTTAAATGAATAAAGAGCATTTATTGCGATTGTGCGATTAAAGGTATCAATTTGAGTACTGCTAATAAATAATACAAGTACATGGAGTATGCAAGATTATTAAATTATGATATATATTAAATATCTTTTAAATCGAGTTTATACAGGAAATTAATTTCAATAATTTTAATGGGAGAGGAAAGTATAGGACAGGATTGGAGAGGATATGATAGGATAGGATAGGATAGGATAGGATAGGATAGGATGGGATGGGATGGGATAAGATAAGATAGGATGGGGATAGGATAAGATAAGATAGGATAGGATAAGATAGGATGGGATGGGATAGGATAGGATAGGATGGGATAGGATATGATAGGATATGATAGGATATGATAGGATAGGATAGTGGGTGATATTATAGCAACATCTTAGCGTGAGAGGTTATTTATAAATTTTTCCAGTGCCTTTAATACCATCAAACCTCCCCTCATGCTAAAATTTGGTGGTACTAGGTCTAGTCAACTTGTTACCAATACAGGCGTTCCACAGGGCTGCGTCTTATCGCCCCTGCTATTTACAGTATATACAAATGATTGTGTCAGTAATTGTGAGAGTCGTGCATTACTTACATATGCAGATGATACGGTGTTTGTTGGCAACATATTTAATGATGACACAAATTCCTATAGGCACCAGGTAGAAACTTTTGTGAAATGGTGTGACACCAATTTTCTAAATTTAAATGTACAAAAACAACTATGGAGATCATAATCGATTTTCGGAAAAGCTTGAGAGTACATGATGCATTGATTATTAAAAGTGTAAAGATTGTCGAAAGTTACAAATACCTTGGTGTGTACATAGACAACAGATTGTCCTTTAATGAAAATGTTAGAAAGTTGTAGGGGGGGAGGCGGAGGGGGGGGGGGGTCCTATAGACAATTTTCACAGAGAGTTTGTTATCTCAGGCGACTAGCAAGTTTAAGAGTTGATGGTGATATGATATCTTGGCATTGTTCTATGGATCTATTATCGAGTCAGTCATGTCATTTTGTATAGCTGCTTGGTTTGGTTCATCCAGTAAGAAGGATCATAGGTAAAACTTAAATTGCCAAAAAACTGGGTATCAATAGGCGAAGTCTAAATGACATCTACACCGAACGCATCTACAAGTTGACGTTAAAGATCACGAAGGACTCCGCTTAACAGAAAATACCATCTGTTGCATTCTGTAAAAAGACTGTCAATACCCAGACAAAGGACTTGTAGATTTGGCAGCAGTTTTGTTCCATCAAGCATAAGGTACCTCAACTATGTAACATCAA
The DNA here is from genome assembly GCA_932294295.1 of Alitta virens. NCBI lineage: Eukaryota > Metazoa > Annelida > Polychaeta > Phyllodocida > Nereididae > Alitta > Alitta virens. The sequence goes on along the minus strand of OW028579.1, from coordinate 38,498,313 downwards.
AATAGTTGGTTCCATGAATTAATGTAATTAATATGTGTATTTATATGTTAACTTGTTGAGCGATGCTATTGTCCCACCAAGAGTATCTGAATAAACTGTTAGCAACTCGGACAGCCAGTATGTGGTTGGAATCATTCGCCTTTATTGGCACATACAAAGAAAGAGGACACGCAGACAGTAAAACAAGAGGCTCTAGTAGATACCCCAGTACACATAGCTCAATGGTGTTTTAAGATACTGCACTACATGTGTCAGCTCTGCCCCCGATATGAGAAACTTAAGCACCTATGAGACAAATGATGGGGTTCACATAAATAGTATCAATAAGGCGATGATCAATGATATGCGTTTATACAAGAAAACGGTACGTAGACCGCCAGAGAACTGGTAGCAATCGATAAAAGAATATACAAACTGAAATTATGATTTTAAGAGATTTTTAAGTAAATTGCAATAGCAATATGTCCATAGGCAGGGCCTGGGCAGGGTGGATAAAAAAAAAGAGACAAGTGAAGCAGACCCCTGCATAGAGAGCTATATACATGATATAGAGATACTAATGCGGTTGGCCTACCAACAAGAGAGGGCCAGTGCCAGGATGAGGAAGCGGAAGCTCGGTGTTAAGGAGAGAGAGAAAGAGAGAGAGAGAGAGATTCCAATATGGCGACCGTCATTAACCAAATTTACGTAAGTAAATGATATGTATCTTATCTTATTTCATCTTATTTATATGAGTCTGGACTATATATAGGGAGAGCTAGGCATATGGAGAGCTAGGCATAAGGAGAGCTCGGCATAGGGAGAGCTACACAGGCACAACCAGAATTGCAGTTATAGATAACCTATTCATCCACAGTGTTATCACCCTTGCCATGAGGACGCCCAGGATTTGCAAGGGCCTTGATAGTTGATACAGTGCCATGCCTAAGTAACCCCCCCCCCAAAAAAAAAAAAGAAGATATATCTTTAGTTGAATGATAATCAAAGTGACAAAGATCTAAGTTAGTGAAGACTAATATAGTGTTCTTTTCTTCAGTGGAGCACTGTAGGATAGCACGAGACAGGACAGGATAGGATAGAATCTTCCTTACCATTTAGTACCGTAAATATACATGTAATTGGCTCAAAACCTTTGGGGGGTCAGCAAGAATGACATAAAACTTACCTCCAATTTTTTTAGCTTTTCACTTTTTGTTGATATGTCAAAAATGGTGCTGATATTTTTTAGCAAAGTTAGACTTAATGCATGGCTATATAATTTACCATTGGCAGTAGGTCGGGTTAATTGCTCAGATATAAAGAGTCTGTGTTTGCCTTCATAATGGTTAGTTTGGAGAACTGAAAGTTTTAATACATTCCCATAATGAAGTTTGGCACATGTGTGTGATTTCTTAGACCTCAAGGAAACTCCAAATCTAAAGATGGGGTAATTACCCCTCAAGCTAGCAACTTTTCCTTCAACAGAATCTTATTTAGCAGTTTTTGTTTGCTTAAATTGGCTGAAAGTTGAAGTGGAACCACAGTTTTGTGAGCATGAGAACCATATTTCAAATTTCGTGGAAATGCTACAGCAAAAAATCATGCAGGGAGGTTTATGCTCATACATTTATCACAACTTAGTCACTGCCTCCTTGACCATATCAGACTGATGTATTTATTTAAAACACATTTACATATATGGTATAAATAAAATATTCTTGAATTTTGAGTCATAGACATTTTGAATTACTGACCTCCCATAACCATTTTACCAACAAGTTAGTCAATTTTTGTGCAATTTTTATAATTAGTCACTCTTAGTCCATATCGAGGCCAGTTGCAATCCAATTCAATCTATTTGTTATTTATAAAATGAGCGCAATAAACACATTACAGGATGCATGGTTGGTGGACACCGGGATGGTGTATTTCACCATTACCATAATTAAGTACAAGTTGGATTTTCATAAACAAGCTCCAATATTAAAATAGCAAATTATACCAAAAAAAATAAAAAACATAAGAACATAAGGAAGTTAAAATATAAACGATTAAATGCATATTTTAAACAGACAAAAAAGCCAGTAGCATACTTGACATTGTCTTAGGCTAAAGTAAATTGCCAGATAAAGCAAGCTTAATTGCTGTAGGTGGCCCCCACGATAGTGAAGGGATACCTTCTTAGTGGGGTCTCCTCACATTATGTATAAAATGTGAGTTTTGTAATTTCATTTTTACAATATATGTATGAATGTGAAATAAAATGAATGGATCTGAAATCTGCATCTGAATCTTAATTATAAGTAAAAAAAGATACCATAGTGAAGTTAATCAAAAACATCTACAAAAATCTAAAATGTCAGCAGCTTGTCTTCTACCCAAAGGGATTTCCTGTGTAGCTTAATATATATTCATCTCGATTTTTCTAACTTATATTCCAGTCAGCTACTATATATACTTCTTTTTTTATATCTTTCAAAGTCGCATAGCTTTACATCAAATGCGAATCTCAGCATCAGTAATTTCCACTACCATCCGCAAAGTATCTACATAAAGAAGTTATTAAGATTGTAATGTTTATTGGTCTCTACAGTGACTCTGGACTGCATGGCAGCCATGAAAGGTCCACATATCGTGAGCCAAAATGCATCAACTGACAATTTTACACAAAGATATTTGAAAACTTTATGTACCATTACCCATGCAGTTTAATACTGACATTTCAGTCATACACTATACAGCTATATTACAACAGGGTATGTATAAAATACAACTAATCAATTTCAATCAATGTGTATCAACTGAAAGGATTAATACAAATACAATACATTTATCTTCATTGTTTTTATCCAAATAGAACAAAAGATTGCATTCTGTGTAAAATCTAATGAAAAATTCAATTTTAAATATAAGATTTTTCCTATTGGACTAACAATCCATATTATGTTTCAAGTAATTAGGACCAAATGTATAGTAGATCAAGGACCCATACTGGTACATACCACAGCATGCCAAAAGGACCTCTTAAGCAATTTGTTTTGAGCAAGAGGTCCTTGGGCTATACATGACCTTGAGACTGCTAGAGGTTATTTGTCACAAGGGCCTTGTTGTCCTAACAACCATTACAAGCCCTTGAGGGCCTCACGTGAACACAGCCCAAGGCCCTCGTTGCTCTGAGAGGTCCTTTCCTACACAAGGTTTTCTACACAATGTCTAGAGTGATTAGTTTGGCTTATCTTGAAATCTCTAAGAGAACTAGACAATGATAAAAGCAAGGAAAGTGTTTGTTTCTAGATTTTCAAGAAATAAAAAAGAAGTTATTATAGAACCTGCAATTTAGATCTGATTGATTTTAACCCAATTTTATTATATCTATGTGCTAATAACATAATCAAAATAAATACCATCTCCATATTAACATTATTTTTGTGATTTGCAAGGAAGGTTCTGATTTTCAAATTTCATTTGATACAAGATAAAGAGATCATTATACATATCATAATCAACTACATGTGCTGTTTCATAAAAGCAACAATGTTGTTGATGGAAACATTATTTTAATGAATAATGCTGTAAGCTACATATCAAATGTGTAATCATGTATACGAACCAATCAGAATGTTTTATAATTGGTATAAATCGTAGTGATGGTGACTGATCAAAAAAGTTGCCGATCGAATTTTTAAATTTATTACATATCAGATCTGTGTTTATGCCAGACTTACAGAGGTGATAACATTATAGTGTGTATGTTTTTCATTTATGAATTGGATTTGTTCATTTATAACCTATATATTTCACATGGAGCTCATGCTTTGCCTACTACAGTTGATTTTTAGAGATAAAATTCAGATATGACATATTGGTCCATATTATATATTTATAATGCTTTTATTGATCATTAAATGTCATTCATGACGTATGTGTTGCATGAATGGTGTAACAAAAAATACATTGACTAGATTATGACACAGTGAGGTCCAAAATAGAAGGTTCCAGCCACCATACAGATTAAAAAGTTTTAGATGATTAAGTGTAATTGTTATCACAGAGCTGAGCTTACATGTATAGATCTTTTTTTTTTTTTGCTATATTACAACATATATATTTTATGTTTGGATTTAGCAAATTTGATTAGTTATGTTAAATATGACTGTTTGATACATGCTGTGATTTTACGGATCTGAAAAACAAAGTAAATAATCATTACAGTTAAATAAATAACTTAAATATGACATGAAATATATTAACTCAAATATCCTATTGAACAGATAAGCTTTTGTGTGTAATGACTAAACATTTCATATGGACAACATGTAGTGAAATATGGTAGATTGTGTTACTTACCATTGATGTGTATTATTATTATTATTATTAATCTATATTTTAACCTTAGGAGGTTAACAACGGGAATCCTCCCTTATTTAAGGCTGAATTACTTGTCGATAATTTTCTTGGTGTGGCGCCACCTAGGGGGAAGTTTCAAGCAGCGAGCAGACGAACTTTCTTCAAAATATCAATGGATGTTTTTGAAAAGATGTTTATGAAACTCAGCGGGATATCCCGTCATATTGTTCAGTATTTTCGTGTTCAACTGCTGGTAATAAATCTCCATAGAGAATTACACTGTTCAGTACAAAGCGTAAACAACATACTTTTGTAAATCAACAGTTAACAAAAATATAGGAAACTGGCCACTCAGTGTTGTGGTTGTAGATGTACTGCACATTTTCAAAGGAAAATGAGAAATGTGTACTATTTTTATCGAGGGCTTTTGTTAAATTTAAATAACTGACATAAACAAGTCCTCCATCTTAAATGCATATGGTACAGATAGGTTGAAATGATGTAGATAATTTTTCTGCTGCAATATCTCAGCTTATATTATCCATAAATGTACAAATAATAGATCTCAATGTGTAGTTGTATAGATCTGTAAAATCACTTCAATTAAAAATATATTTCAAACAAATTCTGAATATCATAAAATAGCGACACAACTAAGGGGCCTTATAGTGCCTAAAAGAAAAGGGGATAAGATAAGATAAATCTTCATTTACAGTCGGTTTTACATGAACAATAAAATAAGCGGTGATGCTTGTCTCCGAATAAGATAACAATGAGACATTATCTACAGATGAGAATGACTATATACAATGACATAAAATTAATAATAAGGTTAAAATAAGATTAAAACAGAGAACATAAAAAGCATGAATTGCATTCACAGCTCGGCTTCCAATCCCGAATAGCACTCTTAAAATCAATCAAATTTAGATTCTTAAAATCGGCTGGTAATTATACATAGGTTGAATTAGGTTAGCACCTCGTAATTGATAAACTGTGTCATTCTCTTGGAAGAAATTAACTTAGTTGGAGGAAGAACATTTAATCATTTTTACGATCTTTCTCACTGTTGGTCACAACTCTTGGCTAGTTGAGCAATTCAATGGCTTTTGAAACACATAATAACCAAGATAATTTTCCTATGTTATTTAACTGCCTCCTGTGCGAAACAATCAAACAATCAATTGATTAAATATGTCTAATGAAGTATAAACATTAAGGCATCTGTGTTCTACAGAATAGCATGCTGCCTGGATGTAGAGTTCTAGGCATTGCTGGGCTCACTGATAAGTTGTGTGTCCTGTGTGACGTGGGAACGTCGTGTGTGACGGAGTTCAAAGAGTGACGGCCGTCGTCAGCAACGTCTTCCCAAGCGTCCAGGCGTCTTCAAAGGGGCTGTGGCGTTTTGCACTGGCTAGGAGGCGGGGGGACATGCCACCCTAAGCAGAAGGGGGAGGGGGGGGGCGCCTCCAAGCAGGTGTCTTTCTTTACGCTGGAGTCGCACCCCCCCGCCTTACCCCCATCCATGAAATCACGATATGAAAATCTCAGGGCAAGAATTAGGTATCTTTGTATACATAGGACATAGAAAAATGTATGTGAGCATACTCTTTTTAAATTAAAAATAAATATCGGCAACTACATAGGCCTAAGCTCTGAGCAATACCTATATTTTGTTTATTGCCAGGATTTAATCATTTATAATTCATCTCAATATTTAATAACAGCTTTTTTGCGTCAAAATTATTAAATCTATCTAATTTACTTTTGACTGTTTCCCTAAAATACGATGTGTACAAAATATAAATGCAACCCTATTTCAATTACAATAAATGAAATAAAGATTTAAAAAAAACCTAATTTTGAATTGATCACATAAATTATGCCCCCCTCCCTCTTTCTGATAAGATTTACAGCAAAAATACATTTTCACAAACTTTCAACACTAATATTCATGTTGAGGTCATATCTTCCCAGCTTTTTGTTAATGTGAGGTATTGTTGTTCCGTGAAATTCTTCCCCGCATGCAAACGATGACGTCCAGGACGCCCTTAAAGACGTGCGTCATGCAAATGATGACGTTCCGAGAAGACTTATTTGGACACCTGTACATGGGCTGGTATGCATATCGCACCTGTACGCGGTTTACCATGACAATGTGAAGAGAATGAAAATACAATAGATATAAACACCTGTACTTCAGGAAATATAAATTAACAAACACAAGTCAGCTTGATTACGTTTGGACACATTGCCGTTTATTGGCTAAACAAGAAATGGATGGACACAGATAGACGACAGACAACACAGAGACAGATGAAACACAAAACATATATATACAGCTTGCTTTTGTAGACAGCCCAAAGCAATGGGTGTTATGACATACCATAAATGCATGTTTCTAAAATTATAATAGACATATCTGGCTTCCCAACAATGGGTGGCAATTATTAACTTTTTTTGAATTCATACATAATGGTATGTTTTTTAAATGTTTTGACATTGATTGGAACTTAAGTTTATACATTTTTTAAGTACCAATTGAACAAGCACATAATATTGAATGTGCAATAAAGCAAGGGTAATGATGCAACACAGTATAAATCTAGGAATTTGTACAGTCACAATGAATGAAAACACTATATAAGAATTAGTGAAGATAATCCTATAAAAATAGGGATGGGTGGGTGGGAGAACTGAATCTGATGAGACGATTGAATTTGAGCGGGAGAGTCCGCTTATATAAGCTCCCAGGATTAGGGGCAAGGAAGTGCCCCCTGATTGGCTAGCTGCTGGTCAAGAGACCAGAACGCTTCCTGGCCATACAGGAAGTGGCTAGCAAGAAGAAACCAATATGGCTGCCCAGTGACTTTAACCAAATTTACATGGTACGTAAATCTCATTTATTTATGTTCGATACAGAAACAATTTTCATATCCTGTCATTTTAAATTAATCATAATATTTTCAATATAGACCTAATAAACCTGGCCTATACATAATTCGTATGACGTGGTAAACATTGGGACATAAGTTGAGTTCAAAATATCATTATGAATTTATGATAGTAATTCTATAGTGTACGAATGAAATAAGACTATGACTAAAAAATAACTCCATGACTAGAAATTGGTTCTTTGTTTGAATAATTATTTTTTGCATATGTTCATAGGCCTAACTAATTTATTCAGCTAATTGTTCATCAAAGTTAGGATAAGTCTATGCCACATTTTGAAATTTTAGTGTCATCCGCAATGCAATAGAGACAAGTACCATCCGTCAAGTAATTCTCTTGCTATATAGTTTTGCCTCTATCTGTCTGTCTGTCTCTCTCTCTCTGTCTAGCTGTCTGCCTGTCTTCTCCTGTCTGTCCACAGTCTGTCTCGTGTCATCACGGTAAATTTCTTGGAACGATTTCAATCGCCGTTTTCTTCAGACAGGTCGTCTCTCCTGTAAATTACTCTGTGACACGCATGCGCACTGCCTGGCTTCCCATAATTCCTAGAACTCACGGAGAGGACTTCTTTGATGCTCGGAGCGCGACCAGCCTCATCAAAGTGATGCGTCATTAATGGGAACTACTTCTAGTGTCTTCATACCCCCACCTATTTCACCCACCCCGCCAAATAACGGTTCTATGCACTGGAACTAAGGCAACTAACGACCCCAACAATGAAACGCTGCAAATCGGCCTCCCCCAATAAAGGCCAATTAAGAAACGGCACCTTTCATTTAACAAAGCCAGTCGTGGTTACAGTAAGGTAGTTAGGACATGATACAAATTATGGGAAATTGTTAGTTTCATGGATACTGAGCACTTCATAATATCATGCGAGTACTGCCATTATTAAATTTCAACTTTTTTTTGACCAACTTCTTTACTGGGAAAAGCTCATGAATGTAAGTTGCTATCTTACGTGGCAACATCAGATTTGCTTTCTTTTTTCCTCTTTAAATTTTAACATTTCCAATCTCGCTGTATAGTAAATACATTATTCATAATTTATCATAAATAACTGTGATTTATAACTTATATAAATTATACAAATTTCTATTGTATGTATTACATTAGCTGAATAAATTATATTCTTTCTATAATTACAGGATCAAATAATAAAAATTAAAACTGTCATTTTCATTGGTGCTGTTGCCTTTCGAATACATTTTGATGAATTTAACCTTTTGCAAAATTAAAAATATCTGTGTGAAGTTATTGATATTTTTCACGTTTGTACATTTTATGTCACATATGTACACTGTTAAACAGACGTACAGCTGTTGTAGCTCAAGTATGTTCTGCAGATGTAAAAAAACAAATCCATATTTTCTCAGATCAGTGAAATTCAAATATTCATCAGAGTACATAATCTTCGCTATACAGTGTTGTGCATAAGTAAGAGAACTCCACAAAAAAAAATCAAATAAAACTATTTTTGTAATTACGAGTACATTTTGATAATATACAGACAATGATGTTGTTGTTAATATATTGTTAAAAGCTTTGAATTGTATTATACTGCCACTTTAATGATCTTTGGATCTTAAATAGACATTAAACTAGAAATATTCCCTTTTTTGGGGGGGAGGTTGGTACATACTTATGCACTACACTGAAACATAGATCTGTACAAATGCAATTCGTTACAAAAGCAAACTGGGGAATAGCGATTCTTTGCACCATATTATAATGGCTTTATTTCATGAGAAAGACTCAAACTTGACGCCACCTATATTCTATAATGCAGGACACTAGGGTGCCTTATAACGGCCAAAAACAGCAGAGAAGAATTTAAAAAAAAGGGAAAGAGATACTTAAAGATAAAAGGTCATATAATCACAGACAAAAAAATAATAAAAATAACGACACTAAAAGATTCGATAAAACTAATTGCTTATTTCCATGCCAGGAAATGAAAGGTAACAGCATAAAGACCAGCCAAGAATTCAAATATAAAAGGGGGGTAAAATGCACAATTCAAAAAGAAGAGCGGTCCTCCCATCACACGAGTGCAGCTCAACAGATAGAGCCTCTCTCAGTAATAGCAGAATTCCGTGATTCAACATAAAGAGCTCCAGCCACAGGCTGATGCTTTGGTGAAAAACCATCACAGCGGCTCTGCCGGGAAATACCGTTAGATGCAATGCTTGGTCGCCTGACTTCTGTTTGGAGTGTGAAATATCTATGTAGGACCTACAAAATATATACATGTATTGATAATTTTATTTCAAGAGAATGAAGCTATAGACCTTCAGAACTGTTGCCGTGAGGAGTAGGCCTGGGGCATCTTAAATGAACCAGCATTTATTTTTATTTTATTTTTGGTCAAATTCCACCCGAAACTATACCTCATCATTTAATAGGATCTGGTAAAAACTAGGTCGGCCTTATTTAGTCACTCTTAGAGACTTACAAACATGCAACTTTCCATAACTTTTAAACAACCACCAGCCAAGATATAAATGATTTGATTATGGACAGTATTTGGACACCTTTAACAGAAATTTATATCTCCTGCTACTATTCGAATTTGAATAGTTTTTGGTGGTATTTTATATTTATCTCGTATTGGGCTTACTCTCTTTGAATTTAAAATCTCGGGTCTATGAGGAATTTTTATAACGAGGTAGGCCTACTGCGTCATCTTTTATGTACAGCCGTGGCCATAAGTTTTTCAGACTTTTATATAATTAATATTACCTAGGCGTAGGATCTATAGGCCAAAATCTTAAAATATATAACATGAAATTGGAAAGACAGCTAGGATTTTATTATCTGCTAAGTTTGTAGTTCGTATTTATTTTTATTTTTAGAATTTTGGTTATACTGAAAAATTGCTTTTAACCTCAGGCTCTCTAACATAAGTTCATAATGTAGGCCAATGCCCATTAGTAAAGTTTCCAGGTACCTATGTCTTAAGAACAGAGGGCGCTACCATTAAATATGACGTGCTTCCATTGTTCCTTTTGGAACAGACCGCACGTGAGAGGAAGCAGACGAGATTCGCCTTCAATTTTCGCCTCCCTCGTTAGAGAGCAGCTACAAGAGCGCCGCCTGTGGCATGACCATGCATGCACGCAGACGAAAAAGATCTTTAAACATTTTTTGTCAGGAAAGAGGAGCGTTTTTCGTTAGGTTGATGTAAACGGGTGCCCGATCACCTCTTTCCGTGCGTTCCGAGAATTCATTTGAAGCAGCCGGGGAGCATTCTGTTCAGCAACGACTCGTCTCCCACCTGACCACCAAAAATGCGCTGGTATGGGCGCCTAAACTGCCAATGGACGCAGCATAGATTCATTTGGGATCAGATCAAACGCGCTAAGGGCGATATCACCCTTGCACTCTTTTCAAAGGGTTGCTGATCTTGCCCCTAAACATTTAAGAGGCTCGCATGATCAGCACCCAGTCAAAGCGCCCACAGATGAAAGCGGCCACAGCAAAAAGTCGCCCCTGCATTGCTTCGATCTGTTAAAGTAGCCGTGGAGGACGGAGTTAACTTCCATAAGCTTTCACACTTTTCTCTGCAAATCTTTCCGCTCGATTTGAAGTGTTGTCAAGGCAGGGAAGAAGTTGGCGTTCGTTCGGCTGCCTTAATTGGCTAAAAGCCACCTCCAGGAAGTTGTTAGAGGCGCGCGATCGCCCTCATAGTACAAAGACGCGTAAGCTGCTTTCGAGAGAAAGAGGGCGCCACTGAGCATGACCTGCCTTAATGGCTCAAAATCAATGGATAAAATCAACTTCAAAACAAAATGACATGCTTCCAAACACAGCTCCCAGGGGTGCGGATGAGGGCCTGCCAAGCCTTAACTGACATGCCAGTGAGCTAGGGCATTTGATTTTGCATGGTGACCCTCTCAGCTGAAATCTCCATCTAATGCCCTACTCAGTTTAATCTGCTGTTGTTCATATTGTATTTAACTTTAAATCATTTTCATATCGACAAAATCACATTATATATGTATACACGTCTATAAACAAATGTCATAGGACCACTTCACTATTATTACCACATCGCCTGTATATATTAAACTATGAATATAGGCTACTGCTGCCCTTATATCGAAGGCATTTCACTATTCAGAATATGCCTTTGTTTTGTAATTACCATTTTGCACGGAACTTTGACCTTCGCTGTAAATTTCTATTCCGCAATGTTATTAATTTACAGGTAACAAGTGGATCTATGTAGTTTCTCTGTGTCTGTCCCTTTCTCTGTTTTTCTGTCTCCCTGTTTCTGCTCTCGTGCAAAGCGACCACTAAACGAGTTCCATGTCAACCCCCCCCCCCCCCCCTTCACCTCCCTTTTCTAAGCTCAAACTCACTCAGCCCAACTTAGTTCTTTACACTCGTGGGGAGAGCTGCGCGATCGATAACTGAGGACGGAATTACGACCAGTTGCCGCAGGTAGTGTCGCGCGATGCTGTGTGGGGTGAAGCCAGTAACTCCAGTGGTAACTGAGCGTAACTAAAGATGTAGCGAGGTTTACAGCGGATCCCTGTTTTAGACCTACACCATGAGACAATATTAGCCTTTCTCTCCCCCCCCCCCTCCACCATGCACGACAAATTGCCATTTCGGACTCCTGCAACCACTTGGGGCCCCAGGCTTTCCAGAGGACGAATCCATTAGAGGACGAAATGACTCGTCAAATAGCAAGAGCAAGCAGTTAGGTTCTACCAGGAAGGTGCATAATTGAAATCAAGGGGAAATCATGCAACATTTGGGATGAAAAAGTCTTAGTCATGAGACAAAGTATTAGTCATGAGACAAAGAATAATCTAGGATGAACCATGACTTCAACTGCTACTGCTACTGCTACTGCTACTACAATTACTACTACTACTAGTACTATTACTACTACTATTACTACTACTACTACTAATACTAATACTACTACTAATACTAATACTACTACTACTATACTTCTACTACTACAACTACTTCTACTACTACTACTACTACTACTACTACTACTACTACTACTACTACTACTACTATACTATTACTACTACTACTACTACTACTACTACTACTACTATACTACTACTACAACTACTACTGCTAGTATACTACTACTACAACTACTATACAACTACTATACTACTACTACTACTACTACTACTACTACTACTACTACTACTACTACTACTACTACTACTACTACTACTGTTACTCTACATAGCAGTTGTTGTTGGTAGTGATTGGAATCTAAACCATACCTACATTATACCAGGTCACACTGATACACCCTGAGTTACACCAAATACCTGGTCGCGAGTGTGATTCACTTCTGGGAATTGTGTCAACAAGTCAGGGTGGAATTTCCTGGAGTGATTAAGACAATTCTAGGATGATTCACTGGGAATAGTCATCCGTTACCATGCAAAACACAGATCAGGCATGCAATGCATAGTCAAGTGTCAGTCAGGTGTACTTAGTTATGTGATGCAATGGATAACGAAAGTCACTACTGGTGCAATTTCCAAGTGAACGAATTGGATCAAATTGGATCAAATTGGATTAAGTGACAGATAGTGAAGAGGCTTTTTCAATTCTGACATCTTACTTTTGTTTTTGCATATCAAATTCTGGCCTGAAGATTTGAGAGCCTAGATGACCAACTTTAGAGTGTAGGCAGATTTAATGGTGAGATGATAAGGCTGAAGTACACAGTACTACACACCATTATACACATTTACCCCAGGGTGGGGATTTGTACTTCCCTCAGCATAGACACCAAGTATGAGGCACCACCAATTTAACGTCTCATAAATTTGTCACAATTGTGGGTAGATGATACATAATGGAAGATCTTGGATCCATTGCTCCATACATAAAATGGATCCCAGATATTATAATGATTATAATATATAAGATATTATAATATCACCTTGTATTAGGGCTGGTGACAGGAATAACATCAGATTCTGTAGATAATGATATATGTAGCTCACCACATTCAAAACTAATTTTTGTCAAAACGACAATCTTGAGGGAGTCATACAGGGCACTCTTTTATTACTCTATAGTGCCATGTTTGACTACTATTAGCAGCTATTGGTCACTTTGGCGAATCTGTTATTATGTGTTCAATATACTATGGACACAACCACAACCATGGATGATAGATGGATAGATACATTTTATTTGACCATACGGAGTCAGTTTTGACCCATTCGTCATAAACAAGGTACATAGAATGCACAATACATTGTTAATACAGACATAAAAATTACATATATTGAATATACTAACTACATACTACTTCCAGAACTACTGATCCAAATATTATATATCTAATTTTCTATACTATATGTACGTCATGGCGAAATTCCATTGTAATCAGTTGCAATATATAATAAATGTTGGCCGTAATAGCTAGGTGGCCAGGTGGTCTTAATAGCGAGGTGGCCAGGTGGTCTTAATAGCGAGATTCCTCTGTATTTGGAGAGCTGAAAGCAGGGTTTGTTCTGTACAGTGGAGAGACAAAATGGCCGAGTTTTAATGGCAGGTAATTGCATATGGGGGCTCGGAGAGGGGCTTGGGAAGCTGAGTTTATGAGGATTTCGCGTGAGGCTGGCTGGTCCAAAGGCTGGCGAGATGATGCTGAGAGGATGGCCAGCGTTGAGATACCTGAGTGATGCGGATGGGAGATGGAGGGGGGGGCGGGGGTGACTCTTCATCTAAAAGGCATCATACCACAAAACAGTGGAGAGCATGATATTACAAAAGCAGCTAAGGTTGCTCGAGGCTCTATAGAACAAACGTTTGACTTGCTGTATTTAAACCTGATATCCAGGACATTCGTTATACCACACATACACGAATATGGTATACTGACAATAAAAACATCATATCCATTCATTGGGAATATATAATGTCTATATTCCTAATGTCTCTAGTCAGTTTGCTAAAAAAAGTCTTTTAAGTACACTAGTGCTACTGCATGGAATAGTTTACCATCATTTTTAAAATATATTTATGATATCAATGTTTTTGAAAGGAAGCTAAAACAATATATTTTAATTTTATCTTATCTTATTTCTACATGTTTTATGATTTTATATATATTTTCTTATTTTAGTTATTTTATGTACTTATACTTAGTTTTATTGTATTAATGAGCCATGAAAAACAGTTTTTACTGATGGTGCTACCCAATATATTTTAATGAATAAATATATAAATGTAATGATATACATACATACATCAGCTACAGTAGGATTCAAAATAAATATCACCTATTTTTCATATTTTGCCTCTTATGACATGGAGCAGCACAAAATGGACAGACATTTTCGCAGCAATTCAAACCCCAATTTTGTAGAGCTCTGATAAAAACACAACGGGGGAAAATGGCATGAAATTATCATTGTAAAGATAGGAAACTAGAAATTATTTCGTACAGAGAGGGGTTTTTATGGAGTTTGACTTTTTGGTAGCATTTATATCTATTTTGTGCTTCTCCACGATAATAGATGTAAATGTCAAATGGACATTCATTTTGGATTATACTGTATTGTTTTGGACGAACTTGTTAGTTAATACTGAATAATAACAGGTATAAAATTCTAGATAAAATCAAATTATAATTTTGGCCTATGTCTGAATTTAAGTGGCAATAAAAAATATCTAAAAAAAAAGGTTAGCTGCTTTGACAAACCTTTTACTCAAAGAGATTTTCAGCGTGGTACTAGCAGAAACACACAGACGTAATGAGGAGTAGACAAGTATAGAAACTAGTGAGATAAATGTGGAATTTATTGGGATTAACTCCTCAACTTTCCAGATTCAGTTTCAACTTTCCATATTCAGAGTTTTAGCAACACAGCCAAACTATACACATAGATTGTCTGGTCATTTGTAGACCAGACATAGGCCTACCTAAATACAAAAGCTGTTTATAGTTTCACCTCTATTGTGCTATACTACGTACACCGCATTATGTATTGCATAAGTTCATGATAGAGGCCGGTGAATGACTATACACAGGGCCGTAGCCAGACTTCAAAAATAGAGGAGGCGAAATCCTACTTTCGTGGCCTTCACTTACACAAGTTCAATAGGCTTTATAACTTCGAAACCAATTGCAAGCAAGAGATGTACACTCAATAGTTTCCTTTAGTTTGTGTACAAAGGCAAGTCACAAATGTTATATTAACAAAAAAGTCCATCAAACACAAATTTATTGCCAACTTTGCCAAAAAATTTGTTAATTTGTCCCAAAATCAGAGAAGGCGACCGCCTCCTCTGCCTCAGCCTGGCTACGGGCCTGATACTACTAAAAATATAACACTATCAAAATATAAAGCATAACAAACTATATATATATATATAAATTGTGCATTTTATTTAGGCTAGATTTCTTCTTTTGTCTGTATTTGTCTATGGTTTTCTGTCTGTCCATGGATATCTGTAAATCTGTCTGCCTCCCCTATCACTTGACTTTGAGTTACCTAAAAACCGAAGCTGTCATAATTGGGGTGTTGCATGATTGTTCTCCAGAACGAGGCATAATTGTTTATAATAGGCAATCACGTGGTATAGGGTGTGATTATCCTATTAATACAAGATAAAATTCGTGATCATGTTCAATCTGTACAATGCAGTCGTGCTGGTTGCAACTGCCTGTTCACTGCTATAAATAAAACTTGACAAAAAAAAAAATCAAATATTATGTTGATATTTGTTTGATTTACTAAATCGATTTGGTTTAAATATAAAGGGTGAAATATTTTGAAGTTATTTTGTGAAGATATAAGTTAATATTGTAAGCCTGCAAATCAGTTTTATTTATAAGATAAGACAAGATTAGATTAGATAAGATTAGATAAGATTAGATCATTTATTTAAAATCGACACTTATAAAACAGTGAACATTAGCTGAAAGCTATTAATTAGTCGATTGAAATTTCACTAATTTAACAATAAAAAGAAGGAGCATCAGCAATCTTATGAAAGATCTTGCTTCTATGTAAGTAAGTAAGTAAGTAAGTAAGTAAGCTGTCCACCTCATGTGTTGAATATTTCATTGTCTAGAAATTCCATTTTTAAATATTAGTCCAAATAATTATATTAGGCACAGTCTGAGTTAGAACTCGGGTCTACCAGAAAGTCTGGATTTATAACACAACTGACAAAGTTGAAGTATGCCAGCCTTATACCGAATTGCTTATTTTACACAGATATTGCCCATAAATCTATGCAATGGCTGGAGAAATTCTTTTTTTGAGACATCTGCTCATTACGACATTTAACATATTACATGCACATTGTGAATGTACAATATGTAATTAAGTGTGTGACAATTCATTATAGAGCTTCTAAAGGCTATCAATTACTCAGTGAGAAGGAATAAGAATATTTGGAAACTGACAACCCAACAATTTTATTCATCCCAAGGACACCTAATTTATTGCATGAGGTCGGAAGTCTGTTTTTGTTTTGATAACTTCTAATTATCAAAAAAAAAAAAAACTATATGAATTAAAAGGGACACCTGTAGGCACAATTACGCCATATACTTATGTATACAAAACACCAATATTTTTTAAGGTGGTTATCAATTAAGATTACAAATTACTTCTTTGAGACATGTCTGTTTGACAGAACCAAACCAATGCATGTTTGAGAATTTTTCAGATATGATATAGGCCTATTACAGCTAAATTCAAAGACTTGGAAACCAATATTTCTCAAAGATTGGAAGCTAAGCTCCATGTGAATCCAGGACTTTCATTGGTTAAGGAACTGCCATGGCCAATGGGAGTTCCGGGTTCACATGACGTCAGTTTAGCTTCCAAGTCTATGAATTTGGCTGTAATGAACTTATTTAACAGCAGTTACTGGACCCTTAACATTCTATGTTTATTAGTTGGCCATTATACGCAAGGTATTTGTATTTATTAAACATCTAAAGGAGTTGCCGAGGAGCACTGACAAGTCAATGAAGTATATATTTGACAGAATCTGAGCTTATTATTTTTGTCTCCACAAGTTTGGAAATATAAGGAGTGGGTAGGTGGATTAGGGCTTTGTTCTGCACCTGATGGGCTAATTAGGACAGGCAGGGACCATGGCAATGAGGTGAAGGATGAAACAGCCATCCAACTGGAATTTAACCTGAGACCAAGTGGTTGGAAGGCCAGCGCGCTAACACTGAGCTAGGTCCCCACCCTGGAAATATCAAGGAATTAAACAGTGGACAACCAAATGCATATTAATCATTGCACTTCGCGGCATAATTCATAATATTAAGCAGCTGTCCAAGATAATGCCTCTGATTGGCTAAAACAGTCGCAGACCTTAGAGGAGACATAACTGTCGGATTTACTGGGCTGCTGGACGTTCCCTATAAATTTAGAGTGCTCACTGGGATTTTACTGAACGTGAAATTGCCTTGTCCTTTTTTGGAGTGATGGCCAGTGGCTTCCAGGTTTGAAATCTTACAACTTGAAGACCAGTGTCTTTGGTGACCTTCCGTCAGCATCATCAGCAGCAGCAGCATCCTTGTGATGCTCTGCCTCCTTCATTCCGCATCTTCGTGATGGCGTGATGCGGCCTCCAGCATCTCTTCTCAGCTTCTGCAACCTTCCACCTCCATCCCCCTCTTCGAAACATCAGAGAACCTCTTCACAAATTAAACGCCAAAAGCCTGCATTTTTCATGCCAAAGGCGAGCTGTAGTTTTTCTCATGTCTTTGACATCAACGCCCTTTCAGGCCATTTGCTGCATCAGCTTTTGCAGCATCTTTTGCACTCAGTGTGTTTTAACCATTCACATGAAATTTTATTGCAGGGGAGGTGGGGGGGGGGGGGCTGGGATTAACATTTCTCACACAAAAGGACATTGTTTGCAGGCCACCTCCCTAATAAGGCCACACCTCAATTGAGGTAATAACATATAATTTATACATATAAAGGCCTACATGCTCCTATTTTACAATAAGATATATGGCTCTTAATGAATTGCAACATGAGTCGTTAAATTGGAGATGCTTTGTACTTACTGTCTATGCTGAGGCAAGTAAAAAACCCCACCCATGGGGTAAATGTGTAACATGGTGTAGACTCCAAACCTTCTCATCTCATCATTACGTCTGCAGCTGGCAGCTGGTCATATAAGCTGACGAAGCTTCAGACCCAGTAGCATTGAGACATAGGCATAGACGTAATAGATGACTCTTAATACTTGTTGGTAGTTTGTCACATTTAACCAGCAAAAGCTTGGAGTCTACATTGGTCCATCTAGGGCTGCTGTTTACCTGGATATGTCTGTCCTTTTGTTTCCATGGTAACGCATTCTGGGTGCTCGTAAAACTCCATAAAAGGAAGGCACATGTACAGGAAGTGGAATAGATAGATAGATAGATAGATAGATAGATAGATAGTTAGAGAGATAGATATATAGATAGATAGATAGATAGATACAGATAGATAGATAGATAGATAGATAGATACAGATAGATAGATAGATAGATAGTTAGATAGTTAGAGAGATAGATATATAGATAGATAGATAGATAGATACAGATAGATAGATAGATAGATAGTTAGATAGTTAGAGAGATAGATATATAGATAGATAGATAGATAGATAGATAGATAGATAGATAGATAGATAGATAGATACAGATAGATAGATAGATAGATAGTATACAATTAAAATTGGCCTATTAGACTGAACCACAAACTTGAATCGTGGTCTATATAAGCAGAGTAACAAGAACCACTAGTTAGTGCTTTCAGTGATATCTGCTTCAAGCATATAGCTCTGCCTCTGGACCAGGTTGGGCTGAAAATAGGAAGCAATTAGCCGAGCCGAGTGAAAGGTGAGGTTCACAGATGGTGGATCAGTTGGACCAAAGGGAGTCAATATGAGGCTTGATTGTGACGTCACAACAGCGGATGAAAACGAGGCCGATCAATTGACACACAATCGGATGCCATGGAAACCCTATTGGCAGGGCTGGTAGGAACAGATTGGACCTCATCGTAAAGTTCTCCAGGGATGTCGTTCAGACAAAAAAAGAAGAAGAAAAAGAATGAAAGAAAAAGAATAAACTTGAGAGACAGAGAAAGCAACACTTTTGATGCAAATGAAAGGCCCCTGTCATCTGTCATGACAGCTTTCATATTCTGATGAATGGTTGTCAAAAGAGAATCTTTGTGTTACATCTTTGCTCAGCAGTTTCATGCACCATGCAATGTTTGTAAACAAGGCTGCACAGTGGCCCCCTCTGGTGGTAAAATGTGCAATCGTAACGATGGTACTTTCTTGGATGTAAACAAGAGAGTTCAACAACATGTAAAGGTCTCAAGATGCCCTGTTTTGATTTCAAGGTGCCCTGTTTTGATTCATAAAATGTCTTTGCATTCATGCAACACACAGCATCATGTTTCTTTGGAATATGCCAATAAATATCATCTTTACATCTGCCTGAGACACCACAGCTGTAACATTGTCACTGAAACAAGGCAACAAAATTTCAGCATTCATTTTAGGGACCACATGTGCTGGTAGGGCCAGTATAATTGCTGTCTGCATTACACCCTTTTGTCCATGTCATGGCCTGTGATTGCATGACGCAATGGAGATGCAATTACCTGCTGCTGCTGCTGCTGCAGAGGGCTCCAGAAGTTTTTGCAGCAGCCTGCAGTTTGATGGTGCTCCTGCATTGTCATGCAGATGAGATCAGGTGGGGGGGGGGGGTCATTTGGTGCACCCTATAATGCTGCTGCTGCTGTTGCTGCTGGATGATACAGAATGATACAGGATGATACAGCATAACACAGGATGATGCAGGATGGGTCTGCAGGAGGGAGCATCAGTCAGCATCACCCCTGTTGCTTCAGAGAGAATATAAAGCCAGGCAAGCTCATCAACTGCCTTCATCAAAAGCCACTACATCCACAGGATGGGTGCTCCTCCCTCTGCACATGGCTTGATCACCTCTTGCCATGCAAAGGACCATGGGAAGGCAACAAGCATTAAAACATTCAGCTTCATAAATACCCAATTGCATCCCCAGGGGCGGATTGCGTGTCTTGGTGGGGAGGAGGGTTCGCCGCATTGAAGCAAATTGTTCTCTAATTTTTCTCGTAATTTGTCCAATATTACATAGATAATTCATTTGAGAATTACCTGAACAGCATGTGAACTACACTCTGAATTGTATGCTATCATATGCATTGAATCTCACAAACATTGAAAAGACAAACATTTGCAAAATATACTTTAATGGTGGAGTCCCATGTCATTGTGGAGCTATAAGTGTAGAGCTGTAATTATTATGAGGTGGGAGAAACTAAATTTGAGGCCATATTTAGAGAAAACTAATAATTGCTTACACAATTTACATGCTTTGGATAATCTCTAGTTCATGTAAGCTGTAAACGTTTTGCTTGTTCAGATCATTGATTTGAACCCACTGTTAATTATGTCATATATGTGCATCTATTACATAACCTCATCTACTGAGCTAAGACTACCAGATGCAACAATTTGCTGGTCGATCGCATGAGACGTTAAATTGGAGGTGCCTTGTCCTCGGTGTCTATGCTGGGGCAAGTAAAAGACCCACCCATGGGGTAAATATGTAACATGTTGTGGATTCCAAGACTTATCATATCATCATTACGTCTGCCTCTGGCAGCTGTTCATATTAGCCAGCATTGAGAAATAGACATATCATACCCCCCCCCCCCCTTGACAAGTAGAGTTCCCTCAGCCCCTGCGTTTGGAGGGCATAGCCCTGGTGCTGTTGACTGGTGACCATCTTTAAAGACGCAGCTCTCCCCTTTGATGACGCCACGACGTCGTTTGATGCGTTGCCAAGATGGCGTCACCCCCTGCATCCCCTCAGATCCATGACGCTGGCAACGCCAACTTAACGCTCCTCATTACGCCAAAGACGTAGCTCAAAATTATGCCTCATATGTGCTCCCAGACAGCCAGTATCAAGGTGGATGGGCTGGGCGTGAATTCAGATATCTAGTGCATTACTCAGTGGGTTCTTAAAATTAAAGACTGAAAAAATAATATTATAACAGAGGTTTCCAGAGACATGGAAATTAAAGTCCAGATGACGTCATATTAATCCAGGACTCCCATTGATTAAAGCATTCCCCCAACCAATGGGAGTTCTGGGTTCACATGACATCATCAGGAATTTTGTTTCCAAGTCAATGACAACTGCTGAAAATAAACCTGAAACTACACATATTTAACAAGACAGCTATTATCCGTGTGTATTTTAGTAGAGTTAAGCATTGATGGGTTAATTGTGCAAATGTTAGACATAGTTTTTTGCTAATTCATGTGATATTTCGAATGGTAGATATTGTGTTCTGTAGAGACCTATTCCTTTATAAATTGATGTGTGAACTATTCGCTTCTGTCTACTCCTAGCTAATAGTCGGCTGACACTTACCACCGCTGAAAAAATATAAACCTGGTAATTTATCTAATATATCATAAATGCTTCATAGATCTGGCTTTGAGTAGCCAGCTATAGCCAGACAGTTCCGTTTAGTGGCAGGTAGCATCGTATAGCAGAAGTTGTCTAGCTTTGTCTACGTTCAATTTGGCAGGCAGTTTTTAATGGAACTAGCTGCAATTTTATTTTCATCGCTTGGATGACTCTGTTAGATTTGCTGATCAATTCAAAAGCACTTTAAAGGCGTTTTATGTGCTATTTAATCCTTAAATCCTGTGATGTTAACTGAAGCATTTCTTACAAAGATTCGATGGAGTTCAACTTTTACAAAATCCTATCAAAACTTTGTGTGATCTTTTAAACAGGGATCAAATATTTCCTCCGGCTTCTTCCCTGTTGCAATTCCTTCAGGGGTAAAAACTGTTCGATCAGCAGGAGTCATATTGATTTTGGGCAAATAATTTCCCTTTGAAAAAGGCATATCAAAGGGAGAGACGACCCTAACTCTGGCTCCACTGACCAGATGTTATATTTACGAGAGTAAGTACTTCACCATCACAAATCAGACGTGCAGCCTTGGCCGCAACACTACACCAAGCTCCAGCAGTCAGCTTAAGCTCCGTAAGAAATGTGTGCTACAAAAGTCAGGTCAATGAACAGGGTTGGAATTTATCAACTAACTCCATCGATTTGTGGAAAAAATGTGAAATATTGCTGAAGTGGGCAAGAGATAAAGTCAGAGAAGTTCTGAAAACTAAGTGATTCCTGGGTGGTTGTGACAGCATTTGCAGAAGTTTAATGTTCCTATCATAGATGTTGTTACGTAAATTTCAACCTGTGCCTATGCTGAGGCAAGTGTCATTTCTCATCCTATGGTAAATGATATACATGACAATATTTAGCTTATCATCTCATCATTACCAGTTCTTTTTAATTCCTTCATATATCTAACTTAATCGTGATAATATCTTTCACTTACTCGAGATTATCAGCAAATAGTGTGCAGCATAATATAGTTTCCTTTTACAATTAAAACATTTGCAAAAGCTTCAATTCAGTATCTCTGAGATTATTTTCTAATGTTTTGTTTATAGAAAAGTTTGAGTTAAAATTATGTGATTTTATGAGACGACCTTAATTGCCATGCAAACGGCCGTAAGGCAGTGTATTTTTGAACAACGTGAATGATATATAATCAAGAAAAATTTCATTGTTTTCTCACGAAAGGTCTAATTTCATGTGGTCTAAATTCATGTAGAGCACCTCATAGTTGCCAAAAAAATCTAACACAAATTTGAATAATTAACACCATTTTACAGATTATGTTTTTCTTCAAAGCTAATGTATGTTAGGTTTGTCGGATGGGCCCAACTCACAAGTGAACGTTGGTTCTCTAGTGGGGCTCTTTAACCTAGGAGGGGAGTTTAGTTTGGCACCTAACCAAAATTCGAACAGACACGCAAAACTGTCTCTCACTCCTGTCAGGAGAATTCAGTAAAAACTCATGAGACTTGGCTTCAAACTTCCCACAACAACACTGCACAAATCTCCGGCTCAAATCTTTGCATGTTGTTTTGAAAAACCAACTCAGCGCGGACAATTTATGAGCAGAAAATGTCAGGACTTCTAGAGAACTCCTAAAAGCTACTCATAGTTAAAGTCATTTGAAATATAATAAAGTGCTTATGAGATGAAACGGATGCATTTGACAGATGTTTAGGATACTTTAATGTATTATTCAGTAAGTGGACACTATTATTCGCTGCTCTATCAATGTACATTTGAAGGAATTCAACGTGTATAACATGTGTTAAAATCAACCTTTTTGAAAAGCCAAATTCAAAGTTCACACATCACTTTATGAAGAACTGTATCATAACTTTTAATCTGATATTTCACGCGCGGATATGAAGTATAACCATTAGTATTGTTACACGGTGTCATGGCTTGATATTATATCAGATATGATAGATAATATCTGTCATGGTACAATGTATATCTGCTAGTGGGGTACACATAATTACAGGGGTATGACTAGCAGTACTTTTAGCAACACCCCCAGTGCACAATTCATATTGACTCGGGGGCAAATCTGGATAATTCACAAACTAAAAACACTAAGTGACCAGAGGTGAACATCTGCTGCGCCGTGAATCAGTTTTGAGCGATCTGTTCAGGCTGATAAGGAGGCGTGGCCAAAAGGGGAGCGCCAAGGTGTAAACATGAATATTAATGAGTTGGGAGCAATCCTGTGTTCCGATTGGCTGAGAGGCGGCTAATTGATGCGTCTCGCACGGGCATTAATATTATGGCCGGAGTGCTGAGCCTCACGAAGTAGTCTGGATTGACTCGCACGAAATTATCTCTTTGCATTTTGCTCTCTTTGCAGAAGCTGGACAGTGGGCAGCAAGAAATTGTGGATATCTGGACTTAATGCCAATTGTGACTTAAGCATATTTCCTTATAAGGATACAGGCCTAATTTATAACAGAGATGTGCCAAGCAAGGGACCATGGTTATCTATGACACCCTGAAGTGAAACCAGGAGTTTACAGCTCTCAGGATTATCCTACGCGAGCAGAGAGCGGCGAGTTGACGAGCGAACGACGACCGTAATGAGTTGCGTCGGTCGCGTCATGCTGGCAAATATGTACGACAGGGCTACTTCCTGTCAACCAGCGATCGCCGTCTTCAGCGTCACAGCCAACGACTCGGCACCGGAAGTCTACGCTTCCTCCCCTACGAGACTCAAGCATATGGAAGAAATCGGAGCGGAAGTCGGGAATCATATTACGAGGGAAGATAAGTCGCCATTTCAGCCAGATCGGGATGACCTATCAACCAGCGAAGTCCACGGTTATTCCGACCTGTCAAAGCGCTACTCTGACGACTCTACCGACGCTCGCGATGACGTCGATGCCTCCTACGATGACGATGATGATGACGGCCAACGTACGCCCGATTCTGACGTCACGCGTAAGGATGATGACGACCTAAGAAGGGGAGGCGAAAAGAAGGTCTATCGATGTCAGCATTGCAAATACACAACTGACAGAAAAAATAATTTGAAGAGGCACGTTATCACAATGCATGAAACATGCACCAAAGTCTTGGAATGTTGTGATGTCGTTTTCAAAAACAAAGCATCTCTAAGAGACCACGTTTTGTCCTGCCATAAAAATGGCTACGACTGCAGAATCTGTGGCAGAACATTTTGCAGAAAAGCCCTGCTTAAAAGACACATTACAGTCCACAGTGGACAGAAAGACTATGTATGCGGAGTTTGTGGTTACGCCACAAGCCACAAGTCAAATTTAGACAGGCATAAACGAAGGCATGGAGCTAAGTTCCACACGAATTCCAATGATCAGCTCTCTCACGAGACGACGGGGGCACTGAGTCCGGGTGCTCCCGGGGGACAACACTTGCCGCCGCCCCCGCCCCCCTCGGCCCCAACCGCCCTTCCCCTCCCTTTGAAACTATTCGGGGAAAATTTCTGGTGGAATGTGTTGACTGACCCCGTTCATCAAGTCGCATCTTACCCCAACCCCTTTAACCCCTCGCTGAAACCCTGTTACCCTTATAAATACTACAAAAGCCACAAACAGAAAACTTACAAGTCATCTTTGTTGACCAAAAGACTTTTGTACACTTACCAGAGATCTGCCTCCAAAGACTGCAATTCTCACATTGAGGATGGCGCAGACGAAAGTTCCATTCACCGTTCTAACGGCGCAACTTTCCATTACAACTCCATAACAAACGGTTACCATGGCAACCCTAAAAATGACTGTAAATCGCCCAAGAAATTACCCTCCTCCAAGAAGCGACTATTCCCTAGCTTATACAGGTGCCATGAATGTGGGGAAAATTTCGATCACCAGCTTCAGCTCCATGAGCATCATGAGACGGCCCACATCAATTGTAACGTCATAGACAAAGTCCCACAATGCCCTCTGACAAGACTCTCTCACGTGATGACGTCACCGACGTAAAACGTAACTACCAGCGTCATGAATAACGTTGCAATGCAATTAATATGCAGCAAGCAGTATCCGAATAGTCATGTTGAAAGACTTAGACAAATATTTTACCTCCGCTTGTGTATTTTTTACTAGAATGTGAATCTTTACTTCCCTTTATGAGGTATGTCTCTTTCTATTTTGTAATTAATAAAACCTTCATATTTTTCCAACGATTTAATATCTTTATTATTTATGTTCACAAATTCTCATATTATGAATTTAATCAAGTTATGATATAGGATTGAAAATGAATGACTCAATGATAGGATTTAAAATGAATGCTCACATTTTTGAGTGATAGTTTTCACTAATTAACAATTACCCCTCAGTAACATTATTTCGCTGTTTATATTTTCCAAATTACTTTATTGCAATATCTGTAATCATAACTAAGATCCGCAATAAATGTCCACTTATTTTCCGGCAATATTTGAGTATAAAAAGTAATACTAACTGGAAAGAAATGTCACCATAACCCAATTTTCTAAACCACACAAAACACCCTCTATACCATCAACTAAAGGTTTCCTCTATTTCCAATTATGATATTTTTGCCATCTCGTCATCATTATGGCCAGTTGTCATGGTTACAGTAGGAATTAAAATCAAGAATTTAGCAACATTTTAGTTAATTGTGGCAAAGAAGTCTTTTTCATATTGAAAGTTGGGATTTGACTTGTTGCGAACATTTCTGTCCATTTTGTTCTGGCCCATGTCATTTTACAGAATATGACCAGAAAACGGGTGGACATTTTTTTAATCCTGATGGCAACAAAGCAAAAATTATTATTGGAAAGATAAACTTATCAGGCAAAGTTAAATGATGGAAAAGCGGGTGGACATTTATTTTGAATCCTATGTGAAAACCCATTAAATAAGTAAGACCTACCTTATTTTTCATGATTATCAATACAGTTCAGGAAAATCTGCTTATTTTATTTCAATATAACTGTTAATGAAATTGAAAAAAAAAAACAGAAATTCTATATTGAAGATTACCCTATACAAAAACGTATTTCTGAAAATCTGTACCGCAACAAAAACATATATAAATTGTCTACAAATTACTTATTACTTTAATATTTTTCATAAATTCAGCCAAATTATTCACATAAATTCCGTTAACCTAAGAATAGATTTGATCTACTTGATCTGAAAACCACATACATTGATTTTTGGAGGCTGCTAGATAGAATGCATTTTAATTGATAAGTCTGGCCTACATATAGTGGTGTCCATAAAAATAAATATTACATGTATTATAGACAGCATGTTTGAAAACATTAGCCAATAGATTTATGGACATGAAATATATGCGAGCAACAAACATTATTAAAACCAATTTAGAATGAGCAAATTAATCACATTTAGTTGTATGAAACTAAAAAAAACGTAAAAAAAACTTGGGTGATTTAAACGATTGTGTAGTAGTAGTAGTAGTAGTAGTAGTAGTAGTAGTAGTAGTAGTAGTAGTAGTAGTAGTAGTAGTAGTAGTAGTAGACGTAGTACTATAAGTAGTAGTAGTAGTAGTAGTTAGTGTGAAAATACACTAACAAATTTGATTAAATGCAAAGTGAACTTATGATCTTAAAATTCGAATAATTTTAAAGGTAAAGATTACTCATTTTGGCTTTAATTAAGGGATGGTTTTAAGCAAAATTTGCGAGTAATCCTCATTGCATTAAAAAATTTTGGAGCATATATTGATAAGCCACCTAAATGTATACACAAAAGATTTCAAATTACGTGTTAAAAATTGTTTTCTTGGGATTGATACAATTTCTGTTTAAGTTCCGTCAAATCAAGTTTGTTTACAAAATAGAATATGGCATGAAAAAGTGCAGTTAGGAAGCGCTAGGTCACTTTTTTCTCCCATATGTTTTTTCTTCTTCATTTTTCTCATATTTATTTTCCGCTGCGTTCGTGAGAAGTCTCTCCAGCGGCATATCTTAAAAGGAGACGTGAATAACGGTGTCTCATGAAGTGGCCAGATCTATAGACACCCCAGGTCAAAGTTCACAGGCCCCCCCCTAATTGCTATTAAACATGTCACAGTTTTCTCAAACATGTTAAGATGGCCCACACAGCCTGTCAGGGTTTTCTCAGAGTTGGGAAGACACAATTTTGGATCCCTTGAGATAGCACGCGATGTTGAGGGATGGATCACTGTACTTGTATATATATATAAAAGTAAGGTGTGATCAAAGGGTCTTATATATATATATATATATATATATAAGAGTCTGGTTCTAGTGGTTTGTTGGAAATTGGAAAGTTTGATGTTATTGTGTCTGCAGCCCCACAATTAAAATTAGCTTTTGGAACCGCAAAGTAAAATGGTCTTTTAAAAATATTTACGTGCTTTTAATTGCAACTTTGTAAATTTTAAAACAGTTTATGGCTCACAAAAGTGGTCGAAATATAGAGGTTGGCCACAGACTGTTACTACATTTTAGGCCAAGCTGGCTAATATCATTTATTTATAAAACCAAATTATTGCCTGAAATAGACTTTATTGTATTGCCTTGTAGGTGATAGGTCCAACACTAAATTTATTGTTTATGTGAAATTTCTCCAATTAAAAATTCCCAAATGATTTGTCTCATCAAGAACATCCGTAATATTTTAGTAGTGTATCTAATCTTCCCACGGCTGGTTGAAGCTGTTCTATAGAATATACATTGATTGATTCTACCTACAAAAAAGCTGTGGACAATAATGGACGAAAAACTGTTTTCTTGGAATATGAAATAAATCTTGTTATTTCTTTCTGAAGAATTGATTAGGCAAATCGAATAATCACGCTAACCATGTTATTTTATAGTCCCCTTAACACATTTGCAAGTACTTTAATTGGTTACCCATTATCACACTTAAGGAATAATGCGCCTTAAATTATGCCTATTTAAGTGTTGTTGATAGACAAATATATGATAAATATATTTCTTGTTAATTTTATTGGCAAACTATTGCGATATCTCACCATTAAACTGTCCAATCATTAGAACACCTCAATATTAAGATAGTTCTAGAATTAAGACAACCTCTATATGGTAACCATTTAAATAAATATAAAACCTGGGCTTTTAATGTTTTTTCTTTTCTTTGTGTAAGTACTCTTTTAATCTTAAAATGAATATGTCCACTAGTGCTATCCTGTTCTGGGCAAACTAAACATAACAGGTGATAGGATTCCACAAGCAATTACACACAAGTTGGGGATAAATTGGTTTTCTCACGAAATAATTGGTGTACTTAAAGCTCTGCTCAGTTCAACAATGCTAAACAGGTGCTCAAAAATAACTGCACATGCAAAAATACAATGCTTAATTAAGAGCTGAGATAATGTTCCATTTTACGAGATAATTAAGTAAGAATAATTTATTGATAAAATGGTCATACTATACAGGTACTTGTATAAATATTGCGATCATTTTTAAGCTATTCCACTTTCTAAAAATCAGAAAAATAGTTGGTAGAAAAACGTTGATGTTTTCCTTCGCAAAATCTCGGTCAAATCAATATGAATTGCTCAGTAGATGAAAAAATATTGTCCAGTTTTACAAATATATAGGTATTGCCTATACACAGTATGCCTGCATGTAGGCCAAATTGAAATGTTTATGATAAATATGAAATTAGCTTTTTTTTCTTGAATCTGTGCAATGCTAATTAGGCCATCGATATTACAGGTTTCATAACATTGAAGTGATACAGATTAATTTATTTTAAAAGCACTGATAAACACTGCTTATTAAAAATTAAATGTAATTGTTATAGTGGTAATATTTTAAAATCATTAAAAAAAAGAAGCTGAAATCGGAGCAGAGCATTATTGTTATATCTTGGGCATTTCAACTGCACCCAAAATACTGTATGCAATGAGACATTCTCCTGAGATGGGATTTTCTATCTTACCAGCCTTGCCAAAAAGATAACAGGAAATGTTATGAGATAAGGAGCTATCTTTCTGCAATGTCTGCTTACTATTCTGGCGCCTTGGCTAACTCCTGCATTTGCGACGGATCAGGCGACGTCATGACGGCCGTCACAGCGGCGTCGGGCGCAGCGACATCAAAGGGGTCGTTATTCATGACGCTGTAAGATGGCTAACGAACCGAACAACTTAGGCACGCCATGGAGAAGAGGGGAGAGGGAGAGATGAGAGGTGAGAAACTGAGGTGAGAGACTGAGTTGAGAGACTGAGGTGAGAGACAGGTGAGAGACAGGTGAGAGGCAACATTTAAGAAAGAGCAGATGTATAACAGATGAGAGCTAAATGTTTAATCTCTCATTGCTACTAGGTCTGAAGATTAGCCTGATAAGGCAGACGTAATTATGAGATGATAAAGCTGCTTGATGTCCACACCGTGTTACACATTATTTACATCAAGTGTTAAGTGGAATAAATCTATGGCATTGAATTTTGTGGGAACTTAATATAATTTTACTGGCTGATACATATTTCATACTCGTAATAAGTAATCTATAACAAATTATATATTTTAGTATTTATAAAGATATTATTTTACATTCTGGCCATTTTCATTCAAAAAAACAAAATAAAACTTTCAGAAAAAAATAGAACAAGAAAACCCGCCAGTCCCACCCTAGATACAAAGATATCATTTTCGCTATACAAGATTTTAGAATTCGGTTAATGTCATCAAAATTGTGCAAAACAACAGCAATGCAAAACGGGAGTCCACAAAACCAGGAACAAAATCGTTTTGTGGTTGGTAATGCCAGTTAGTTTCATAAAAAACGGCCCGTCAAATTGAGCCTAGCCAAAGCTGTAATTGCTGGCTACTCAAAAACGGATCTAAAAGTACATATTTATGATATATTACATCATTTGTCAATGCTTACAATTTTCTGGTGATAAATGCAAGTGGAAAAGAAGCAGCTGGCTTCAGCATGTTCAGATCACAGTCAGGTATAGGGCCGTCTAGAGTCAACCGTTTTTTATGAAACTAACTGTACATTATCATGTCTCAGTTGCTTGAAAATGAAATCTCTGATCTCAGGAGCATTCTGCAGCATTCGTAAGCATTATTTTGCAACTTAAGCATTCTCAAGCATGAAGATCAGCTGTTGATCAGCACACTGACACAGATTTCAATCTCAATGCTCCGTTGGGCAATGTTCCCAAGACATCACATATTAATGGACTCTTTCACAGACACGAAATTTGGCCATAAACTACATCCTAAAGAAAATGATGAGAAAATGGCATGACCTACCACCAAGACTGCTAAAACTAGGCCAAGACGTACACACAGGAGCAGCAGCACGTGCTACCATATCTATCTAGCTATATATATATATATCTATCTATCTGTCTATCTATCTATCTATCTATTTATCTACCTTTCTATCTATCTATCTATCTATCTATCTATCTATCTATCTATCTAGCTATCTGTCGATCTATCTATCTAACTCTCTGTTTCTCTATCCATCTATCTAACTATCTGTTTATCTGTCTATCTATCTGTCTATCTATCTATCTATCTATCTGTCTATCTATCTATCTATCTGTCTATCTATCTGTCTGTCTGTCTGTCTAACTGCATTTTGCATTGCTGTTCCTATTTGCATTAATTAATTTTAGGAAAACCATAAACTTGCTGCATTGACAAAATATAACCATGCAGAAACATCCAAATATGTGACTGAAATACATTTAATCAATTCAATATGGATAGAAAAACAAGCAATTACTGGGAAATTGTACTTGAAATTGTTATTGGGTTTGTTTAATGGTCGTCGAGATAACACAAATTATTTATCTCGAAGACCACACCTTGCCCTGATCTCATCAGCAAGTAGCAATATTGCACAATGCCTCCATCATGCAGCCTCTGATGCGGCAATATTACCACCTGCAGCAGCAGCATCAGCCGCAGCAGCATCAGCATCAGCAGATCTTCTCATCTGAGCAGCATTTCTTGGCAGGTTGCCTGTCTAGCAAATTACTCTAGCGTGTTGGAGTTGAGGCCTCTTCTGTGAAACTCAGCACTCCCTTATACAGGTAGCTGGGCGCCTCATGTGTCACACAAAATGGGCATAGCCAACTACCACCTATAACAAAATAAAGATATCATAATATTGGAACTGAATATAAACTTATTATCAAGATGGAACTGTTAAATTATACATTAGAAGGTGGTAATATGCTAACGACCAGATAGAACGCAACAATAATCTAACAATATTATTGTATAAAAACGATAAAAGATAATTAAATAGTCATTAGAGTTACAGTATAATAACAATATTACGCATAGTTACTTATTCAATTAATGTGTATATATTTAGCTTTATCTTAACCATTCATCAATTTTCTGATCATGTATATATAGTTTATGTTATGCTATTATTTCACAACCATTATTGTTCTAATACTTGAAATTGCATGTATTGTTAAAATTGTAGTTGTTCAATTTGTAGTATTTGTTTATTGTGTATGACGAATGTATCTAACCATGATTCCAAACCGTCAATAAAACATCATATATATATAATATTGACCATGGTATAAAATATGAAACAGTTTGCATTAGATATGTATGCTGAAAAAAAAATTACAACAATAACCAGCTATAACACAACAATAATATTACATTATTGACAATAATATAATAGATGGGATTAGTTTATTCACACATTAGAAGATGAAAATATGGGTCAATATACTAAATTTTGAAATTTTCAGAGAGAAAAATAATTGAATCATTGTTATTATACTGTAACTCTAATCACTATTTAATTATCTTTTATCGTTTTTATACTATAAATAGTAATTGTCAGGACATTTCAGAAAACATCTAGAGTCAATTTCTTTGAATTCAGACACACCAATGTGTTTATCAAAACCAGTAGTTAGTAATTTCTATAATATCTTATGCACTAGAATTGACAACAACACAGTCTCCCACCAATCTGATCTTTATTTGCACTTACCCCACCCTGCCTCCTCCAATTACCACTTGGCTTGTGATGTAGATAATTGGGGTGCAGGTTGCCAACTCCCTCTGGTGTCTATCAGGTGAACTACGGGTTACTCGTGGAACGTTGCCAGGTGGCACCAGGAGTCAGCCACGAATAGAATAGAATAAAATAGAATAGAATAGGATAATAGCTATTATTGTTACAGTCAGAAACGTACTTAAAAAAAGAAAATTATAACTTTGGGGGTAAACTACTAACATAGTTCAATTTGGATAAACTAAATTAACCAAGACTAAATCACTCCTCTTCAGCAGACATGCAGTTTATTGAGATTATTAATTAACTTCGGCTCACCCTTTCATCACACCCATTTTATTTAATTGAAAATCATAATTCCTCTCATTGAATTCTATTTGAAATGGTACCATCCTAAGAGTAATGGCCAATATATATGTCAGCGTGTATTCAGTACCATCCGCGATGAAATACAAGAAAATGGTGGAAATAACGACTTCAGAGCTCTATGAATTAAAACAAATTGTGACTCATATATCCCTACTGTTGCTGACAAATATACTTCCAGTTTTGTATGAAATATTAATCTGCATATTTAATTCAAAGATAGAGACTGGCAGTTGTAACAACAGCATGCAGACTAATGCAATACGTGGATAATATAAGCTTGTCAATGTTTAGGGAAATTATATCATAATAAATTCTTCTATGGTTAGGTATGGTATTCCTGGTACTGCTTGTTCAGTTACAAATGGCTTTACTAGAGCTATGTATTAGCTTCTATTCATTGCAGAAAATAAATCAATCCAAAAGACATATTTATTGATTAAAACTGGTTGCTCTTTGTCCTGTATTTCTTGCAGTGTTGTGAGGAGCCATTGTGACATCACATTGCGTTACATGTCAGGCAATTCTTGCGTTTGGAAGATGTACATCTTTTGGCTCTCCGCATCAACGGCCTGCAGCAGCAACCGCCAGCAAACACACCTGAGCATCACTTCAGCATCACCTACATGCCTCAGACACCTTGGACACATTACTTGGCAGCAGCAGCAGCATAGAAGATGGGCTCAGAGCTGAATCATCAGTGGTGCAATACCTGCTGTAGTATGTCACATTTTGTGTTGCAATGTGTCACATTTTGTGCTGCAGTGTGTCACATTTTGTGTTGCATAATAATGTACAGCTTTTTGTGACATTACAGTAATCATTATAGCGAACAGTCCTTATAAAGAAAACATATATATTTATTTTCAGTAAATCACACATAAACTTTATTTGCAGCTTCAAATTATAGTTATAAACGGTTTCAATTGTATATCCACAATTTACAAAAATATAATACACACAGTTGTTTGTTTGTTATTTGCATTGTTTGTTCGTTTCTTTGTTTGCATGATTATGTCTTTATTCCAAATTAATTTCCCTCAGGCACCATAATACAATCAAAACCATATTATATATATTTAATGATTGATCATCTCTTTATTGCACAAACAACTCCATTTTGAAGAAACCTCCTTAAAACTGATTTCAACTGTCACTATGAACAATGGTCACTTCACAACCAGCATGACTAATAAATTACTGAAGGTGTGAAAATCAATAAATCAATGAATCTCATTGTTCCTGATATTAATTATAATAATTCATATTTCACATGCGTGTCAATATAATATATAATCTTTTGTGGGAAACTGAATATTATATCCTTTACCCCTTAATTCTTTAATACTTTAATAACCCCTAAAGGTGTGGATCTTCACACAGACTGTAAAGGGGCACAATATTTTACCCCAGTTCAGCACGAAATATTGACGCGAGATGGCGTGCTGGTCACTGATTTGTGCTTTAGACACCTGCAGAAAATTCTCACGATCTTAGCACCCCCCTCCCCACCCATTCAGCCAACAGGTCAATCCAATATAGTTAGGAACGTTTGTACTTGGTATCTATGCTGAGGCAAATAGTAGACCCATCCATTGGGTAAATGTGTAACATGGTGTGGACTCCAAGTCTTATCATCTCATCATTACGTCCGCCTGTAGTTGGTCATGTAAGCTGGCTAAGCTTCAGACTAGCAACATTGAGACATTAATAGCCTAAAATCATATTCTTACAAAATCAATATCTTGCCTCCCGGTAAAGATTATTTAATAAGTTTTTTTTCAAATATGAAATACCATTTTTGCCAAGATTTCATCTGAAAAAAGTGATTATCAAGAATAAATCCATAAGGCTGGATTAAAAGAAAATAGTAATATGGAATGTAACTATAGCAAAAAGACACTTAAAATGCTGTATCGTAAAAGTGCTATTATTGCACTTTTTTAAGTCACAAGTGCAAAATAACTTGTAGAGCAATTAGTTGTCAATTAGTTATTGATCAGATCTCACATGTCTTTGTGTAGTGTCTGATGAATTAAAAAAAATTCAGAAAGGAATTAAGTATTTGCTTTTTATCTGAAAATATGACAATAAAAACAGCAATTCATATGTAAAGATTATTTTCTTAAAGTTTTGCTTCAAGAAAACTTTCAAGCAATAATTGATATTTCTCATTCTGTAAAATTTAAATTTTTGCGTATGATACATAATAGCAATTTGGGAATTAATTTTCATTCATTTAAGTCGATCCTATCAATTTAACCAACAACAGCAGATACCATGGTAACTTCTGCATGGTTCATCATTTAATATCTATCCAATCACACTATACCAAATAATAAATTGTTTATCACAATCTGTTGTACCTGATCTCAACATCCTGGCAAATTGCATATTGTCCCTGATGGCACTTTAGTAGTTCATGTGCCATGAGAAATTTCTTGGGTGCATGGCTGTATGTACAAAGTATCACATGAAGAGAGCTGAACCACTTGATTGCCAGGCTGTGCAGCTGGGGCAATTATCGAGCAGTGTGGCTTGTATATTCCAATTGGCTGCATTCCAAAGACAATGAGGCTGTGTACTTTCCAGGGTGTACTATGTCGCCACAGATGGGTGACACCCATTTCAAGGTGTATGGGGAAGATATATAACAAATACAAAAGTCAGGTAAGAAAAATAAACACAAAAAATCAGGATGTGCACCACAAAATTAATGCAGAATATTGGTTATTGATTTGGAATCATATTATCTTGAGAAACTGTCATATTTCACAGGAGGGAGCTGACAATTCATACAGGGAGTGTTTGGAAGTAAAGAATATTACGGAATAAATGAAAAAATAATGTGTGTCATATAAATAATAAAAGATTAATATGCTGACCAAAAACTAGTTCCAAACAATTGATGAATCATGTATGGATTTGAATATTTTTGTCCCCATATAGTTTTTCTCGTTATAAAGATTAAGAAAGGGAAATAGTGTTTGTTACCAAAAAATATATCCTTGTAATTAAATGCTGCGTCATCAAATGATACAATATTAAAGCCGACAAAATATTGGAAACATATTCTTATATTGTTTTCATATAATGAGATGTAGGGTATGCTGTTTCCCATTGGTGATTGGGTGTTTTTTACCCCGACTTTAGTTACATATATGTATACATATACATGTCACCAAAAACACCTATTTTATGCACTGTATATTCATTCCAAGAAATGATCACTTCACATCAGTCAGTAGTTTGATTAATTAGTCATACATTTGCTGTGGCTACCTTTTACCCTCAGGCCAAGATGTCACCCCTGATCCAAGGTATATATATAATACAAAATATTCCGTTTTGGGAATGTCCAAGTATATGCACTCGTCCAAGAGCGTCAAAAATTCATTCAAAATTTATAGGTGAGACAAACAGGCGCCGCCATCTTTTGTGAAGTATGGCCTGATACAGCAACTCATAATGATGCTGGACAGAAATAGAATTGTAGGTTGGTCTTTATTGACATCATAAAAAGAGCATGATCAATGAAAAATAGTACATAGAGGCAACACTGAAATATATATCATCATTTATTTTGGTCTTATCTGTTCTTAGTTCTGTGCTTGCATGGTAAAATGTATTAGTTGGTCACGCAATAATTAATGTAATTTTTCATTCTCTCTGTGGCGTTATTTTGCTGTGAAAAATAGAATTTTGAATACCTAAGGATTGTGTGGACTCCAATTTTGAAGTAATTGTGCCCTTCATTAGACTCTGTAACGAATTTATTCCATTTCTATATTAAATGGTAACAATGTATGGTTGACCTTTTTATACAGCAATTTTATTTTGATCCAACTGCATAAGTTATGGAATAGTCTAACAAACGAGAAAAAATATAAATATTATATAAGTGACAACAAAAGGACACTGGATATGGTTTGATATTTCTATGAGAAAATAAATCTTATTTCAGAAGTGATGCACTTTTATACACCACTGTATATATATTTTTTAACTGTTTCAATTCTTCTATAGCAATATTTTCTATTTATCTTTGTAAATGTCATGCACCCTTTTATAAGATATAGTTCATGAACAAATATATTTCAAATTTAATCATAGTTTGGACATATTACGTTTTAATGCACTCGAAAACTTGATACTTTCTTCTAAATCAAACACATTTTATGGCGATTTTCAACATGCATTTGCATTCAATCGGTAACCTCATAAAAAAATCAATATTTTGGCCCATTCTGGTCACTTAACATAAAACATAAAATTCTCCATAATTCCTTTGTTTTTTGGAACTCATCCAGGTCCTTTTAGAAGCACCCTGCATATTCCCACCCCCTACCCATAATGCATTTCACCTGAGTGGGGCCTGGGAGCAAAATACGAAACCAAATGACAACATGAAAAACGCATGAAAAATAGATCATGCATCGATCCTGCAAAGGCCCTGCTCAGAACACATGGGGCATGCACAAATGCTCGCACCACACACATGCCTACATTAAACACATGTGTGCATTTGTTTATTTCATGCGTGTATTTGTTTATTTCAATAAACTTCTTCATGCATTAATACCGTGGGATCCATATCTATGGTCATGCACAGCGCAAATTAAATTTCTAAAAATGACTTGGTTTGCAACAATCAATGCTAAAGTCGTTCAAGAAGGATTAGACAAATATATGTTATGTTTCAGTCAGTCTGTATAAAATATGTATTTGAAAGAAATGATGTCTATATTCAAATAACACTTGTGTTGCAAACATTGTGTTTATCACATTGAATTGTCCATGGTAATTTTTAAATCATATTTTAACGAAACCCTGGATATTAATTGGCTGAACATTTCTGGAATTTGGCTTAATACTAAGGACAATAATATTTTTGAATATAGTGTCAATATATTTATGAAGTTAATTAAATTCTGTCGTGAGTAAAAAACCAGAGTACACAGTACAAATTATGTAAGAACGTTCCGTTGATGATTAACTGAACTATTTACCACGTAACACAAAAATAATAAAATAAAATTAATAAATAAATAGGATAGTAAACGAGTAAATAATACCAGAAAGTTTTGTATTATAAATATAGTCAGCCTAGAAGTGTTATCTGTAATATTTGTAACAAACATATTTAAAATTAGAAGCACTGAACTTTAAATAAATTTACATAACCAAACTTCAAAAAACACACAACTTCATTCCAGTTACCTGTAACTGAATTCCGTGTTGGAAAAGCTTTTTAAAACTGTTTGAAAATTCCACAGACATGCAACATTGTCATTTTATTCTACATGAAAACACTGCAAAACAATGTGTGTAGAGTTTTAGCTACAACATCTAGTTTTGGTGTTAAATATTGTGTCAACAAACTACATATTTAGAGTTATTAATTCAAATAAATACTTGTTCTATAGGCCTAACCTGTGGTTTGAAACACGGTGAATATTTACACATGAATTTGTGTTATTTATGTTCCATAACAAAATTTTGTAAGCAATAACAAATCGCCCAACAATAGTGTCACAAATTTAGGAAATTACATTTTGTAAGTCACTCCAAATAAGCTATTTTTACCTGAAGTTAATATTTAGTAAATTTACAATAACTTTAATTTGTCAATGTTGAGCCTAGTCGCAGTTGACAAATGGTAGATTGTTGTTCCAGAATATGGGGATCAAATCCTCAGCTATCTAATGTGATTGACACAAAACACATAATATATACCATCAGAGAATTGTGTATAATATCCGTGCCATTATATGTCCAATGCTATTTTCGCTACAATATATCCAAAATGACTGTAAAACCATCCCTGCATGTGATTATATTTCGGTATCCAAATCGCTCCATCCTTGCTCAGGAAATTAACGAAAACTGACCGTACACAGAGAAAACACAGTTGTTTATAAAGTAAAACGCGAGGAAACTGTCAGCCACATGGTATAGCCTAGGTAGAGGGGTAAATTACCCCGTAATTGGGGGTGCATCACCTGTTAAGGATGGCGCCTAGGCTGTTAACGGGGAAACATTGCGTGCGGCGAAGTTGTTAACGGGCCAGAGAGACCGGTCTGCCCCCCTATGCTCCCTAGCTGTCTAGGATGAACACACTTCATGTCATGCAAACAAAATATCAGGAAGGTACCCTATAACTACACGTTCCAAACCTTGTCTACACTCCACAGGTAGTGCAAAATGCTGGCACATTGCCATGGTAACTAAAAAGTGAGCGGCTAAGACATGATAGTTCGGTCTAGTTGCTGGGGGGATTCGATTTAAATGCATGACTCCCGGTCATTAAACAACCTTCCCTTGCTCACAGGTATAACATCAAACATGCTAAGCGTCTATAACAGTTTCACTAAATACCTCCGATGTGTTTAATTGGTTAACACGATAAGAAAAAGATACCCTACCTAATAAATGGTGTTAAATATTTGAAGAAAACTCGCACATTTCTAGCATGCAGAAAATATCAATAGAGTCAACATGAAATAATATAGAGAAAAGATCTGTACAATATCTATTTTCCAAATGCTGGTTTATATTTTTTAACTTGAACATTAGCAGTACAAATTAACGTCTTATAATAAGTTGCAACATAATATTATGATTATAATATTTAGACAAAAAGATAAACAAAGAAAAATTAATAATGACATCGGGAATGTAGCTCTGTGTCAAAAAGAACAGCAGACATAAAAATGTTAGAAAAATAACAAACTGTTGTTATAGATTTAGGGAAAAAGTCGTTCCACTGAAGATGAAAATACGAATGATAAATTAGGTGGCATCAAAAACATGCACTAAAAATTATCGACATTGTGATACAGAAATTGATAAATTCAAACTTAAGTCTGGTTTAATATTTCTAGCAAATGGCGTGTGTGGTTTATTTATTGTTTCGTCGATTTTTTTAATCGTTGTTATTCAAAGTTCAAGTAAAATGGCCGTACTCAAATGTCTAAAATCTATTTCACCATCTCAGAACCAGCTGTGTGAGCGAGTACCACCCGTGATGTAAATGGTGTCATCCGCAATGTAATATTGTTCAAAAATCGTTTATTTGAAGAGGGTTACAAAATCAGTAAACAACTGCATATTTTCCGTCAATGCATTAATATAATATACATCTAGAGGTTACAGACCAGTTCTCAATTAGAAGCCGGTATATAGACGCCGGGGTGTAGCGATATCAAATGAAAAGACACAAAATATGATGCTGAAAAATGTAATACTTAAAAAATCTACACAGCACATGTTTCGTTCTGATAACAAATAAGGTGGGCTCTAAAATTTTTTCACAACACAAAATTATTTACTTTTATTTTATTTATTCATTCATATTTTTGTAGTGATAAAAATGCGACAAACAATTAAGCCAAACATGTCTACAAAATTGTTTGAATATAAATCCATAAAAGTAGGTTAAATCGATACCAGTCCATTTTATCTTATTCAAAATACAAAATTAGGATGTGTATACAACAATGATAGGCCTAATTAACCCAAACATTTACAGATCTTAAAATTAGACAGGTTTCAATTAAGTTTCCGTTTCCAACCCATTATAAAAATAATAACAAATGAATTAAAAAACAAAACCAAACAAAAAGCCGTTTAGATTTTGGCTAGATGCGTCTACACAGACCAAAAAAAAAAAGACTTGCAAAAGTAAGGTAATAGAGACTTATAATTATAATACATATAATATATATATATATATATGTTAAAGTAGAACGTGAGCAGTAACTCAGAACGCCACATCAAAGCACTGGTTGACCCTTTAGCAATAGATCGAAGAGCGGTTAAATAATCCATGGCGGTGGCTAACA
The DNA here is from genome assembly GCA_932294295.1 of Alitta virens. Classification (NCBI taxonomy): domain Eukaryota; kingdom Metazoa; phylum Annelida; class Polychaeta; order Phyllodocida; family Nereididae; genus Alitta; species Alitta virens. Next base: position 38,457,328 of record OW028579.1, on the reverse strand, counting down.
ATGAGGTTGTATGTCTTTGGGGGGAGCAGTGTCAGCCCGTGTACAGGCCACCATTTCCAGACAATGAACTCCAATGAATTATTCACAGGAAAATATCGACAGCTCAGACCAATGGCGTCGCTGTGCCCACCTCACTTCTGTCTGTGCGTCATTGTCACATGATCAACCTGTGTCACGTGGTAGCTGCTGCTGCTGCTGGGGGAGATGTTTTTAAAGTGATGATGGGGAGGAGGAGGGGGAGTTGGATGATCGATTTTGCTCATCATTTGTTATCAGCAACAGAAAATAGATAGCTCTCCCCTCCCCACCAACTTCTTGCTATTTCAAAAACCAGTTATCCAGTTTAAAGTATAATCCACAAAATTTAAAGTTTATGAGTGTATGTATATATAAATTACAAAAAATAAACCCCATTTACATTAAAAAAAGTTTTTAATTTGTGACCGATAATTGAATTAATTTCAAATTAATGAGGAAAAAAATTTCATGTATGCATTATAATTGTGAAATGTGATTTATAATATACGTGCCAAGAAATTACATGTCTGACTCAATAACAGTGTCACAGGTCTAACTATCCAATGAAAATTACAAATATTATTTTGAATTGTTTAATACTTCTATATATATACAATTAAAAATTTTGCCATTTTCATCAAAATGACGGTAACTTGGATACACCAGTTCCTTCATGATTTAAATGAGAGATGAGAGACGACTCATCAGCTACAGCCACAATATTTACTGCTCAATATCTGTGGGGGGGGTGGGGGGGGGGGGGGTTAGCGTCTCTAAGTTATTGGCAGACTGGTCGCGTCAGACACGGCTATGCCGGAGGGGGGGGGGGGGGGGTTCCTAATAAAAGACTCACATATGCAGAAACAGCAGTGAGTCACTATCAATTGAGCTATAGAACCAAAAATGTCTAAACCATGCTCAAATGCATAAGCCGTGCCTAACATGACTTCTAAACTTTTAATTTTTTTTATCTCAATATTCTTATCGTTTCTATAATGCTGCAAAAATATTACCTGACTCGTTATGCATCAGTAAATCTAAGACCATATTAGATTAGAGATAACCTTTAATGAGGTGAACAAAAAAGTAGAAACTCTTATTCATTGAAAGTCCGTTGACTGGGACGACAGTAAAACTAATGTACATTGAAGCTACTTTTGTGCACCGTTTTTTTATGCCATTTTTATGCCATTAGTTACCAGTAAATCTCTCTTTAAAAAGAGACCTATACCAGACTTGTTTGATAATATTCAATAGTAGATATTAATGACATGGAAACATTTTAAAAAAATATTGAAGACATTTTCCCCGGGACTGGATTGGAACCACTGTAATCTCCCAGGCCCACCACTGCTGCAAGCTACACATCACTGACCAGTGGCCGATCCAGAAAATTTCAGACAGGGGTAGGCGACCCTCTATGGATCCGCGCATGCTGACCTTTTCCAGAAGTTATAGCCTGTAGTGGTGGTGGTGGATTAGGGCTTTACGTCCTGTATTTATGCACCTTATGGGCTAATTAGGACAGGCAGGGACCATGGCAATGAGTCAAAGGATGAAACAGCCATCCAACATAGGCTCGATTGGGAATCAAACCCGGGACCCAGTGGTTGGAAGCCCAGCGCTCTACCACTGAGCAAGGCCCCCACCCCTTTGTTATAGCCTGTAAGATGTATATTATATATAGGCCATGAGGTCAATCGCCTGAAAGAAAAATGTTGTTTAGCTTGTTCTATTGCAGTTAAATTCTATGGTTACTGATTCAATTATGGCTGAAATATGAATTTATGAATTTTTAATGCAGTGACGAAGGACTTGCAAAAATTAGCTGCGAAGTGATGACGAAACTTCAATCCTCCAAGATTTTTGTAAATGTAATGACAGAAAGTACTCCTAAAGCAGTAAGATGTATTAGTATAAGGTATTATAAGATCTGGTACACCAAAAATGTCAGACTTTGTCTGAAGTAAATCAGCTATTGATTGTGAAAAACTTGCTACGTCATTTAAGACAAGGCTAAAAGAGGTAGGACAGTCAGTAAAGTTTCACGTTAGAGCCCTATATGTAAAAACCAGTCCTGCAAAATGAGTAAAGTTCTCACCCCTAGTATTGAAGACAGTACAATTATGTGGTTTTTCACGAAAGTTTCTTGAAAAGTTCCCGCCCTTGGCTATGATTGGCTGAAGCGAAGTGCATCCTAGCAGCAGTGTTTTTAGTGCATTTTAATGTATATATTTGACATCTTATCAATCAATTGATATATGTTATTTCCCTGAGTAAAATATACTTATTGAAAAAGTTAGTTATGATCTTCTGTTTTAACATTAAATGAGTAATGAGAGGAGAAGAAAGGCCACTTATTGCAGAGTAACTGTAGACACTACTTTTTGGGTTGACATATTCCTTTTATTTCCTCTGAGAATGATAATTTAATTATCACCATTATACAGAATATTGAGCTTTTGCAAGTCCAGTGAAGGGCTTATCAGAATGTAAACATGGTTTTGTCTGCTGTGGACTCTCAAGAGATGAAATCAATTAACTTCTATATCATTTATGTACAAATTAAACAATAAATACTTAATCTGTAACAATTTATATTCTAATTTAACCTGTGCATATTTTTCTATTTAATTGTTCCTACAAGTACGAAATAAACATGATGATAAGTAATAGTTATATCCCGAATAGGAGGGAGTTCATTAACATTTTCGTTGGTCATATCCCTCCTGAGAACAATAGAAAAGGTCACGTGGTGGATAATAATAATAATATGAGTCGATATTTATTCAAAAAGAACACACGTTGCAACTGTTATGCTAAGTCCACATTGATTGTAACCCTGCCTGTTCGTGAGCCTTTATGTAATTCATTTCACAATTCTCTTTACGGCAGTTGCTTTTACCCGCACCATAAAACTTCCCCCTTTTCTTGTGAAATTTCGTGAGCATTATGATCTCTTAATAATTGATCAAAAAGGGATTTTAGAACTCGTAAAAGCGGAGAAAAGAACAGGGGAAAAAGGCATAAAAAATGGTAAATCGGAATATTCATGCCTCGACAGAGCAGACACCTTTTGTGCGCACAATCAATGAAGCGTGACGCCAGCAGCCAATCAGGAGAGAGATCTTGAATATCCATCATGTCACGTGACCAAATAGAATGCCAGTAGCCATTATCGACCGTATCTTCAAAGAGGCCGAGACGTGTCGAGGGGGGGAGGGGATGTGTCGTTTCTTTTACATATTTCATTAAGTTGCCGTTCACCAGCAAGTTATTAACATGTCATGCACTCACTGACCCCTGGTCAGGTCACATGGCTATTGTTATTCTGCCGGACAATGGTCTACTAGTTCGTCCTTCAGTCCCCAGGGGTCGTGTGTAGTAAATACAATGGGTACTGTCGCTTGCAAAGCAAACAATTACATGTTGACCTTTTACTCATTCTTTTAACTGCTATAGCTTGTATGAAAAGCGTCATAGCGCAGTTGGTAAGGTGTTTGCACATAAGATAGCCAAGTTCTGGGTTCGATTTCATCATTTGGAACAAAATCACTGGACTTCATTTCAGTTTACACAAGCTTATGTGTGAATATGAACGAGCAAAATGTCGGTACTTCGAATTGTGACAAACAATTTATCAAAGTTACAAAATTTGCAGAAAAATGTATTAACATTTATACGCTAGAACAAATCAATAATATCTAAAACAACAAAGTACTAAGAAACTGAAAGGCAAGCCAATGATAACAGCTACCATTGGGAATGAATAAACTGGTCCTAATATCAAAGTAGTTTTGATTCTGAATTTTATCTATCTATCTATCTATCTATCTATCTATATACCTACCTACCTACCTATTTATCTACCTACCTATCTATATATCTATCTATTTGCCTAACTATCTGTCTAACTATATACCTACCTATTTATTTATTTATCTATCTATCTATATACCTACCTACCTAGCCACCTACCTACCTACCTACCTGCCTGCCTACTTACATATCTACCTATTTATCTATCTATCTATATACCTACCTACCAACCTACCTGCCTGCCTACTTACATATCTACCTATTTATCTATCTATATATATACCTACCTACCAACCTACCTGCCTGCCTACTTACATATCTACCTATTTATCTATCTATCTATATACCTACCTACCAACCTACCTGCCTGCCTACCTACATATTTATCTATCTATCTATATACCTACCTCCCTACCCACTTACCTACCTACCTGCCTACCCACCTACCTACCTACCTGCCCATTTATCTATCTATATACCTACCCACCTACCTGCCTACCCTACACCTACCTGCCTACCTATTTATCTTTCTATCTATATGTCTTTCTATCTATATACCTACCTACCTGCCTACCTACCTACTTATCTATCAACCATCCTATCTATCAACCTACCTATCTATCTATCTATCTACCTATCTGTCTATCTATCTATCTACCTATCTATCCATCTTATCTATCTCTTTTATGGATCTGCACTCTACCTTGTACTTCATAACAAACAAAGAAGCCACCTGAGCGGACCACTTCTTCAAAGAGGCGTCGTCAGGTAAAAATATGTTTCCTGGGAGATTCTGGCTGGTTGCCATGGCAACGGTGATGAGAAAGCTGAGACCAGTCATCACAAAGTTGCATCACCATGGCAGCAGCTTCAGCAGCGGGGTGATTAATGAAGGGTAAGATGAAGCAGGGCAATTCCTGGCTCCCCTTTCAATATGAAAATGATATTAGGCAAAAATGCAATTCCTCTGGCATAACCCACAGCTGAGCCAATCAGATGTTCAAAGATGGGATGAGGCGAGATGGAGTTATGATTTGCCATAAAGATAATTATAGGAGTCATGTGACATAGCTATATGATTAGGAGTCATTTAATGTCTTCGCAAATCACAATAACGATCATGGTATTTTGACTCCTCTACATGGGCGACTTAGAACTGCATGCCAGCTTTTTGAAGTTTACCAGATGCTAAATGAAAATGATAGTTGCCAATGATATGGCAGAATTAATATAATGTTGTAGGCATATATATATCTCCAAGTGAAAACTGGCCTGTTTCAATCATTATAACTATAAAGTTTATTGGTGGCATTAATAATTAATATCAGGCAAATGTATTATCCGCACAAGGCAACTGAGCTATATTGAACTATATACATATTGTATATCTGGTAAATGCCTGGAGTCCACTCCTATTTAATATTACCAACAAAGGTGGTGTCTTCCAAATGCCTTGGTACAGACACCAAATTTTAAGGTCCAGCACTTAACACCTTAACAGAATATTGAAAATCAATTCTGCAACAGCTTCCACCAGAATGGCTTCCACAGTGAAGATATCAAATCTACAGTCAATTCCAGAATTCCTAGAAAACTAAATTCCATGCATTTTCCCTCGGAATATTCCAAACTTCCAAGAAAAAAATTATCAGTCTAGCTGTGAAGATGATTCAGCCAGTTTCCATAATCCCAATGTAATATGTTAATGCCAAAGCATGATGCCGAAGGCCAGTATGTCGCTGAATGCAATGCATATACATAAAATATATAATTATATTTGATATCAATGCATTAAAAGCAAATTTATAGCATTAAATGAAAGGCAGAACGTCATAGAATTCATTTCTGAAGAGAAACGATATCCATTTGCTCTTGAAACTGCAAAATTTGCCGTAGGTACCATTTGACAGCTGACCTTAAGAAAGCGAACGTTCGCTGACCACGACGACCGGAGCGCATAACTTCATGAAAAGTTGATCAAATTTCTCAAAGGATACATTAAACTAGAGCACATAGAAATGTGCAAATGGCACGCAGTATGTGTTTGATACTTTTTTTTTTTTTTAGTGATTTATTTGCAAGTTGTGCTGCATTAGTGTAGATATTAATGCATTTGTTGGATGTTTCCAATCTTTTTGGAATCAGAAACATCTGAAGCTTTAGTTAACAGAGTAAAATTAAACCTTTACACTTACGAGCAATCCTTAATGAGATTAATAACTCAGATCAAAACCCTAAATTGAGAACATATAAACTCTTTAAAACAAGCTACCGCATTGAACCATATTTAACTATTAACCTTCCCAAGAAAACTTACAATAATATAGCCAGGTTTAGAGTAAGCTTGCATAAACTTAGGATAGAAACTGGTCGACATGAGATGCCAAAAATAACATTAGACAACAGAATATGTGATAAATGTCAAAGCAATGCGATAGAAGATGAATTGCACTGCCTCCTAAACTGTAGCGCAAATATTATACAGAGAACCCAATTAATAACAAAAGTGGCTCATGTGATTCCGCATTTTTTCATCTTGGGTAGAACAGAGCAATTTAAAGCCATATTATCCTGCAAAGAACCTAAACTGATACATGCACTAGGTGAATTCCTTAATAAAGTTTAGTAGTTGATTTAAAATAATAATAAAAAAAAATTAAAATAAAATAAATAAATAAAATAATAAAAATTTAAAACATAACCTCATCTCGCTGAGCTCCCTAACATTACCATGACATTTTGTACTATTATTACCTTGATTAACTGGGACCAGAAACTATTACTTAATCACATAGTTACTTATTCAATTAATGTATATATATTTAGCTTTATCTTAACCATTCATCAATTTTCTGATCATGTATATAGTTTATGTTATGCTATTATTTCACAACCATTATTGTTCTAATACTTGAAATTGCATGTATTGTTAAAATTGTAGTTGTTCATTTGTAGTATTTGTTTATTGTGTATGACAAATGTATCTAACCCCTGGTATCTAACCATGATCCAAAACGTCAATAAAACATTATATATATTATATGATACTGCTCCAAGCAAGCTAATCACTGATTGGCTGTTATATTTTGGGACTACTTCGGCTATAATTCCCAAACATCATATTAGTAACCTAGATTATTTTCCAGATCTATCCTTCCCTTAAATTGCACTAATTTCCCCCAGCAAGAAATTTCCAGAATTCCCTGTGACAAATTTAATTCATCAATTTGCAAGTTGCAACACATGCAGGAAAATAACAAGAAGCTTATAAGCTGAAGTTGCTATCTGGTTCATCTTATAACTTTTCGATTTATCAAATCTTCCAAGTTTGACCTGCCTGCACTGGAAAAACTGAAACTCCTTTAGGTCTTGATCGATTTCCAAAATGAACCCCGTTTCATATATAAACATTAATCTTAAATTTGGAACCTAATGTACTGTGGGTTAACAGGAAGATTGTGTCATTTGTGGTGGTCACAATCTCATATATAACTGGCTGAAAAATGTCAACACCAGAACACATGATATGAATGTGCACATTCCTTTTCCAAATACTGAAACAGCAAAGAAAAGTCTTTATATTCAGGAGGTAAAAAATGGAATGATTTACCTGGTAACATCAAAGAAATTACAAACATAGATGGATTTAAGAAACAACTGAAAAGAAATGTGCACATGTAATATTTCATCCTTATGTCGGTGTTTACACTGTTATAAATTTTAATTGCAGTTTTTGTTGTCAATGCATTTTTGTAAAATATTTTAATTTTTACGTAAAGGGCATTGCTGAAAAAAGGCTTGCGCTGACCAATTTATCCCTTTTAAAATATATTTAATAATATATATATATACATGTATGTGGTTCCATTGGACATGTGTCTTTTTCAAAATAAGATACAATTTTATTTTTACTGTCACATACAAAATACAAATAACACTAGCTTCTAGAAGAAATATTTTGTGACAATATAATCAACAAAACGATAGTATTAAGTTCAGTGAAACTATGATAAAACCCAACTCCAACGTGCCTTAGTTCAGCCAGTCTCAGAGCATCTGAGATTAGTGGCGGATCCAGAAAATTTCAGACGGGGGGGGGGGGGCCGTAATAGTGGATTTTCACGGATGATTCTCTATATTTCCACCAGGTGGCTGTGACAGAATACTGCAATTCTACTGGCTAAAAAGTTCCCGCCCTTGGCTGTGATTGGCTGCAGCAAAGTGCATCCCAGCAGCAGTATTTTTAGTGCATTTTAATGTATATTTGAAACCTTATCATTCAGTTTATTTATTTTATTTTTTCTGAGAAAGTTATTATTATCGAATTTATCAATGATTATCTTCTATGTCTGAATAGCAAAATGAGGAGTGGAAGCACTTATGCCTTGCTGAACTCAGGGCTGCTCAGTGAAAAGACTCTATTAAATTGCATTGCCTACAGGCTCTCTTTGACTAGTGCCTATCAATCAAATGTAAATTGGCGCTGAACGGGGGGGGGGGGGGGGCACTGGATCCGCACCTGTAGATATATCAGGGATCTAATCAAGGTTTCTGCTGGCTGACAGACTCCTCGATCTCACCTCACAGTCGTGTGATGTTCTGCTTCCTCAGCAATCAGCTCCTCATCAATATTCAATCAAGAACGCTTTGAGAGGGACTGGGAGATGGCGTGCCTTGGCAGCTGCTCAAATGAGAGTCCTTAACAGAGGGAGAGAAAGGGAGAGAAAGAAAATAGGAATCATTGTAGTTTAACTTGATTCAAATAACCTATTTGGTACTTCGAATATAAAATGTTGCATATTGACAACATATATCACATGTGGGGGAAACAATGGAAAGGTCACAAAGGAAAGAAAGAAAGAAGGAAAAGAAAGATAGAAAGACAGAAAGAAAGAATCATTGTAATTTAACTTGATTCAAATTACTTATTTGGTACTTCAAACGAATATAAAATGTTGCACATTGACAACATATAACAGGAGCATTTGACATGACCGGGTTCTTAAACATATTAATTGAAAAGAGAGAAAGAAGAAAGAGAGAAAGAAAGGAAGAATGAGAAAGAAAAAGAAAGGGGAGACGAAGAAAGAAATATGGGGATATATTCTATCTTATTGTCTTGGCCCTACTGGTCTGAAACTTAAGCTGGCTCATATGACCAGCTGAGGCAGACGTAATGATGCGATGATCAGGCTGCTTGATTTGGAGTCTGCTTGATTTGGAATATTTATCTGGGGTATGGTGTTTCACTTGCCTCTGCATGGGCTACAAGTATGGAGTACAACCCATTTAACGTCTCGTGTAGATGAACTGCACATGAAACTTATCTCACAGTCAATACAATAGGCTACTTTAACCAGGAGACTACAAAACCGCTGTAATATATAGAATAGAATAGAATAGATAGAATAGAATAATCTTTATCTAAAGTCTGACTATTCATTTTCTGAAGACTACACAAGGTTTCTCTTGAGAGTATTATAGGGCAACTAATGAGAAACAGATTCTGGCAACCCACCAACCAACTGGAATTTCCTATGAAGTAAAACCCATAAAACCAGGCGCCTTGAAGTCCCAAAGGCTCGGTCACTGACCATCATTAAGCACAAGAAATGTCCACTACAAATGAATCTGCTGAAAGTGCCCTAACATATTGACCATGATCATAAACTGAGACCTTGTGCTTCCAGCATAAGCTCAATTCAGCCAGAAGCACAACTCTTGACTCGATAAACCATAACAAAGACCTGTCCTACTTGTTACCATTGGTGAATATAAACACTGATAATTCCTCTGCTGTAACTATAACTAAACAGACATTTGCCCAAGGATGAGATAACAGTAAAGGCATAAATCAATATGGAGACCTGGATCTTGACTCAAAGAGCTTGAAAGAGCTGAATGTCATGGCAGCTAGCTCGCTTTTATACTTTTTCCTCTTCTGTTACAATTGCTCGCTCTTTACGCGTCCGCTGCATGAGTCCGCTTTTTATACCATCTACAGCATTGCCATTGAGAGCAGAGCATTGATAGGAGAGCATTGAGAGGTAACATTGGAAGTTGCATAGCGTTTCAAAGATGTCCGTTGCATGCAGTCGTAGCGTGGCCAACAAGCAGACGAGACTCGCGTCAATGGCGCGCGCTTTTATCTTGGCGGGAAAGGCTGAGGAGGGTTCAGGGGTCGTCTGCCGAGTGATTGACTGTGGCGCCGCCAGTCTTCGATCAAACAAAACATGAGAGCAACAACTGGTTACGTCAGATTCCTCACAGGAAGTGATACTGGAGTGGTGTCACAAGCTGCCACAACAGAGCAACAGTCATGCAATGCAATTGGTATAGTCAGCCGCAGTCTCTACTACTCTCTAGCCCCAGGAAAGTTCAGATACCACCCAAAAGGGGCGATGTAGCAACAAAAAAAAAAGTTATTTTTGTAAGTGTTGTTTTTTCGGCAGAATAAAGGAAAGTCAGAGCTGTCAGACTGATTACCAGCTAGAGCTACGATAGTATAGATAGTCGATAGTCACTTTCAACAAGCCCAGTGTTGTTCAATTGCATTGTACTTTAATTGTATTTTTTAAATGTAAATGTTTTTGTTGTTGTTGTTTTTTTTTTCAAATAAAAGGAAGTTCCAACCAACCGCTTTGCTATTCTAAGCTCCAGGGACGCTATTCAAATGTTGTTCTAACCTGCATCCTTCTGAACAAATATATTGGAATAGTATCATATACTTGTAAAGCAGCTGGGTGGTCTTGTGGTAAGACGCTCACCTGCTCCTCTGAAGAACCCGGGTTCAATCTTCGTCCCGGGCATCTTTCATGAGCAACATCTCAGCTGGATGTCGTTCCGATGAGATGTTAACTTGGAGGTCCCTTGTACTCGGTGTCTATGCTGAGGCAAGTAAAAGATCCCACCCATGGGGTAAATGTGTAGCATGGGTGGATTCCTCCTCTCTCTCTCACCTCATCATTCAACCCTCGATAGAAAAGAACTTGCCTCAGAGGGCTGCACTTTCCATATCTATATATTTATCTATCTACATCAGCAAGTTACAAAGGTGAATGACCTCTGCTTTGCTCGCGGATATTGTTGTCTGCGCGACGTTCCATCGATTTCTTGCCAAGTGCGAGTGAGAAGCGTTGTTATGTCGGTTGCCAGGGAAGTCAACCAGTTTCTGGATTTCGCATGCACTTTGCCAGAAAACTTTTCTTGCACAACAAGTTTGGTATCATCAGACATCTCATCATTTCATCTGCCTGGCAATAGCATCTACCTGACCTCAAAGGAGCAGAGGAAGCATACCAGTTCTGACTTCATCTTGGAATTCAAGTCTTACCATCTCATCTTTACATCTGCCTCGATCTGCTCTTTGATAGTTGGAAATTTACTCTATTAAAACCCACCAAGACCAGGGGGGGGGGAAGGCACATCCCCTCTAATACATATTTTTGAAGTGACCTTTTGACTCTAAACAATGTTACAAGATAAATGTTGCATTATATGTATAATATGGTATGACTGACTTATAGTTCCAATGCTAACCCCCATTGGCCAAAGTTGAACTCTGCACAATAGGGATTTTTTTTTTTACCACAAGAAAGGTCGTGTTCACTTAAGACACGTTTGGAAGAAATTCAAGTATTGCAGTTCACAGGTGGCAGTAGTGTCTAGGAAACTGCGATTTGAGCGACACCTGCCGTTTTGCAGAGAAGTCACATAGCGACACCTAGTGAGTCTTTACAAATTACCAAAAGAATACAGTATGAATAAACGATGGCAGCCAATGGTGCAATGCACTTCTATGGGCCAAAACCATTTTATTGGGATGTCCCACAGGCACCAGGTCATTGATGCCTGTTAATATAGGTACTAAAACGTTTAGCCGACTGGTAAAAATAATAATAACAAAGAATGAAGACAAACTTTTTTTCTTTTTTAATGAGATTATGACTAAACTACACCAATATACACAAAGATATTAAATTATTTTGCTGCCAGATTATACATGATCCACATTTACAACTTTCTGAGGAATCGCAATGTCTTATTTGACCTTAGCTTATTCATCTACTTGTTTTAGAGCACCTTGATATATTGCATAGTGTTGTAAACAGGCCTGACTAGCTTAAGATTATTTCATCTCATGAACTTAGGTTTTGCCAAATTATGGAGTACTTCGTAAACAAATTCTGCTGGAATAGTTTTCCTTGTTACATCAAGCTTTTTTTTTTACATGTTCTGTCTAGCAGTTGGCTTTCATAATCATTGCAAACTAATCGTATTGCTCTTTCATTTAGTTTTCAAGTTAGTTTTGTCCTATTGTGAAAGTATTATACACAACTGTTCAATAGACAAAATTAGATGCGATAAGTATATTCTGTTTAACTTGTGTAATCAATGTGTTTACATAGTCTTTGGAGTGCATTAATTTGTTTTGCTGCCTTTCTGCTAATAATTGATACATGGCATTCACAATTGACGATGGCTGAGCTGCTGAGGCAGCACACCTTGTTATCAGCCTTTAATATGTCCGTAAAGGCAGCTTTATATAACTAGTGACGAAGTTGAAGAAATCAGTCTCAGAACAGTCAGATTGAGCTTCCTTTCAGCAATGAGTGACAAAGACTTCGAAGTTGATGGATGGTGGTACATATTCCCATGGAGGAAAGAGTCAAACACAGGACAAGGCATCAAAACCATCACATGTAGGCCTACCAACAAAACAAGAAACAGCAGATAGCCATAAAAGCAATGCTAAATGACCTTGGAATGAGAAAAAGTCTCATTCCTTCCATTCCACCAGCAATTTAGTCAACTAGTTAGCTCATTCTTGTCTATGCTAGGCAGAGCCCTGTGTTACTGTATTGGAATATGTGATTTCTAAGTAAAGTATTGCATCAACACAAGGTGGCAGTAAAAGCAGTGTTATCCCACAAGGTGGCAGGGCAGTAGCTGTACCACTAGGGGCAGCACCGTCTACCTGAAGTATTACTATTAATTTGGTGTGCTGGGCAATTTGAATGATACCTGTACTATGAAGTTGTTTTATCTCTGATTCATCTGATCTGATTTGTCTACTAATTTACATGTAAGTGTTCATTCATATACTTTCATATAACTATTTGCAATTTGTCAAACTTTATTTACTTATTTATTTATTTGGCAAATAGTTTAGACTGTTCATGCATTTAACTTGTAGATCTGAATCCATGTCTGTGAATTTATCTAATTGTTGGATGAAGGCCATGTCTGGTCAGAATTGTAAGTCACTTTTGATCTGTATACATTTATTGTTCATTATTATGATTATTATGAACATATTTCATTATTTACTGATATTTATGTGATATATTGTTATTTACTTTTAGTTATTATGGTGTTTCCCAATTTTTAGGAAACCATGGAAAGATCTTTAATAAAGTGATCTAAGTATCAACTGGTCAGTCCTTCATTCCAACACAGTTACCCCCTGGGGTTTGACATCTTCACTCAGTGTTACCACTCTTGCCACGAGGACGTCGAGAATGCACAGGGCTTTCAAGAGCAGTCCACCGAAGGGAAACTTGTCCGGACTTGCTGCTGTTGTGGCTGAGGCAAAGAAAACAATCACTATCTCTGGAAGTAAGTTGACAGGCCCCAGGGAAGTGACCACCTCTCAGTGAACACGAGGAAAGCCTCCAAAGAGGTTCATGGAGTACAAAAGCAAGAATATGGCAGTGAGTTGAAATAATCTATATCCAGTATCAGACACATTGAAAGATCAGGCCAACCTCTTCAACTGTTATGAAGAAATCATGGTCCAACCAGTGAGACACTCATACTGAAGTTAGACCATACGCTTGACATCATGTGTGATCCTGATGTTCAAAAGAGTCCAAAGACAAGCCTATATAGTCACAATTAAGTCAACAAAGTATCAATTCCACCTTCAAGATATGAAACCCCAAAGTGTACACAAGGAAGACCTCCAGTTATCACTGTCTGACAGACATTGAAACAGATGCCAAGTAAAGACCACGACAACAGGAGTAGTGGTGGTGGTGGATTAGGGCTTTACGTCCTGTATTTCTGCACCTGATGGGCTAATTAGGACAGGTAGGGACCATGGCAATGAGATGAAGGATGAAACAGCCATCCAACATAGGCTCGACTGGGAATTGCACCCGGGACTCAGTGGTTGGAAGCCCAGCGCGCTATCACTGAGCTAGGCCCCCACCCAGTGTTCGAAATAACCGCCGGTCCGTCAGCCCGGCGCCGATAACTTTGACATCGGGCCTGCAACTAATTTGACTGACAGGCCCGTGGGTCCGACTGACTATTTTCAACAAAATCCGCCAGGGGGCCGCGTAGTGGGGACGAAGGTGTCACCTGGTGAGAAATACATTTCTTTGACCTTCACTTTTGACAAACAACAACAAAAAGTTTAAAAGTGAACATCAATCATCATGTGGCGATATCTACCGGGTGTTAAAATCCCTGCACAAAAAAAGACTGATGAAGAAAAAAGAGAAAAAGAGAAGGAATACGAACTAAAAAGGACGAGAACACCTTTTTTTTCCGGGCCTACAACTTCAGCTTTGGGCCTGCAACTATTGTTGCTTGCAGGCCCAGTTGGCCTGCAACTGCCAACTATGAATTTCTAACACTGCCCCCACCCTTACTATATAACTGTGCGCACAAATGGGGGCAAAGTAACATTCCAAAAACAGCATATGACCATGACCCTTATGGAGGCATATGCCCTCTTCAAATTGGAAAATCCACATATCGAAGTTGGAAAGTCCAAATTTGCTGAATTACGGCCAAAACATGTCCAGTTGGTGTCTGAGATGCCAAGGAACGTTTGTGGCTGCCGTTACCACAATAATGTAATTTGCTTCTAGAAGCATTGCACCGTTCTTGATAATATTTTCCCACTTTACAGTCGAGAGAATTTCTGAAGAAATGTGTCTGTGACACTGAATCAGAAGAATGTATGAACGGTAATTGTGATCAGTGCGCTGACACATTTCAAACAAACTTCAAGGGCAAGATTAAGGAGCCAAACAGCTTGATCAAGTGGCTACTGTGGGAGGATGTCGACAGGTTCCTGGTTTAGATAGAAAAGGAAGGAACTATTGCCACAGCAGCAACAGTTCTACAAAGCCGACTACCACAGTTCTTGTGGGAATATTCCTTTATACATGCAATAGTATATTTTGCAGCTATTTGTTGTTGGTTTTTTTATATGAATGTAATGACGCGCCTGCATGGAAGGGAGATAGCTGGCCATATATATTTCATCAAATGTAGTTTGTGTACAGTTTTGGATTGCATTGTTTTATCAAGAAACAGCAGAGTGATGCCTATGAAAAACATAAAAACGAGGCGCTTGACAAGGATTCCAATTCATGTTTATTGCAGATGGATTTGTCAGAGAACTTTACGTTCATTTTCCAGGATGAAGTAGCATCTGCACATTGGAAGCATAGAAATCCAAAAGCTATTTAATCACTGGTTAATGACAGTAATTTCAATTTTCTTTTCTTTCTTTTTTGACTTTCTCACAGCAGGGGCACTTTGAAAGATCTGAAATTAAATTTAGTTTCAAGATGTGTGTTCTATTTTAATAATCTAACAAAATTTATGTCTAATGAAGTCGTTTGAATGCCTTTTTATCAACCAAGGGGTGATTCCAGTACATTGATTTTTTTAATGTGATTCAGTTTCGTGATTCCATTCAAAGCTGTATTATAACCAAACATTACTTTCCATCAGGATGCTGCAGAGATACTGGTTAAAATACATGAGGAATAAACTTGCTGTTCATATAAATTCAAAATTGGATAATTATCTTTCTTACCTGGAGATGAATTTTTTTGGTAATGGTGATGAAAAAAAGTTTGAAATTATCTAAGTGATTCCGTTACGTGATACGTTTTTCCCCGTAAAATCGATTGGAGGTTATGAAAACCTACCAATTAACAAGAATCGGGTCTTCAGAATTGCATTGATGCAAGGAATTATATATAAAATAACTTCAATGCAATAAGAATTTTTTACTGGAATGGACCATTTCACAAAACGTGTGATGTTGTTATGATTCTGTTACAATATGGCACGGACCTCAAAGCTCAAATTGTAAGAAAACACTCACCAATTGCGAGACCCACCTCCCCCCTTGTTTTGCTGGACGCCCACCCGTTTTTGGAGAGAAAAAAATTCCAGTCCCCCCCCCCCCTCCCCAAGCTTAAATGGAACAGCCCTGTAAATTTAATATTCAGCTTGCAAATGGAAAAAATAGAAGCGACAGCTGCAACACAATATGTATGCTGTAGTTATATTCAAAGACGATGGCAGGGAAGCTGTGGATGGGTGATTAGGGCTTTACGTCCTGTATTTCTGCACCAGTTGGGCTAATTAGGACTGGCAGAGACCATGGCAATGAGAAGAAGAAGGATGAAACAGCCATCCAACTTAGGCTCGACCGGGAATTGAACCCGGGACCCAGTGGTTGGAAGCCCAGAGCGCTACCTCTGAGCTAGGTCACCTCCCCAAATAAAAGCGAAGCTGTGGAAGTGGTGCCAGAAACCTGGTTGGCAAGGGACGAAAAATGCTGGTGGCCAACTAAATTAAAAGGGGTCAGCATTGAGTAGTGCTTTGGAGAAGCTGGCGCCACCGCAACCTACTTGGAGTCTTTTCTCCATGCTGCCTTTTTTTTTGATGATGATAATGAAGCTAATGCTTGTTTTAGTTGATTGATTGATGATTGATAAACCTTTCATTATCCTAAAGTATATTTTGTTAGAGAGTTATCAGAAAGCCATAAGAGTTGCAAAGAAAGTTGAAGCCAGAATGTCCGACTTGAACACTACAGACATTGAAGCAAAGCAAAAGTAAGTTTGACATGTGGTCATTCTTTAATATTAATGATTAATTTGACAAGCTTGCATATTGCTTTTCTTGACAGGTTTTGAATACTTTACAGACGAAAGCCCGTGGCCTCTTTGATGATGAATCAGAATTAGAAGCAGAAGATTCTGATCACGACTTGCTGTCAGACAGGTGTAGTAATTTTGAACTCTTTTTCATAAATTTGTAGGCTTGTTGTTAACAAAAATTTCAAGACATTCTCGGATGAAATTTTAGCTCACAAATTTTTGCCCACGTCAGTTCCTAGAATAACGCCACAAGTTCTGTCAGTGTCATTTATTATTAGACGCTAGTATGGTTGAGCAATTCTGGTCGACAGACAGATCTAGGTTGAGGCCACACGAATGAATAGTTGGTATTTCTGGTGATATAGCAGGCAACTAGCTTGATAGCTTAATGCAAAATTTCTGATTAAGTGTGTCAGAGTCGAGCAAGAGCTGATGCTATTCTGGAATTTTATCATAATTAAATACTGTAAATTGTGAATTTTCGGGAGCCCGAGTCGGAAAGGACAAAGCCAAATGTGAAGAAAACGAAGACATTGCCAAAAAAGATCCATCAACCTGCACCATCACTTGTTTTATCAAAATTAACTGGAAAGAAGCAAGATTCAGTAACAACCTTAAGCCAGCATATATATCACTTTTTTAATGTGCACTATAGGTTTTTTTAAATTCTAATACCATAGACAGTGCGCTACAACTCCATAAATTATGCAGTAGTCCTTGGCCTATACTAATGTGTCAGACTGTGAAGATGATTTTTAATCTTTAATTTTCTTTTTAGTGTGTCCAAAAGTGAGCCAACTGTTGCCGTGTGCAACAGCAATGACGCAGTGACAGTTACTCGAGATTTAAATGAGCAGCGTTCTACTAGTCCGCAACCGACTGCCATCACACCTCAAGCAACTACTGTCACAGCCAAGCAAACTACTGCAAGCTCATCCCAGGCAACTCCTGTGACAGCCAGGGTCACGTCACCAGTGTCACGTGGTGGTGGTGGTGGATTTAGTCTAGTCAAATATGATATAAATACCCCCAACCCCAAAAAAATTGCAAGAAATTGTTTTATGGTGTTATTTTGTACTATCAAGTGTGGAGTACAACATACTAAAAGTTTACCAAAATCCTTTCACCAGAAAGGGTCCAAATTTGATGATATAAAAGATGACCGCCAGTGCCTTAAAAAGGACCAAAATTTTCCAGTAAACAGGCTTCATCTTGCTTTAGAGTTTTAAAATTACTTTACTTTATCATAAAAATGACAATCTTATTGTTAAAAAACATTAATCTCACAAAATTTAGACTTTTTCAATTTTTCCAGGTGTAATTTTGGAGAAAATAAGCTAAAACTGAAATATTAAAATAAGATAAATGTAAAATTGCACAACCAGGACCTAGAGAGCACTCAATTCAATCATTTTTGGTACCAAACTGAATTATGTTCTCTTAGTAATATGCTCTATATTTTTTACCTTTAACCCCCCCCCCCATAGGCTTATTGAAAGATTCTTGTTTTTGGCAAGGATTAGGGAATCTGTTCAGTAGGCTTTGGATCCTCAATTAAAAAAAAATATATTTAATTCTGTGATATTTCAGCAATTTTTTTTCTACTTTTAAAAGGTCATATGTTTTTGTATATTCTAGGCCTGTAGGCCAGGCCTACTGCAAGATTTGTTTGTGAGGCAATCATGATGTCATTGTTTACATTTTACACAAGTTTCTTCTGTTTGGCTTGGATTTGTGCAACTTGCCTTGCCAATCATTACCAGTATATAATAACACGGAAAATACAAGGTATGTATGTTATAAATAGGCTAGCTAAACTTTTTTGCAATATTATTTATTAACAACGCCACTGTCGCCAGTTCCCCCCAAAAAAAAAAAGGCTTAAAAGCTTTGTGTTTGGAACTTCATCTCAGGCCCATGGTGCTTACAAAATATACTATTTAGGCCCCCTTTTTTACTTCATGGACCTTTTTAACGAAACAGCCATTTAGGCCCTACACAAGTTTTAGGTCATTAAGTGCAAATAACCTTGTGTGACAACACAATGATGACATCATAATTGTCATTGTGATGTCATAGGGGGTCTTATGCACTCAGTGGCCTTGAACTGAGGCTAAAGCCTGCAAATGGCTGCTCTGTGAATAAGGTTTATATAACCATGTGATACTAGTTTTTGTGTGATGCATTTTATTCAATGTAGGATCCAGATTCACTGGATTGCGGGGGGGGGGGGGGGGGGGGCTTGGCCCTTTGTGACAAAACAAAAAATTGGCAATTTGAATGGGCATGTGATAAACATCAGGCGTTGGCAGTACTTATTGTCTATTTTGTTTAGCAAATTTGCTAAATTTTTTATTTAACTAATCTGAGCCATAGAAGTATAAAAACACTTTGTATGGACCACTGATTGCTCAGCAACACAAGTTGCATGCCTGTGACACAGTGAGGCTGTGTATGCTAATGCTGCAGTCTGCTGGTAAGTTAATTAACATGAGTAAATAGGCCTACTTTTTCATTTCAGGACTTGAAATGAATTCAAGTCAGGAAAATTGTCCTTTATGTGAAAGCAAGTTGGATGGTGAAACAGTGGTGATTGGTGAAAAGGGAGCTGAAGGATTAAATAGGGCCAGCATTAAGAGAGGCAACAGCACTGTGGTAGCTTCTGGTACAGTGTGTGTGTGTGTGTGTTATTGTTTAACGCCTCATCAGCACCTAAGTGGGCTATGTAGAGGCTCTCTAGGGTAAGATTGATTATCTATATTTGGTAGTAGAAACCAGAAGCATGCAAAAAATCCATAATTGTCTGCGTTGGATAGCTGGAGCAGCTTGTGCAATGAGCACTGTCCTGTTTTAGCCACTGGGGATAGAGGACTTCACCCGAAGTGTTCCCACCCTCGCCGCGTGGAGGCCCAGGACCTTCGAGGGCTGCTTCTGGTACAGAGGTGCATAAGAAATGTAGAGTGAACTTTATTAACAAGAAACAAATAGACCTGTACAAAAAGCAAAGCTGCATCCACCTCCACCTAAAAGGAGTTCTTGTGTTTCTATTGGACCCTACAACAGCAAAACACAATGTTTATTCTGTGGCAACGAAATAGTAAAGTCAACCGTTAGTGCTGATTTCGACGACTATAGTTATGTAAAAACAGACACATTTGTAGACACAATACTGTCACATTGTAAACAGAGAAATGATGACTGGGCATTTAGTGTTCAAGGTAGAATAGAGTACTTTGGAAAAGATTTGCATGCTGCTGACTGTTTATACCACCGCTCATGTGACATCCATTTTCGTACAAAGCGTGGCATTCCCATGCAACACAGAGATGGATCTGTGGGGAAAAAACCACGGAAAGTTGGAAGGCCAAAGGACACTGACCAAGAGCAAGCCTTTATGAGATTGTGCTCATTCCTTGAGAAAAATGATGAAGAGCAACTGACTATAACTGACCTTGCCAAGAAAATGACCAAATATCTAGCTGAACCAGACTTAGTTGCCTATGATAATCAATATTTGAAGTCCAAGCTGGTGAAGCATTATGGTGATTCTATATTCATAGCTGAGGGGGAAGGGCTACATGATATTGTAACTTTTTGTGAGAAGACCAGCAGCATATTAAGGGACTACTTCAGTCAGCCTAAAAATGATTAGCAGGCCCAGAAGAGAGCCATCATAGAGACTGCAGCTAAGCTTATCAAGAGCGACATCAAGTGGCTGATCCAACCTTCAAGTGATGAATATCCAAATGCTTCAGCGATTGAACTACAAACAGCCTTAGAATATATTCCATTTTGTTTGCATTTGTTGCTCCAACTTCTGTTTGTTGGAAAGGACACAAACAGGAAGATAGCAAGTATTGGACAGTCAATTGTCCAAGCTGTGCGGTCGAGAGCTTTAGTAGTGCCACTGCAGATAGGTTTAGCATTGCAAGTACACCATCACTTTAGGTCACGTTTTCTAGTTGACAGCCTTTCGTCCATGGGTTTCTCTTCATCATACTCAGAAGTTCAACGTTTTGAAGAAAATGCTGCTGCCTCTGCAGCCTCCGATGTACTAGGTGATGGTGAATTTGGCAGTTTGGAATCAGCACTACTGTTTGCAGCAGATAACGTCGACCATAGTATCATAACCTTGGATGGGAAAGGTACCTTTCATGGGATGGGTATGATAGCAGCCATGACTCCAGGGAGGCGACTTTGTCACACTGTTCTTCGAAGACCAATTGAGGACTTGAAGATTGTTGATATGACCACAGTTAATGTACAGGAGTACCGGTTTACAAAATATGCCCGTGACAATATAAAGTTTGAGCCCCTGCCATTCATTGAAGCTGCTGATCACAGGATTGATGTACTGTGGGAGATGTCCTTACGCTTTAAACAACCTGCACCTAACTGGAATGGTTTGATGCACATGTTGCATAAGGATTGTAATCATCCAGGACAATCTTCTGTTGCATTCCTGCCCATCATTGATATGTATTCTGGAGACAAGTCCTGCCTTAACTCCACCCTTGAATACCTGTGCAACATTGCTGATGAACACAACACCACAGCAGTTGTGACATTCGACCAGCCACTATTTTGGAAAGTATCAGAAATCAAACATGAGGTGCCAGTGGACAGTCCAATTCGAGGAGTGGTGTTGGTGCTTGGAAGCTTCCACACATTGATGAATCTTCTGGGTGCCATAGGGACCTTGATGGATGGCAGTGGAATCAAAGATATGCTGGGGACCATCTATGATGAAAATGAAATACAGCATATTATGTCTGGTAAGGCAGTTCAGCGGGCTCTCTGTGGTCATCTTCTCCTTGATCAGTGTCTCACACAACAGCTTGTGGACAAGGTCATTTGTGACAACCCAGGCTTTGAAAACATGTTGCAAGAACTTGAGGAGTTGTACATTCAAACAGTTACTGGTGGCACTGCTTTGCATTCATTCAATTCTTCTGCTTGCCTTAGCGAAATTGCCCATGTCTTGTCCACAAAAGGGAATGAACTAGCAACACACTCTGATACCAGCAAACTGTGGGTGAGTTATCAAAAAATGTTAAAAATTGCCAGAGAGCTTATTGAGGCTGATCGCAGAGGGTCCTGGACAATGCACCTTCATTGCTATGGCTGGACATGCAAATTATCTGAAATCAGCCTACCTCTACCTCCAGTCCATGAATAGACTAGAAAAAGACAACCCATCTGTTTTCCATAAATTCATGAATGGCTTGCATGTGATCAGGCGTACTGACCAGTACTGGGCTGGAATGGGTTGTGACCTCGTTATTGAGCAAGCTCTAATGCGATCTCTCAAAACTGCAGGTGGTCTCACCCGAGGAAGCGGAATGTCTGAACACCAGAGAGCCCTTTGGACAATGTCTGTGCCGATCACCTCATTCTACAGTGAAGCAATGCAGGAATTTACTTGCCAAAACTTTGCCACCAGTGAACAACATAAAGAGGCAACAACATCAAGGATGAAACGAGACCATGCAGACCTGGAGAAAATCACAGATAAACTACAAGCATACTCTCCTTTCTCTGAGGAGCCATCTTTGCGCAACATTATCACTGGTTTAAATGCTAATGAAGATGTGAATGTCCATAACTTGTTTGATATTGGCAGGCAAACAGTGGCAAAAATGGAGGGATAATCAGTGTTTACCTTTTCATACAAAAGAAACATGAAGGCAAAGACTCTGGCATCAGCACAGTCAGTCAAAGTTACTGAGGACAAAACAATCGACCCAGCTCTCTTGTTCCAAAGGTTTCTTGTAGTGTCCCAAACTGGAGAACTTACCTTGGATGAGGTCATGAATTATGAACTCTCACCTTACCCCCCATCACTCTTTGAGGCCAAACATCTTTTGCGCAAGGCAGATAAGGCACAACTGTTGCATGCTCTGAAATCTCACGTGTCCAGCATTTCTGATGAAGCAGTTCTGATTGTTGCTCCAGAAGTGGAGCACAGCGTTCTTGATGGAGGTTCCCTTCTTAATCGTCTCAAGTGGACTGAAGGACAGACCTACAGTTCAATTGCTGATGACTATGCATCATTCACAGTGAAACAGTATGGAAAGGCTACCACTGTCTTTGATGGTTACAATGAAGGATCAAGCACAAAGGACAATATGCATCAGCGACGGAGCCAGAATCGTGTTGGTAACAAAGTGAATGTAACTGAAGCAACAAAATTCACTGGAAAGAAGGATGATTTCCTTTCCAATAAAGAAAATAAACAGACCCTAATCCATCTTATTTCTGACCGCATGAAAGACAGGGGTTGCCATGTGATACACTCCAGGGGGGATGCAGATGTAGACATTGCAAAGACAGCAGTCTTTATGTCATCTGAGAAAACAACGGCCCTCATAGGTGAGGACACAGATTTGTTGGTGTTATTACTCCATTACACCTCTGCCAGAGATGGTAAAAAGCTCTACTTTCATTTAGATAGAGGGGGTCCAACAGGATGTACAGCAGTGTATGACATAAAGGTCATGAAGCAGGTTCTAGGGAATGATATCTGTCACAATTTGTTGTTTCTACATTCATTTACTGGATGTGATACCACCTCTAGAATCTTTGGAATCGGAAAGAAGTCTGTCCTTCAGAAAATGATAAAAGGTGACCCCATCTTAAACATTTGTGCTAGGGTCTTCTCTTCACCAAAGCAAGATGCAAATCTGATCATAGACAATGGATGCAAACTTGCCAAGACAGCCATTGTGACAACACGTTTCAAGAGTCAGTATCTGATGATGAGGATGAAAACAACTGAAGTGTGAACAAGAGTTTATACGCTGACCAGTATGAATATGTATGCCTCTTAAAGGCCTATTTTCCCTAGATTTACATCAAATCTGATTTTGTGTTTCATTGGATCATATTCTTGAGTGCCTTTCAAAACTTTTTTTAGTAGCTGAATTATTGTACAAACCAACATAACAAATAAATATACTGAAAACTATTAAAAAACAGTTCTTTCTTTTCTTGGAGAAATCTGCAAACAGTTGGCTTTTAAGACATTGTTATTGACATAGTCAGGTGACATCATTGAGGACTTGACATCACCCATGATGAGGTCAGGACATCACCCAATGATATTCAGAGCAGCCATAATAAAAAAAACAGGGTATACTATGGTTAGATAGTCAATTTTCAGTAATTTTGTAATGGACAACCTTTTTCATATGCATTTTTTCGGTGATTTTAGGGTTTTAGCGGCCATCTTTTGTAACATCATATTTGGACCCTTTCTGGTGAAGGGATTTTGGTAAACTTTTAGTATGTTGTTCTCCACACCTGGTAGTACAAAATAACACCATAAAACAATTTTTTTGGGTCATACTCTATATTGACCAGACTAATTAGGGCTTTACGTCCTGTATTTCTGCACCTGATGGGCTAATTAGGACTGGTAGGGACCATGGCAATGAGACGAAGGATGAAACAGCCATCCAACATAGGCTTGATCGGGAATTGAACCCGGGACCCAGTCGTTGGAAGCCCAGCGCGCTACCACTGAGCTAGGCCCCCACCCCAACCTGACTATAAGAGGCACTAAACATACCTATAGATGCTTTTACTCTCTTAAGTTTGTGCCTATTTTTTTGTATGAAAATATTTTAGCTGTAATTAAATTCCAGTGATCATCTAAGTTAGTGCCTTTTTTTGTATTCCAGTGATCAATGACACATGATTTTGTATACATATATTTATAGGATATATATATATGTTTTGTGGTATTCAGCTGCTGCGAAAAAATCAAAGGTGAATGAGGCGGAGACTGAGGAATTGGTGAAAGTATGGCTAAAAAACACACCTGACAGGGGTGGTGGCCGAAAAAGGCGGGCGGATCAGGCCAAATGTAAGTATATTCCCCACCACATTCATTTTCAAAGTATAAGCCACCTGTAGATAAATATATTGCAGGAGAGTTAGTAGCCTAGTGTACAGACAGATCTGCGCAAGACAAATGGAAGCTAGAGCTTCATTCGAGCAGAGTGATCTCAAAATTCGAGCTTGTTTTCTGGTAATGAGCCTCAGTACACACTTCTCTTTGGAGCATTGTTTTCTTTCGACGAGTGTTGATTTTTAAATACCCAAAATGATGACTTTTATGTTTTTGACCTGCTCATGAAGTAGGCCTATAGCCTTTAATGTTCAGTAGGCCAGCTGATGTTATAAGTGGTAGTCCTAATGTTATATATTTCGCACAGTTTATGCAACTTTTGTACATGCCGATTTAACATAAAAAAAAGTTTATTAATTTCTTTTTTTATTGCAATGAGCTATCTGTGACTGAACTACATTATCATTTATGTTGCAGTGCAACACGAGACAAAGCGGGAGAGACTGCGGGTGCTGTACAGCAGTGACAGCAGCGACAATGACAATTAATAATTTTCAATTAATTTTGGAATTAAATTTTGGAATTTTACTCTAACATATAATATATATATGCAGTGATTAAAAAATTATTTTGATATAAATAAGTGTTTTCGTTGATAACAAAAATAATACCGATAAAATGGTACATCGGCCAATGTTGGCCCGATGTTGGTCCGATGTCGCCCACATGGATCATAGATCTAGCAAAGTTTGCCGATGGTCCGACGTTGGGCCTCCGTAGGCAAATACCGACGTTCTGCCAACGGAGGCCCGCTGGCCAAAAGTCGGCAAACAATGTTGGCCCAACCATGGAGCCGCTGTTGAGCCAACGTTGGCCCAACAGTAGCTTGCTGTCTGGGTTGTTCCATATTGCAAATTTAAAGAGACAAGAGCAAGCGACTATCTGAGAACACTAAACTTAATTGTTTGTAAAATAATGAGCCGACATTCATTCTTCTTCCTAAAGCAATACCTATTCCTCCGCCCTGCTCCGGGCGGCCTTGCTGGGCCACGTTGCTGCGCTAATATAGATACATTTCGTGAACATAACTGCTCATTTGTCGGTCCACAGATCTCCGCGACCAATCAATCTGGATATACATAAACCAGGTAATTAAGCCCATTTATAGCAAGGCAGCGTAGCGTAGCTACGCGAAGATAGCTGGCTTGCTTTAGGAAGATGTTGTTAACCGTATCTTCCATTTCATGAAGTTTGTTCCCAGCACCAGATCATAGTGGGAATCAATCTACTTGCTATTGTAGATGAGCAAGCTAGAAGAGCCTTAACCACAAGGCTACAATTACACTTGGATGAAATCCACGTGTTATCTATAACATAACAGTTTCCAACACTAGCAAAGTGATCAATAACAACAACAGAACTTCAAAGAATTAAAATATTTATCATAACACATGAGCAGATTAACAAAGACTTCATAACAACAGCAAATACTTCAGTGCAATGGACAGACTAGTGCAGAAATGACTACCTACAGACCACACGCTCTTCCGGACTGATTAAATTATACACTCATTTGACGGGTACGTGTACCTCAAAGCACTCGCACTACACTACGAAGTCTCATCACAGAATACTGATTACATTTAAATTCATATCACCAGAGAGGGACTCATATTAGAGTAATATTATAAAAGACACATATACTCAACAATTTTGGTCATATTAATTCTCATACAAAGCAGGATCAGCACAAATAGACAGAAAGTAAACCACACCTCTCTAACTGATATGAACACCTCTCTGCAACAATAACTTACTTTCCTATCTTCCTAATGATTTTTATCTGCTTGCCTGATTATTTTTACTTCTTGTCATCATAATGGCCATTCACTCTAGGTTTATCATGACATCATTACACCTGCCTCTTGCAGATAGTCATATTAGCTGATTCTAAAGCTCATTGAGCTTCAGTAGACCCAGTAGCAATGAGACAGTACATGGCTATAATGATGACAGGCAAAAGATTGTCATTGGAAAGGCAGCAAACATAATTCATACAGAAAGATAGATAGATAGATGTTGAAAGTGCAGCCCTCTAAGGTAAGTTCTTGCCGCTATCGAAGGTTGATTGATGTGGTGAGAGAGAGAGGAGTCCACCCATGTTACACATTTACCACATGGGTGAGATCTTTCACATGCCTCAGCATAGACACAGAGTACAAGGGACCGCCAATTTAACGTCTCATCCGAATGACATCTAGCTGGGATGTAGCTCATAAAGGGTGCCCAGGCCCGGAATTGAACCCGGGTCCTTCACAGGAGCAAGCCAGCGTCTTACCACTAGACCACCCAGCTGCCTTTTGAGTGTCGTCCATATCAGCTAGAAATTTGTCCATTCTGTGCTGTTCCAAACAATAAGTATAATCATTCTATATCAGGCTATTCAATAGTATTCATGCTACAGATAGTCAAATACATTGGAAAAGTGCCAGAAGGCGAGGTTCCTAATATATGAATTTATAGCAGTATAATTATTCTATAGCATTATACATGTATTTACTGAGGTTGCTGTCCTCGACATAACTTATGTCGCGTAAGATATAAAGATATTAATGTTTAAAATTTACCATTCTTATTCATAAAAGGAATGGATTAAGTACATGGAAGAAATCTAAGAAATCATAATTTGTCATAAAAGCCAACATCATACAACCAAAGATAATTTGTACAATATCATTATATATTTATCTCGCTTACAAATAAGGGCATTTTACTTTTTAAAGGATGACTTTTCCTGTGTCAAAAATAGTGCATATTACATTAAAAATAATGTAAAATATAGTTTCCATGGTAATTGTACCCTTGGCATCTACATGAAACCAGCACTTATACCACACCGATCTTGTAAAATTTTACGAAAATATGGTAATAAATGTAAAGTAGCAGAAGAACTACATAGACTTCAAAATTCCAACATATATTTACAAAAATTATTATAAATTATTATTTGACACACGTATCAACTCATGATATTGAGTTTGTCAATAAAATAATATATATATTTATATATATATATATTATTATTACGATCATCAGAACTGATCATCAGAATTGAATTAAGAAATCTCCCCGTTTTACTGCATTTTGCAGAGAGCACCCTATAACAGCTAAGTTGTTCCGATCACAGATTTCATTCATAAATTATTCATTTTATCTAAGCCTAATTGCTCTAGATTATTCACTTATCTATAATGTACCTAATTTGTAGCAGATGTATCAAGTCAACTCTCACTTCTTCCTGAAAAATTACATGTGCAACTCTCATAATGCCTAATTTTTCAGACCTGGAGCTATTTAATAACTCTAGATTCTCTCGGGATAAATCAAATTTGCAACGCTATCGTTACAAAAATGTACCAAATTAATTGACTTGTAGGCAATTAATTTGGTTAAAAAAAAGTCCTATGCTGATCATATATTACAATCACAAGTATATACAATTGAGGCTAAATATGGGGCCAATCATGAGAAAATGTATACATCGGATAAAAGTGTATTCATGCATATTGGTATACAGATTCTTCACAGAAAACTCAGTAAAACAATAATATATTACACTAGCTGATATTGATTTGACCAAACCAAAATAATACACAAACTTAGGACCACATTGCAACTAGTCATTCTCATGCAAAGTATATCATAACGAAGTCACACCGACGCATAATATCATGAATTGTTTCAGCTATAGTACACCTGTAATTTAATATCAAGAAAATACTGTTATTAAAGAGTTAGTGCCATGTTGTGCACTTATCTGAGATTATATTCACGTAGACTGACTTATAAATTCATAATTACATGTTTCAGACCTACAACAATGCATATATTGGGATATTTTATGAGATTAATATTGTGAAAATACTGCAATCAAATGGGTTACACTGTTGTAATTTACCAACGATAGAGCAGGACTAAGATAACAATTAAATGGATATTATAGCTGAGTAGCTCAATACAATAATCTTACTCGTTTCAAGTGAGTATTATGAGATTTTGGGTAAACATTTCTGTTTCTTACAATAATTCATCTCACCTGGTCAACTGAATTGTTCTATGATTATATTAGCGTAACTGCATATATCATCATATCATCATGTCATACTTAAATATAGGTTACACTTCTTACATTTTGAAGATTAATTAATTCAAGCACTTGTAACACTTGGGGTTTAGTGCAGTATAGCGAACCCAAATCTATGCCCGTATTTAGCGTCCATTAAAAATTAAATTTTATCAAATATTTCACAAGATTGAAGTTCTAGCACAATTAGAATAACATTTTGTGTAAAGTAGAGGGGATTTGGGGGCGGTAGCCCCCTAGAAAAAGCAAAATAAACTCTGTCTTTACCGTTAATATGAAAACTGCCATCATAACTAAATTAGTTTGTGACGTCATAAAGAGATTTCAACACTTTTACGTCATAGGCCTGGCAAAGAGGCTCATTAAATATGGTCATAAATCTGGGTCCACTATACTGCACTTTTTCCAACACTTGTTAATGTAGAAGATGACTATCAGTTGCACAGTGTACATCAGTTATTCAGACTTTCTCTAAAATACACGAGGCATGGAGATGTATATATATCAACCCCTGATGATTTTAATACTGAGATTGTACAAGACTTGCATGCGCGGCTTAAACCCCAATTATTCCGAAGCATTTAACCATACCATAAGTTTAAGTAAGCTCTCCTATAGATCACAGAATTTCATAATGCCTCCTGATGTGAATTCAACACTGTGAACTGATTACACATACATTATTTACAGATTTGAAATATATTCCGTGTTTTTAGTCCTCCTTATGGGTCAGCGGATCATTAAATTATCCTACAGTGTCTATGAAACTACACCATAAATGGCATAAATATGTAAATTATTTTCTTTTAAGTACGGACTTCGTTAATAAATGTTTTCATATAAATAAATTAACTTCTGCATGTAATATGTATTTCTCCCGAGTTTACGCTCCAGTCATAATTCAACCTCAATAACAGAAAAAAGAAATCTAGTTTCCTTGCTTTGCAGTTCAAGAAAGTAATTAGTTGTAGTTTTATATAAGGACTGGTGTGGCCGAATTACAGGGAGGCTAGGACACGAGAACTGACCAGCTTTATAAGTAACAGCAAGAATTTGACCTGTTTGAAAAGAAAATTAACAATATCCTAAACCTAGTGCGGTTTGTAACAAATGCGTAAATCAAATGATAACTTAATTCTGATAACTTATTAAGTTACTAAGTTTCAGCAAAAGATAAAATGAAGCAAAACAAATCTTTGGCATCGCCACCTTTTGATAAAATGAAGTTTAAACGCTGGAATCAGACTCGAAGATGAGATCAAAGATGGCGGGAGGCGGGCTTGGTCCTCGAAATTGCAGACGTTTTTGGCAAGCAAGGAGAATGTGATCGAGTAAATCTGCAGCGCTCCACCCCTCTGTTATAATACGTGTGCACACCTGGCGTACCTGTTTAAAGAATTGAATTAAATTTATTTTTATTTTTTTGACTATACATTTAAGTACAACTTTGGAATCGAAACTCAATTTAAATATACAAAACATCAAGTATAATGCCAACATGAATACACTTGAAATCGAAGCTTGTTCGAGTCCGTCGTCAGTTTACCAGATCCACACTTTTCTGTGATTGCCTGCTGTGCCTGCTTGTTAATATTGTTCTGTCGATTTGCCGTTGCATTGGAAGAGGCAATTTGTACCATTAATATACAGTAGGTGACAGCACCATACAGACATTCTGATAGGGGCATACTGATACATCTGTGCAGGCATCTTCTTCTTAATAACATTATTTTAACAATTTTAAAAGTCTAATTTGTATATATCTATGTCAATAAGGCCACAGTTTTTTGATCCCATGTTTCTTGGAACTTTCTCGGACCGTTTTTCATGAGACGGTCGGTCGGAAAATAAAAAAAATAGAACATTTACTTTAAATTTACTCCCCAGAAAGGTTTTTTTTCATAAATAAATGTGCAATTGTTGATTTATTAATTGAGCGGCACTGCAAAAGTTTGGCCGGCGGGGTCGAGAAACAACAGATCATAAAACCGTGGCCTAATGAGTGAACAAAATTTACTAAGGACTGTACTTACCTGAGATAAGGCTTCATCAGAGCAAGTGTAGTAATGCAAAACAGAAATGTGTGAAATTGACGCTGCAACCCACTGAAGCAGAAGTTTGAGCTGGGGGTCGCCTCCGTGTACCCCACAACCCCAGTTGCCCGTAGCAACTGCTCTTGGGTGGTCTTCTACCCCTGGGAATCTCTGGAAGGCAAAAGAACATTTCACTTTCGCATGCATAGAACATGACCCAAATAACATCATGCGGTTTTCGCTGGCAATGCAAATTAGGTATACATACTCTCAGGGTCATCAAGATTGACCAGGTCATCGAAATTCACCACACACAAGAAATATATATTTGTGAGTCTTATGTGACGGCTTGTAACCAGAATGAATTTATGTAACTGTTTGCATTTTGGGTTCACGCTAGCCATTCGCTCTTTCGCCATTGGCCAACAGACATTGTATATAGCGAAAATAAAATCACATGCAACAGCATTTAAACTATATAAACCAAGTTAGTTTCATTCAAAACAGCCTACCAAATTGAACCTAGACAAAGCTAGACAACTTCTGCTGTGTGATGCTACCTGCCACTTAACGAAACTGTCTGTCTATAACTGGCTACTCAAAGCTGGATCTAAAAGTACATGCAGCACCATCTTTTGCATAGTTAAGAGTTACTCATATTTATCATTTCTTGTTGAAAAGATGCATGTCTATTGTACAAACATATTCATGATATATTAGATTAATTTCTTACATTTACTAAGGGTCATATTTTTCAATGGTGTTAAGCGTAAGCTGACTATAAGCTCGGAGTACACAGAAGTGTCTGACTAGTCAGTTATAGATACAGCCAGGAATAGGTCGCTACAGCTGCCTGGAA
Source organism: Alitta virens (assembly GCA_932294295.1). Taxonomy (NCBI): domain Eukaryota; kingdom Metazoa; phylum Annelida; class Polychaeta; order Phyllodocida; family Nereididae; genus Alitta; species Alitta virens. The sequence goes on along the minus strand of OW028579.1, from coordinate 38,425,686 downwards.
TCAATAATATTTTACCAATAATAATGAGTAGTTTTGATACCTGTTTCCTACGCCATCGTCTTCTCCTTTGGTAATATTCATCCTGAAGGTCACGGTGACCATTTTCCTTGCTCTTGAGGGCGACTTTAACGTCTTCTAAGATGAGAGATGACATTGTAACAGCTAACTTGTCGACCAAACGGTACGGCACATCAATTGCATCTTCATACAAGGACTCAACATCTTCCTCACCTGGTTCTAAAGAGACGCTTCTCCTACTGTTGCGGGGTCGTACTTGTCTTTGGGTGATCACCTGAAGCGCATCTTGCATTGCACTGTTAACGACATTTTCTACGAAACTCTCAAGTGTTGTATTCGACCACGGTGACCCAGACGAGGGCTGGCTGTCGGTTTCCGTGCTTGGAGCATTCTCCCTTTGTTGAAACAACAACTGCTCCATTTCCTCTGCAAAGTCATTGCCGTAAATCTCAGAAAATGCGTCGTTAAAAGAATCCAGTAACAAGTCTTGCGCAAACCATTCTAAATTCGATGAGTGACTGCTTGATTTCATACCATAGCAGCTGTCTTTAGTTGATGACGTTGAGAGGAAGTCTAAGAGGATTGCTTTACTTAAAGGAGAATCCCTATCTCCCTTTAAACTGCTACTAAACATGGCGCCATCTTTAGAATAGGTGCTGAGTAGTAAGAAATCAGAGCTCCGCCGACGCGAGTAGTTTGTGCTACTACCGAGAGACGATGAACTGCCATGTAGTTGAGATAGTGGCTCAAACATTTCTAACCTTGGATTGCTCCTTCTAAGTTCATCTTCGAAAGTAGACAACATTATGTCTCTAAACCCAGAACTGGAGGATCTTCTACGAGTCTTGCTTAAATCATCCAATGAGCATCGTCTGGCTAGATGAGTTGCGAAGGATGAAAGTGTGTCATCAACCGACCCTTTCCTGCTAGCATGCTTGCTTGGCAAAGATCTAGACAGGTGTTTGTCTTGTACAGGTGGTTTACTGAATGATATTGGGATCTCTTTGTAACCATAAACCTCTTCTACAGCATTTTGAATGCTGTTCATAACCACTCCTTCTGCGTAACCATACATCATCTCAGTCCTTTCTTGCAAGAATCCTTCAGACAGTCTCCTGAATGTTAAAGCACTACCGAGACTAGCAGACCTCTGGGATCGATGTTTGTGATCACGATGAGGCCCTTCTCTCTGCCCAGGCGATCTACTTGGTCCCGGTTCAGGGCGTTGAGGTGTCAGCTCCTGTCCCTGATCGTCATCAGTCCCTACTGGAATGCTCAGCTGAAATTCTTCGAAACTATTATCTAATCCAAGGCCGTCGCTGTTCTGGCTGCGTCGAGACCACCCCCTGACGCTCTCCACAACTGCCTGCTTTAGGTCATCCGTTAATGACTCCCCGCTGTGAGTTGATAGAGCCGGTGATCCCCCCATTTCGGAGCTTGCGGGTGACCTCCCTTGTCCTGTTGATGGCGACAATCCCACACCTTCCCATCCTATACGTGGCGATTCAATATCAACTCCTCCAACCGCTCCAGCTTCTTCTTGCCTTGCTACTACTTGTACCCGCGCACTCTCCACTTCACTTTGATCCCTCAAACTCTGCATACTGCTACTTAACAAATGCTCGACGTATGTCACTATATTACCCTTGAGTTTCTGATCGTCTGTTTGATTTGATGAGCCTGTTTCACGTCTTCCACTGGAGCTACCAGTTCCTCCTTGAGACTCGGAGCTCGGTGAAGTCCCCAGTTGCGGTTTAACTGGAGTAGGGCGAGCGACATGAGGGGGTTGATACGCAGCAAAGTCTTGAACCCCTGGCGCCATCTGGACAGCAATCGTGGTGCCTTCTTTGACCAGATCAGTCACCATTCCTCCTGCAAAGACAAATCTTAATGACTGACAGCACGCTTCCACTCACATTCATTCTCTTTAAAGTTTCTTGTGTCATTCAGTGACCTAGACCTTTATTTACTAAAAATTCTCCTTCAATCAAGTCTTAACATTATTTTTTTTTAAAACATACTTCACAGTTTGCATGGACTTGCACTGAGATGTCCACAAAATGCAACCATCTATTTTTCAGGTAAATCAAAAGCTTCACTTTAAACTTGAGATTAGCAATACACCATACTCAATAGCTTTTGTTGCATCAGTTACAGAACGGAACTGACTAGCCCTGTATAAGACAAATCCACTACTTTCAGGGCTTCACAACGGTCAATGCTAATATCATAAAACCGGTATTGTATGAGCGCATCATATGATATTTTGATGAAAGAAAACTGCCAAAATTTTGAATGGTCTGAATAAAAGATGTTTGGATTTTGATAATTTTGTAGTTTTTGATTGATCGATTCATTCATTTAGAAACAGCAGAAGTTATTCAATAAATGCTTGACTAGATTTTATAATCAAATAATTTGTATAATACTATTTGCAATATAGTAAAAAATATTTGCTCGATTCCGCCCTAATAAGTGTATCATGATATGTAACGTGTATCGAACAACCGTATCAAAGATATATATCGTATCGGATAGTGTATCGATATGGAGCCCCAACTACCATGTCCACTGAGAGACATATTAGTCCAGTAGAATCATTGGTGAATGGTAACATGGAGTATGGCAGCTATTTTTTGGTTGATATCGGGTAATTTGATGGTGCTGATTCCAAATCTGACGGGTGCCAGTTTGGCATCCTTGAGCATTTTGAGATATTCACAAAAACAGTTGCCATGGTAACAAAAGTTTGCATTTTCAATATTCAACAGAAACTGTGAATTAGCAAGATTTCAAGATTGCCAAACTGGCACCCGTTAGATTTGGAATCAGCACCCTCAAATTACCCGATATCAACAAAAAAATTGCTGCCATACTCCATGTTACGCTTATCCTACTTTTTGACAAAGTTCTACTGGACTTTATGTCATGGTAACTATATATGACACAAATCAACCGACACCTACCTATATAATCCTGCACAGAAGTCCCACTGCATTCTTCTTTAATTACTGCATGTTGCCGTCGAAGCTCTTGCCTTTGGAATGTCTCAAAAAAATCCTCAAACTCAGAACTGAAGTCAGAACTTTGCCGAGTACTACTGCTACTCCTTCGAGATGTGAGATCACTGCTTCTTCTGGATGACGCGTCACTCAGATTGGAACTTCTACGTCTTAATGACATGATCCACGTACGGTCGATGTCGTATGGCGAGTGTCCGTCATGGCTGGACTCAGAATCTGACCTACATAACAAGAAAGGTTCTTATTTAACCTCCAACTGGTTAAGTGCAATGTTATTAACCGTTTTTGTACCTTTTTTTGCTTTCACTCTTTTGTTTTTTAAACATATGATTGCCGTCAATATTACGAACAACTCCCAAAGGAAAATCATTGTAAAAGAGAAAGATAGAATTTTTACTGAGTTAAACCAGTATACTGCCGGGCAGCAGTAGTAACCCCATCTCCCCGCACTTGGCTAGTAGGGATATCCTTTGTGGCTGATCGGTTAGAGTGCGGGATAAAGCTGCTCATGAAAGGAGTGATTGTGAGTGGAAAATGGAATTGTTTCAAAATATTATAGCCAGATTCATTGAATTGGAAACTAATCGCAGAATCTTGGAAGCTGAACTCCAGATGGCTTTATGTGCATCTGGGACTCCCATTGGTTAAGACAGGTTCTTGTTTATACTATACCCTTTGATGTACAGTTTTATATTGATATAAATACATGAGGAATTAAGAAAATGTAACAACTTATGCAAATAAAAATCTACTACTATACGACACTCCATAGTAAATTTGGCAATACCTTTCTTTCAAGAGACGATGGGAATGCGAATACTCAGACCCTCCTCCGGAACAACTGGACCCTGAGGAAGAGGAGGAATTTGAAGGAGAAGGTCTTGAAAGAGGAATTTCTTGTCCAGGGAAGCAGAGGTCTTTCACGACTGATAGCAAGATGGCTTCGCTCAATGACTCAGCAAAATGGTGTACTGCCAGGCTGCTACTTTCGCTCACTGAAATTAAATCAGAATATTTGTGATTATTAAATAACATGCCTTGATTTATAGTATTGTGCAGTTGTAAATCTCTTGGCTAGTCTTACAACAGATCACAATTTATGTGGTAAAATTTGGGTAATTATAAAATCTAGGGTTGGACAACCTACATTCAACCCAATGAAACAACAACTGCTCCATGTTTTGCAAATGTCTATACCCTTTACTGAATGAAATAGGACTGTTCTTTAGTAGAAGTCACATCTAAAAATGTACTTTTCTTAGCATAACAAATCAAAAATACAAAAGTTTTTACACCAAATTTGTGCAAACAAATTGTGAGCTGTCATGCATAATGACTAGCCAAGACAGTCATCTGCCTATAGGTTCAAATAACAGATAAAGCAAAACTGATATTATTATAGAGAATTTATACTTCTTCCCGGAGTCCATAATTTGCTTACCGAAGCTAAATGGATACCCAGAGTCAGGATCCAATCCACATAGATTCATGATAATATCATTCTTACCTGGCTGTAACTCTCCACTCAGAGAAATAGAATTAGCTATATGTTCAGGACAAAAGAATGCAGCGTAGGCTTTGTTCAGCTCCCTCAGCACACAGCTATATTCGTATTGTGACTTCAAGGCTTTTGATAATGGGTCCATAAAACATAAGAGCGATGGAAGTTCTCCGTTCGCTAAAGGCTGCAAAGACAAGACCCATAAAATGATGTTGAAGACATTGTAATTAAGATAAAGAGTCTCTGCTCTGTTTCTCTTATTCCACCAATCAGTCTCCTACGCAGACCCTCTCCTGCTAGGGGGCGCTTAGCGAGTTCATGCCAGATTTTGGATGGAGCAACGATCCTGGTGGGGGGAGTAAGGAATTTAACACTTAATATCAGTACCTATTAACCATTAGAGTCTTAAACGGTGACAATCTATGTTTAAAAAACTTGAAATAACACCAGATTCGGCGATACTACTTTGTTTGCCGCTGCATAGAAATAAACAGGCACAGTAATTGACCTAGTTTTGGCGCTGTTAGAGGTTAGAGCAATGTTGCGAAATCAGTCAGCCCAGCAATGCAATCATATAGGACTCAGCATCTTTATCAAATCATTGGTCATAATTTACGATACATGTTCATCGGACAGCCAAATTAGGTTGATAAATTTTAAACATTTTGAAGTCTCGAGAGTGACAAATAACATGCTAATACTACATTCTATAATATAAATAATTAGGGCATGTGTTATTAAAATAGTCTTTCCTCTACTACTTATTCCTTCATTAAAACTCATAATGTAATAGCAATGTTAGCATCGATCATTTCAAAATATGTTACATTGATCATTTACGAATAAAATAATATAGGAGAATATCATGCATCAAACAATTTCAGTACTGAATGTAACAGTCGGTCATTCTCATATTAGCTTATCATCACCCATTTCATTGGAAGATCGCACAAGCATGATATCATTCATCAATTAATTTATCTATTTTTCACAGTGTGTCAGTGTCGTAGTAGCGCTTATTATCATCAATATCATGCTAACTTACCCTGACAGGATCTCTGAAATCACCAGCAAACTTCAAGCAATGGGCATGACCAGAACACATGGAGAAAATCTCATGTCCCTGGACCCATACTGCTTCATTTTCCGCCATGGCTTCGACGAACAACAGCCCTACAAGGAGCTCGGGACTTTGGCACAGTCTGATTTCTTCCTGTAAAACAAAATGTTGAGCAAAAAATTATGTTAAAACTTAACAAAACCCATTAAAGAACCCTACACACAATAAAAAAAAGCGGAAGTAGTGGATTTTAGGGGGGGGGGGAGAGGGGTTTAAGGGATATAAGCCCCCCCCCGACCTAGTACATTTTAATTAAAAAATTTAGCGGTCCCCACATTACATCCTATCATGTACATTTTAATATGTCACCCCCCCCCCCCCCCCGTTGAAAACTTTCTGGAACCCCCCCCAACCTGTGCGGTCTCAATAAAATTTCTTAGCAAGGTCTTCACAACATTAAACGGGCGAGAATTTTGATGAATCGCCATGTCTCATTGGCTGGAAGATTCTTGCAACATTTGCATTAAAAATAAATAACTTTTTTATTTAAAGGACAAGCCACTTTCACAGAACTTTGTGTGCATGACATTATCCAAAAAGAGAATTTTCAGAAATGCTGAGGAAGTGGTAGAATGCGATTTCAGGTTAAGTTTTCATACTGCTACACGTACATCATATTACAGCAGAACCTACTTTTCGCAAACTCTCACAAAACTGAGTCCAAATTTAATGACAGACCAAGGGCAGGATGATTATTCCTGTTCTTACACCTTTAACACAGAAACAATTTCTGCCTATATTCTATATCTTAATGTAACAGACAGATACTGATCACAGTATTCCTGCTTTAAATAGTCATACCTGCGTTTGGCCTGCGCCTAGAGTGTTTCCGCCATACTTTCTGTTGGAGAAATGCACCTGCAGGTAATAAAAGTCATGAATATACCATTAAACCAAGCCAGGAGCTCCCATAATAATGCATAAGAACAACTGGAAAATATTCTCTAAACATCTTCAAAACAACTGTGTAGGTTAGTTCCTGACCTTATGCTTAATCTTTAAAACTATCTTTTTAAGTGTTAATATATGAATTTTATATGACCCATACCTGCATTACAGAAGAGGGAGCAAAAAATCATCATACAATTAAACCACAGTGGTAATCAATATCATTCTGACAGAGCCAGGATCTCACATATGAATAATAAAGCAATCCTTAGATGTTATTTTATGTATTTTACATGATCCATACCTGCATAACAGAAGGGGGAGCATCCATAATCAACCCTCGCGGATGAATGTGAAGAGGACAGAGCAACTGACAGTGGGAGCACCAGTCGTCAAGTTCAGGCAGCAGTTCTGGCTCCAGTCCCTGAAATATCACGGTTATCTTTCAGTAAAATTAACAAGATGAAATACATTAGCACGTCGAGTTGTCACAGTTCAGGTACAGTTAGTTTCATTAAAACAGCCCGACAAATTGAGACTAGACAAAGCTGTCATGTTGGCTACTCAAAACCGGATCTAAAAGTACATATTTATGATATATTAGATTAATTTCTTACATTTACCAAGGATTATATTTATCTGGTGATAGATGTAAGCCAATTGTTAGCTATAGAAGTGGACTTCAGCATTTTTAGATCACAGCTAGGTACAGGTCGCTACAGACAGCTAGAGTCGACCGTATTTTATGAAACTAACTGTAGTAGGTCTGGCTCTAGCCCCTGAAATTTAAAGGTCAAGAAATGCACTATCGGAACTTGTGTTAACTCATCCTGCAAACTTTGAAAGCGTATGACAATTCCCAACCAGCAAAGAGTTCTAAAAGTGACTGCAGCTGGGGATAGATGTAAACAGATTGTTAGCTATAGAAGCTAGGGATATGCGACATAAGTTATCTATCCCGATGCAGCCCTAAGCATTTACCCAGGCTGCCTCATCATGCATCCACCATGAGACTCACAAATTTGGCGTCTGTTTACATATTTTCTAGGCATTTTAATTTGTCTCACGCACTGAAATCTAGAACTCTTTGATATTCCAATGTAAACTGGGCCAAATCTCCCGCATTAAAAATGCAGTATACTTAATAAAATAATTCAAATAAGAGTTCAGGAGTTCAGGAATTTGTCACCACTACACTTATACTAAACAGCTTGTAAATCACATTTCTCTATATATGTTCTACCATAAATGAAACCGTACCTTGCGTGTGAAGACTAGATTTCCTTGAGGTCCATCTGAGAGATCAGCAAGCCTCTCGTAATAATGAAGTATGCACCTCAGCTTTGTATATTGTCCACCGCTATAATCAACAGTATTACAAATTAAATAGTTTGTTTTATCATAATATGATAGTACAGCGTGCACATATGATTCAACTCTTTAAACTTCCTAATTTGGTTATGAAACTTATACGAGAATTGACAAGATTACAGCAGTCTTAGAGCGAGCATGGACAGTTCAGGGGTGAAAGAGACAGGTCAGAAAGATTGTAAAGTAATTGACCAACTTTCTGGTCCATTCCTAATGTCCTTATCATAAAATATTTCTCGGTGCTACGTCGGCCATTAGTCTAGAAGAATACAGAAATAGCATTGCAACTGTACAGAAAAGGGGTAAACTTGGGTTAAAAGAGGAGAAAGCAAGTTTATTGCCCAGATGTTGGGATGATTCTATCATTCTTATCAAATGTTTCAATCAGTCTGAAAAGTCATTCTGAAGATGCAACTGTCCATGCTCGCTCTAAAACTGCTGTAACGGTCTCAATTATTAAACAATTACCTTGTGGGATGAGAAAAGAAGCCTTCAAAATTGATGACATTAATTACATTTTCTTTGGTCTTCCTGTACGGGAACAGGCTGAGAAATGCGCAAGCTAAGATGGATGCCACTAATTGCCTAGATATCACAGTTTGTCCGACTGAAAAGAAGACAAACGACAAATTACAGGACTATACACAGTATTTACACACAATCAGACAGTTCTTTAAGTATGCATTAGAACATACTCTATACATACATTCATGTTGGTGGTTGAACTGCAATCCGCGCACAGGACGAAGCTGTTCAATCCGAAGACACCAGCGAATGAGACACGGAAACGCTTTGGCGAAGAAGACATCTTGCTCCTCCTCAGAAGCCTCCTCAAACAGAAATTTCGCAAGGCCTTTGAACGAATTGCCTCTGCAAAGACACGAGAAATAAATCGTCAGTCAATACAGAATTACACTTCACCCTTATTAATCTAGTGTTCATTGTATAAATGGCTGTTGAATTAGATAGGGAAACGAAGATATTACTAAAGTTTCTAGGTGATTCTCATGGGTTTTGAGCTATTATAAGCACTGCCAAAGGTAAGTATGAATAAACAAATTTTATTGACTTGTAGAGCCCACGAAAGACCTAAATGCCAGTACACATGACAGTTCAGTTCAGTTCATTTTTATTTCACAAATTGACACCTAAAGCTGTAGATTAATTGGATTTTTACACCATTATTATCATGACCTTCATTTGAGAAAATTTTTGTTGAGATCAACCATAGTTATACTTCATGATAATTTTGCTAAAAGGTACACAAAAACATTTACACCTTTATAGCACAATATAACATTTATACAGTAGATCACACCTCAAAGTATTTTCATACCTGGTTCCACTCGATGCGCAATCAAATGACATGGGAACCTGTTCTTGGATTTCTTGCAGTTTGGAGATCAACCTATTCGGATTTCGCACGGACACCAAAGTGGCAAGTTGTATGGATAGGCTCGTCCATTGCGGCAGGTCACAAGGAAAGATGACAAATTTGTCACCATCAAGATGAGGGTCCTCTCCTCCCTCTGCCATCTTCTTGCAACTCTAAATTAATTCCTTCCTGAAATGTTAGGCAGACAATATTTTTTAGCAACGTTCATCATCAGATTACCATGTCATAAATTAATGTTTCCAATTTATCATTCGTAAGCATTATATCTTGTGGGATGAGACTAAATTGATTAAGTGTAAAGAGATGTAATGCAGGCATTGAGCCATTACAATATAAGGGTCAAATAGATGCATTTATTTTTCAAAAATAATGTTTCTAAGAACCCTATAAGTTGACTTCCACAGAAAGCATTGTGAGCCTCTGGATCTCTCTGGTAAGTGCAGCTCGGCCTTGAACCTGGGGCTTCGTACAGGTGGTTTGGTAAGAAATGCATGAAAAACAGCCTTTCATTTCAGTGTGTATCACATCCCATAGTTGCCAGTGAGTGGTGAACTAAAAAATTGCCGCTTTGCCTTGGAATATGCATACCCCATAAATTTGTATTCTGTAAATTTCACACTGACATTGAACAAATTCGTTACAAGTAACAATCAGCATTCAGCATTAAATTCCTAGACATATTGTAAATTGATCGATGATCTTTAATTGTACAGTTTCTCAGACACCTCAAAGACCGCATCAGTTCATACCTATGCAGCTCTTCATATTCCTGTTCATTTAAGAACATTTTGGCCATCAATATCAGTCTTATTTTCTTGGTTCTCTCAGTGTCTCTTACATTTTGTCAGACTTTCTTTCATCTGTTGTATTTACAGATGGCGCTGCTAAAAACATGGCCGCTTCATGGATGGTAAAGCGCGGAGTGCTAGCAGCGGACTGTACGCCAGTGCCTTGACACAGTAACGGTTTTTTTTTTCATACAGATCTCCAACAGCTATTTAATATTCACTTACCACTCCTGCCCACTTCAGAGCATTAGTTTAACATTTAGGCCTATATCAGCATTTTATTTTAAAATCTGCATTTTTTGCAACTGTATTTGTAACTACTGGTTGATTATTAAATTCAATGTGACATAATGCAAAATTAACATATATAAATAAATTTTTAACAAAACGAATTGATTCAAGATATTTCGCGTCAGATCCATTTAGCTGACAAGTGCCATTATATAGCCATACTAATTGGCATAATATTCTAAATTTCACAGCAGCCTAAAAGAAATTTTGTGTACAAGATATAAATTATATATATATATATATATATATATATATATTAACACTTGTCTTTCCTTTTTCTGGATATTTCATCAATAGTTTGGAAATAAAATACTGAATAATAAAAACAAGAACCCAGTGTTTTACGTGCAGCCAACATTTATTTTCCAAGCAGGCATACACAGACATCAAAATGGTCATTGACAGATACTAAGACCTATTCAAAGGCCTTTCTTCGGTCTATCCACTACTACACTGACATACCACACCGAGACAGTTATTAGAGATTATCGTATGTTAAATATGGAAGTACAATAATAGCAAATAATGATGCCGCAGAGACCGATATACATATACAATGCACACAGATACTTGTAGGTAAATGATCTTACACGATACAAAATAGAACTTCATGTACAAAGTACTGGCATTAGAAATATTCCATTGGAATGTATAGCAATAAGTTAAGACTAGATCTAATCAGTTCTTCACAATCCATAAGCCACATGATAGTAAGCCTCATTAAAGGCACACCGTAATCGTACAAAAAGTACATGGACATTTTACAGGCGTTTTATGTTCTTCAAAATGCTACCTTGATAGATAAGAGCAGTACAATTTACGATAATCAATTCACTGCCTGGGCGTTTTGTTTAAGCGATCATCTGAGAGGATTTCTGAATAATATACACTTCATGTCATCTACACGAAAGCAAATAATATCTACATTATTACATGAATGGGTAAAAATGAAATGAAAAATATAGCACCCCTTGAAAGAGTATATTCCACTTATAAATGACAACGATGTGCGACAGGAGTTGGAAAAATATAAAATCTTGAAAGATTTAGAAGTAAAGCATTTTGTAAAAAAAAACAAAAACGATAAAAAGCAGTTTTAAAAAGACACAGCAGACTTCAATCAGCAAAAAGCGTTAACAGTTCAGGGTATGAAGGAAAATTTTGTTAGGAAATTTTGTATAATGTATCAAAATTTAACAGTATCATCTACAAATCCTTTCTTCTATATTATAAGCTTTTATTTAACATCAGTTCAGTACAAAGACCAGGAAAAAATGCTATCCATTTATCCGAAAGTGCAATATGAGCGTAAACGTCAAAACTTCTGAGCTATACATACTAAATACGTCAAGCTTTGACAAAATGCAATCACAAATATATAGCATATGTACGGATATCCTAGAGTATTAAATAACTATGTTGAATGCACAAATACCATGTTAGAAGCTCTTATACTATTGTAGGCAGTTATGACTGTAAAATGCAGCAGCAGAAATGCACTATTTTTAATATGGCTACATAAATATTAATATTACCAGTACAAACAAATACGAGATATTTTCTAAAGTAAATTGAAAATAGCAGTAAGGCAAAATATTCATAGAAGAAGAACAGACATATAAGGCCTACCCAGCAGCCCACACTGAAGCATGTTAAGACAAATTACATAAATCATCTATGTATAATATATTTATATATCACAATCATAATGCAATAAAATATACAGTTATAATACAATAAATGTTTACAAATGGTTTTGGATTTGATATTAAAACAAATTCAGGATTTCTCAATAATACTTAATATTAATTTGACATAGATAGATACGCCTTCTAAAATAACGATCATTACCTCCAAATTAATCTCTGCGAATTACTGAAGCCGATATCAGCAGTTGGAACAAGCGGGACACTAATTAATCCAGACTTATTTTGTAAATCAAATTCTAAACAATCAACCCTGTACATACATCTTTCATACATTCAGTGCTAATGCAATGTTTAACTAAATTTTCAATTTTTGTAAAATCACGAAACCTACTTATTCTGATCAGCCATGCTTTGGAATGTTTTAATTAATATTTCTCATCAACAATAAGATAATAATTGCCACACATTATGCTATAAAACTTTCAGCTGTTTTTTTTTCCACTTTACAAAACACACGATAGATTTAATTGACAAAATTTTACTCAATTTGACGCCATTGACACTTCCATCTTCCATTTATTCAATAAAGATGTATTTTCATCTTTTCAAAATTTTAATACCTAAAATAGCGGTTGAAAAACTTTCAAATTCTAATATCCGCAATGACTACAATTTTTGGCGAAATAGTGGACATCAAATACCCACAAAAAGGCCATAGTTATAAAATTGTGACATGTTGCTTGTAAGTTTCAATTGAAACATTGAGATCACCACCCATTTACAACCAACGATTTCAATCATTCCCTTACACATATTACTGATGTCAATGAATTGCATTTTGATTGATTAATTTCATGACGTATCAATCAATTATCATTACAATTTGAATCTAAATTGAAACTGACATTAATATTAACTTTGCCCTTATCATGGAGATTAATTTCACTTTTAAAGACCCATTTGAGGCCTTACAATTTAATAGACATGTGCTTGATTACTTCTTAACTATGATTATAATTAAATTCCATTGTTTCATTTCACATTTTACAAATCATTGATCATTTTTATGATTAACCTTGAAATATATATCATAATATATTTTACAATGACATCACTCCATGTAAACATTGATATTCACTTCAGATCTATTCACATTTCAATTCTCCATTTCAGTGTTTGATCCGTTTTAAGCTTTATGATACTTTTCATTCACATTTCATTAGTTACTTTTATGATTTTTCATGACTTCACCAGCATCTTACTCAGCAGCAGCCTCCGTAGCAGGAGCATCTTCAGTGGCTGCCGTAACATCAGCCTTTTTTTCTTCCTTAATTTCATTTTCTTCGGGTTTTTCTTCTTTCTCGGCATCTTTCTTCTCCTCATCTTTTTTCTCTTCGTCATCTGCCTCTTTATTCTCTTTCTCTTCTTTCTCCTCTTTTTTCTCCTCTTGAATCTCCTCTTTCTTCTCACCCTCCTCATCTCCTGTGTTGATCGTGCCATTTGCTTCTTTGTTTTCCTCCTGATAAATCGGTAAATTAAATAATTAATTCATGAGAATTAAAAATACCACACAACAATTACATTGTGGATGACCATCAATTAAATTGCGTAGTTTTACTGAAGATTTCATTGAAAGAGCAACATAAAATTACTTCTAATCAATTAAGTTTCACCTCCGATTTATGAAGAATCCGTTTGAGTGATATAAATAACCAAAAGTGCAGCAGGCAATATAATCAATACATATACAAGGTTTCAAGATCAATTTCACATAAGTTTGAGGTGAAAAAAATGGATGAAAGAGGTCATTTTAAGGTGATTGGTTAATCGAAGGAGAAAGATCAACTAAATAGAGATAAAAGATAAAAATATTTTATATTGATCACATAAATGAAATTCTGCTTACACTTGGGCAAATGTACAATAACAAAGAATTATTAGTTATTCAATTATTTAATGCAACTATGAACGCATTTCAACACTTCAAGGTCAATTTAATATCAAACGGTCAGTTCAAGGTCAGTTAGAGTTCAAAGTATCAACTAAAGGTCAAACTCAGAACTCAGAATAAATGTTATTTCAAAGGTCAATTAATGTTAATCAAATTTCAAATACTTGATTTCAAGGATTATCAAATACCCTGATAACTTTTAAATGTCAATGTAAGGTCAAAGGTCACTTGAAGATCATATTTTGCCCACCTTGTTTTCTTCATTCTCTTCCTCTCCCTCTCCCTTGCGACCTTTGTATTTCTTGGACTTCTTCACGAGTCCCTTCTCGATCAAACTGTAGCACATGTCGATAATGGTTTCGTTTGCTTCACGTGCATTCACCCCTAAGACATCTTTCATCTGTGAATTAATAAAACAGCCATTAGTACGATGGCAAGTAACACTACCAAAACAGAACTAATTCTTCCTGTTCAGTACCTGCTTTATGGCCCATTAATGTATTATAAACAACCATGAAAGTGCTCACCACAAAAGCACCTAGAGTTTCATGTCCGGTACTATTTGGAATAATAGTCAACACACAAGGACTATAGCCACTTGCAAAGTCACATCTAAATTAACCTTATGGTGTGAATGTGATTGCTATGTGTGGATGTTGTGGCACTAAAATTTTTCGCTCAGTAATGCAAGAATAAGTGGGGTAAACTAAGGTCGCCAATGCCCTAGTAGAAGTAAAGCTTACTTATAATAAACAATAAATAATTGAAACAAAAACTTACTCTTGTATTGTCAACCTTGACAGACTTCCCAATGTTTGGCAGGACCATCTTTAGAGTTTTGTCGAAGAGCGATCGGACCCAGACGGCGAAGTATGGACAATGGAGAGTGGGAACAGAGTATCCTTGAGGCTTGAACTCCTTAGAAATAATCTGAGCGATCTCCTTCATCCACAAATTGTCACCAGTAACAATGTGACGATGACCTGTTTCAAAGAAAGTATTTTATTGTGAAGTATAATGATGACATTAAGATGATATACACCAGATGGCAGGAGTGTGCGTTCATTTTTTAGTTCAAAATGAGTGGTTATATCCAAATCATGGTGCATATGAGTTTAACAAAACAGTACATCAAAGGTATTTGCCATTTTCTATTTTAAAGAACCTCAAATCAGCATTATATCTTTTGATGTTGCTGATATGGGAGCCACAAAGATTTCCCAAATAAGTTTAACATTAAGCTGGCTGTGAAATGACTGAAAAAATGACAAAATAAATATTTGGTAGGACAAAAGTAAAAAGCTTTGGCATAATTGAATTAATTCATCATTTAATATTACCAGCAGCATCTGCACACGTGAGGGCCTTGACATGAGCGTCGGCAACGTCTCTCACATCGACGATTGGTAAGAAGAGTTTTGGGACGGCAGGCATCGAACGCTCCAAAAGACGACGACAGACCTCCATGGAAAGGAAGGACGTTCCTCCGCACAGGACTGGGCCCATCACGTAGCCAGGGTTGATGACAACAAGTTCGAATCTCTCCTCCTCTGTGTAAAAAATCATCAATAATTAATATCCAGATCTACATTCGAAATATTAGGTCAGGTATACTGGGCACATCATATAACGCCGATTAAAAAAAAAGTTTGTTTTGTTTCCGATTATGTTGTTGAAAAAAGTTGGGTCGGTAGGTCGGGACCTTTTTTTATTTTATTTTTTTGCCCCTAAGATTCAAGATTCAAAAGCAATAAATTTTGGGTCAATTCTCCATTTTTTGTCAGATGCCTTAACAAAATTCAGGTCGGGCCATGGGAAGTTGGGTAGGTCGGAAATCGGAAACAAACTTCTTTTTTTTCCAGTCAGCCAAGCTTGAGTTAATGGCGGCCAGCTCAAACCATCCTCATGCCTATCCTGGTGTTTGTCACATTTAGAACACTAAATTTTACACTTCAGTATCAATGATATGTTAACAGTTTCCATACGTTGCAATCATTAAAGAGCTATCTGGAGAGACCAAACAGGTGATCGTAGTTCTATAATTTGGCATCCATACATTTGCTGTAATCATTTGTGTACATGGGTATTGGAATTACACTGTAGTACAGAGAATGACAAAAGAAAGAATTAAAGAAAAATTAATTAACTCTGTCAATCCTTGGCTTTGCTGTTGATATATCTATTCAACACTTGTTCCATGAGTATGCATCAATTTTAACATTAAGCGCAGGTCACTAACCAGGCAATTCTTTGAGGAAGTCCCACGCGGCCTTCTCCGCCATGATCTTGCTCTTGTTGTAAGGGTCCTGGACCTTCTCAAGGTCACCCCAGTCCTCCTCTGTGAAGGTCTTCGTCAGGTCTTGACCTACTAGACTTCCTGTTTGAAAAGAGATATTAGATGAATCAGTATCGTTTAATGTGCTGGGGACCACGAAAAGAGGCTGGAGTTGTGCAGCCTGGTGGCCACAATGAGCATTTCTTTTGCATTTAGAACAAACATGTAATTCATTATGCCATAATTTTCCACATATATACAGTTAATTTGTTATCAGGTTTGAACACCTTACTTGGACAGCGAGCAAAAAAACCCAATGATCTTCTAAAAGTCCACTTTTTGATCTTAAATAATTGAAAAACCTTGCCATTCTGACACGGTGCTTAAATGAAAAAAAAAAGCATCATACCAATTACTGCCATAAATGAAGATGTGATGACCAGACGCTGAATTTTAGCCTTCTGGCAAGCCTTCAAGATGGCTTCTGTTCCCTCCACAGCTGGCTTTATGACGTCATCTTCATTGTTAGGTACTTGGGTTGGGAAGGGGCTGGCTACGTGGATGACGTAGGTGCAGCCGTTGACGATGCTGTGGGGTGAAACAAATTCAAAGGTTAAGTTTCCAGTTGTTATGAACTTAAGCAGATTAGGACAGTACATTATAAAGCGGCCTATTTGAACTTCCATAGTAGGCCTAATCGACATCGGACCAATGTCAATTAATTGGCTGCGGTTATTAGCCAATGCAACGCTGGGCCCACATTGGCCCGATGTGGCATGTTACAGTTTACTTAATGAGTTAATAACTGGGCTAGATATGTTTAATGATGTCTTAACTGGTAACACATTTGTTCTAGGTATGTGATAGCTAGACAGGCATAACTGGAGTGTGCTTTGCGCAGAGCCCTGTGTTGGCCACTACAGTTTGAGGTCTTCACCCACAGTGTTACCACCCTTGCCATGAGGAGGCCCAGGAATTTCAAGTGCACCATACATAGCAATGGCCATGCCATAATGTTGGCAATTGTAGCATTGCTTGGTCATAAGAATATAAAATTATCTTTTCATCTCAATCTTGTCAATTGTAATTGTCTACCAAGTTAACATCATCGAACTTCATGCGCATTCACAAGTCTCAAATTGTGTACTTTAAGAACTTACTTTTCCCAACTTTCTGCATTGGTCAGATCGGCCTCGACAATCTCCACAGGGTGTTTGGCCTCCGGGCACAGTTCTTTGATGGGATTGACCTTGGCTTCATTTTCCAAACTCCTAACCGTCGTCCGAACCTTGAAGTCCTGTTGCTGCAACTGCTGGACGATGTGCGTGGCGATGAAACCACTGCCTCCTGTCACCAGCACCACTGCAAAAAAACAAGAAAACAACATTGTAGGCATTGTTATTGAAACAACATTAAATCTACTGGTGATTGGAAACATTATTGTGGCCTATTGGTTAAAGCATGCATCAAAACCACATTGGCAGCTATGCTGAAGATCCCGGGTTTGATTCCCGGCCATGAGCTGGATGATGCTATATTGGAGATGCCTTACAGCTAGGTGGCCTAATGGTTAAGGCATCCACCAATTCTACATTGTTGAAGGTTCTAGGTTTGATCCCTGACCTAGGCACTCTGCATGAGCTTCATCCCAGCTAGATGTCGATCGCATGAGACGTTAAATTGTAGGTGACTTGTACTCAGTGTCTATACTGAGGCAAGTAAAATACCTCACCTATGGTAAATGTGTAACATGGTGTTGACTCCAAGCCTTATCATTCCATCATTACATCTGCCTCTGGCAGCTATCATATAAGCTGGCGAAGCTTCAAGTTCAGTGGTATCACCTTTGATATCTCATGATAACAATATCTGGCACATGGTCAGAATTCAAACCTGGGACCTTCAGGAATTGACCAATGAGCTGGACGAAACGAAGGAATGAAAGCGAATGACCACTTAGCCCTTGTCCCAGAGTTTTATAGGGCTTGAAAAGGGATTAAAATGATATGCCTATGATTGGCCGATATGAGGAATGCGGCGCCAGGAAAGGTGGGGAGCATTAATGCTTAACTAATTTTATATTAATAAAATATATTTAAAATACTAATTAAAAGCAAATGAATACAATGCAAAGTAGTTTTAGCAATAGAAAATGCTGTATGTTAGATATTGAATTAATATCCTAAGGTCTACAAGAGCCACTGATTAAATTCCATAGACTATATTTATGAATACTGAAGACACACCTTCTGGGTGTTGAAAAGGGTCTAAAATGCCATATTCATCATTTCTTTCATAATTAATCTCTTCTAATTGTAATTCCATGATCACGTGACGAGCAATCAGCGCCATCTATTGGAGTTGGTTAGAATAGAGGCAAAGGTTTCTCTGATCCAATTTAATATCTTTGCAAGGGAACCTCCTTTATTTTGGCTAGACATGCAAGTTGTCAATAAGACCCATAGCTCATTCCTTTAGAAAGAGGACTTTTTTTTGGCATCATATCCTCATAGATGTTGCCCTGTAGCACTGGGAATTGGCCCTTTACCCTGTCTTAGGCACTCCATAATAGGAGACTGATAGCCATCTAAATGCGCAGGCATTCACGCATCAAAGTATTCAGTCTTATTATGAAAACTGCTATATGCAAGTGTTTGCAAGTTATCTACAAAATACACCATACCCTGTATATTTATGAGAACACCCTGGAATAAAACAAAGTAAGCGCAGCATCCAAACTACCAATATAATTTTAATACACATGTTATTATTATCTCAATATCACAATGTATTGTTGTAAATTCTCTATCTTTAATTTGTACCATCTCGATAAGCATATACATGGCCAAATGTGCCATGTGCGTTTTCCATGAGAAAGATAAACGCATGGAAAACGCATGGTTTTTGCCTAAATTAAAATGAGGTGAAAACAATGCGTTTTCCAGTTTATCCAAACGCATGGAAAATGCACGTAGCACATTTGGCCATACATGTATGCTTCTTCTGGTAAATAAGCTTACAAACAAACAAACCAACATTCAAGCACCATTTTAGATGTGTGTGATATTACAATGTTATACATCCATGTCAGATCAAGATATTATATGGTGTATATGACTGATGTTAATACCATCTAGATGGAGTCACATTCTTGACACAGGACTTCCAATGGAGCAAGCAAGCACCCGAACCACTAGTCCTTACAGACAGCATATTATAATTCAAGCCAACATTACAATAGTACTACAGAAGTACATGGTGAAGAGTCAAACATAGAATTTTGTTTGGTGAGGAAAGCTTCCTTTTTCCGAATCCCACAATATATGGGCCACATATTTCTATGCTCGATCATACTAGATTGGATCCTGTTATAACTTCGGTAACCTAGATTTTGGTTTAGTTTTTTGTGTCTTTGTGAAATAAATAGGCAATTTGCTATCTCCTTTGAACTACTAAAGCCTAAAATCTGCTATAATTTTAAAGAAGAAAACTAAAACCTCTCATTAGACCACATTCACCACAAATGCTTATCTTCAATGGTTCGTGCAACTTCGTCATAAACTGTAGAAGCTCTTCATCTGTCATAAAGTGAGTACAAAAGTTACCATGGTGACCCGGGGATTTACAACTACAGCACAACAACCAGGCACCAGTTCTAGGTGCTCTTAAGTTACAACCATCGTGACCTAAGAGAGGATACTTAATCGCCATGGTGACGTCATATTATTAAGGTTCTATCGATCTATGACGTCACTGGCACAATCAGTAGCCACGACAACCATTTAATGGCTACCTAGCACACTTTATTGCATTAGCTAATAACCATGATTGCCAAAGGTCAAGAGTACAGACAGCTCATATGACCAAATACTAGAGGCAAACATAACGATGAGATGATAAGATTCTGACAACGATGTGTCACAAAACTGCTTCCGTAGCTGGTGAAGCAAGACCTCTAGAATTAATCAAGCACCTTAGTGTGAAGCCAGTGGACTCCGAAGGTTCATCATGTCATCATTACTTCTGTCAATGAAAAAAATAATAAAAACAGATTCATACTCATCTAACTGAGACAATATAAAAACCCTGTATCTCATCTATATACCATGCAGTCCTGCTCACTGCTTATTGCACAAACTCAATGCCATTTCAAGTAGAAGGTCAGTCGTGCTGTACTGGTTCGCTGTGCCCCATTCAGACCATTGAGGCCGAACAAGAGCACATAATGGGCCATCTGAGTGTCTCAATGTGGTCCCAATGTGGTCCCAATGTGCACAGTGTGTTCGGGTTCCTCTTCACAAGAGCCAAGATCAATAGTCCAATTCCCAGGGAGCTGTGCCTGCTGCAGAAGACCCCATGAAAAGGCCAATGCAGAATAACCCCTAGATGTTGAAGCGTTCAGGCAGACACAACAATGCAAAAAGATTAAGCAATATGCACAATGCATATTTCACTTACAGTTCAACCTGTCTGTTAAGATAATCAATACCAGATGAAATTGGTCTTGTTTTATGGGTTGCCTTAGTTAAGAGTGAAATCATCTACAATAAGTTGTTTAGTAAATTCACCCGTCATGCAATGAGAAGATTTTACAGCCAAGTTCATAGACTTGGAAGCTAAACTCCAGATGATGTCATCTGAAACCAGGGCTCCCATTGGTTACGGCAGTTCCTCGGCCAATAAGAGGCCTGGAATCACATGACGTCCTCTGGCATTTAGTTTCCACTTCTATAAGATAGGTTTCCAAGTCTATGAAATTGGCTGTAAATTATTCAACAATGTGGAGGACTTATAGCTCCAGTGGACTGCTACATATAAATAGAAAGGTGTACAAGTTATGGTCTAGCTCTTTTTAGTTTGAAAAGACTGACCATACATTAAGAGTTTTACTGTACATGACCCAACCACGAGTATCCAAACAACTCTTGTACTCAGTGTGTATGCTGAGGCAAGTAAAATACCCTACCCACGGGGTAATTGTATAACCTGGTGTGGACTCCAAGCCTTATCATCTCATTATGTCTGCCTCTGACAGCTGGTCATATATATATATATATATATATATATATATAAGCTGTCTAAGCTCAGACCCAGTAGCATTGACACATTGAACACTGAACTCTGAAAGCATTTTTGTCCACCTGTTTATTTGCACACTTTAATACCCAGCAACAAATTGCTGTCAAGGACGAAAATGTTCATCATTTGAGAATAACACGGAGCTCAATTGCAGTCTGGTATGGCTAGAGCGTGTTGACTCTTTTTGGACATTCAACAGATCCACCTGCCATGCAGGAGCAAATTGCAAAAGCCTCAAAATCAATAGGGATTGATGGTAATCGCCGCTTTAAAGTCATTAACAGTCAAAATAGATTTTAAGGCATGACTCACTGACTCCACGTGAGTCATCAAGTAGCATTACCCAACCATAACGTCCTCGATATTTGACATTTCACAAAATTCACGTTTTAGTGAATACCATTTTTTTGCAATTTATATGTTAGAGGCTATAAAACTATTCAGAGTTATTTTATTTATATAAATTTGAAAGGCTTACTTAAAGATTAACTTTATATAACAAGAAGTATCCAATCGTTCACCTAAACTTAAAAAATGTATTTTTTTATAATCCGTTACACTGAAGCAGTCTCAACCGACTTTACAATTTCAACCTTGGCAGGCTTGTTCAAGCATGAGCCTTTCTCAACTCCCCGGGGGAGTATAAATATTATATATATATATTTATGCACTATTTAAGTACACTTCTAAACCCAGTCAGTATTCCAAATTATGAGATTGTGTTTAGTAATCTATACACGGCCCATTCACTTGTCTGCTAATTTAATACAATTAATTACATTTAGACAAATTATCAGTTCATTACGATAATATTTAACTGAGTACAGTTATTATAACTGATGATACAATTTTATATTAATCTCCTTTATTAAATTACACTTCGAATGATTAATGCTCATGTTTTAATCGAATTCTAAAAAAACGACTTTTTCTGCTATATGCAACGTAATGTGACCTAACTGTGAAGTCTACCTCAGTGCACTTATTCAATGTTGCAGCCAATTTAGATAATTGCAGCATAATATAATCATAATATAATCACAATATGATACTATGCAAGGGGCAGCATCCCATACTGGCAACGTGCCTTTATAATTGATGCCCTATAGAAGTACACTCTGCTGTTAGCTGTACTGTATCCAATGTAAACATTATGAATTATGATTAGCAACAGAATGGGACAGTATAATCCCAATAGGAGAATCACACAATACAGAATGAATCATAAATATTATTATCTGTTGTATGGGTGGGTGGTCAGTTCTTTTGAAGGTCATGGGTTCAATTCTTACCATGAACACTAAGATAAGATAAGAATAAGAATATAAGATTAGATAAGATAAGATTAGATAAGAACTAAATATCATGTTTTGTATGAAAGATAAGATAAGAAAAGATAAGAATTCCATTTCCACTGAATATCATGTGTATGTTCCATAGTCTTTGTGCCCAGACATAAATGACAGCCCCACTCATGATGTGGACTCAAAAATGTATCATCACATCATTACATTTGCCTCTTGCAGAGCCCTGTTTGTGTGAGGTAATTAAGCTTCTAAAATGTTATCCAGCAATACTAAAATAACACGATACAATCATAATACAGTTCAAATTCATGGTCAAAGATAAAATGAAGATATAGAGGCATGAATACAAACAGACTTGGGGGTCGAATCTATCACTACTAACAGAACAGGCTATAACCTTAGCCATTAGTCCACTGAACCACTTCCTAATACAAAACCGGAAGTGAAACTGCCAGATGTACAACTAATTAATCATTAACAACATGAACATCATTCATCGTTAGCTTGCACTCTTGAATAATACGCATACATAATATTGATGAGTAATGGGGACAGTGAACTCTGACCTCATAATTATGCCTGATGATTATGGGATGTTACACTGACCCCTTGGGATACATACTTGCCCTTTCTAGTGCACAATACGTGTATATATATTATGTACTCATCATGCATGTATTATGCAATACCATTATACTTAGGCCTCTATCATTCACATTCACAATTGATGCTCCTATTGTCATGAAACTGCATTACTTATATCCTAAGCAATTGGCCCTTGTAGCATTACCATTAAATCATCCAAGAAAATTGAGACTGATAATAGAGAAAATGATTAGATGGAGAGACAGAAACAATGAAATCCATGAATAACAATTACTTGCCTTAAATGCATGCGATTCGTAAATCTCACAGAAACTTTTTGTTGTGTCGTAGTCACCTAGGTCAGGCTAATTACTATCAATTCCTGATCAGAAGCTTGATCACTTGAACAGGCTGGATCACTTTATTTAGTTTTTAGAGGAAAAAGGTAATGATGAGATGGTAAAGCTGGTAGTTCGTCACACACACACATATAGTTAAAGCGTAGGAAGGTATATATGTGTGATACAGTTAGTTTAATTACAAATGACCTGTCAAATTGAACTTAGACAAAGCTAGACAACTTCCGCCATGCAATACAACCTGCCACTAAACAGAACTGTCCCGCTATAGCTGGCTACTCAAAGATGGATCTAAAAGTACACGCAGCACCATATTTTGCATAATATTAGATACATTTATTACATTCACCAAAGGTTATATTTTTTCAGCAGTGGTAGGTGTAAGCCGACTATAAGCTAGGAGTAGACAGAAGCAGCTGACTTAGGCCAGTTATAGCTACAGCCACGAATAGGCTGCTACAGCTGTCTTGAGTCCACCGTTTTTAATGAAACTAACTGTATTTTCAGTTGCCCCTTTGACACTAAATACAACCCCTCCCTGGCTAAAATTTTAATATCTCACAATTATTCTGTCACTGATACAATCTATATTTAGTAATTATAGGACGGGTACTAAAACCAAGGAAACAAAAAGCATCTGAACCACATTACTATACCAATCTACTGTTAACCTTAGCATGACAATGGTCACTAACGACAAATGCAAACTTATTGTAGTGGGCTGATTGTAAAGTGCACTTCTTTCCCTATCCAATAGATGTGACCCAATTACTGCAGCATCCTCGACCGCTGATGACTCACCCATCCCACAAGAGAATGGGGAGGCGGGGGGGGGGGGGGGAGACGAAAGGGGGAGCGGGGGTCCCTACAGGGTGGATCAAACAGATAGCAGATCGCATCATATTGACATTCCGGAAACGTGACACGTGCAGGTCACATGGCCTCCAAATGACAAATTGTAGCGCAGTAAACTGGGTCATGTTACTAAAAATAGCACGAGGATTAATATGAAATCCAAAATGATCACATATTTCATTTAAATGGTAAAATTGGAGTATGTCACCGTTTAAACTTCATGATTATCAGTATCATACACACAATTTCAGTTAATTATGATTTCATGTTCTTGTGGCTTATAATGAATATATGAGGTGAAATTATTACTCTAAAAAGCTATGCAAAAATGGAATACACACATGAAATTGTTCATAATTCAAGGAATTGATACAGATTAATATTAGATCAGAAAGGTCATACAGCACTATATATCATCCAATGTTAAATTTAGCAATGTGAACCAGCAACTGCTTTAGTAGCTTTTGGGCCTTGATATTGGACAGGTCTAAGTGAATATCAACACAATAAACTGTGTTAATAACTCATACATTTAACGCATAAACCACTGCAGTGCAAGTTATAAATATTTGATAATTTGTGCTATATTTCAACTTAAGCTTCTTATGACCACAAAATGCATTCTATGAAAGGCAAAGCCATTTTATGCAACTGAGAGACTATATGTGGACGCATGTTATTCTATGCAATGATTGATTGAGGAATTAATAACCAGGCCCTCCCTATGGAGCGACAGATAATATTGTGCATGTGAGTTGTTATCAGTAGAAATTAATAACAGTGTTTGTGTATTGCCTAATAGTTTTGAATGACAATTTTTTCACTGCAATAATACAAGCAATAACGTCAAGATCAATTAAGCAACAAAAAATAGCCAAATGTTGGGTGAAAGTCATATGGTGGTGCAGAAAGGCTATAAATATAATTTAGTAGACAATAAATGAAATTGCCAATTACAACAATGCCATTTATACCATATAATATTATAAAGTACTCTAGATGGTTTAAAGGTTTGTCCAGCACATCACAGATATAGCTAACAGGTGAAGTGCCTACTCTGAGGCAAGAAAAGATCCCACCCAAGGGGGTACGTATATATGTATACCCTCTTTATATCCTCACTGGACCATTGAGGGGAGCAAAAGCTAACCCTGCTTCGGCGGCACTGAGCTTAACCATGTTGCACAATTTACTGAATGGAATACCATTAAATCAATGATGAGTATGATCTCAAGTAAACTCCCATCCTTCATTAAGATTAATAGCCTAATTATGAGGATCAAGAAATGCAAACAGTTTGCTATGACCATATCAACAAACCCAGAGGGTGGGGGCATAAAATATTGATCAGAAATTATTCAGCAGTTAGATCATTCCTCAAGGGACCTGTGCTCTTGTATAGCCCCAGGCCAACAAGACTGATATTGTAACAGACAATGTGTCACTGCAGTAAATCTGGTGCAACATGGCATCTGTAGTGGTGAGCGACACTTAAGGTGTTACAGACAGTACAAAGAGTTCGATTCAGTGCATAGCAACAGCATTGTTCCAAGGATGCACTAGAGGTGTGATAGACAAGCACAGAGAGTTTGATTAAGTTTGATATAAAGTGCAATATTGTTTTATAGAAGAACTTGAGGTGTTATAAACAAGCACAATGTGTTCAATGCAGGGCAGCATTGTTCCAAGGAGGAGTGAGAAACAAGCACAGATATTTTAATATATATATATATATATATATCTTTATTAAATACACATGTATCAAATCATGGTTTATCAAATTATACAGAGGATATATACAGTAGTTGCAATAAAATAACACAGTTAAAAGATAATTGCAGAAAGCATTCCTTTCAAATTCAACAGCCCATATCCATCAGTTCATTATTTGCAGCAATTGCACAATTGTCTTGATCACTGAGATGAGTGAATGAAAGAGATCTTTTTTGCAATACTAATACCAGAGGCAAAGAAAGCATCAATCATTTTAGACCTTATATATATATGATAAGTTCTCTCCAATCAATGTACTGGATAATGCAATGCCTCGTTCAGCTATGAATTTAACTCGCTGATTTAAACTGTTACACATATTCTTGAGCATAGATGTGAATCGCACACGTATTTGTTCTTCAGAGTTTCTGCATGTCATCAGAATAGGAAGGAATCTAGAGTGCGTTTTTTTTCATGGTAATCCTAAAAGTCGTCTCACACATCTGTTCCACAAGGTATGGAAACTCTTCACAGTGACATCATTAAAGTGCCATGCTTGGCACCGTAGAGTGGCAACAGTCCGATAGGAATACCTTCCTCTTAACATCCTTTGGATAAAATGCAAGATTGTTTTATAGAAGCACTAGATGTGTTATAAACAAGCACAAGGTGTTCAATGCTGTGCAGCATTGTGCTTCTTAGGAGGTGCTTTGGGTGTTATAGAACTTACAGACAAGGTCAGAGTTTAGTAAGGAGGTATTTGAGATGTTATGGACAAGCACATGACACTGTACATATAGTTTGACAGTGTATTGTTGTTCTTAGGAGGCATATGGTGTTCTAAACAAGCAAAAGTTGTTCAGCGGAGGTGTTGCAAACCATCGTCAGATTGTGACACTATACAGGCAGGAAAAAACTTATTTAATCAGCTCAAAATGAGAACAGTACTAAAAACAACACACATGGTGGCACCATGATGGTGCCCCATTCAAAGTAAACCACGAAAGTTATGAATAAGGAATTCATGTGAGAGACATCAAAGTCCCCAGTGACAATTAATCAACAATATTGAGTTGATATTAATAAAATTAACCCATCAAACAAATGCACATAAATTGTCTTTACTGAATATATAGCCAACGCAAGTCTAAGATCATAATTGTCTGACATATACTATTTAGCATGAGCCAGTTGTCTATGACTGTTGACAGGATAATTAATACAGTACATAATTGACATGATATAACTTATAAGTTGCATGATAGATGTAACTGCATTCTAAGGAATAGCATGGTTTGGGCAAATGAGACTTGAGCTCAGATGTCCTTGCTCTGCTTTGAAAAAGAAGAGTGTTGGTGAGACAAACAAATGATGGGTGTTCAAGTAAATGGGCAAATAATGATTAGCCAGTCTTCAGCAGAATAGCATGGGAGAAAAACAGAATGTGTGAAGCTGCACAAATGGTGTAGAAATAGTGAAGTAGAATATTGCAGTGTACAAGTAAAATAGCTCAACTGTAACTGTATTTTTATTGTCTAGAGTTACTTGTATGTAATCTATTGCAGTATGCCTGATCAATCTAATAAAATTCCATAAGTCTGAGACTTAATTACTGAACTTTAATCAACAACATGTATGATAATTTTTAATGCAATGCAAAATGTATGAACACATTAATGCTTCAAGCATTCTTCTTCCGATAATTAACAAGTCACACAACTAAATTTGATTGCAAGGTCCTCATATTCATGGGAGCCTCATTGGGGAGATGAAATTATTATAGTGATGTTGTTGCAACCATGAAGTTGGTCAATAATAATTAGTGTAGTCTTATTTTAGATATGGTGTCATTAGTGAGGTGTCCACGAGGACAAACAAAACACTTTATAACAATCACAAAGATTTATCTTACATTTCACATACACTCCATGAGTGTAGTAGACATCATCAAATACAATTGTATCATTGTTTATTGACATGACGACACCTCAGCATCTCATAACATGCCAACAGATGGTCAGATCATTTCATATTAAATCATAACCAGTGCTAACCACTGCTTCTTCAGTGTCATTACCAATTCAACTGTTTGTCAACTGCAATTAACAATATCACGCTTTATCGAACAAAATCACTCTCCAATAAAGGAGGTGGTGACGTCATAAATTCTCCAGCACGTGGCCTCCTCAAAAACTAGAGAGCGTTTCGCTCAGTTATGAAATTGGGTCAATTCAAAATGACAGGGTACATGGACCCCTGTTTGTCTTGCATTTTAATTTGATTGCCAAGAAATCAAGGCTTTCGCATTTGTCTGACATCTAATAACTTCTTTTTTTAAATAAGAGAAGATGAAAATTAGCAATATTGTACTGCATATTGAATAAACACTGGCATTTTAATCAGTTTAATAATAATAATAAAAAAGTGAAATCAATTTTTCCCACAGACAGACGCACAAAACAATAGACAATGGAAAAGGCCAACGAAATTGACACAATAGGCCTAACGTCAAAACGTCACTAAAATCAGACAATGGAGCGAGCGATAAAAGAGTAACTGCATTGATCACACTTTTGTTCTCGACAATTGGAGAGCTATTGCTGGCACGTGCAGCACGTGGGTTGGATCCACTACAAACACAACTGCTGTTTGGTCAGCATGGCTAGCCACTGGTCAAGCAATGAGTAAACTGACCACAGGGACACCCCTGGTCAGCCCAGATTAGCAATCTGATAGAGCAGCTCAGTCTGCATTCAGCTCATCAATAAGCAATAGCTTGTCATTCAAATCACCCAGTAGTCTATTAACATCTCAGTTATGGGGTTTCAATGGCCGGAGTGCATGGTTTTGTCTTGTGTTCCAAGTCTTTTGTTTTGCTTGCTGTCACAGTCCTTATAAGCCAGCATTTACATAGCTATTCAATCATAGAACAGATATTCAAATGTATAGAAAAATGTATCAATGCTGCTAGTCTCAAGGATAATAATCCTACAACTTCTACCACCAGCTGGCAGACAAAGATGTGTACATGTACCATTGTACAGGTTAATCCAAGTCACACATGCAACATATCTTCCATTTTTCCACACATTGTTTCATACAATAATGACAATAGGTAATAATCATCCATTCATACATATAATAGAACAATGTCCTTTGGACTTAATAATCTTAATTGATCACAAAAAAGCACTTGACCATGTGGCACGAATCCCATGGACCTTAGGGTCAATGACCTGCCAATATCAACATAAAATACATTAGCCCTGCAGCAAAGGGGTAAATAGAAGTGTCAATCACCCCCTCTCCAATGAAGCAGGAGGGTCTGGGATTATTCAGCTGCCCCTGGATAGGGTGGCCAGAGGGTGGCTAGAGGGTGGCTAGAGGGTGGCCAGAGGGTAGCCTAAGGGTGGCCAGAGGGTGGACACATGTCAATAGTTCTGATTAACCCTCCAATATCCATCTCTATTGTGCCCTCCTCAAATTTCCATTCATCAATTAGCCATCTATTGTAGTGGAAAAGAATAGTATTAAACAATGGCGCTATTTGATCAGGATTAAGTGAGTGTATCTCTCAGAGGTAATATCTTGCATTCAAAGAGTATATTGATCGATGTGGTGAGAGGGAATGAGGGGCCACACTTGGTAACTGTCTCCATAACTTTAAAGGGTGAGGGCCTCGCTCAGTGGTAGCGCACTGGGCTTCCAGCCACTGGGTCCCGGGTTCGATTCCCGGTCGAGCCTATAAGTTGGATGGCTGTTTCATCCCTCATCTCATTGCCGTGATCCCTGCCTGTCCTAATTAGCCCAATACAGTTAGTTTCATAAAATATGGTCGACTCTACTCTAGACAGCTGTAGCTACCTATTCCTGGCTGTAGCTATAACTGGCTAAAGCCAGCCGCTTCTGTCTACTCCTAGCTAATAGTCGGCTTACACTTACAACCACTGAAAAATATAAATTTGGGTAAATGTAGGAAATTTATATAAGCTATCTTATGCTATTTGTGCACCAAATCCTGCTGTATGCTTTGAGTAGCCAGCTATAGCCAGACAGTTCCATTTAGTGGCAGATAGCGTCGTATAGCAGAAGTTGTCTAGCTTTGTTTAGGTTTAATTTGAAAGGCCGTTTTTTCAATGAAACTAATTATAGGTGCAGAAATACATGCCATAAAGCCCTAATGCACCCACCACCAACACATCTCCATAACTTGTATCAGTATAGACACTAAGTGCAGAATTCAAATGCCATCAAATTGACGGTTTCATTTGGTCGATGCTCATTATTCAACATCACAATTTTCTCATAATATATCATTAATGCAAGGAATCGAACCCAGGACATTAGTTAAATTTGTAAGGGAACTAGTCTATATCATTAACCACTAAGCCACAATATACAATAGAATTCATATCATCCGTGTCAGAACCGAATTCATATTATCTGTGTCAGCAGAGCACTGTTACAAATTTATAATATTGCTTGCTTTGAAATAGTTGAAACACCATTAAATACCCACTCAAAACCCACAAGTATGTGTAAAAGTCCTTTTTTCGTAGAAGAGCAATATAATCTGTTTGGAAAAAGGAACTTTGGAATAGAAAAAAAAGGAAAGGAAAAAGGCAATTGAGTGTTGGTCAATGACCTCATTTGAGTCATTTCCAGTCTGGAATGTGAATTCCTTTTTAATTCGGTGAGCACATTCTTCAGGCGATTAAGTTATAAAAAAAATATAGAGCAGAAAAAATACACAGCTTTATTTTTGCCAGTTCATGTTGTTATGTATTGTCTGATACCATACACAGCTGTCTATAATTTTGTATGAGAGTACAAAGGTGAGCATGTTTGGCAATACATAGCACATGATGAGGTAGTAATTTCGTTCAAAGTGCAGCATGCAATTTGCTACACTTCTATCATAAAATGTCCAGTCAAGTACAGTGAAGTCAAGTGAAGTCAAGTGGAGTAGGCCTCAAGTGTTGAGTCAAGTAGAGTGAAATAAAGTGAAGTAGAGTGAAGTGAAGTAAAGTGCTGAGTCAAGTAGAGTGAATTAAAGTGAAGTAAAGTGAAGTGTAGAGTGAAGTAAAGTGAAGAGTGAAGTAAAGTGAAGTAAAGAGTCAAGTAAAGCAAAGGTGAAGGTATAGTAAAGTAAAGCGAGGTAAAAGTAAACTAAAGTGTCACAAAGTGAAGTAGCATAAAACAAAGTGAGGTGATGCTTTTTGCTCATTCTTGCAACTGGACAGTTGGCCATAGATCTATGTACCAGTACTTGGAAATATAAATACATAACATGACGATTTGAAAAAACTGACAATCAATAAAGAAAGAAATATGTTTTTTACCAAGGACGTTAAACCATGATTTTACAGTGAAACAAACGTGAACAACAATGAAGTAATTTGATCAATTAACTGCATACAGTAAATATATGAAACACTCTCCCTAGAGAACTACAGCAAAATGTGTGCCTACAGCAATCCCACCAGCTAAGCCTGTGCATACTAATTGATAATTCCCATTAGGGTAAAGTATGGCCAGGGGGGCATATTACCCCAGAGTCCCCTAGAGCCCTCTGTTCACAAGTTACCCCAGGGCAACTCCAAGGGCCAGACGAAATCCAGACAATACTAATTGCTGTGGCGAGACAAAATGGAAAAAAAAACTCCGAAGCAAAGCAATCTGAATTAATACATCAGCAATTAGTGATTAAATCTGCCATAACTTTGCATAGATGGAGAGATTACCCCAACCTTCCCTACTCAAAATATGTGCGTGAAATATCAAAGTTTTTTTTGGTGGTTTTTTTTTCTCATGTAAGTTTAGAGTGCAGACTTTGAAGGCTAGTTCTTGGCCTTAGGAAAGGCATGGTAAAATAAGGTGTACTAGAAACAACATTTCAGATATTTATTTGCTCATGTGATTATTAGCTCAAACAACCTCATAAAACATGTTTGTCTTCACCATATAAAAACACCAATAGCATGAGCAGTTGTAAAGTCAATTTTGAGGGATAAAAATTGCACCAATATGAACATTTCCTTAAGGTCACAGTTTCTGCATGGTGAAAACATATAATACAGACCAGAACTTTTCATCAGATAATACCCACGCATTATACTATTAAACATCATACAATATCGTACAATATTATGAAATTAACCTCAATATGAAACATAGTATGATTTTCCAAATTAGGCAAGATACAGAAGTAACAATGATTATTTTCTGTGTAATTCTGCGTAATTAGTGGTTTGAACTTTTCCCGATTATGACACAATTACAATAAATGTAATGAGATGTGAAACCAAAGGCCCGGATGTGGTACCTCACACATTCCAAGGTCAGGCAAAGGTCAAATTCCTGGAGTAATAATTCGCTTATAAACATCATTCTCATGTGACTTTCAAAATATGGTTAAATTCGTCAAAGTCATATGATGTATGAGTGGGTTTAACATTTCTAAAGCATGATACGCCATACTAATGCACTGTGATGCATATCTATTCTATAAAAAAAAGTGTAAATTCAAACAAAATTATATATTTTATTGTAATTTATGCAAGCAACAGGTGGATAGGAAACGTGTAAAAACACTTGTTTAAATCTAAATTTGAAACAGAATTTTGTTGAAATCATTATTGGGAACATAGGATAGGATAGGATAGGATAGGATAGGATAGGATAGGATAGGATAGGATAGGATAGGATGTGATAGGATAGGATAGGATAGGATAGGAATTTCCTGTACTTTACCGTCAATAATTATGAGTTTATGGAAATGGTAAATAATTGTGCCCCTTTTTTTTCTATGCATGACAGACACTGGTTCCTTTCCAACTGAAATCAATTAGTGTCATAATCCATTGTGTGCAGGTGTCAAGACTTTTTTTTTCACCTTTTTTTATATCATTTTTTATTTTTTTACATTGCCATCAATATTGTCAATAACCCCAAAAAGGGGTAAAATCAGAATAAAAGGAAGGGGGGATATTTATGCTGGCTCATTCCAGGTCTTTGTGAGGGTCTCTGCTACCCTCGAGGCTAAGGGGGGGGGGGGGGGGGAAGGGGAGGGACCAGGGGTTTGACAAAAAATGGGGGCAAAAAAGTTTGGCAGGGGATGTTTTGGTCCAAAAAGAGTGGTAGACTTCCCAATGCTTTGTTCATGCTAACATTCATTGGCGAAGTATTATTAATTTTAATGGTGACAGAAGGCTCTTTATATTATTCTTTATGCAGAATAAGAGTGCCACATGTGTTACATGGTTAATATTAGCAATATTTTGAAGGCAATTTTTAAGTCAAATGCTTTCGTAAAGTGTTAAAATACACTCCACGACTGAGTGATTAATCTGAGAGACTTGTATACACCAGAATTGAGATCACCCATGGAACTAACTGAATGGTCTTAATTCTGGGACTATGATCAGTTTTGGAGTCATGAAAGTGGTCCTATATATAATCCAGTCGGTATGAATGAACATTTAGTGGTCGAAAGTGTGTAACTCTACTGTACTAAGTTATAATGGAAATAGCAGCAAAGTACATTATTTTTCATTTCACGTTACAAATCAATAATTTCATCCCTCAACTCTATCTAATGCCTGTCTGGAATATATAAAGTATATTAGCCTGTCCATAAACATATAGAAATACCTTTTATACCATTGGCAAATGCATGGTTATATGCACCATTTAAAAGTACTAATTTCTGTATATTTAGCATGGAGCGAAAGCTTGAAGCAGCAGCCTCCCTGGTCCAGCGCATCATTCAGCATCACCCATTGTAGCTGATGCAAATGCTTGACTCATTCGCTTCTATTACTCAGACGTTGGCGCCTCATAGGCTGAGGGGCCTGCTGCTCCAGTGGCTGTCTTTAATACAGGTCTCCACTGGCTAGCAGCCATGTATGGCTA
This sequence comes from Alitta virens, assembly GCA_932294295.1. Classification (NCBI taxonomy): domain Eukaryota; kingdom Metazoa; phylum Annelida; class Polychaeta; order Phyllodocida; family Nereididae; genus Alitta; species Alitta virens. Next base: position 38,391,603 of record OW028579.1, on the reverse strand, counting down.
CTACTGACTACATGCTGGCTAAAAGCTGTCCATTGCAGGGGAGCTGATCTACTGCAGCAATAAAGACCAATCTAAGGCAGGCATCCCATTTCCCGCCAGACAGGAGGAGCGGATTATCCTCACAATTTCGTTCTATCGTCTGCTCTCTTTCCCTCCAATTTCGGAAGCAATATTTGCAATATAAAATGAATACTTTACAATTTAATCACTGTCTAAAGTGCATATTCACCTCGGAAACATGGGAGTACATTTTAGCAAAGAATAAGAGAGACAAAGCCGCCCCTCCCCCCGATGGATCAGTCCACTGCCACATTAGAAATGCACTCCGCAAAAGCCGGCCCGGCATCTTGTGACATTTGTTAGCAAAGAAAAGAAAAACTACGCCAAAATCAACAGGAAAAAATACTGAAATATTAACTCCACTTTGTGTTTAATACATCCTGCAATTTTCTCAGCTATATTCGACGTTTGTGCTAATGAAAATGTAGAAAACATGCTACTTACATGGGCACTCCTCTGCTGCTGCCATGTTGATCACAGATGAACGCTGCCAGACGTCACGTGACCAGAAAATGTCGCCTGCCTCGGCGCTCGGCGAATCTGATTAGAACGAAGCGGGAGGGCCAAAAATAGACACACAGGCCACAAGTCACACTCCAGCGTCTAGCATCAAACAATTGTTTAAACCGCAAATATTTCAAACAAAATTTGAAGAAATTTTCTTGGAATCATTCAGCAGACGTGTAATCAACACATGTTATGACCTGGCCTGCTGACTTTTTTGTGCCTGTCTATTCTAATAAATCAGGCGCAAATTAGATGGCGGGGAGGTGAGGGTGACATTTGTTCCTCTGTAAGGTTAGCTGCTGCTGCTGCTGTGATGAGGAGTGGCAGCTGGCCCCGGGTCCCAGGCACTCACGTCTGAGCATCCGTCACGCTTCGATGCACACCAGTGCACATGCACCCCAGACAAAGGGCGTCGCGTGGACACCAGTTAATGACATCAGCAAAAAATAAACAATATGATTGCACAATAAATAAAATCTGCATTGGCCAAATATATTTTATACCCAACATCCCTCAAATGTCATTGCGGATGATACCTAGCAAAACAATGAGGCAAGAGTGTCTGAAGAGACTGTTGACTAAAGATGGATACAGTAGGATCATATACGCAATTGCCTATCATAATTGCAAAGGCTATATGGTAGAACCATATTCTCAGCAAGATTCTGATGGGACCACGTGCCTTTTGTTAATATGCATTGTGCTGCCACCTGTCAGTGCTCTGGTGGTGCCGCCTGCTGGATGTGAAAAACAAAGACCAGAGTTTCAGGTCATCTCCACTATTTTATACATCAAGACACATCAATCTGTGTGCCTGTGTCCGAACCATAAAACAGGCCTATACCTCATTGAAAGTTGAGATCCTGAAAATTAGGAACACACACCATTGAGTCCAGAAAATTAATGAGTGGCAACCATCTCACAAATTTAGAAATAGTTCTCCATATTCTCTAAATTATGCAAATTATGTAATTTACATAATATTAATAACAGAAAATAGCAAAAAGATTTAGATGTTCAATAGGAAAATCATGAAAAAGTTTTACAGTAATTATTCATATTCAAGTTATACTAACCATTCAGCCACCAAGAGTAACATTTGATGAAATAGATGACAATGGTAGGTACGGCAGACTATAATAATTTTTTTCATCCAAGGTTAACCTAAGAGGTCATTCAAATCAGGATTAGGTTTTGTTTGTGTTTGTGATTAGGGCTTTACGTAATGTATTTCTGCACCAGTTGGGCTAATTAGGACAGGCAGGGATCATGGCAATGAGATGAAGGAGGAAACAGCCATCCATCTTAGGCTCTACCGGGAATCGAACCCGTGACCCAGCGGTTGGAAGCCCAGAGCGCTACCTCTGAGCTAAGTCCCTGCCCTAATCAATATTCGGCATACAGGGAGACAGTTAAGGACTGAATGGAAAGGGTGTCATTCAGGCCTAAGGCACAAATTGCTGTGGAGCCATCAGTTACGTTGATGATCTAACTTTACTCCAAAGGCTATGGAGTAGAAAACGTAAGTCTTTCTTCTCCTCGTTATTCATGTTGCTTCCCAGGCATAGAAGATTATAACTACCTGATTCCATAAATATAATTTTCTCAGGGAAATAACATAAATCAACTGAATGATAAGATGTCAAATACACATTAAAATGCACTAAAAATACTGATGCTAGGATGCAATTTGCTTTAGCCAATCACAGCCAAGGGAGGGAACTTTCTCAGCCAATAGAAATGCAGTATCCTGTAAAAGCCACCTGGTGGAAATATTCATGACATAACATTGTGTATATCAGGAAAGAGCATACCATTAAAATCGTACCATCAAGAAGGCAACTAAACTGGACTAAATTTATTAAGCACGTGGGAAATTATTACAAGAATATTCAGACAGTTGTGATACAACATAAACCCTATTTGTGTGGCACTGGTTTCTTACAGTAATGTGTTAGAATTAGTGAGATACATCTTAAGGCCTCTTAAGTGGCCATCCCACCTTGAGCCTCTATGCACACATAACAGTAATGAGGTTTACAACTGTCTGGGAGACAAATATGACAGCCCAATCCGGGTAAGTTTCTGCTAATTTAATTTTATCAATTACGTGATTTAATTACCTACAATGTTGTATATATATATATAGTAATAGATTTTTTGATATTTATATTTTAAGGTGCTGTCTTTTATTGCACAATAAACATCACACTACAAGAAATTGTGCGTTTCTCATATGTTGCCACAATCTGCACAAATCGTGCGTTTCGCGTTTCTCATGTGTTGCCACATCTGCACATGCCAATGAGCAAATATTGGTAAATTTTGGTACCAATCAATCTGTCATTGGCCTGGGATTCAACAAATGGACTATCCTAAGGTATTGTATCCAAATTTTTAAAGCTATGTACGCTGTAGTAATGATAACAATTATGCTCATAATAAAATTCAGTGTAAATATGTGGATTTTCTGCACTATCTAATCAATTACTAAATTTACAGATGTGCTGGAAACCTGGCAAAAAAAGAGGAATGTATCATTTAAACATCCTGAAACATCTCCAAAAATGGCTTTGCCTCCAAAAACAGCATCTCAATTAGATGTGAATTAAAAGAGTCAAGTATGTACCCAGCATGCAAAGGTGTAAGGGGCTGGCATTTCACCCCACCAGCCCACCTCATGCTGCAAACTACTTGTTATAAGCACTACCCAAACAAAATCCAGGAGTGGATATAAGATAAGATTTTATTTATAGTCGGAGGTGTAAAACAAACAATAGAACATAAGCTATAAAGCTTTTAGCCGACTGATAAATTAATACTAATAATGAATGAGTAACAATGAGTCAGGCATAGGTTTGGAAAATGTGCCATTTATTGGCTGTAATGCAAACACTTACACTCGATGACTCAAAGATGAGTTTCGACAAATACACATAAAACAGGCTCTAGTGGACGTCCATACCACTAAGAGCCTTTATCAGGTTAGAACATAATAACATCTTAATTTATGAAAATAAGAATACCAGGTAACTCAAACTGGCATGTTATCGAACCAACTGTCCTTACCAATAAATTAATATTAACAATATTAACAAGTTAAGGTAACTTAAATACAGGAACCCTTACGAGCTACAAAATGTATATCAAAGTACTTACATAGACAAACACTGAAATAAGGTATAAACAGTGTCAATAATACATGTGACATTGATCAAGTTCAAAGAAAATGAAGAACTACAGATGTGAATTTAAGAACAAGAAAGGGATGGTGGGAGGGGGAAATTAATGAAGCGAATGATGAAGGGAGTTGAGGGGTTGAATTTATAGTGAGTGATAAGGAGATTAAGAGAAGGGCTCCTATTGGCCCAGGCGAAGTCAGCTGTGCGCGGAAGCGGAAGTAGCATTATTATTAATTAACTAAATTTAATAATTAAATTACATTTAATACTAATAAAGAATGAGTAACAATGAGTCAGGCATAGGTTTGGAAAATGTGCCATTTATTGGCTGTAATGCAAACACTTACACTCGATGACTCAAAGATGAGTTTCGACAAATACACATAAAACAGGCTCTAGTGGACGTCCAAAAACATGCTTGACATTCCCAAGAGCCGGTTTGTGTGATTATATTTAGAGGATTCGCGTGCGCGTGCAGGGTGTGCTAGAGGATACGTGACCCGAAGCTAAGCGTTCACTGAGGGTCGCCTGCTGTAAGGCAGTAGGTCTTACATACACCTTGTATGCCTCCGACTTCCATCTGCCCATGCGTTTGATAACTGACTCTGGAAGTTGTAGTGCAGCAGCATCTGTGGCCACTCCAGAACGGAGTGAGTGCGGAGAGATCCGGTCCACCGGCATGCCTGCTTGAAGGAACAAAATCCTCATCCATTTGGACAGAGCCTTATGTGTTAAGGGGGTACCATCCTCGAATATGAACAATGGGTCCTGCAGAGGAGCTGTCCTAGCGGACAAGTACTTCCGCATGCTGCAAAAGGCGCAGACGTCGGCCCCAGAACAGCCGACTGTTACTGCAAAACCTTTAAGTGATGTTTTAGAGGATGGGACCCGGAGAATCATAAATGAAATATCGGATTTGTGAAATGACAGCGATGAGGGAGTAATAGGAGTTGAAACCGCTGGATTAAAACAATATTCTGCTGCTCTAAGGCAGGCAAAATATGCCAGACTCATGGCAGAAAAAAGCATGAGTGTGTCATAATTACATATAATATTAGCTTGCAGACGCGCAAGCATCAAGTATGACACTGGAGTGGCCTGAATCGGCTCTGGAGAAGCCCGTTCCACCAACTTCAGGGCCCACTTTACTCGGACAGTGTATATATTTGGAGGGGCTTCTCCCATAGAGATAAGCCAAGCTCTAACTCCTGATAGGTATACTCTAATCGTAGAGAGAGCAAGATGTGAGGAAGTTAGATATGCAATGAACCTAAGAGCAGCCAGCTCTGTGAGCTGGCATGGGTCAAGATCATATGTGGAGGTGAATCTCAGGTACCTGGTGACTGCTGCTGAGTAGGCTCGACGTGAGTTAAATGCGAGACCCGAGCCAACTAATCCCAGGACATGTCGATCTAGATCTGAAAAGAGATTTTAGACAATATGACTAAAATATGGAATACCCGAGGGCCAGACACGTGCCGGTACACAATGCCCCATACGGGCTGTGAACTCGTCTATTCGGCCTCTACTCAAGAGGTCAGCATTGACATTGTCCAGAGTGGATATGTACACAACAGCCACAGATATGCCATATTTTTCTACCGTTAGGCACCATTGTCTAACTAGCTCCATGATTGGATTAACTGAAGTATACAACTTGTTTAGAATGTAACATACTGAGGAGTTGTCAATATGGAAAATCACTTTGAGACCTGCTAAGTCCTGGGCCCATGTGATAAGAGCCTTAACAGCCGCATGCATTTCTCTCCAATTTATGGAGTTATGACCTAGATCTTTACTCTCACCTGAATACACAGTGGCAAACCACTGACTGCCGAATACAGCACCAAACCCATAGTTACTCGCGTCGGTATATATGTGGTGTACAATGCCTATGGACCAATCTGGTTTGAACATGTAGAGTCCGTTGTGTGTGCCTATGCACTGCTCCCACCATGCTATATCGGCGATAGCCTCTGCAGACAACCGGACTTTATGGTGCAGTTGCTTTGGCCTTTTGGATAGCCCTATCAAGCGACCCAAAAAGGCCCGACCTGTACGTACGACCCTGGCGGCAAAGGCTAGTTTGCCTACCAAGCTCTGGAGCTCCCTTTTAGTCCCAATACGTTTAGAGCGCCAGCTGGCGAGGATTGACTTGATCTCACAAGCACGCTCCTCGGAAATGCGCAGCTCAAAATTCTCAGCATCCACAATAATGCCCAAGAACTCGACCACAGTAGCAGGTTGCGTGACTTTGTCAGGCTGGACTGTGAAGCCAGCTGACTGGCACACCTTCAGCATGAGGTCCAGATTACTCTGACATTCAGATAAAGTGGGCGCCACCACCAGAAAGTCATCAACGTAGCGGACTGTGTCCTCACTTACTCCTTCGTACAGCATGAAGGCTTTCAAAGCACCTGCAAATATGTCAAACAACGCTGGGGCGGAACGCAAACCAAAATTCAAAACCTTGGAAAAATAAAAGGCAGCTTGCTGTCCAGACTCAGACCACTCCAGACCCAAGAGATGCCAGTCGTCCAGATGTACGCCTACATGTTTATAAGCATCTTTAAGATCTAGCTTAGCTAGGAATGGAGACTCAAATTTTATACAGCATTCTACAGCATTATCTACAGTGGAGTACTGCAGAGAAAAATCATGAGGGTCAATAATGGCATTGACAGAATTGACCGGGGGAAAAGACAGGTCATGGATCAGCCTTATTTTTGTACTATTCCTCTTCAGGAATGCCCCCAATGGTGATACTACATAATGATTGTATGGGGGTTCCACAAAGGGACCGTGAAGTCTCCCCATTGCATGATCATAGTCAACGACCTCCGATACTGCCGAGCTAAAATGAATGGCTGAAGGCCAATTAGGCGAAATGATTATGTCTGTTGCTGCACTGCGTCCGATGTGCACCCCCTCACATAATTGTAAATAAACAGAGTCGGCTAGACATTTATCATAAACAAGTGGAAGCATTGTCTGCCAATAATTTCTGTTCAGAAATATCACTGAATTAGGACTTGGGTTTTGCACATTTGGCACATGATTTGTGCCCATCTTGTCCTCCACATCCAATACACACATGCTTTCTCCTGCAATTTGCCCCAGATTGACATTTATTGTCTTGGAACTTAAAGCAGGTCTCATTGGGCAACTGTGGCTGACCTTGACCTGTGCTGAACTTTTTGTTTCTGGACAGGTCATTGACCTGCCCAGGGCCACGAAAGGGACAATCTGTTACTGAATGGTCCATCGATGCGCATTTAGAGCATTTGTTCACATTTCGCAATGCAGCGGAATCAAACGTGATCACATATAGTTCTTGATTTAATCTTGAAAATAGAAAGGATCTACGCATCCCGAGCGCTTGGCGATGGCGAGTATCATATGTGAATACAAATGGAAGTTTAAACTTATGAAACATGGTTAATATAAAAGACCTGTAGTTAACCATCTCCTGAAAAACATTAAATCCTAGTTCACTACACAAGATTAATTCATAAGTGCCCCAAGCTTCTAGCCATTTAAATGAGCTTGCAATAGATTTCTTGCTTCTCTGGTACTTAAAGTTAACTATACCATCAGTATTTACAAAACTCTTAAATTCATCGCAATCGGCGATAGCACTGCTTAAAAGATCAACAAGATCAATAAACTCACCCCCTAAGGCAGCCTCCCTAGTACGACCAGCCACATGCTCGGTCCCAGGTACAATATTTTTATCCATTGGTGGACTGTGGTCACCGGGCCAAGCCCAGCTGTGGTGCTCACGACTGAGCGAGTTCATATTCACATTTGGGGGCTGGGGTTGATTGAGTTCATGGGGCCACGACATACTCCATGGTCGGGTTTTTTGCGGGCTATATCCGGCTATGACGTCCCGTAGGGTGCCGTTCGTGCCCGGCTGATCACGTGTAGCGTGTCTTTCTGTTGGCCGATCGCGATCCATGGTTGAGTGCTGGCGGCCGCTCAGCTGAGTTTGTTCCCAGCTATCACGTTCACGATTGTAGTGCGGTTTCTGGGTGAAGTCGGGGTCTGGCAGCCATCTTTGTTCGTCCTGTACGTCATATGTATCCTCACGATTCCTGGTGGTTGATCTGCTGGGGGGTTCCCTATCTATCCCAAACCTGACTTCCTTCTCGCTCCGGTCTAGATTAGCCTTTCTTCCAGATAGGATGTCCGACAGCGGGCGGGTGGCCCGTATCCTTTCGCTGACATAATTGCTGGCTCTCCACTGGCTTTCGCAATATTTCGACCACTCTCTCTCTTTCCACTCTCTCTCACTTATCTCTCTCTCCTTAGTTTCTCTCTCTCTTTCTTTATTCCTTCTTTCTCTCTCTCCCACCTCCATCTCTCTCATATCTCTTTCTCTCACATCTCTTTCTCTCACATCCCTTTCTCTCACATCCCTTCCTCTCACATCTCTATCTCTCACATCTCTATCTCTCAGATCTCTTTCTCTCACATGTCTATCTCTCAAATCTCTTTCTCTTATATCTCTTTCTCTCAAAATTCTGTCTCTCAGATCTCTCTCTCTCAGGTCTTTCTCTCTCAGATCTCTTTCTCTAGAAACTCTTTCTCTTAGCTCACTTTCTAACAACTCTCTCTTACTTTCGTACCTTGAGCCTAGCGATCTCGAGGCAGGGGTTCCCCCCCGCTCACCGCTGCCAGTGAATTCCACCCCTGAAGAGCCCTCTGGTTGCATGTTCTCAGTATTTGCGTGCTCAATTTTCTGCAGGCTGGGCTGGGTGAAATCCTCTGAATATTCGCTTTCTTGCATATAATTATATTCCACATCATTCTCATCATCCACTCTGTATGAAATATCTAGGCTGAGCCTCCCAATTTCCTCATCCACTGACTTTATGGCATCCTCTGCTGGCATGGCCTCAACTCTGCTTGTTGACATTGCTTGTTGGCATTTTCCAGGACCAAATGGGCCGTCATGACCTCTTGTGGCCCTACCACAGGCAGAACAACTTCGTGGTTTCTTTTTTCCTCTTGTCATGATAGTCGTAGATGTAGGAAACTTACTTCAATGAAGTTACAAAATGCTGATATGATGAAATAATTGTGTAGGATGTTGTGCCACTGGATTTGGCACCACAGGTAACAGCTTGTTGAAGTGATGTGGATTGACGGCTGGACACAATGGATTGAAGAATGGAGACCGTGTAGATGTGAAGGACTTAGCTGACTCAACAGCTTAGCAGCTCTTCCGGTCAACTGTGAACAGCATGTGGGTGCACATATCCTCTGTGTGCATTGTGCATGGTGCTAATGCAATGATCTTGATGGAAATTAATGAAGCGAATGATGAAGGGAGTTGAGGGGTTGAATTTATAGTGAGTGATAAGGAGATTAAGAGAAGGGCTCCTATTGGCCCAGGCGAAGTCAGCTGTGCGCGGAAGCGGAAGTAGCATTATTATTAATTAACTAAATTTAATAATTAAATTACATATAACAATAGCAAAATGAAAATATATATACAGATGCTTAGAAAGAGATTATTCATTGAATCTTGGCCACGTATTGGCTAACATTGTCAGGATATAATTGGACCATTTGAATGAATGCTTAACTTTGAAGAAGATACAGAAAAATGATTTTTCTGTGATTTTTACTGTGGAAATCATTCAAGCAAAGAATTCACTCATCCTGAACCATATATAATCCGGCAATGGAATGCTAATATCACACAACATGGTTTTGAACAGCATGTAGGTGAGAAAACACAACAAATTTTGCTATTATACATAAATATGTCAGCATGACGAAAGGTAAAAAGAATGCAAAAGATGACACTGCAGTTACACAAACAGTAGCAGCTGCAGCATCTAAGGAAGATGCTAATACATCATTACAAGAAACTCTGAAGTCCATGATGGGTGAGTTAAAAGATGACATTCTGTTTACAATGAAAAATGAAATTAAGCAGTCTATGAGTTCCATGTCTGATCAGCTTCATCATATAACTAAAAGTTTAACTGATGCCCACAAAAAAATTGATGAACTTTCTGAAGAAAAACAAGACCTTGGGCGCAAAGTTGATACATTGACTGCTGAATTAGCTGAAAGTAAAATGCGGGCGGCTACACTGACAGCTAAATTTGATGAACTCCTTGAGAGACAAATTGCCAATGAATCTTACAGTCGGAGAGAGAATTTACTAGTCTATGGCATTCAGCAACATAATGAAGAAAGCTGTGTTGAGAAAATTAAAAACTTCATGCAAACCCAACTAGGTATTCCCGGCACAGATGTAAATGGCATGAAACTACAGAGGTGTCATAGGCTGAATGCAAAAATGAATCCACAGCCTATCATCATTCGATTCTTACTCTTCCCAGATAGAATGACTGTTTGGTCAGCTCGTTTCAAATTGAAGAATTCTTCATTTTCATTGAGTGAAGACTTTCCTTCTGAGATAAACTCCAGAAGAAGAATTCTCTACCCAATAATGAAATCGGCAAAGAACGACAATAAACGTTGTAGGCTTATTGGGGATAAACTAGAAATTGAAGGCAAAGTTTTCTCTGTGAAGACCTTACACACGCTTCCGGAAAGGTATAATCCAGCAAATATTGCAACTGTTACGAAAAATAACGTGACTGCCTTTTTCTCCAAAGCCTCACCTCTGTCAAACTTCTCTCAATGTGACCTGAACATTGGAGGACGTATTTACTCCAGTGTTGAACAACATTTCCAAGAGCAAAGAGCCATTTTTGGTGGCAGTCCTGAAGCTGCAACTGAAATCCGTACTGCACTGGACCCAGCAAGATGTAAGAAGCTTGGTAAGCAAAATTCACCCAAAATCCCACTGCAAAACAGTTCCTTCTGAAAACTGGGGACAATGAATTAGCCGAAGCAGGCCCCCAATAAAACATGGGGTGTTGGGCTAAGGCTTGACAATCCCCAAGTTCACAATAAAACTGAATGGAAAGGTGAAAATCGCCTTGGTGAAATTTTAAAAGGAATCAGAAATGAACTAAGACAATAATCATTATTGATGATAGTCCTGTGTCCTAATGATTATATTGACTGATTCTGTTTTTCTGAACCATGAAATTGAACATTGAAATAGGCAATACATATGCTTTGCTTCAAGATGTATGTGTATGTGTCATAATGCCCTAAATGGAAATGAACATGTGTCTGTACTTGATATTGATATAAAATGGTTATTCATTTATCTTTGAAAATGGAATTTTTTACCACACTTCTATTTGAAATTCATGTTTACTTTATGCTTTTGACATAGATATGTAACACTTGATTATGAAATGAGGATAGCATTAATGTTGGATATCGCTGCTTGAAATGGAACTTAAGTGAAGCTTGTTTAAGTTTGTAAGTTTAAAAGTTTAAATTGATAATTTCTGTCAATATCCATGTTTGTAAACATTCTTTAATTTTGGACAGTTGTCTTGCAAATACTTTGTACTGTGATTGACCATGTAAGACATTAAATTAATACTGAGGTTTATTTAGGGCAATACTCTAATTCCAGAGGATACCTTTAAATTTATATTGGCAAAATAGTTGATATATGTTTGTATAATTGGTAGATATACAGATTTCTTAAGAATCTTAAGATTCTTTTTTTGTGCTGATAATGATATGACCATATTAGAGCTAAATTATATATTTTAAATCATATATCATTTTAGGTAACCCTTTAGACTGACAACGAAATACTAATTTATGGTGGTACTCTTGCTGCATGTTTGTTCATGCCATGTTAACTTTTGTTGTAAATGATTAACATTAATCTTTGTTATTTCAGTTCACAATGTTTCCTATCTGCTTGTGCCAGTTACGATTGTAAACAGCAGAATTCTTTCTTCAAATTGAAGCCTACATATGGATCCACATGCTCAGTGATAAAACATCAGTGCAGTAATTTTGCTCCGCGATACAATATTTATTTCTACCTTTTTTTTTTATTAATAGATGTCTGTGGAATCTGAATTATTTTTAAATAACAATCAGTCACTTATAGATTTGCTTGAGAGTAATAACATGGATTTAGAAAATACAAATAATGAACCTAGTATTTATCAGTTATCACCTTACTATGATCAGTCTGGTTTTCAGCAATTGTTATGTGATAAACCCAACATTTTTAAAATAATGAGCCTAAATTGTCAGTCATTGAATGCAAAATTTGAAGTGATCAAAACCTATATGGAAATTTACAATAGTGCTGATTCTAAAATATCTGTTTTATGCCTGCAGGAAACGTGGCTCTCAGCTGATGCCGACCTTTCCCTCTTGCAACTTCCTGGATAAACTTTAATTTCATCTGGTAAGTCATGCAGTGCACACGGAGGTGTAGCTATCTATTTACATGAAGATTTTAATTATGATATATTACCTATTCATGGAGATAATCATATTTGGGATGGACAATTTATAGAAATATATTTGGATAATCATGGGGCTAATAAAAAAAAAGTTGTACTAGGAAATATATACAGGCCTCCTCGATCCTTGGTTGTAAATATAGATCACTTTAAAAATGAGATTTATAGGATACTGAATGATTTAAATAATATTAATGATGTTATACTGGCTGGAGACTTTAATCTTGATCTTTTAAAGTATCAAGAGAACATACATATCGATGCCTTCTTGGAAATGATGATTGCCAGTGGCTGTATACCTAAGATAACACTCCCAACAAGGCTTGGTAATTTTAGCAGTACATTGATAGATAATATGTTTGTCAAAATATAGAATAATTTCTCCAGTACAACTTCTGGTATATTACTAAATCAAATTTCTGATCATTTACCATACTTCGTAATGTTAGATTATTTATCTCAAAACAGAAAAGTTCATCAGCCTCTTAGAGTTCTCACAACCTCTTCTCAAGCTTATGAAAGCTTTAAGAATGATCTTCAGACAGCTGAAATTAAAACTAGATTAGACAATTCCATCTCTGATAATATAAATAAAAGTTATGAAAATTTCAATAGCATTTTAAATAATCTAACTTGTAAACATTTCCCTATCAAATATAGAAAGTTTAATAAATATAAACACAAGAGGTCTAGGTGGATCACAACTGGTATCCTTAAGTCAATAGCATACCGTGATAAACTATATACTAAACTGAAAACCATTCAAATTGACAGTATAGAATATGATAGACAAAAAACTATATTAAAAGTTTACAATAGAATATTAAGAAATAGCATAAGGATAGCAAAAAAGAAATTTTTTGAAAAGCTATTTGACAAATATAAGACTGATATGAAAAAAACGTGGGCAACTATAAACCATATCATATATAAGACCAAAATCAAAAGTGACCGAACCTGTAAATTCTTAGTAAATGGAACATATTTGTCTGATAATCAAACAATCGTGAATGAATTTAACAAGTACTATGTTGAAATTGATTCAAAGTTAGCTAACAATATTCAAATGCCTGTGAATCGGTCATATACTGATTATTTATATCAGCCTATTACACAGGTTTTACAATTTAAAGCAATAAATAGGGAATCTGTGTTGAAACATATAGATAGTCTTAAGCCCAAGACCAGTTATGGATGCGATAGTATTTCAAATAAGCTACTAAAATTTGTTAAATATGAACTGGCAGATGCTCTAGTAATTATAATTAATCAAAGCATAGCATCTGGTATTTTTCCTGATTTATTAAAAATCGCCAAAGTTACACCTATATACAAAAAGGGAGATAAACAGTTATTTGAAAATTACAGACCCGTGTCAGTTTTACCCAGTGTATCAAAGGTCTTTGAGAGGGTATTATATGCTCAAATCTATGACTATTTTTCAAAAAATAAAATGCTGTTTTGCAGTCAATATGGATTTCGTAAACTTCATTCAACTGAGTATGCAATTTTAGAAGTAATGGACCGAGTTATTAAGGAAATGGACCAAAATAGATTTCCAATAAATATATATCTTGATCTTTCTAAGGCCTTTGATACACTGGATCACAAAATTTTGCTACATAAATTAGAATACTATGGCCTGAAAGATAATACTTTACATTTACTTAAAAGTTATCTAGATACAAGGTGCCAGTATATTGAATACAATAACTGTCAATCCAAATTCCTGACTATAAACTGTGGAGTTCCACAAGGGTCAATCCTTGGCCCATTATTATTTATCATCTATATGAATGACTTGCACTTAGCTACTAATATCTGTCATCCAATCATCTATGCGGATGATTCTACTCTTACAACCACTCTACAGTCCACTGGTGACCTTATTTCTGAGGAGGCTATAAACAAAGAGTTACATAATGTACATGATTGGTTAAAACTTAATAAATTGTCTTTAAATGCATCCAAAACTAAAGGAATGATCTTTCATACTAGCCAAAGAAATATAAGTTATCCAAAATTATATATGCAAAATACACAGATTGAATTTGTGAAGCATTTTAACCTTCTCGGTGTTGTTCTGGATGAAAATATCAGCTGGCGAGAGCATCTAAATTTAATATAAAAAAAACTGTCCAAAACCATAGGAATTATAAATAAATTAAAGAATTTTTTACCAACATTTGCTCTAAAGAATATATATAATGCTTTAATATTACCACACATGAATTACGGTATTACAGTTTGGGGAAAGCAATCTAGTAAGTTGATTACATTACAAAAAAAGGCTATCAGGGTTATTATGAAAACAGGATACAGAGCACATACTGATATATTGTTCAAGGATTTATTCTTTTTAAAGATAAAAGACCTCTGTGCACTGCTTGACTATATCTTCTGCTACAAATTTATAAATCATTTACTGCCTGATTAATTTTTAACTAATTTATCAGATGATTACCAACATGAGCATTTTACCAGAGCAAGAGGGAATCGTCGTCTACCTGCTGTGAGTCATGAGTTTGCCAGGCAGGCTATTAGTTATAAATTTCCATATTCCTTCAATAGCATGCCTGATGATATCAAAAGCAAAATTTTCACACATTCTCTCAATTCCTTTAAAACCTTTATTAAAATTAAATTCGTAAATAGTTATTCATCAATTTGTACTAGATCAGACTGCTATGTATGTAATACTTGATTTATTTATTTATTATATATATCTTCTTTTTAAAATTATTATTGTTATAATTATTATTTTTTTATTATTATTATTTTTTTTTTATTTATCTTTTTATCATTTAATTCCTCAAATTAGTGACTTTTTCTTATTGAATTTAAGTTCTATTAAATCTCATTAAATAACATTTATCACTGAGAGTGTGGATTCATGCGGCACCATGAGCACAATCTGTTTATAAATAATTTAAATAATTATAATGTAATTGGGGGGGCCCCTCAGCAGCGATGACCAGATCATCTTGGAGGAGTCCCCCAGCTCTACACTGTTTTAATGTGGAAATGATGTAAAAAAAAAGAAAATAGAGCAAATAAATGTGATCTGAATCTGAATCTGATTATGACTGATTTATACAATGATCATAAATTATACGATGGATGATCGTAGTGATTCATGTACCTCAAATGGCTCTCTCTTGCACAAATACTATATATATATATATATCAGTCATCATTGCCAGACATGGCTAAGTCTTCGATTCTGGCACGAATATGAAAATTTAATAAAAATATTAGACATAGATTTTGACCGAGCTATATTATAATTAACATGTTAACAAGTAAGGTCATTCACATCTGTGCTAGGTATGGGAAAATAGCTAAAAGGCATACTATATTGGAGTAACTGGCCTCATCCACCATGAAACCACAAATTCTGACCAAGTGAATGCATCATACCTGGGAGGTGCAGTCCACAGAGCCCTGTGTTCAGGTGTTGGTCACTGGGGTTTGAGGTCTTAACTCACCATGTTACCACCTACATATGTAACAGGGGTCAGCACTTACTTAGGTTAGCACTAGTGATGCATACCGGACCGCCTTTTGTGGGGTGGTCCGATATTCCTTAAAGTGGTCCGGTACTGGTCCGGTCTAGGGTCAGGTGGTCCGGTATTATTACTGGACCGGTCCAGAAGCGATCCATCAGCTTTTTTTTAAATTATGATAAAAACAAAGGTTAGCAAAAGTTTTTTATTTAAAAAAAAAAAACATAACTTATGTTGTTTTTTTTAAATAAAAAACTTTTCCAGCGGTCCGGACCACGGTCAAGGCACCCAGTACCGTTATTTTGTTGCTGGTCCGGTACCGATGCGGTCCAGGGTCGGACCGCGTACCGGACTGGACCCATGCGGTCCGGTCTGCATCACTAGTTAGCACCTATCGGTAAGAGGGCAGCACTGATATCATGCTAGGTGGCACTTGATCTTTATCAAGCTTGCCACATGCAACAAGATTAGCAACCAGAGATTATTTCAAATGCTCTGGCCGTTCTTTTTATGAAATTGTCATTATTATACTACTGCTCTAACCCAAGGTTTGGACGGAATTAGAAGTTTTACTGGAAATAATTGCATAAACCCTGATTATTGCCACTTTCAGGTAAGCTATTCATAGCATTATTGTACGATAGACATTGATGCATATATTTATTTGTGTGAACTTTGAGACACGTTGGTTGTTATTTAATAATTAACTTTCTATTTTTAACCCAAGGGTCTCATTCTGGGGAATAAAAGATACGACCAAACAGCTGGACTCTTAGTGCTTCTTTAATGCACTGTTACACTGCTGTTATATATATATATGCCACGAGGAGGCCCAGGACTTTCAAGTGCAAATTAGGGCTGCTATGAGCTTCAGCTGGTTCACTCTTGCATCACAACCCAATTAGTCGCCGCTAGACATAGCTTGGATTCTGACACAGGCAATGAGGCGAATGATGAAGCAACCTTCCAACATGGGAAATGGTGCTTAGCCCTGTGTTGACCACTGGGGATCAAATTATGCACCCCATTAAACACTATGTGACAGATATCTCGAGATATTAACAGCAAAAAGAGGACAAATCTGCTACGAAGGAGAAGGTTATGACCAAAGTTAGCTACTGTCCAATGCTGCTTGTAACACCAGTTTGATGTGGTCAACACTTTTTTGAAGTGCAGCAAATGATGCATTCAATTGGTCAGAATCAGTGGTTTCATGGGGGATGAGGCCATTTACTTCAAAAGTCGATGAAATCAAATTTAATTTCTGTGAAGCTAATGTCTACAGCTGATTGGCTGTGATAGTGCAATACCATAATTCAGATTATGAGTGGAAGCTTTACAACAGAGGAGTAAGCAGCTGGTAAGAGCTCACAAGATATTATTTTAATGTTGGAAAAGACTGATATGGCAAGATTTTTACAGATGGATACACAAATCTAATGGCAACACCGGCAATTTGCTTCAGCCATAACTTCAACGACTACAACAGGCAGATGATGAAATAGTCCTAAGGTGGGTGGGTGAAACGGGCTTAACCATATTTTTGCAGCAGATAGGGCTGATCACTGATCAGGACAGGCAGGTGCCAAGGCAATGAGGTGAATGATGAAGCAACCTTCCAACATGGTAAACATTTCTAAGCCCTGTGTTGACCACTGGGGATCAAATTATGCACCCGAAGTGTCACCACACTTGCCACGAGGAGGCCCCAGACTTTCAAGCGGTGCTAAGAGAGGCGTGGATGGGTGGATTAGGGCTTTACGTCCTGTATTTCTGCACCTGATGGGCTAATTAGGACAGGCAGGGACCATGGCAATGAGACAAAGGATGGAACAGCCATCCAACATAGGCTCAACCGGGAATTGAACCTGGGACCCAGTGGTTGGAAGCCCAGCGCGCTACCACTGAGCTAGGCCCGCACCCTGTGCTAAGAGAGACAACACTATATACAGTGAACTTAATTGCAAACCAATATACCTCTATAAATGACTTCATTTGACAAACGCTAAATTAGTTTCCAAAACTGGCGGCATATGCTACTGGAATACATGTATATACTTGGTATCTTCTTTTAAATTAAGTGCTGATGCTTCCATATTTTTCCCCCTGGATCAGTATTATCACCACACAAACTTGTCCAGGTCTAATCAGTCTTTGACACTGCAATGCAGTGCTGAGCTCCCTGATACATTTCCAGAGGTTCATAACCACTACTGTGAATAAATCATTCTGTCAACAGAAACAGCAATAGTATAGGTCCTGCAACCTGTGTGTGTTTGTGTGTGATTAGGGCTTTACGTCCTGTATTTCTGCACCAGTTGGGCTAATTAGGACAGGCAGAGACCATGGCAATGAGACGAAGGATGAAACAGCCATCCAACTTAGGCTCGACCGGGAATCGAACCCAGGACCCAGCGGTTGGAAGCCCAGTGCGCTACCTCTGAGCTAGGCCCCCACCCTAAAGGTTCTGCAACCAAGTATGGAAAGATAAGGCCCTAGGACAGTCCTTAAACAGTGACAGTAAGACCCAAGGGGGCATTATAGGATACATTCAAAAAGACAAGACGTTTTGTGCAGGATGGTGACCAGCTAAACATACCTAATTAAAGTTAGCAAAGATGGTAGCTTTCTTAGAGGCTATCTTAACTGGCACATATCATGGCCGATGACAATGGACGTAATTTTGAATTCTAAGTAAAATCTTCTGTTCCAGAAAGCCAACCCAAAACAAATCATGATATGGAATATGGACTCCATTTATTTAAGTCTCTTAGATATAAAAGTTTATTTTGATTTATGGCAAGTTGGCAACCATATGATATTGAACATCCTCTTCAAGAACTCAGTTCTTGTACACATCATCACATGTTCAACTGAAGTTACCCTTGAGGTGACACTTGATTATAAACTTTCCCTTGAAGAACACATCAGTCAAGTTTGCCGAACTGCACTTTGGTCTTTACCAACTGAGACTTATTCAAAAGTTCGTAACTGGCTTAAAACTGGGTGTAAGACCTTTGATTTTCACAACAGCTTGTACGTGTGTCTCCCTGATAAACTAGTACGAAAACTCCAGAGGGTCCAAAACTATGCAGCCAGATTGATCACCAGAACCAACAGATTCCCAACATTGGCTGCCCATAAAAAACGCAATCAATACAAAACTATTTCAATGGTGTATGTGTATTAATAATAAAGCACTCCGATACCTCCAAGATCCATTGTGCCCTATATGCCATCCAGGCATCTGAGATCAAAGGCTAACCATGGTGAGCAGCCATTTTGTGTCACTGGACCAAATTATGGAATGAGCTGCCCTGGTCCATTAGGCTGTCACCATCAATTGACTCATTCAAGGCAGCACTATTCACCAAAGCTTTTTAATTTGACTTTTTTAATATGATTTTTTAAATGACCTTTTAGTTTTTAGTAATTGCCATTTATTTTTACACACATTTCAATATTTGGACTTGTTAATCAATTTTACATTTTTATGTTGTACAGCAATGTGAGAACATTTTTATCAAATCATGATGGATAATGTAATAAGGTAAGGTGAGGTAAAACTTAAATTTAATATTGCACTGTATTGCCCAACCCCGAAAAAAACCCAGGTAAACTCTACATTTCTTCTAGTCACAGTGACCTGGAGTCACTTTGATATATGGCAGATGATTGTAGCTATCTTTTACACTATGTCTATCGCGAATATTGTTCTGATTACGAAATCACAAGGGAAACCCCAACGCGGTCTCCTGAACCACAGAACTGGCAGCCATATTTGGTATATCAATAAAAAATATTTTCAACAAAAGTAATGAAGTCTTTGGTTTAAAAGAATGATGTTCACATGTCTGTATCGTTACATGTTATAACATATTAATTTAAATTTCGTAGACTGGCAGACATCTTAGATGCCATTTGGAATTCCATATAAGGAAACAGGCCCTAAATGCAGTGCTTAATGACAGAATAAGCGAGCACACAAATAATGACTTCATCATGAATTTGCTGTATTTGTAACATAATGAGAGATAATTATACTTGTCAGTCACATGCCAGTGTGATCAGTAGCCATTTAAAACCATCTCATAATACCACATTTGGGATTATTTCATGAATACAGTATTTTTTTTACCTCAAAAACTTACAAAATCGATGTGCAGATCATTACTGTAATGGATCTTCTTAGACGCCATCTTGGATTTTACCCTCTTAATTGCAATTGAAATGACACCATATTTTTTCATAATCTAGAGATTCTCAGCTTTCAAACATGCCATTCCCACGGGAGCCTAAAATTCTACATAAGGCACTACACTAGATGCACTGAATCATCATTTAACCGTTTTACTGAATAATCCAAAACCAGAACCTGAGAATATAGGACTTCCGCATTTTCCTTGTCTCTTAGTTACAGAATTGTAGGGGTTATTTATGACTTGAAATTTCCGTTTTTTATTGATAAGTTTATTTCAAGATGAAAGTCACAAGTGATGGAAACTTCACTTTTTCAAAGTAATTAATTTCATTTTCAGTATAATTGCACAAAATTGGATGAAATCACAGACGCCAACTGTTACAGAAGAGGCCTTTTTAAAATCAGAAGCATATTCATGGCAATAGTGGATTTTCACAGAAGCTTCACATTTCCACCAGGTGACTACGAAAGAATACTGCGATTCTGTTGGCTAAAAAGGTTGCCGCCCTTGACTGTGATTGACTGAAGCAAAGTGCATCCTACCAGCAGTATTTCCAGTGCATTTTAATGTATAATTGACATCTTATCAATCGATAGATTTCTGTTATTTCCCTGAGAAAATATATCTATTAAATAGGACAGTTATTATCTTCTATGTCTGAAAAGCCAAACGAGTAATACGAGAAGAAAGGCTTATTAGGTTTTGCTCAATTCAGGGCTGCTCAGCAACTCAGTGAAATCACTCTGTTGCTGGATGGTCAGTGCCACGAGGCCACCAAAGCCATTGTGTCACTAACTCACAAAAAACAATATATGCATGCTAGTTTTGTTTTTCATGCTAAATTTCGCAGTAAGGAACATATTCTCAAATCACCACACTAGAATGACTTATCTAGAACAGTGGCCACCACTGGCCCACCAGGCCCCGGACACTTTAGAAAGTTGCTGAGAATAGTAACTTTCTGCATTCTCATAGAAACTTGGAACAGAAATGCCATACTAGAACTGTTAGATGAATTCACAGGTCATTACTACTGTTAGATGAATTCACAGGTCATTACTACAAGACCTTTTCCACCCAGAATTTTGTCACTAGTGTAATGTTATTTTTAATTTATGAATATTATCTCTGACTTTATTAATATGAGCGGAAAGCTTACGCTCCTTCCGGTATTGTGTGTGTAAATGTTTTTGAATCATTGAGGTTGAATGTTGGTTAGTCTATGAGAAATTTCGGAGCGTCACAAACTCTTTCAGTCACGTGATTTCTATGGAGCTGCCGCAAATCTTTCTTTGCTGTAAAATCTTTGTTTGCTGTAAAACAATCGGCTTTCACTAAATCTTTAATTTTAAAAATATATACAAGTTCTAATGCATTAAAATAGTTGTACTTGCCAATTCAGCGCTAACTGTCAAGTATATCAAATCGTTAAACAACACCGACATGCTATATGCAAAACGCGCTATGCTACGGTTTCTTTGCACCAGAGGACGCCACTGTACAGCAAGACAGCCACGAGCGCCCCTCGCGGAATTTGTACAAAGCGTCATCAGGTAATTCAACAGTGTTGACAGCATATAATCCAAGCTTTCCGTTTCTTCTGTCTCTGGCAGATAACATATTATTGTGTTAGTTTGTAATCAAGTTGATCAAGGCTATAAATATGCCTGGCTCTCTGCACCACCAGCCCATCACCTTATTTAGAGGTGATCACCACAGGAAGCTGCTGTGGAGTAGATAGCCAGGGATCCAATGCCTCTGATTGGTTGATCACCCTCATGATCAGAGGAAGCTCTCAGACTGGTTAGTCAGTCTGGAGGAGAGCTGAAACCTATTCACATGTATGTTCAGTGTTTCTACCTTCAATAAATATCTTGAACTCAACATCTTCGAGCTACACCTTGGGAATATTATTTTTTAAGTGATAAGGACAATATAATACTATGTCAATTTTGACTCCGCTTCAAAACTAGACCAATCTCCTTTTTTAGAGAATACTTCCAATCAAGACAGCACCGAGACAATATGACATTTAACAACCAGAACAAATAAATTCAAAAGTTCATATATGGAAGATTTCTAATCTGACATTTGGAGTGACACAAATATTGCAACATCATATACAGGAGGTACATACAGAACAAAGGTTAAATAAACCGTATCAAATTATCTAAAACAGCTGTAAAATGCAATAATTACAGAACATTCTACAAAACTTTATATACACTATATACAATTTTAAATTCACAATAACCTTGTGAGGGGGTGATAATTTATGACTTGAAGCAAAATCTTTAATTTAATGAGAAAATTAACATTTTCAATATATTTTAATGAGAAAATTAATATTTTCTTTATATTAATTAATAATTTAATGAGAACATTAACATTTTCACTATAAATGACATTATTTCAGGACTAAACATTGAAAACTCAACGGAGCATTTCACAATTTTTACACCCTGTAAATGAGACCAGAAGAAAACTTTAATACAAAATTAAATATATTACCATGATTTAAAAACAACAATGTGTCTATTCTCATCAAAATTCGGCAGAGTAAGAAAAAAATAATCAGTTTACACAGATGACAGATTTCACACATCTTTCACACTAACATGCAAATGACTCCAGTTACAGAGGATCACCAACTAAAATTATGGTCAAAATAACATTAAAATTATGGCCAGTATGTAAAACACTCATACATACATCAAAATTCATAGACAAAGTGATGAGGAAATCAAATGGTGCGAAAGAAAATACATAATATGAACAATGATTAAGATTAACAAATTATAATCAGCAAGATCTTAAGACAAATGCTCAACTGTGATAAATTTTACTGGTATAAATTACATGATAGGAAGAGATTGCCACACAGCTGTATTTCAATTAAATAATATCTACAATTTAAAAATAATGATGCCACTAAAGTCAAACCCACACATTTACAATTGGATCATGTTCTTCTCAACGAAACCCTTCATGTTTTTCTGTGAAATGCCGACAACATTACCCAAGTCGGTTATATTGTCAAATGGGCCTTGGAGGTTTCTCCAGTCGAAAATAAGCTGGGCTCGTTTCTGTCCGACAGTTTGTAACATTTGAAGCTCTTTCACGGAACCTGTGTTAAGTAAGTCCAAGATCTTTTTGTTGTGAGCTTTCTGTGCGCCAGCATTTACAAGCGACGAAGATGCATTGTTGTCGATTCGTGACAATTTTTCACTCGGTTCTTCTTGATCATTTTTCTTCGATGCTACCGAGGTTCCTGGTCGTTTGCGAATAACTGCTGGCCTCAGAAACAGCGGACTGGCGGACACAGAAACTAGCAGATTTTCCTTGCTCGATCCATCAGAAAACACCTTACTGAGAGGCCCTTTCTTGAATTTATTGTGTCCTGCGTTGATTTCCTTCTTAACATTAGATAAATCTGCTTTTATCTTCTCCAATTCTTCAAGTTTAACATTATCAACATTTAGAGACGAATCAGACTGTGAATGAGTTGAAAGCATTACTTCTAAGGATGCAATTCTGTCAAGTAGTTTCTCATTGAATGAATTTTGCTGACGGACAAACGGACTGAAACTTGGCAGGGGAACAACAGCAGGGGGTGGGGGAGATGGAGGTGACTGCATAGGCTCAGGGATAGAGGTGTTCGCTTTGCTGGAATCTGTGCTACTCTTCCTCTTTTTGACAAGTCGTTCACAAGTTTCATTGACTTTGACAGTGTTGACAATCTTTTTGGTTTTTCTGGCAAAGTGCAGAGTAGTGTAAGTATCGAAGTAATATCTCTCTTCCGGAGACAAATTAACGATCATGCACGTTGCAGCTGTGCCTCCCAGTGAATCTTGCAGCAGACGAGTGAGCCTACTGCTTCGATAAGGAATGCATGTTGCATTACGATTCAAAGCTTCCACAACTTGACCAAGAGCTAACAACGATGTATTGATTGACCCAGATTCTTTCAGACGAACTCCTTTATTCCCTGTACGCCTGTTATCTTCACTTCCTGCCAAATCAATGATGTGAAACTTGCCCGTCAAGATACGGTACGGAGGAGTCTTCAGCCAGCGGCGAATCTTCAGAATCAAAATACTGTGACTCCGAGATGATCGCTCATTCAGACGAGTAGCTGCTGTTGTACGGTTTTTCGAGGCAGGTCCAAACAGCTTGTTGAATTCATCAACATTGTTGATTTTCTCTTCTGATAAGCCAGCTACAAATATATTCTTCTGACCGTCTTCTCGGACAGGCAAGTCTTTCTGATTGGACTGTAGTAAGTCCAACACTTTCTCTTGGTAAATTTCAGCGTAGGAAAAAGAAATCTCAAAATCCCACTCGGCACCTTCTTTATCAAGTTCTTCTTTTCGTTTCTGGGTTAACAAAAATACGTCTTTGACGGCTCTTGGAATAACACCAGGTTCTTGGGCTGTTCCTAAAATCGTGTGGGTTTTACCTGCACCCGTCGGTCCGTATGCAAATACTGAAGCATTCTTTCCTTCCAACGTCTCATTCAACAGTTGTTTTACACAGGTGTCATATACTTCCTTTTGCACCGCACTTGGACCGAACACGTGCGCAAAATCATACTGCAATGCTTCATCAGTATTACGGTGGTTTAATGTTTGAAGTGTTTTTGAATCAATGACATCAACCCACAGGTTGTCTTCTTGAAAGATCTGGGGTCTCACTCGGACAGCCACTTGGACTGCTTTTTTCTCGCTTTTCTCACTACTTTTTGCACTCATCTGAAACAGAAAATTTCATACTTCAAGTCACCCATAAAATGATCACATGGCATGATATTGCCTGACCAAATAATTATAACTGATGTAAGTAATGATGTCAGAGATGATGTAGTTCTTGAGCCTAACCATAACACGTCAACATCATAAGCAACACAAGAAAAACAGCTGTATAAGTCTTCATTGTGTCAGCCCTGGTTTTATATAAATGACTTTCCAGATTTCGTTATTAGTGTACCTAATTCCGTGAGGCGCTTATTCCGTGAAAACCTGCTATCTTATTCACAGAGCACTGCCTGAATTAAATTTTTTAATCACTGCAAAGCTTAACATATATCAAAATACTCTTTTTTTTTTTCAATCAAGTTATTAGGCTCATCATGTAATTAGGTACACCTACTCTAGGCCTATTTCATTTACCGTGCACAAAGCTGCAGATGCTGGGACGTTCAGTTCACTTATAATTACGTTTCAGTTCAACACTTTTGGGAGTTCTATTCACTAGCAAACACGCAAGCTACTCCAATCCACTTCACGCAATCGTTAGAAATAACACGTACTACGTAAAATCAGGCGATTAGTGTGTTTGATTAATTTACCTTGTCTTAAATACATCAACAGCTTCGAGTTGCAAGTTACGAGCGGCCTTGCTTTGAAAAGACCGCGCGACCACTACACGAAAATTGTGACGTCACCGGTTTTAGCGTACACTTAAAAAGCGCACACAGAGCTGCGGACTAGCGATAACAATCAATAATTACCTAAGCATCTGCATTGCCAAGTTTCACAATCTGCAAAAATAATTAAAATTTGAACTTTTTTTTTATCACAGATCATCAAGCATTTTATCAAAATATACCATACAATGATATAAATTATTCTATGATTTCTTTGCATTATTAGTCTTACATCTTACCTGATTCGCAGCATCATAATAAGCTTTCATGAAATAGTTTTTCTCAAATTTCTCAAGGTCATTTTGAGAAATGACCTTAGCAGTTAGAAGGGCTTTATCCATGATATTCAAGGTCAAGGCATACACGTCTGCCCAAATATAGTCCTGTTGTTCATAAATCAATTTTTCTAATCTCAACTCACGAGAGGGGAGAGATTGTGAACTGTAAAAAAGAAATATGTTCATTTTCAAATTTTCTAATTTCATTGGTAGTACCTATATATATATCATATTAAGATCCTGACAATTCACAAAGCTAAAAATCATACCTGAAGTATAAATTATGTCGGCCTTTCATAACAGTTCTGTCTTGGTCAGTGTTTTCGTCCTTCAACTTTATCACAGTCATGTTTCTTTGGTCTTTTGACTTTCTCTGTGATAACAAATAAATAAGTAATGACCAATGCATTCAGGATCATTTCTCATGGTGATCAAAATCAAAATAAACCATGTATTTTTGTAACATATAGATTTTTTTTTAATTACTGTAAAGTGCTCGTCTCACTCACAACGGACAAAATTTAGACTGAAAGGGCCAAATTTTCATCAAGTATAAGTATATATATCAAGTTTATCAAAAGAGACTTTTTTTTCTTCTTTTTTTACTTGCCTGTCCACTAGTATAAGACAACAGAGTGAGGCTTCCATTAATATTGGCAGCAGCAACTTCAGATTCTGGCATGATGTTCAAAAGCTGACTATTCAGGCGCAACCCTTGAAAATCTGAAATTGAGTATATACATAACCACATATAAATATATAAATAAATACATTTGTAAGGTGCCTGTTTCAGAAATGATTTCTGCTCACTGCCGCTTGGATTACAAAAGCCTATTGTTCAAAAGCAGTTCTGAATAGATGAGTTTTTTAACTTTCTCTTAAATCCGTTATTGGTGGATATCTGTTAGATATCTTCAGGTAATTTATTTCAGAGGTGAGGAGCTATCAATGAGAGATAGCATGAGCTCCAAATTTGTTTGTGGAGTGAGCTTGGAAGGGCAAGTTAATGCCATTGCGTCTGAAATTTATTGTTTGCTGAGGCGGTTTTCTCAAAAGATTTGATATGTATGATGGTGCCTCATTTCCTCAGTCTTTCTATCAATCACGCTGCTAGGTTCTGGGCTACTTGTAATTTTCTTAAAAATTTCCCATTTATTAAAGCGAGCATTTCCATAATCCAAATGAGGGGTTACTAGAGCATTCATAGCAGTTTTGGTATCTTCTTTATTAAACTTCCTTATCATTGAGATGTTCTTTATGTTCAGGAATGCCTTTTTGCCCATGTGTAGTTTACATGAGATTCAATTGTCATTGACATATCGCAATGTACAATAAAATTCACATCAGATTTATCAATCAGATTTAATTTTAAAATTTAATTAAAGAAATTTAATTGTTTATTATATTATTGAAAACTGACCATTAATGGGAGTTGCTGGATTTTCTGTCCTCAAAATAAACTGTCCAGTTGCCATGGAAATGCCATAAAAAGTTCCTTTGATGTTCAAGAAAATGTATGGGGCACCTGTGGCACCCAGTGTCCTGCTTATCTACAATGTCAAAAGTTAATGTCAAATTAGACCATTTTGTTAATCAAAACTATTTTTGCATCTGAAAATATCTATACGCTTTACATTAAATTTAGATAAATGTGTAAATATATCCAATCATCGATCTGCACAATTTATAATTTTGCAATCAATTTAATTTCAAACAATTAATTCAGTTTCATCTCTTACTCAAAAAGCTATAAATGGTTCTCTTTTTTTCTTTAAATTAACTTCGGCAAAATAGCTGACAACCAGGTTTTTAATTGAATGTGAAACACAGTTGAAAACCAAAAGTTTATCTAACAATGACGGACATACAAGCATGGTGTACTCACATCACAGGAGACAACATTTTGATTCATATAAATTTCAGGTTCCTTTATTCTGATGTCAACTCGAACATTTCTCAGTGACATTTTGCTTAAATCCAAGATGATAACAGTAATATGAGCCTCTAAAATAAAAATAAAAGATTGAATTGAAAGATTTGAAAAGGATGCCTATTGCTTTAAACAGTATAATGACTTGAATTGAATTTACTTTTAGACTCAGTGCCGCAAGATAGACTAGCATCTCTAAAGCTTTGGAATTCTCTTCCACATCAACCAAGGCAAGTGCCATCAATCGATTCTTTTAAAGGAAACCTAAATACTCTTATTTCAAGCAGCCTACTCTTTATAAATTGACTTTGATTTCAATGACATTTATATTATTTATCTGTCAGTTCTTATCTCATTTTAACCATATCATATTGATTTTATCTCATCACATTTCTTTTCAATATTTCAAATTAAGCTAATAATAATTCGGTAGTTTATATATCCGGCTCCAATTTTGGCAAAGTAGACACAATGTAAGAAAAATTAATGAAATCGAATAGTTGTAAAACATAAATTTTTCATAATTATTTGAAAACTAACCTTTCGGTTCGTATTGCGGAAAGAGTAACACAAACACAATTTCTTTCTTCGTAGGTGACATGACACAACAAAGGAACTTCAAACAGTTTACCTGTTAAGAAAATTTAATTGAATCTTCTATGAAACAAAACATACAAATCATTACAAAGATAAACACATTCCAATTGAGATTTAACATTAAATTAGATCAATGAAAATTAAATTAATATATATATTATTAAATGAAACAAAACATACATATCATTACAGAGATATATATACCTTTCAGTTGTGATTTTACATTTAAATCTCGCTTGATTTTAACAATGGATATGTCAGAATAAATACCTGAACAGGTTTGAAAAGCCGTGTAAAATATGATTGGAGAGCTGGCGGTGATTCTTGCTTTTCAAGGACATGAAATATAGCTCCTGCACTAGAAATGTTTCCATCTGGCTTGTGTATTTCTCTCTGAAATCAGTTGAAGTCATATTGCAATTGCAATTTAAATCAATTATGTCAGCTGCCCTTTATTCTACAAACTATAAAGAATAATTCATGCAGTCAATCAAACTGACCACTAAATTGACTTCCGGGAGTACTTCGTCATGCCATGGGTCACTCAGTTTCATATCTTCAATCAAGCTCACCGCTGTTAAAAAAATCACAGTGACGACCAAATTCCTCTGTAAACTTATTTGTTGCAGGTACAATAAAAGCACACATCACGAGTAAACATTTAACAATTGTATGCCTCAAATGAAAAAACGTTTTTGGAATTTACTTAAAATTTAGCCTAGTTTTTTAACTCACAGTTTCGTTTGAACTATTTACATTTAATACATATTATGTAATGGTTTTCACTTCGGGCTGTTACATTTAAAAGTGTGGGATGGGGGGGGGGGGGAGATTCGCCAAAAGAGAAAAAGAGGGGGTAGTGGTGGTTGACCAGTATTTTCTTAATATCTTAATTTAGAAAAAAAAGGGAGGGGTGTCTTCAAAAAAGAGCGGGGGTGGGGGCGGGGGGAGGGTGTCTGAAAATCTTCAGGTCCACCACACTTTTAATTGAAACAGCCTTTACTTGACAAAGGCTTCTCAAGTGCAAATTAAATTGTGTCTATAAAAAATGGGGTTTTGTCTAAAAATTAATAGTTTTTAGTCTCAAGTGATTTTTTACTGATATTATATACCTCTTTGTCTCTCTACTGCTATCTGATGTTGTGACTTTCCTTGACTAGCCAGGTTTCTAGCGCTGAAAATCACCTGTTATAAAACAAAAACAGGATAAACAAATGATAAAGTAATTAGTAAATGAACAAAACGTCTGTTTGTACATTATACTAACCAAGATTGAACATGTTATGCACACCACGACTGCATAGGATAGAAGGACAAACGAGAGGGCATCCACTAAAACTGTTCAAGATGAGAACCCTGAGATTGGATCTGAGGAGAAATTTCTTCACCGTAAGGACAGTCGAACAGTGGCATAAATTACCAGAAAGAGTGGTAATGGCACCAAGTCTAAATGCTTTCAAGAATGTATTCCACAAGTTCTGGGGTCCATGAATGTGCCAAACCGAAGAAATAAATGGAATCAGGATGCAAGGCAGCATTAGCGGCCTAGAAATTACAAGGGTTAACTCGTAAAATGAAATAAGAGAACCAATACTTGGTAGCATCAGAGGATCAGCAGGCTATGCCTATAAGCTCCTATAATATGGAGAGAAATTCAGTATTATACTGAATAATATTATAATAATATTATCAGAAATTTAACCTATGCAGCGCACAAACTGAGATTAAGCTCATAACAATTATAAATAAACCTACCAGTTAGGGAATTGAGCTTATGACTTCATCAAATATACTGTTATATTACAAGAAAATTTGCAATAGGGATCAATCAGCTTACATTAGATTTTGCGTCTTCGGCTGGCACATACACTTTCTTCGTGAAATCTACTCTATATTTCTTGTGAGGTCTGTACGATCCCTGAGCTGTCTTTTCTTTGCTGTCAACAAAATATGGTTCATGATTAAATTTATTACAAAATTAATAAATGCAATAAACTTCAACACAATGTTAAAAGACAAGATATAAAATATTAAAAAACTGTGAACTTAGTAATATATTTGATAGTTCAAATACACTTACATTCTGCGCTTCCATAGCATAACACACCCCCTAGCGTCAACACTAACAAGATCCTCGGTGCCACCTATGACATCAATTAACACCAGAGGGCTCTTGTGTTGTCTGAACAATTGGGCTGAAATGTTTTGGCCAATTTCACTTTCAGGGCTGATTTCATCTTGTGTCTGTTTGTTATAAATAAAGACTTGAATTAATAAAACAATTGAAGTTCATCACAAATTAAATTTTTCAAATTTCTACATCTCTTTTGAAGACGTCAGCACAAATTCGGCTGTAACCACCTGGTGCTGCTGTTGCACCCCTTTGCTACATTCAGCCAATCATAATATAGTTAATATAGTTAATTTTGTTAATATTGTTAATATCACAACATTAAAAAACCACTAATCACCAGTAAATCTGGTCCATTGATGACAGTTGTTCTTTCAAAATTTTCATGATTCACGGAATAAGCAGCTCTCTCAGTTTCACAGCATATAATGTCTCCATTACTTAAACCAACACAAATGTTATTCTGAAATGCATGGAAAAACAATTTAAGAGACCATAAAAGCCTTTGTATCATTTTTCATAAATGCAATATTATTAAAAAAAATTGGGTAGGCCTAATTAAGAGTTAAAAAATCTACATACCTGGGCACCAAATGTAGTGAAAGTTGAATCGAAAGTAGCAACAAGAGGGCTGATTTTCTTTTCCATGTTCTGTTCATCTCTCAGTGGACCTAAATAAGATAGTCAGAGAACTAAACACCAATATATTATATTTGCCATACTAATTGCATCAGACACTGACATTTGTATGAAGGGTAAACCCCTATACAGGGTTCCCACAGAAATCATGAAGTTAAATCCCAAGACTTTTCTATGACCATTCACAGAATTAACCTGACTTTCTTTAGATAAATCTGAACAACAAAGTCAATGATTGCAAATTATAACGACCTCCACACACACCTCCACTCTTTTTTATTGCAGAAAATGCTTTTTTTTTGGTCTTTCTAAAATTCCATGACTTTTACATGACCTTTTTTAATTTTTTTATAATTACATGACTTTCCAGGACAACCAGGATTTTCCATGACCGTTGGAACCCTGCCTATAGTTACTGGTAAATGTAGCCGTAACAAAAGTTAGCATGAGATTATCAACAATCACAATATATCAACTAACCACAAATTATGCGAGTCTCAACTATGTAGCCTAAATTGAAAATTGATCACATTAATGAGATTTTCAAGTATAGAATAGATAAAACATCGAGGAACATTGATATTATAAAATTGTATAATATATGTTGAGTCTAAAATGTTGACAACAAAAGAGTAGATCATAGCATATTACCATTTCGGAATGTGAAGTCGTTCTGGTCAGCATCGAGCATTATTAAAGGTACAAGCTGACCAGGAACTATCCCTGCAACATCCTCCTTAATTGCCAACAGATCTGCATCCTCCTTGCCAGACTCCGAAGCAGTCAAGGACCACAGTGTCAGAATACCCTGTGTGAAATAAAAAAAGCAAATTGATTGATAGACTGATTGATTGATTGACAGATTGATTGACTGACTGATTAATTGACTGACTGGCTGACTGACTGATCATCAATTGGTTAATTGATTGACTTACTGACTGACTGATTGATTAACTAACTGAATGACTGATTGATAGGTTGATTGATTGATTGATTGATCTTTTACCATTTTGTTGATGACCAGTAGTTTAGTACCATCCATACTCCAGTGCAAGTCCACCACTGGGTCATTTTTCTTTCCTCGATTTGCTAAAACTCTGTACTCTCGCCAGGGCTCCCAGCTTGTGTCAAAAACAATTAAATCACCTGGAAATTATAACGGAAAAAAATTACTGAATCCTTAAAATTATCATACATCATGCATACCAATGAAATTAAAACTTATATTAATTAAGAAAAGCCCAATATTGGGTTTGCTGCAGTCCTCACATTGCATCCGTTTAATTTGTCATAACAGACTAATGCTACAGGTCAATCGAAGGACGTAGACCTATCAATTGTTTAGTATATTTTTAAAGTTTATATGGAACTCCAACCTCTTCCTACTCATAGCATCATAAAATCTAATTAATGGCTTTTTTTTTCCTGAAAAAGCAGACCAGTCTTCAATTTGTATGTGCACATGCCTTTCCAGGTGCTAGGTTCAACATATCAATTATAACCGGCCCTGCTCCAATTAATAAAATCAGCATTCAGAAATCTTTCACATTCTCACCATGGCCAGAGCTAACAGCCAGAAATTTGTCGTTTGGTGAAAATCGAGCCAGGCTGATTCCTTGGAATTTCTTTGGAATGGGAATTTTTGTTATCTCGGCTTTGTATCCAGACCAGTAGGATACTTCAGTTTGCTTTAAACGATGATACCGCTCCTTATGTAGCTTGACATCTACCGAGTCTTTCCTTCGCACTTTTTGGAGATGTAAATAGGAAGGGGTTATATTGTAGAAATTGAGGACAATGGTGTCCGTGTCATCCTTATCGTCATCCCTGGATAATTAAAGATTTATTTATTATTAGTGAGTGCAGATTTGTATAAAATATTATGCACAAAAATCTCATAAAATACACAATGCACATATGCACTGTATTTCCATAAATAAACACAATTAATTTATGTGAGATATGACAGATTCTCTGTTTCTGTAAGCAATATGTTTTTTTCCCCTATTAATATTTTCGTTCACCTGGTTGAATCACTTGTGTCATCAAAAGTAACAGGCTGTGTGTGAGTCCAGATTTTCTGTCTGCATAAAAAGAGACTTTAATTTCTCAATGTCATAGGTACATATTTAACCATTTTCAGCAAAAATATAATTACTTTCATGATTTACGAATTGTTTTTCTTTTTATTTCGAAGTCCAGTATTAACAAAATCAGTTCACTGCAACCAGATATAATTGATCTCTAAATATAATTATATTCAATAACCTGTGTAGCTGTCTATCTGTTTGAAGTTGATGAAAGTATTTGGCATTCAAAATATGTAGGGGGTCATCCAAGGGTCTTCCTTCTGGATTATCAGTGACAAATGCCTGCAAAACATTAAAATCACTGTTTATGAACATAGCATATGAACATCCAGCATATGTATGAAGCATTCTCTGTTGTGTTTGTCTTAATGCCATTTTTGTAAAATATGTAATCAATAGCAATATGTGGTTTTTTCTCCACTTAATACTAGGTGCTCAAAGATAAATATATTTATTATTAGTTCATTACCTGGTGCTGTATATAGTTATTTATGTTTTTATTATATTGTTTTTCATGCTTTTAGTTTCATTGCATTTGTATTCACTATTGCTTATAATTTGTTTGTAATTATTTGACTTGGAGCTATTTTTATTTTCTTTATATATATATATATATATATATATATATATATTGCGTTGTCAATAAAAGAATATAATATTAAACTTTTTTTTTACCTCAACAGTTCGCACGAGTCCAGAAGATGTCTTGAACTTAATGAATTGCCAAAGACCCAACGCTTCGTTGCATATCTGTTCAACTTGCTGGTACGTTTCCTGCAATACACAAACAGGGGAACTACAATATCTTTCTAATATACAGGTATATGTTCAACCATAGTTCGTAATGCTTTTTGGTGTGCAATACTCAATCTCTGCAAAAAAAAAACATTTTTTAGGAAGTCCCAAAAATAGGAAGCAGTGCAATAACTGAGAATATCAAAACTGTCACCTGTCACTCTTTAAAGCGATATTCCGTTTATAAATGTCTGTCATTTGCTTAAGAGCTTTTTGGTGAAGAATAAGAAGCGCAACGTCACACTGTAAATTTTTATCCACGTAGACCCATATAGTTGCAAATGACCTGTGTGACTGTGAATATATAAAATGTACAATACCTCCAAAACTATTTCTTCCATCAGTAGTTGAGCAATTCCTCCATATGACAAGAAACTTGGACTTCGCTGGCGATTAGTGTGATCTCTTGGTTGTAACTCAGGAGACTAGAATTAAGTTACAGATAGATATTTTGATATGATATCATGTAATAATATATATGATGCTTTTAACTTTTCCAGTGTAATAAATTTCAGTCAATAAATAATTTTAGGTTTACTCTTAAATAAAATATTTCAAAATTTACATAGAATCATATACCTTGTATAAATTGTATGAACGCAAAGGTTCATGAGACATTGCATCTGCCGCATCAACGACGATTCGCTTGAGTCTGTCATTCTCTCTGTTCTGCTTCTCACTGCAATTGATAACTAAGTTATTAGAATTTCAAATGAAATTGACAAGGACAAAGTTTTTAAAAAGTTTTATCCGTAGTTAAGAAAGTTCATGCAGGCATGCCGCTGTGGCCATAAGTTGTCAGACACTTGCTATAGATGATGACTATAGTGCATTTTTGATCTTGTATCATAATCTATCATACTTTTCATAACCCATGTATATGGACTAGGGTATCGAGATGGCCGGCATGTTGGTCAGTTTGTCCCTCCTTTTTGTCTGTCTCTCTGTCAACCAAACATTTAGACATGATAACTTCAGGTCCATTGATGCTAGGCTCATGGAACTACAGGTAATATACCTTAGAGGAAGGCCTTGAATGAGTTCAAAAATGGCCGACTCAGAGTGTTTTTAGGTCACAAATGTAAAACTCATAATGATAGAACCTTGTGGCTCTTCACTTAACTCCCGCCAGAAAAACATGTGAAAATCCAGACCCTTCCCTCTGACCAAAGAATTCATAACTTGCTTTATATACATAAAGCAAGTTATGAATTCTTTGGTCATGATTGTTGGCATGATTGTTGTGCAAATGTGTTTTCAGGATGATCCCTGAAGAAAATAATTCAAGAAAAGTGTTTAAGGTGTCCAAAAACTTTTGACCACAGTTGTACATATTCTATATTATACTCACAAAAGTATTTTGTAGATTTCTTCTTGATCAGGTAAACCATAATTCAAAGATTGCACAAATGATCTAAAATCTTGCTCACCATCTGAATAAAAGCAAAACATCAAAAATTTATGATTAACCAGGTAATTTAGAAATCTACAAAAACTACCAGATGTATATTTCTGTATTTGTAATATTCTAAGACATATTACCAGACTGTTGACCACTCAAACTTTTCAGCCATTGTGTTTCTGCATCCAGCCTTTCTTTCTGTTTTTCAAGTTCCCTGAATCACGTACCATAAATAGATCAATAAATGAAGAAATAAGCAGCCTAGCTGGTATAGTTCTTAAACATTTGATTTGCTACCATTCCACATGAATAATGTTATATTCACCTGATATGCACATGATAAGATGTCACTGATCAGTGTGTATCCAGCTAATACAGATCACAATACAGAACAGAACAGAACAGAATAGAACAGAACAGAACAGAACAGAAAACAGAACAGAACAGAACAGAACAGAACAGAACAGAATAGAATAGAATAGAATAGAATAGAATAGAATAGATAGGATAGACAGGATAGATAGGAATAGCCCAATATTTCTTACAAATAAATACACCAATAAATGTAAATGTGAACCCATGAATATCAACATTCAAGAGAAACTAGGTCTGTAAGACACAATAACAACATTGAAGAAACTGTTTAACACTGGCAGTCTTGTTGACACAGCAAGCTGAATATTTGCCAATCAAGGGAACTCATTTTTCTTTAGAATTTACAATAGGTAACAATGATACTGATTGAACTACAAACTGGATAGCTCTACCTCCTGTTAGCAAGTGACTTTTGTTGCATTTCTGTGAATTCTCTCTGCCTTTCCCCTAGAAGGTGGTCCACGGAGAGGGACTTCTCTTTATTTAACCTCGGCCCTGCAATTGGTTTAAATGGAAAATTAATGACTTAAACAATTATTGGAATTATCTAATCCAGTTCAGTGTGATAAATTTCAGTCAATAATTACCGAAAGACAACAATGTGATGTCCTCAGATCCATCTCCAAATGTTTTATCAATTTCCTCTTGAAGCAGTGCTTTATCCTTTAAAATTTCCTTGTGAAAAATTTTAATTAAGAATCAGTTGTTGTCAGTGTATTCTCGTATACAGTTTATTCAAAAATCATTTTACATTTCTCATCATAATTAATAACTCACCTGCAGGGTCTCCTTGTCAGAGCGTGAGAGAGATGTGGCAGAGTCTTTGGAATTAACCACTAATGAACTACAAAATATATAAGCAATAATCAATCACTGTCTGTACACATAGGTCTAAAAAGGAATTGTCCGAATACAATGTAATTACACAGCTTTAAAAAATAGGAAGAAAAATCCAGATTTCTTAAATACATATATATATATCGTTTTATTGACAAGCCTGATATCAGGAATTGATACATGTGTATATACACCATATACCAACTCAACTCTTTGTAATGTCTTTTAGATATAATCAAGCTCATATACTATAGACTGGTATATTCATTAGGTTGATGAATATTAATAATGAAATCCTCACCCTTCATGATCAGAAGAAATCAGTCGTTTTTTTTGATGAAGTACATTCTGGTGATGTCTCAGAATAGCTGAATCCATTTCATGTTTTCCATGCTCCATTTTGTATGCAGTTCAATACTATATACCTGACCCCATTCCTAGAGGATCAAGTGATCAACAAAACGCATGATTGGTTTCTGGATCCAGCGCGGGAAATCATGTGGATCATAGATTACAAATGACACGTGCTGCCACCAGCGGAAATGTTAGCAACTGCAGCGCTTCAAGTGGAAAGTATAAGAAACAGCAGCCATGGCAGCTGTGCTAAAGAAAAGAGTTATAGCCGAGTTTACTCAAGTTATACAGGTAAATCAAGTCAGTCCCGATGTCTACAGTTTCTGCTGTAGATGCTTTAACAAAAAAATTGTGTTTAGATTGAGTGCATGTTCATTTTGTAGCACTTGTAGTTTCAGTCCCCCGAGCGATAATATGAGTTGTTTGGTTTTGACAGCTGTCATTTGTGACAGATTCACTGTCAGTACTGCAGTCAAAAGCCTTTGAATGAGTCAAAGGCGGTGTTGTCTTAACATAAAATGATGGCTAAATAATTATGACTGATAGGACTATGTGTCTGATATATTTAGTTCACTGCACTTGTGTTTCTTTCGACAATAAATAAAGTTTGTCATTGTCATTGCACTTACAATATAATAAATTCGATAGTGACTAACTTAATCATAATTCAGATTAGTATTAGAATTAGATTTACAAGAGTAATTGTCACCGGAGGGATATTTATGTGTACTAAGGAAATAATAGGATTATTTATCATATATCATTTGATTAATTTGCTTATTATATATTTTTTAATTCCTGACAGGAAGAAGCCAAACCACCACCTCTAAAGCGATTGCGTCTTGTGCATCGAAGTAAATTATCAGAACCACAACTTGATCTTCAAAATGCATCTTCGCCACATGAAGTACTGCAAATACTTTTGCGGTACCGAGACCAGTTGCCGGTTTCTATGGAAACTGCTCCACAACACATGCAGGTGAGTCATCTGCAAGAGTGTTGTCTGATTCAATTGAAAGGAAATTTGTAATTTTAACCAATATATGTGCATTTTAAAAATTTCGTTCAGTCCTATTATTGGTCTCTGCATTATTGCATGTTTATCGCTTGGATAGTAATCCTTTTCAATAACGTATTGTTGGTGAAGGGAAAGGTCCATCCTCAATGTATTTCAATATGACATTGAATTTGACTAAATTGTACTGCGATTTATTTCAGATACTCATGAATCATTTCTTCCAAGAAACTCAAACTGCAGTGAAAGCCGAGGTCGCTGCATTGATAGGAGAATTAGCGAAAACACCCTGCTTCAATCCTACACATCTGGTTAATGACATTAAATCTATGCTGGCCAATGAGAGTATGTTTAATTTAATTTCAGTATTACATATTTATTCTTTCTTCAATTTTATCGTAAGTTACGACACACAAAAGACAGTATCTGATATTGTGGTAAACCTTTCAGGATCTCACAAAGTCAAGGCACAGTTACTATGGGCTCTCGTGGCTGTGGGAAGATCTGCCCCTCAAGATGTGAAATTGCATCAACAAATTATTCATATTGCTGTTGAGGTAAGATTCCAATTAAGTCATGTAAGGAAACTTGTGCCATTGATGATGTTTTGTGAGAATGTTTAATTAAGGGGTTGTGGATCAATGATCTATTTGTGAGACATAATCATCTTTTGATGATTGTCAAATATATGTAAATTTACTATTTTCGTCTTGCAGTATTACTTTACTGTGACTTGCATACTAAGTGTTGACAAATGGTATCGTTATATAGACAATGTCGATGTCAGCATAACATTATTGCAATAAAAAAATGAATTATTATTTATTTCCGTTTTGTCAATATATGTTGAAATATAGGAGTTTTTGTAAAACTTGAAGGAAGCAGAAATGTCCTATGCAATGTATAGATTTAATGTAATATATTTGTTTGTTTTTCTTTCAGAATCTGAGTAACACAAGTCATGCGGTCAGAAGCAAATGTCTAGAAATGATCGGAGCACTGGGTTCACCCGAACTGAGTAGCAGTTTGCAAGAGGCCACCAAAACCTTGGCAACAATTTTACTAAATTACTCTCAGGACGATGACCCCAGAGTCAGAACATGTGCTTTCCAAGCCATGGTAAGTACTGTAACATGTGCTCTCCCAGCCAAGAAAATATAGTCTCATCCAGCCTGATGGTTACGACATTACTTGTTGATTACTAACTTAGTCTGGAAGACTTTCGTAGACATATTTTTTTAAAGGATAAACAATCATTAATTCATTATATATAATTGATATACTTTACCATGTTCTGTTCACAGCTACAATGGCACCAAAGGGGTATAAAAGTAGAGCAAGGGATATATCGACCTGTGTGCACTGCTCTAACGGATGATCACGAAGGAGTGAGAGTGGCTGCTTTGAAATTAGTTTCAGTTCTCAGTCACCTGTATCCTGAAAGGTAAGCAAAAATTATGTGCTGTTTTGATTTTTCAGCATGTTACGTCATTGCTGTTAAACTATGGGAGTATAGATGTGATCTAAAACATAAATTTATCTTGTTGATTTTTCGTACTTTGGGTTTAGTGCAGTATAGCGGACCCTAATTTATGCCCATATTTGGCTTCCATTAAATCTGAAAATAGTAATTATTTTCTATATTGCTTCATAGTTTAGTTAAAGGTAGTCAATGACTTTTAAATGTGTGCACTAAATATGTTTGTTCAACACCCTGATGGAAATTTAAAAAAAAGAATATGTTAGAGTGTGTATCACAATAAATTATGTTTGAGCGTGTATCACAAATACTTGCGAAGTATGTGACTAATTTATTTGCAGTTAGTGTTGGTTTGTGAGTGGCCCCTTGGCAGTGATGACATGATCATCTTTTAGGGGTCACCATGCTCAATGTTTGAAAAAGGAAAAATCGCTTTAGTTGTATCTTTTTTTTCTTTTGTGGGCAAAATAAAACGAATCTGAACCTGATCAAGCTTTTTATTTGTGTTAATTTCAGTCTGGTGACCCTCCCAGATTCTAATGAAGAGATCCGATTGGTTGACGATGGCTTTGCTCAAATTTGTCACATGGTGAATGACCACACTATGGTCGTAAGGGTAGAGGCTGCGAGTCTTTTGGTAAGTATAATGGATTGTTATGTTATTTAGAATCCAATTATGATACTTTGTAATTTTGTGCGAGTTTCAGCATTTCTATGGTATATATTTTTTAAAAAGGGTTCACTCCATCAAGTCAGTAGAAGATTCTTGGAGCAGACTCTGGATAAAAAGCTGATGTCTAACATGAGGGTAAGTCTCAAATTTTCTAAAATGTGTACGACCCTTCCATCAGGATGACTGTGTTATGCTGTGGCATGAAAGGCTCATCAGCTCATAATTAGGTCAGTCTGAGCTGCTGTTCATATAAGCTCACTAGGCTTCTGATAAATTGGGAACCATATTATCAGCAGTATGTCGGCCACTGGGCCAGCAACCTGAAGATATATTATTCTATCATGTTTATCTTGTTACATAGTTTCGTAGATAACATGCACTTACATGCAAATCGTCCAAGACCGGAGCACATATATATGAAGATCTGGATATAGAGTAACTACAATTCCTGCGTCCAGTACTGATCCTAACTAAACCTAACTGATTTTGTTTCACTCAGTTTTAAATAAAAAATGGATGACGACCAACATGACCAAAGAAAGATAATTTTCGCTAACACAAGTGTCTGCCTGATTAGCATGCTCAACAATTAATTCAATATCTGACAAGAACTCTGAGACAATGTAGTGCAATGCCAATCCAATACAATTGACAATGTGGCTATTATTTACTAGGGCTGTACACTGGTTCTCGATATACTGTTTGTACCGGTACAAGGATAACGATACTGATATTGATAACCATTATGTAATAAAAACGATACACTAAAACAGTCTGCAGATCAGCGTTTTTTGCATACAAAGACCTGCTACCCAGATGTTCCAGTGTTTTATTTTAAGAAAAATATCAGCCCGTTTTAATTGCAATGACATTAAACAACAGACTGGAATAATTGCATATAGATTTGTTCATGATATTTCATTGTTAATTGTCTTTTACTGTAGGCTTTCTTTAATTCTCCTATTGATAGAGCTTAGCGATACTTATCATGATATGTATCGTATCAGTTTTACTGTATCGTAATATGTATCGTATCGTTAAAAAGATAAAGGTGTACAGCCCTGTTATTTACCAATATAGGGAGCTATAAATAACTACAATTGTGTCTAATGACATCATCTAAATGTGATATCATAAACTGCACTCAATGAACCCATTGTATGATTAATATTGATTATTTTATTAAACAATGGTTTGGGCGCAGTTACTGATAGCCCCCTCTGTTGATAAATAATAGCCCATTGATAATATGGCTCTTTATAGCGGAAACGCAGTGCGCACGAACGTCAGAAGGAACACTTCGAGAGCGGGGAGTGGTCAACTGGTCAGAAGTGGGCGGACGATGCTCCTAAAGAAGAGGTGGACGCAGATGCTGTTGTCCTGATGTCAAGTGGAGCGTGTGGGGCTTTCGTGCATGGCCTGGAGGATGAATTCATGGGTAAGTGCAATTTTATTAGTTTTGTTTTAAACAATGAACATGAGCCAAATTAGAGGATCAAGTTAATTTAATTCCTTAAATTTAAAAAATCTTAACGTAATGTTTTACATGTAGTTATTCCTTTGATTGTTACTTGACTTTCAATTTTGTATTTGAGTTTTTATAATCTGGTGTTTGGAATTAGTTTGTAACTTAAATATTTTTCTAATTTTATGCCAGAATGTTTACTTGTTCATTTTGGATTTTCCTGAGAACATCTCTGATGTTATAATAATTTTTATTATTTCAACCTTTGTTTTCATAAATAACTTTGAGAGGATCACCCAGAAAAATAAGTTAACATTTGATGAATATCCATTGCAATGGTTAATCAGCTATTACAGTCCTACCTTTCTATATCGCTCCTCTAAATAATGCGAACATCTGTGAGGGGGTGTGGCTGGTGTACTGCGCTAATAAGAGAAACTCTGCTATGTGTGGTAATCCACATTAAATAAATAAAGCTTAGATACAAATAACTCTGCTATATCATGGTTGTGTTATTTTATCCCTCAGGGACTGTGATATATGGAGGTCAGACTGCACTTAATTTCTGATTTGATAAACTTTTCTGTTTCATATTTGCAGAGGTTCGAAATGCAGCCATGGATTCTTTATGCGAACTTGCAACCCAATCTGTCAGCTTTACGGAGCTGTGCCAAGATTATTTAGTAGACATGTTTAATGATGAGATTGAGAGTGTGCGTCTTAACGCTATCAACAGTTTGCGGAAAATCAGCCATAATGTTATATTACGGCAAGATCAGTTGGAAATGATGCTCTCTCTATTCAAGGTTTGTGTATTAGTGAATGTATAATTTTGTGGTTTAGAAGTAAAGTTCATATTGCCATGTAGACATCACAAACAGTATGAAATGTATTCCTGAGAAATATGATAAAATAAATTGCTTAGAAGTGCTTGGTTGCTTCAGACGAGTCCGCTGTACAAACAAAATAAATAGATAAATAAAAAATATGAGTTTATGAAAAATTTTAATTCATTGCAGTTGCCACAAAATTAAAGCTTTGTTGATTCCAAAATGCGGAAAGTCTGTTTCTAAGATTACTCTATTCAGTTACTGCTGTCATGCACTATAGGACTATTTTTTGTCGGTTGTTTGTTAAAATTCAATTATATCAATGTTAAGAATATGTCTGTTTTATTTTCGCAGGATTCCAACTTCGAAATTAGAGATGCTCTTAGGGAGATGTTTTCTGTCAGTCGCCTAGCAACCAAGACGTGTCTTCATTTGGTTACCATGGCTCTACTTGAGAACATGAAGAGGTATCCAGAAGACAGAACAGCTGTCTGGAAGTAAGTAAAGATTATGGCAGCCGTTAACAAAGTTTCGGGCAATAATTATAACATCCAGGAGTGGCTCCAAAACATTCTGTTGTTCTTGTCCGTTAGAATACTTTGGATCTGCTCCTAGATGTCACGTAAAGTCAAGTGAACTTTATTCTACCCTGTACAGGGTAATTAATGCTACACGTATATGAAATGTGAAGTATGGCAATCATCTCTATAAGTCCTTATTAAACATATTTAATACTGAAGTGTGTAATTGAGCCTTCAAAAGTGTTGGAGCATATTTT
This sequence comes from Alitta virens, assembly GCA_932294295.1. Lineage (NCBI taxonomy): Eukaryota > Metazoa > Annelida > Polychaeta > Phyllodocida > Nereididae > Alitta > Alitta virens. Next base: position 38,348,674 of record OW028579.1, on the reverse strand, counting down.
TGATGATGCTGTGTCACATTTTTCAGGTGCATGAAAGATGTTGGCTGCAAAAATTCCACATTAGTCTTACCGATGGTTCCTGAACTCTTGAGTCAGCATCCATATTTTGATTCTCCAGAGCCCGATATGGACGATCCAGCTTGTATCCTTGAATGTCTTAGATTTACACTCGGAATCGCAAAATTCACCACAATCAGCGAAATTTGCCACTCTTGAAACTCCCAAAACAATGCAGTTAAAGTTCTGTGATCAGAATATTTGTTTTGTAACTAATTGATAGTGAAAATCCATTGTTTCAAAGCAGTTTTGGGGGGCAAATTTCTCTGATTGTGGTGAATTCTGCTGATTCCGAGTGTAATGAAATTTTGTGTTATGTTGTACCTATATGTATATTAACCATATATTAACTGAACTTAACAACCAAAATTTGTAGCTTTGTATTATGTCTTGGAGTACTGTTCAGCACTTATGGTAGCTAATTTCGTGCCATGCATAAGTTAACTCTCCAAAAAAGTAGAAATTTTTGAAGTTTAATGACAATCAAAGCGACAATGCTCATCTGGAAAGTGATGATTTAAAGACACCAATGATGTAGATTAATTTCATGATACTGTTTTTTTTTTTTTTTTCAAGAACCCCTAATACATGTACCGTAACGGAGGGTATTATCGAAAAGGCAGGTATTTTCGACACTGTTTGTTAAGAAAAAAAAAAAGCATTTTTAACATTTTATGTGAGTGTTGAAAATACCCATCCTGTTGATAATACCCTCCGTTACGGTACAAATTAATTACACAAATAGTGGGTTTTATTTGCCATGGGGTTCAGTTACTTATGCACGGCAGTGTAGTGGGGTGATGATGGGTTTTTTATTCCACTTAGCAATGATATGGAACCTGGAAAAACTGTAGTTGGCCAATTGGTGCTTATAATGAGTAAATTCCTTAATTGAAGCAAGATATCAGTGTCTTAATCCTGATCTTCAATGCGGCAGTTGATTTGCCGACCATGACTCCTCTGTTTCCTGATCACACCCTGAGGCATTATAGTTATCTGAGAGACACTTTGCCGCAACTGGTTCCTCCACTGAAGGTTGGTATTATTAAATGGGCATTTCATAATCGATTGACACAGAGAGACGGTCCAATTATTGTTTGATGATGTCATCTCTAATGTGACATTAAATTTTAAGACTTTTTTTTGATCTTCAGCAATTGTTACCTATGACAATTACATTTTGTGAAGTGAATGACTATGCACGAAAAGACCTTTTAAGGCATGGTTTGCATGAGTATGAAATTCGCTGCCTGGAGATTTGTAAAAATGGCTAATTCATTGCATAATTTTACCCAAGCAACTGAAGCTGTCTAAGGGCTGTTCCATTTAAAAAAGAAGGGGTGGACAGAAACATTTTTAGACCACCCCTGCTTCTTTCCCCTCCCCCCTCTCTTCTTCCCCCCCCCCCTCTTTTTTTTACCCCCCCCCCCCTCCCATTCTCTTTTATCTACATTAAAATATTAAGAAACAAATTGTCAACCAACAGCACCTCCCCTCTTACCCTCTTATTCTCTTTTAGAGAACCCCCCTCCCCAGCTTTTTCAAAAACCTTCCTGTCCAGCCCCCCCCCCCCCCCCCGGCTCTTTTTTAGATGGAATAGCCCTAAGTGTGGTCATCTGTATGATACGACTTCTGTGGTAAGCGTTTTTTATTGAACAACAACTTTTCTATGTCCAGTTGGTGGGAGTCATGGCGATGGACGGAAGCAGCTTGCTTGACAACACAGACAACAACCAACAGAGCCAGAGCAGTGCCGCTAATTTTATGCAGAAGACTTTAAAACGGCTCGGTGACTTGAAAAACCTGTCTAACGACCATGTCAGACAGTTGCTTACGATGGCTATAAGGTTAGTATATTTGGAAACAGAGATTAAAAGGGTTTAGTGCAGTATTATTGACCATATTTAGCGGACCCAAATTATTGACCATATTTGGCGTCCATGAAACATGTAAATAATGTGCATTTTTGACCAAGTTTCGTACTGGCACACAATAAGAATACATTTGTGTAGAGTAGGGGGGGGGGGGGCCTGGGGGCAGCAGCCCCCAAGAAAAAGGAAAATAAACTATATGATAAACTTGCGTTCTTGTCTTAGCGCCGCTGTTAGTTTGTGACGTCACTCGTTGAATTCAAGCATTTTACATCGTAGGCCTGGAAACTAGGCTCGCTAAAATATGGTCAATAATTTGGGTCCGCTATACTGCACTTTTTCCGATAAAAAAATTAAGAAAAAAGTGCCTTTGCAATGATACAAATGTGTCTGTTGTATTGTGACCTAGTAAGAATAGATCAATTAACGAATTAGCTCACCGACTGACTGTCAGAGCAACTAGGAAGTTGATTAGTTCACTGCAATCATTTGAGTTTTAATGCTCATAAGGGATTCATAATACTGCTGTGATGAGCAAGTTAATACAAATGTGTTTGTCTTTAAGAATGCGGACTGAACAATAAAATTTATTGTTAATGTTGTCTCATTTCAGTCAAGATCTGAGTTTGTGATTAACTTTAAGGTCTTTGGAGCCAAGACTGACTGACTGATTGACTGATTGATTGAATGACTGATTGAGTGACTGATTAATTATTAATTGATCGACTAATTGATTAATCAACTGACTGACTGATTATTCGATTTGATTTCTCAGAGACTTTGAAAGAGTGGGTGAGGTGGAGAAAACTTTATCAGCTACGGCAAAATGTATGGCGATTTATCTGCAGTGTCAGCTTGACCTGCTTCAGGTCAGTCTTTAATTGGATACATTTTATTGCTTATCTTGAATTAATTACAGTTTGGATGGATGTCTTATATAACTGACATGCTTAGATTAATTCATAACACTAGAGTATAAATGTTGTAAATTTGAAATTATGTCATTTAATATTTCTGCTGCATTTATCTGTCTATTTCAGTTGATGACATGCAGCCAGTGGTCACTACCTGCACTGACCGGTGCACAAGACCTGAATAACAGCACTTCGTTAATTAGCAAGGTAGGTACAATTATATATATATCTTTTATTCGACAGCTTCATGTCATTCATGACATATGTGTCATAATGTAAACAGAAAATACAAAGTAAATGACATACAATAACAATTAAAGAATAATAGAAAAGTAGTAAATAAAACTAGGTTCCAGCTGCGTTAAAGATTTGTTACAATACAATAGCAACATAATAATGTACAGTTTTCAATGTGAAGTTCAATCTTGTTATATCTATATATATAAATCATACAGCATTATCCATAGCAAATGATCTAACACATAGGTAATTAAAAGGAACGTATATACATGTATGTAAAAATATACAAGATCAAAGATATGGTATACAAATGTTCATAATGCAGAGACTCAGAATGGTCAACATGTTTAATGTCAGACGATGGATGATGACTCAAACGTTTATTAGGCATCAACATTTACCAGAAATTTTCCAAGGGATTTTAGCAACTCAGGCTCTTTTGATTTCATGATGGTCTCAAATTATAGTGTATTAACAGACTGACTGGCCATGCATCTGTACAAAGTAAAACTACTATAAAGATCATAGAAGGGACCTGAGATAAGGAGAGAAATTATTTGTTTGGTGAAGATTGAAAACTTCCACAACTGCATTATTGTGCATGTGCTTGATCGGGAAACATTGAACTTCGATATTCTGTTTTTTTGACAGGTGTTCATTGTCAGCTTGCAATTTGATTTTTTTTTTTAATTTCCCTGTACCCCTAGCATTTAAAAGAAAGTCAGCTTTATTTAGGGCTGTTCCATTTTTTAAAAAAAGGGGGTGGAAGGTGGACCTGAAGATTTTTCAGATATCGAGGGGGAGGGGGGTCTAGTATCCTAATATCTTAATATAGAAAAGGCAGTCAAATACCAGATATCGGGGGTGGAGGGAGGGGGGCTGTCAAATTCCAGATATCAGGGGTTGGCGGGGGGTGTCTAAATATTTCCAGGTCCCCCCCCCACCCCCTCTTTTTTAAATGGAACAGCCCTTACCTACCATGTAATGAGGCAAATATTTAATACACTGTTATGATAGTAGTTACTTGAGTCCAAACTGACTCCGTATGGTCAAATAAAATTTATCTATCTATCACTGAGAAGTTTAATAGTACTGATGTCTTTGCCAATATATTTAAATTTACTGATTTTTCAACGTTCTTTTTCTTTTCTTTCAGGTACTCCATTGTAGCCAGGAGATAGAGAATCTTTACGTCGGTTTAACTCTGTCAGATTTGTCCGCCATTCGTCAATTAAGACTCAAAGCACAGTCACTCCACCTATTGATGAAACTCCGATCTAACCCCTCAGAAAATAAATCAACTTGCGTCCAGTTTCTTCAGATGCTCAGCCAGTTGCAAGGGTGCGTATCTGTCTTACAAGAGTGTATACGAAACTAGTAAATGATGTAGAAAGTAATGATTTTTTTTTAATATGACTTACTCATAAAGTAAGTTGATTTTAAGCCTTAATTTATGGGGGGCTCTTTCGGCTTATTGTCGGTGTCATCCGAAACCCTTGTATTTCTGATATGATCATTTGAACTTAAAATAAAAATAAAATAAATTTTGGAATTGCCTTGTATCAGGCATTTCAGTTAATCTCTGGTATGATAAGATTAATTCCTATTTAAAATGATGATTAAAAACTGTTTTATTGTGCCATGCTCAAAATGATAAATATAGTGTGGATATTAAAAGAATTAACTGGTCTGAGTCATTGTTAATAAAAATTGTTGTATTATTTTTTTCGCAGGCATCTCAATTCCAATGGACTGACACCAGATTCATTCACATCAGTGCTTTTGAGAAACATGCAGCGACTTGAGTCTTGCGAACCCCCTGTTTTCTTAAGCGTCATCCAGGGGGCGCTGCCACATCACCAACCATCTTACTTACACCTCGATAACACGTTGAGAACTTTACATGCGACGATCATAGAACCTTCAGGTGTGTCAGACAATGCCCAAAAATTCACGGCTGGGATAACAATCGCAGTGACGCTAATTGCTGAACTGGATAATATCGAAGACGCCCATAATATCAGAATAAAGGTAAGTAACTTTATACGATAGAGTCTTTTCACTGAACAGCCCTGAATTCAGCAAGACATAAGTCTTTCCTCTCCTCTTATTACTCATTTTGCTTTTCAGACACGGTAGGTAATAACTTATTCCATAAATATAACTTTCTCAGAAAAATAACAAAGATCAACTTAACGATGTAGTGTCAAATATACATTAAAATGCACTAGAAATACTGCTGCTTGAATGCACTTCGCTTCAGCCAATCACAGTCAAGGGCTGATACTGTTTCAGCCAATAGAATTGCAGTATTCTGTTTTAGCCACCTGGTGGAAATACAGAGAACTTTCTGTGAAAATCGTCTATTGAATCTCTTAACTATTCTGTCCAGTTCTATGTCACACTGATGATAAGTCGTTGGCTGGTGAATTTGATCATAAAAATACATGGTATAAGTACTATTATACTCCACCACATGACCTCTCCTATCGTTCTTTTGCGGAATATAACCAACGAAAATGTTAGTTCACTCCCTCCGGAGTTCAAACTGAACTGTTATGCGTAATAAAGGCATTAATACAAAACAAACAATGAAACAAATTAGTCAATATGCCTAATGGAGTATAAGTTAGTTATAACCCTCATAGTCGGGAATTAACTAACATTTTTGTTGCTTATATCCCCCAAAATGGGGGGGGGGGGGAGGTGGACATAACCAACAACATTTTTAGTAAACTCCTGACTATGAGGGATATAACTAATACATAAGAGGAGGTCACACTCTCCACTGGGATGGACCAATAACCCCTCTTTTTGACGGAGAAACCCTTCAGGGTTGTCTCTCTCATTGCATTCACTTGAGTGTCATGAGAGGTGAGGTGGTGGATTGTTTTGGTTCTGTTGTAATTCAGCCCCTGTTTGGGGAGCAAGTGAGAGGGTGCCAGAATGAACCTCTAAGCATGTAAATGGTCGGTTATTCAGCGGATTTTGGAAATAACCGCCCTTTATTGAGAAAATCAGCAAAAATATGGCGGTTTTTGTTTTATTTTTGCCATTTTTACGGCTCTTAGCCATAATAATAATAATAAAAGAAATTTGTAGAGCGCCAGTTTCAGACATCTGCTCACCAGCTCTATGTACATGTGTTATTCAGGATAGTATAACATATAAGTTAATGAAAATGCGTTTTGAGTTTTTTCTTAAAGCCATGTATGCAACCCACCTCAGTGGTGGCGAATATAAGAACTAGGCCTACTGAACAGAAACTCAGAGGTTGTAGAGGTTGGCTCTTCTGAACTGTGTCTGAGAAGGAAGTGGAGGGGTATTCAGAATGGTCAATTTGTTGTCTACTGAAGTTATTAGTAATTTAGGCCGGTGGCTCGATCGGCAGAAATGGCGGGAAATGCCGCGAATAGGATCTCTTTTGGATCCCAATTTGTCAGATCTATCCAAAAGTGCACTTACTAGTTCTTATGATATTCCAATGACAGAACAGAAATTACAATTGGAGCAATTGACCATTTTTCTTCATTTGACCATCTGACATATACAATCGTGTTTTAATTGCATTTTAGCGTTTTGGGAGCATGCCACCAGGTGTGCCAAGGATAAATTGTAATTGTGATTTTAATGACAAGACTGAACACATCCGCTAATTGCTTTTAGCTACAAAAGTTCATTAAGCTGAGAATGTTGCATATGGAGCAATTCACACATTTCATTGAGTGGTAAATTCTCATTATTACATAATGAAAATAAATGTCAGTAGTAGAGGCCTCGACCTTGTTTGTTTCCCTGTCATGAGAACCATCGGGTCTAGTTTATCATCCTTTTGCTGTTTCGCCTAATTCAGAACTATTGCAATTAGCATTCAAGACTTAATGTAAGTCGTCTGCTCAGTTGATGCAGCAATGAACGATCGAACTAGAATGTGAATATCAAAACTACATTACAGAAAATTATTTATTATGACATCAAAAAAGAAGTGGCTATGTTGAGCTGTTTTCATCAGCACTGATCAAGGAACACCCCCCCCCCCCCCCCCCTCCGTCCTCATATTAATATCAAATTATCTGGTACATTTAGACACATTATGGCACCCAATGCCAACTGATATAATATAATAGAGAGATGTCAATATTTGAAGTCTTGTACCATCTTATACCATCACAAGATATTGCACAGATTTATCTGCATGGGGCCACCGAATTTTAATTAAAATATAATGTTTTTTTAGCTGTCTTACTTCAGGGGATTCTAATCTTTCATTTGATAATTATGTCTTTCATATCTCTAAAATGTTTTTTTCTAATAAATCTATAAATGAAAAATGCAGTAGCCAGCATGGCATTTTCCTGCAATTTTGATATAAAAAGTTGGTATATAATATTGTGCCTGCTGTGAAAAAAGTTTACAGATAATAAGTTCTGTTTGCTGTTATGTGGGACACCATTCTTTGACTTTGCAAGTTATCATCATAATCTGAGTCGCGTCATCTGAACCCCACCACATGATTTTCTCACGGACAGCCAGTAAACTGTCACCTGTAGGTTTTTCCACTAGAGGGCAGATACGGTGAATCTATCTCTTCTTGAGGACTAGTTAACCCTGCATAAGTCTGACGTGCCGAAGTTGAATCTTTACAACTCCAACCAAATTTGAAAGATTATTTGGCTGTTTATACCTTTTATGAATCTTTGCTTGAGTCGAAACTTTGCCTAACTTGAATGAAATCAGCATTTTGTAATTATTTGATACGATTGATCACAAATGTTGAAAACATTCCTGGAACAACAACAGCAACAAGACACTCAAGACAGTCATGTATAGTAACAAACAAAGTACATTTATTCATACACAGCAGCATTAATGTAAGTTCATTTGTACATCAAATAGCATTCATTATATGATAATAATCTGTCATATACATTCTATAAATAGGACATGTTTTTACATAGCAGCATATGTACAAAAATCAGTTATAATTTATTATAAAACAAACAGCAGCACCGTCAGGTAAAACAGTAATAAACGGGTTATTTTAAGCCACTCCACTGAGGTCCAACTGGGAGACCTCTGAGAAACTTCTGTCAAGACTCAAATCGAGGGGCGAAGACTTCTCGAAAAGACCTTCCAAGTGGCAGACCTCTTGGCGACAAGCATCCAGCTCTTGTGATTTCCTCTTGCAGAAGACCCAGTATCTCTCGGCCAGTTTGCAGAGTCTGTCCAACTTGTCGACATTCTGTTGTAATGTTTCGGGGTGTGTGGTCTGGTCAACTAAACACCTGCAAAAAAAGAAAAGAAGGCATTTAGTAATTTGGTCAAATTCTCTGATTTTAATTTGCTATAATATATAAATGATAATATATTTGCTATAATATTGAATTTTATTACATCCAAAACTATTGAAGATATATAAATGAAACCTAGCTGACATACAAATTAAATGTAAACAAGTATATTTGCAATATAACTTCCCATTTAATATATTATGAATATTTAAGTTAGTTGGCATAATTAGTACTATAGTCAACAATATGAAGTATTCTATTATAATTTGCATACCATATATTCACTCTATTTCTATGTTTCGACCAATTTTAATGGCTAAGTATAATTAATATAGATAGTTGAGATGGAAATAGATACTTACTTGACCCAGTCCTCCTGTTCTTGGGCTGCCTGTACGACAGTAGCCAAGTTGTTCTGCCCTTTGCTGAGTTGCTGCTGCAGAACTTGGAGGCAAGCCTGTTGTTTCCAGAGCATCTTTGAAGGAGAATCCATTATTTTATGTAGGTTGAGGTAATCGTGGCACTGCAAAGTAAAGTTGATGTTAAAACCGGGTCCTACGCACGCACAATGGGCGATAAAACGGATAGTTGCGTATCCAGGTGTATATCCAAGTGTAAAACGCTGCTGCTGTGCCCTATGCAGTAAGGATTGGTGCTGCTGCTGTTGTTGACAATATGCCTCTTAAGAACAGTGTTAGTCCAGCTAAAATCCCTTGTATTCATAAGCTAAAAACAGTCGCTGCCCGACTGGAAGTGTCACCTATCGCTGCTCTTGATAGATAATGACCGATCTGGCAGTGGGCTGGGTTTTAAGGCTGCTGAGGTGATATTGCCAATTGCAATTGGATTAACAGTTGTGCTATTCACAGCTACAGCCTCTATTGTACGCAATAGGACACAATGGATTGTTGTTATTGCAATTAATCCCCTGACAACCGAAATCCCGTTGCTATTAACATGTTCATTGTCCCACTCAGACGTTTGGCATTTTAGCAATTGCAATTGACCTAACATGTAGCAGTTCTACAAAGTGAGATAACGTCTGCCAGGCGCCTAGACTATTGCTCTGTTTATCAACGATTTCTATCCTGACCTGCATGTTACCATTAATTGGAATCAACTTTTGTACTTGCCAAAAATATGAAATAATTTTCATAAGTAGATATTTAGAAATATATGTATAGCTAGTCATAAGAGGCATGTGTCAACAGTGTCAGCAGGATGAAATTTCGAACAAGCAACTACCGAATTTAGCCAAGTTAAAAATAAAGAATCTGACATTTCGATAAAATTTACACACATCTTGAAGGATATCATTGAAAATAAACCATTGTCAATTTCGACTGATTTGTACTGTTTGAATGATTAAATTAAGAAATTATTTAAATTTATTATATCTACATATCACATGAACACTAAATTTATTCTTTACTAAAAACGAATATTGCCTTAAAATCCTGCTGGAATTAAACATTTGCAATATTTCAATCGTCTAATTAACTGCATTGATACACAAAACTGATTGATGATCAGAAATGAGGGTTAAGAAATTGCAACTCACCAGAAAAAGCAGCAGATCTTGTCTAGACAATGTCAGTGGGTGGTATGAATTGTAGATGCTGCTGTCTCGCTCTTTTAAGTCCAGATTTACGAAGCTACGATAGTATCCAATGCTCTTGAAACGAAGCTACGAAATGACAATGAAGTCTTGAGTGTCAATGAAGCTACGAAATGTGTCAATGAAGCAGCTACGATATTTGCCGATGAAGCTACGATGTGTAGTGTTTGGACAGTAACTGGAAGCCACGAATGACACTGTAGTCCTAGTGTATGGAATATGACTCAAAAAGTTCAAGGTCGGCTCAGAATAAACTCGTAAATCTCAAAGTGTTTGCGGAAGCTGATGTTGCTAGTTGGGGATGCACTGAATTTGTGATGCCAAACTTAGGACAATCCCTGTATTATATTGGAAGTGCTAAGACCTTACATAAACTTCTATGCGCTTGGTTAAAGATGCGTTAATTCATGCAAGGGATTTAATTGTCTACTAAGTTATGTCGTTATATTACAAAGACTTATCCAATGGACAGATCTATGTTGCAATGGCCCTGGTAGCTTTGTAGCATTGTCTGATAGGCAATATCTATAACAAATAGTGTTAAAGTATTATCCTTTGTTTACATGAGCCATCAGATTTACTAGAGAGCCGACCAATTATGTTTTGGTCAAGTGTAAAAACCCTCATAGCCAGTGGTCACTTCAAAGGGGTAGTTTACCCTCTGAGGGCAAGGCTACGCAATTGTTATGCGGAGTAATTAACGAGGGTTTGATAAGGGTTGAAGTCTCCCCTTAGCACAAGGCATCATCGCTATAAAGATATCTATCGTACCCCCAGAAGTGATTGAAATAATAGATGATATAAGAATGAATAAATCAAAGTTTTGCTAACACCAATATTGACACTGAGGGTATCAAATTCTTCTTCTTATCTGTTCTGTGTTCTATGGCAAAACTATGTTGGCAAATGGACATTTCAATGGCTGTACCATTTAAAAGTCACCATTGAAGAATTCAAGTTTAACTAACTTTATCATTTTGATAAACTCCTGACCTACATTTTAAAATTATTACATACTGAATTATGCAATTTCTTTGTTTAATATTTTGATCCCAGCTTAGAGTGAAAATCTGGTAATTAAACAGACTTAATGATTAAAACGTTAAATCGTGTAATTTCTGATTATATTTGAATCATTAACTGCTTAATGAGCTTTTCGTCTATAAATAGGTAATGTACTATATTTGGATCATTTATGAAATGGACTTATTGCAATTGTGATGCAGTAATAGGGGGGCATCTATTGTGGAGTCATCATTAGTGAAATTTTGAATTTGCTACAATTGCAGTATATGTAAAATAGTCAAATGTGAAATACTACATATTGTGATGTATGAATTAAGGGTAAATTAAGACCCCAATTTAACAGAGGTCTATCTTTATCAAATTAATTAACTTTTAATATGAAGATTTCGAGCTTGCAATATAAAGTGTCATGTTTTATATGAACTTTAAAATTCGGAAAAAATTCCGTAATTTAAAACCCCATTGGGAACAGTAGGAATATAGATATAGAGAGACAGACAGAAAAAGACGGCTGGGACAGACTGACAGGGAGGTATGTTACCATAAGAGATATATTGTTAAGTACAAAATAAGATGGACAGACAAATCATGTGCGTGGATAGACAGACATAATGTGAGAATTGACTGACTGACTGATGCAAAGAATAGAAAGACTAAAATATGTGCAGACAAACAGAATTTGGAGGAAATTTATTTGACAGATATGAATTGAAGAGATGGGCAGACACACCATGTCATGTTAGTGGCTGCAACGATGTTATGCAAAGACAGAAAACATTCAAGTTCCAAGTTATATTTTGTGTTATTCTCAAATTTACATAATTTCCATTTCGTTTTAAGTTAGATGGCGTCTCAATTTTTTATTTTTACATTGTTGAATGGTGATAATTATAGTGTTGGAGATTGATTGGATCTTTAACATTAATTGACAGACAAAAATTAATTGCTAATTGCAATTAAGGTCAGTTCTAATCGAATGTTGGATGTCATAAATTGGTCAGTGTGAGTCTGACTGTGTGACACTCTATGATATTTTGAGTGTCAAAGTCTTCAAATTGAAAGATTTTGACACTAAACAAAATCATAGAAATTTGCCAATTTGGTTATTATTAACAAAAGAATAAATGTAAGTTATTGCCAAAGAATACTATTTTAATTCTATATTTAAGTTAAAGACAAAACAAGTCGCTATTAAACATTTTAATGTAAAATTCACTATATGAGAAATATGTGGTTTATGCGCTAATTGCCCCCATGCAGTTCTTGATATTAAATGAGTTGTTTGCAAACTAAGTTCATAAAGCACATGAACTGCGGGGGTCTAATTCAGCTTCAATTGGTGTCAATTGGTACAAATAGGTGACTAATAAGTCGCTAATAAATCGCCAACTTCAAAGGGGTATGGAAAATAAACGCTTATCCGTATTTCTATTGTATATTACCCCGTAAATTTACAGTTACAAGTTAGGGTAACGGGATAACAATACCAAGTCATTATATTACCCCCCTAGGGGTTGTTTGTATTGCACAATATATAGGGGGTGCTGATAAGATTTAGGGTATGCCGTATGAGTATTCAAATATGAAATGTACTACGGGTTGTTATGTAACATTAACGGGTGCTCATTAGTCCCGGAATGAGCAAATCTTACTCAATGTTATTAATTCAGTCATTAATTTAATCGGTCAGTTTTGGTGACGTAGGCCTACATTGATGTGCCGTATGGCTCGTTAGGGAAGGAATCGTCTGATGTAGATCTAGCTAGCCGAAATTTTGGAGAATTGAATAAAAAATTATTTCATTAAAAAGGCTTTTAGTGCAGCAATTTGGAGTGTAATAAATGCTTGTATTTTCTTTCTTGCTTTCTGTCTGTCTTTCTGTCTGTCTTTCTGTCTGTCTTTCTGTCTGTCTTTGTCTGTCTTTCTGTCTGTCTTTCTGTCTTTGTAAGAGAGGGCGCCAAAATCGGCTTTCAACTCATACGCCACCTGGCGTTCATATGTGAATAACGGATGAATATGGATGAATTATTAGTTATTATTACAATATAATTTCCATCGGCTATGATACATTGTGTGTGACTTAGGAGAATGCCTTCATTTATTCTTTGACAACACCCCCCCCCCCCCCCCCCCCTTTATAAATTTACTTTCGTTTTATTTTAATGTATTTGTTTACGATTTTGTGGCCCTGATAGCTAGAGGTTTCATCTCCCCCTATGGAACTGCAGATTTTCACCACTGCCTTGTTTGTGAGATATATTCTGCACATGGAATTCCCGTCACTTTAATGGACCCATAAAATACGAAGAGTACAAATAAGGACAGAAAAATGATCTGTAGCCAGCCAAAATAATGTTCTTTGGTCTCGTTTTTGTAATGTAAAAATCATGCCTGTGGTATGTATTTATAAATACATTCCATGCTTTGATATTTACAAAAACATTATTGTGCTTTTTGCAATTTCTGTACATTTGTAGTCAATTGTGTTCAGTGACAATTCTGTAATAGCCAGGTCATTTTAGACGACAGTTTGACTGATAGACATATTGTGTTTCTGGCTAATTTGAACGGCATGTGGACCACTGACTTATGAGGTTGGAGTTTTGCCATTTTCCATCTGTTTCATGGGGGAGACACCATTTGAGCAAAAAGGGATGTTGCTTTTTTTTCACAAGTACACATATTTATCGTATTTTTTCCACCTCTTACATACAAATCTGGCTTTTTGCACATGTGTCAACTGTTATGATGGGCTTTTAAAGTTTGCAAAAGCAAAATATACAATGTCAGGTCGTCTTTGTTTTTGCTCAACATGGGTGGCGACATCAGACGTGTGAATATCCCAATATGACCTTTGACACAGTTTTGAGTGTGACCTTTGACCTAGTTTAAAAGATTAATATATGTTTGTAATGTCATCGCTTTGTGGAATTTCTACTGTTGAAAGCCCGGATGACTGAGCCATAGACAGACCAGGGACAGACAGACCAATGAAGTATTATAGATACCCCCATAGACAGACACATGGACAGAAAGATACAGAATGAAATCAGTAAAGACAGACTTTTTCTGTTTTGTTTTGTAATGCATCAATGTTACTGGTCTGGGCTCTGAAGCATTTTTGACCAGCTGCCAGAGACAGACGTAATGAGGAAATGATAAGGCTGCTTGGAGTCCACACCATGATACACATTTACCCTAGAAAATGATACAGAGAGTTATACACAAATAGGGGCAAACATTGTTGGCATAAACTGGTGAATGTCTAAGAAAAGCTATACAAATTCTAATAAGGCCTAGCAAAAATGCAGAGAAGAAAATTATCGACTAATACACACTGTAACATAGAAATACAAAGGCAATTTCTATGAGATATAGTCTATAGATGTAGATATTATGCAAACTTGTTGAAGAGAGACACAACTGCGTCATTTCTATGCAACTTAATAAGTAGTATTTAGCCCTTGCTGGGAGCAATATACATAATAGATCTTCACCCCATCTTAGCTTCCTGTTTTTCGTTTTGAGAGGAAAACTACAAATGTCAGAAGGAAAGAATTGTAGGCAGGTTAACAGACATTACGTGGAAATAGCACAGAGACAATTTACCCCATTCCCCCATGCAGAGATTGACTGGGGTGTGACTGGTACCCTTACAGCATAATCTCCCACCTGCTCCCCACCCCCTGAGCTCTGCTACTGTGCTGTGCTTACTACCCTGGAATTACTACCAAAGATACTACCCGGTCATACTCCCCACCCTGACAAATCAAAGCCTTGACAACACGGCACCCTCAAACAGCTATACTAGGTCAAGTGATGCATATTCATGACCTCCAAGATCTGGCCCCACCTCCTGACAAGCCAGCTAACAAATGTTGATGTTATAAACAATGACTGCACTGTCTCAGGGTTGTGGTCAACTGGCTAGATTGAGTTTGTGGTCTACTCTAATGACTTTTTTCTGGCTAGATTTTGTCATTATATTAGCTCTATCTATCTATCTATCTATCTATCTCAATATCTCAATAAATCAATCAATCAATCAATCTATCTATCTTTAGCAATCAATCAATCAATCAGGATTTTTAGTTATCTATCTGTATCTAATCAATCAATCAATCAGTATCTAATCAATCAATCAATCAATCAATCAATCAATCAATCAATCAATCAATCAATCATTCAATCAATCAATCAATCAATCAATCTCCAAGGTTAGCTAGCTAGCTATGTTATAACTGACTCTAGGCCTATATTTGATTATATGACTTGTATTTAACAGTTGAACCTGTTATTTTGAAAATTCCTTTAACCCAAACACATGGCCTCATTGGTCAGGCTGGCTAAGACATCTGGAGCATCATGCATATATTACTGCGTAGCAAAATCCACCAAACCCTACGCTGGAGATCTGATTGGCTGGTCATTAGAACTGGGTTGGATAAATTATAGTGGCCTGTGTAGGGCTTGTGGGCAGTGTAGCTGCATGGGAGTATGATACTCCCATGCAGTTAGACTTGTCAGGGTGGCCTTGGTCAGTTCTTGTTCTACCACAATGAATGATTGTCTTCTGACATTTTATTCTAAATGAAGATAGCTTGTGGAATGAAACTGCAAATTGTCAGAACATAACTTTAAAATCTTAGTTGCTATAAAGGTCGTTCACATATTAAGTAAATATTGCCAAAACTTACATTATAATATGGTAACACAACAATTTATTATGTCATATACTTTTGACCTATTGCTGATCGAGAAATTACTACACCAACATTTTAAATCTTTTAATATTTAAAAGCACACTTTGTTTGCTCCTCAAGTAGGACTAATATATTTATAAGTGTATAAAATTCTATGAATGGCTGGCTGTGTTTTCAAAATGGCTACATTTACCAATCCACTTTTTATGTTGCATATTTCCCCATAACTGATTGTAAACTATGTGACTTTGGCTCCATAAATCTTCGAATTTAACCACAATCTGAGAGCCACCCCCGTTAAAAACCCTCTCCCATGGCGTGACAGTTGGCAAATACTTTGGTGACCAGAGAATGCCTTGTTATTTCAATGCAATGGATCCTAGTAGTTGACTAAGTGGATTGCCCTGTGGTAACCCTATCCTCTATTCAGTGGGCAAAAATGTCTGGCATCGGGATCAGTTGGCTCAATCCAAGATGCAAAGCAAGTAGCAACCCCATAAAGTAGAAAAATAAGCTTATCTAACAGCACACGGAACTTAGGCGTGGTTAATAAATGCTTAGATTATGTTCTGTGCCACTTTTGATAAAACTGTTTGGAGACATATTCTTTTTCAGCCCACAAGATAATTCTTATTGGTTCGAGGTGTAACAGTCGTGAAATATGCCTTCTACAACTGGCTCATGTTGGTGGCAGAAGATAAAGTATCATAACTGTATAGCATGTCATTTGAGATTGATAAGCTCAGATTAAACATTGTCGTAGGCCTGTTCATTATGTGTAATTAGCCCGTTTGTCAAATCAAATAGATCGCTCAGAAATTTAGCAGCACTTTTTTTATTGGGCCTACCTTGGGTGAATTTTTTTAAATTTTAAACCTTTTGACATGTTTTGATAATACCCATTCCCTATTGTTGATTTTTTGCCTAAGACTGGTAAACTTCATTAAATTTTAAGTAGAAAAAGTTATCTAAATCTGACAACTTTATTGCAGAAAACTTTTAAAATTCAACCACGTCTTGCGCTAATCAGCTATTTTAAATCATCCTGTCAACTGTTATCATTCTTTTAAAACACACAATGTTTTAAAGTATTTGAGTGTTGTTTTAAAGTTTTTTCAATCCACTAATCATTTGGCGCCATTTTTTGTTTCAGATCAAGTACCCGGATCAACAGACGCAATACGTGGCTCCCCCTCTCGGAGATTTCAGGCAACTGAGTCTCCTGCGCCAAAGACTGCAAACTAAAGTTATTCTCTCTCATAATATTTGGACAGGTGAGCTAATACCTTTATATTTAGACCACTTGCATTGTGTTGAGAGTGTCAGATAAGTCAGATATATTTACTGTCACTGTTTATTCATATGGTGGGCAAAATTTCTCGACCCTCACAAATTCAACAGAAATAAAAAAGTAATGGAAATTAAAGATATACTAAAGATTTATTTGGAATATGAGTTTTGTGAATAAAAGTTCTTTGCGACGTAAGTCCTGAATCCTCCTATTGATATTTAATCTATTGGAGTTTATATTACAGGAATCCTAACTGGTTTCTATAGAAAAACTGCAGAAAGGCCTATATATATACATGCAAGTTTACATAGTACCTTTTGTAATTGTATATTATGAAATTATAATGAAAACTGAATTTAAAAGCCAATAGAACTGGGCATAGATATTAGTTAATTATCATGAAGTGATGATACCTCATCTCATCTCATTTCATCTCAAAACTAGCATGAATTTAGCAGGCAAAAAGTCCTCTCCAGCCCATGCAGCCAAATTGCATGTAAGAGGCTGTCAACAATCGTGTTTCGTGCTTCGCCCATAAAATCACTTTATTTAGAAAAAACCTTTTATGTTCACAAGTGAAACAGCTTAACCTTTGACCTTACCGTTTTAAACAGGGGTCACATTTCTGTAGGTTTTTGACCCAAATTGAAAATTGAAGGCATCTGATTTTTGTCCCATTTTGATCTGTTCAAACAGGAGTTTTTCATTGTTTATCGCATTCTTTGGTCCATTGCACACCATGATATAAATGAACTGTAAATACCTCAATGTCCCAAAAATATATACATGATATAATTTCATTTTAACTTGAGATATTCTTGAAAGTTTCATTGGAATCATAGATGGCGTTGTTATGTCTTGGAAGCCTGTTTTGGTGGTCGAAAGGGGAGGTATACACCCCCCCCCCCTCTTCACGCCTCCAAATTAAAATTTCTTCCGAAACTCCAAAATGAAAAGTGAAAATATTTGTCCCGTGCCAAAATCTCTCACTCCCACCAAAATTTTAATCATGCTTGTGTGTATGAATTGTCAAATGTTAAACAAATTTGATGGTATGAAGTGAGTAGTTGCTAAAGAGGTTATTGTAGACTCATTGATGGGCAATATGAGGTTTATTTCTCATTTTTATTCTACTTTAGCATTCATTTTAATAATCATATATTTCATGTTATTTCAGAACCCTGCTCAGTAGAACTCAGCCTTGTCCTGGCCTTCAACCCTGATAAGGACATTCAAGGTCAAAAGATGGACAATTCCAGGGTAGAAGTGACCTCCAGCAGTGTCCTTGACCTCAGCAAGAGTGTCCAGGTCCTCGTGCATCCTAAACCCCCTTTGCGATAGAGGGCGTTGTGGTTGCTTGCAATGATTATACACGAGAGGGCTTGCATGTATATAATATATTTTGAAATGGAAAGTGACTCTGAATGCAAACCAGATTGGTTATTTTAAATATAAATGTATTATGTATTGTAAATAAATGATGTACAAAGGCTGGAGTTTTTAATCATTTCTAGTAGTTGCTCTTAACTTCTTACAGGAAATTCATGGTTTATGTTCATCTTAGTCAGTGATATGTAACAAAATACATTCTTCTGAAATGAAAATGCATATGGGTATACGTGTCTTTATGCCTAACCTGTGAATTTCCTCGAGATACATTATTGTAATGGTCACGAGAAAATGTTATGCAAAGATAGCATGTGAATTTCACCAGAGCACCATTTCATATATATATATATATATATATATATATATATATATATATATATATATATATATATAAAGATGACAAATTGCTTGAAAATTCCTTTGAGTGTCACAGTGTCACTGGTTTTTTTTTAACTGAAAACGGATTTCAGTGGTAACAAATTAATATATCAGGGCCCATTTTCATGCATTTTGGGGTGTGGCAAGGATGTCTCTGAAACCCTTATTAGACCTCATGTATATTTTTCCCAGGATTTTTAGTGACATTGATTTATCATGTTATGCTGTCCCTAACCACTTGGTTGTGTAAGAATGTGTCAAAGAATGCTACAAAAGAATGTTTCAAAAGAATGCACGAGCCAATATGCAACATACTCAAGCGCCCTCTGGCTGTGACCTCAGTAGGTGTCTCACATGCATCACCTTGACCTTTGACCCTAAGTGACCTACTTAAGAGATGATGGGCGTTCCAGACGCCATCTATTGGAAGGGGGGGTATAGAATGAAGAGGGTGTCACTCGCCCGTATACCGGTGGCACGTGCCTGAGAATTTGTAAACAAAACTTGTTTACTTAACTGATAATGAGAGGAGGGGGATGAGATAAGAGATCAATGAGGTCAAGTGACTTCTGAATCTGTATTGTACCATATGGGATCGAGTGCATTAAGCTGGCAATTTGAATTGACCGAAACCATTCCTCAAATTATGATTTCTTTGGTGACCAACAAAAATTTGGTATTGCAAACATAGGCCTAAAGAGAGACAGTACCTAGGCTAGTAGGCTACTAGCTAATTTGATATAGCTACGTATTTTCCACACTCCCATTGCAGAGAAAGTGTCTCATTATAATGCTTATTTATTACGTATTTATGAAACGTAACGACCTATGTATAAGTTTCATAATTAGATATTTCATTTAAGTTTAATCCTAGGAATTTTCAGAATCACCCAACATTCACCTGACAGGGCTGTACAAGAGCCACATGTTGCTAAGGGCGATCATTCAGGTCAAGCCAAGGTTAAATGACCACTTCTCAAGGTCAAATGCCCACTCTTGACTCCATGCGCCCTCTGGTGTATTCGAAGGACAGTGCAAATGGTGCCACTTGGCCTTAAGATGGCACTTCCTGTCTTCAGGGACTGCTTTAATGGTTGACGGTCTAATATATCAATACTTCCATAGATCAATTGCAAATGTTCATGATTGATAATTTTTCTGGTATTTCCCGTGTGTGCTTGTGCACACTCACATTGGAAATTAAAGTGCACCATTGAATAGGATTACCTGATTTAATCCTTGGTGCATTGTGCACCTGATTAAATTTGAAGTTTGAACAAATACCAACAGTCCGAATGAGTATTTCCCGACTTATTCTGGACACCTGTATTACATTTTATTGTTTACTCGGTAGCCATTGATTAATTGATCGCCATGACTTTTGACATGTTTCAATATTGTCCATTTTCACAGACTGGACATAGGTCTTGCTCAGTCATGATGTATTTGCAGTTGACGTGACTTTGCTCAGTATTTCTGCTGTTCCTGTTTCAGGCTGTTTGAGCTGATGGCCATGGCATGTTGCTTAATTTACTGCTTGGTTGGGTAGACTTGTGTCAGAACATTTAACAAGTTACAACTACATACACGGGGAAGGGTGGGGTAAGAGGGATACTGATTCCCTACCATGGACGTACTATAGATCCTACCCCCCCCCCCTTTCCCCCAAAATTAATGTAGGGTAAATCAGTAATATCATCTCCAATTTAACCGTAAATTTTTCCATATACCACCCTCAAAAATGAAAGACCTATAGAGTCTTTTCACTGAACAGCCCTGAATTCAGCAAAACGTAAGTCTTTCTTCTCCTCTTGTTATTCATGTTGCTTCCCAGGCATAGAAGATTATAACTAACTGATTCCATAAATATAACTTTCTCAGAAAAATAACAAAAATCAACTAAATGATGAAGTGCCAAATATACATTAAAATGCACTAAAAATACTGCTGCTAATATGCACTTTGCTTCAGCCAATCACAGCCAAGGGCGGGAACCATTTCAGCCAATAGAATTGCAGTATTCTGTTTTTGCCACCTGGTGGAAATATAGAGAAGCTTCCGTGAAAATCCACTATTGCTGTAGGGCAATGTTTCTGTTATGACAGCATCGAAAGCAGGCAAAAGTTGGGTTATAACATTTTATGGTGGCAATATACTGCGCTCCAAAAAAATAAAAGTCTTGTAGCTTCAGTTTATTGTCTTAATGTTCAAGTTCATTTCCACATTCTAAATCATATAATACATCGATCCCACCTTTTTGTCAATCTTATGATATAGAAGCTGATACATTGCCAAATGTGCCACGTGCGTTTTCCATGCATTTGGATAAACGCATGGAAAACGCATGGTTTTCACTTCATTATAATTAGGCAAAAACCATGCGTTTTCCATGCGTTTATCCTTCTCATGGAAAACGCACGTGGCACATTTGCCCATGTACTTTCCTGAGAAACTTGCACCTAAAACCCTTCTCCTTGCCAACAAAATATTGCTACTTCTGCATGAAGAAAAAAAAAAAAAAAACAGTGACAGATCCTCATGGAACATAGATCTTCATCTGACCAGAAGAATTCAATTCAATTCATACCTGGAAGAGACACATTTTCACATCTTTGCTTGCAACTCTCTACTCTCCTCAGCAACCCAGTGATGCGGGGATGACATGATGCTGACAAACACGGACAGCTTCAGACAGACAGATAAGATGCACAGCAGCTGAGATGGCCTTATCTACCCAGATCAGGCTAGACTTGGTAATCTGACAACAGGGTTGCAACAAGCACACCTGATTTTTCCTTTGGGTTTAGGTAAGATGAAGTACTGAAAAGAATGTATAACTATATTATACACACTTCTTTTCAAAATTTAAGCCTGTTATAAATTCATTTATAAATGGATTGGAAAATGGGCCCATTGCAAGTGTTATATATATTGGCAAAATCTCATTTTCAATTGTTTGACTGCTTTTACAGTTGAGGTCAAATGTTTACATACAGCAAACATTTCATTGGACAAACCATTAGCCATTGAGGTTAGTGTATGTACTTTTATGTCCCACCAGTTTCAGACTTTATGAATACAAAAGTTACATAATGCCTTATGAAAGTGATTATGCCTCAAATTTGCATTTTATTTAGACAACTCACATGATGTCCTTCGTATTAAAACCATTGTGGATTTGAAATTTACCACAGAATTGTTGTCACAATAAAATGTTTGTATAATACTCAGCTGTATGTATTATGTTGCTATTGTATTGTAAAAAATCTTTATCGTAGGTGGAACCTAGTTTTATTTACTACTTTTCTATTATTCTTTAATTGTTATTGTATGTCATTTACTTTGTATTTTCTGTTTACATTATGACACATATGTCATGAATGACATGAAGCTGTCGAATAAAAGATATATATATATATATTATATTTAAGAACTGTTGCAAATCTATTACAGTGTATATGATAGTGATGACCGGATGAAGAGTTATAATTTCTAATGTCTGCTTTTCTAGTATTATTTAGTTGATACATGGAGATCATTCATGCAAGTTACCAACGTCATTAAGATTTATTATATAGATCAGCCTTGCTGACATAGTTTGTCCCACCTTGTCGGATTTGTCCCACTTGCACCACATTGTGCCCTACTGACGTGTGTGTCCAGTCGTGACAGACATTCCTTTTTGGGGCAGGGGTCCTACTGGGGTCCCATCAGGGTTCCACTGGGGTCCTGCATGGTCCGTACTAGGGGAGAGAGGTTGAAGTGGGCCCCTTGTCAACAAACTCCACATGGGGGCCCACTAAAGGGGTGGGTGTCAACCTGGGTCACTTGGTCCCGATGGACACCCAGAGAGACAGACTGACAGACTGACAAAATACAGAGAGATAAGGACACTAAGATAGAGATAATGAGATAGTAGGCAATGAAATTGATGCAGAAAGTAAACATCTAAAAACAAAGACAGGAAAATACTCTAAAAAAGAGACTCAGATAAAGATATATATCTCTTGCCTGACTGACTCAATATTGGCCCGAATTTGCAAAGATATCAGGAGAGACAAAGAGACAGAAAGACAGACTTTGTATTGTGCCAGCTCAACTATATTATAACTGCGTGAGCTTTACCCCTAAGCTGGCAGACTATAATCTCACTTTTTTTTAATCCATTTAGCCCGAAGGTGTTTTTAAAGTCGACATTCCAGATGCCAAAACAAGCAAGAACAAAAAGATTGCGTCATTTATCAGCAAGAAAACCATAAGGAAAGCTGTTAAATCATCGGACTGGTTGTTTCTGAAGATCGAATGTGAGAGATTCGTGACTGAGTTGTCACAACAACAAGCCCAGTGAGGTATTTCATATGGCGACTGAAATATAAGGAAAAATATCAAAAGAAAAGAACTGTGTGTAAGTGGCGGACTGAAGAAATAGGGGTCGTTTCTTGGTTGCATGCATTGAAAGCATTGTTGTGCAGTGACCTATATATCTCTAAGCCAGTCCAAGGGTTAAGGCACTTGCCAGCTCTTGCAGTCTTGGGTTCAAATCCTGACCCTGTAGTTAAAAAGGTCAAACCTGTGGGGGTAGAACGTGCATTGTAATGAAACCTAAACTTTATCAGGTCATTATGATTTAAATTGATTTGTCTCTGGCATTTTGGTCTTGAAAGACGAGGTAGCTTTTTGTCACAGTCAAGACATTGTTTTTCAGGTACAGGAAAGACACATTTTCAGAGACACCTGTCATCTATACTAGAGCCATCTTTATGGACACAAACAGAAAGCATGTCTACACTGACAAATTGCTACAAGGAAGTTATGTCTGCACAAGTCCTGCACCTGTTGCAGTTCCGGATGAACTCTCCAGCTTAGGAGGTGAAGTCTTTTGGGACTCTTTGACAGGACAGCACAGGTGGACAGCGAGTATGCATGGTGTACTTCAGGGGTCAGTCTTGTATCCCCATGATGTACATTGTTTGAACTATATGCTGGCTAAATGGCTTGATAATTGAAATAAAATCACTAATCGCAAAGATTAGTGATTACATAATGTCCGTTATCAAGTAATTTATTGAGGAGTGAAGCATGTTAGCGTTAAGGTAACCTTATCCCTAACTAACCTGAGTTAACCCTACAGGAAGTTACAGCTGTATATTGAATTTGAAATTAAAGAAATCCTAAATAAATGATGTGTAATTTTCACTATGTATCTATATTTAAACAATATGAGAAGATATGTTATTATTTGAAAAATTAGCTCTGAAGAAATATGTTTCTTCATCGTAGATGATGTAACTGCCTTATAAAACAATTTTATGTAGTATTACATACTTTTACCATTCCTAACTGATTTTTATCAATTGTACATTTTGTCTATTACCTGTGCTCTGTGCAAAACAAGTTGCAGCCTGTATAAACCACCTCCCCCCATCTTCCCCATCTTCCCCATCTTCCCCAGGTATGTATCATATTATCGGAAGAACGAAACATTTCAAAACATTAGCTTCATTTTTTCCTTAGCTTTTTCTTTTTTCTGCATACTGCAGGTTATGAGTTAAGGTGCAGTGCAACAACTGAGAACACGAATTTAACCCCATTTTGAGCCTCTCTCGCCCAGTGGTGTTCTGTGCTCACCATATGCTAACTGCCAACACCTGCATTTGTTTACTGATTCGATTTGGCTTCCGTGACCTTAATTTATTTCTGATGTCGACTCAGCAAATCCAGGGATAGAATTACAATGCTGATCAGCCGTCCTAATACATTGGCAAAATCAACAACAAACCTGCACATATTACTATACAAATTCTCAATGTCACTGAGCAGCCCTGAATTCAGCAAGACATTAGTCTTTCCTCTCCTCTTATTACTCATTTTCCTTTTCAGACATAGTAGGACATAACTAACTGATTCCGTTAATATAATTTTCTCAGAGAAATAAAAGAAAACAAATGAACAATAGGTGGTGGCTGATTAGGGCTTTACGTCCTGTATTTCTGCACCAGTTGGGCTTATAAGGACAGGCAGAGACCATGGCAATGAGACGAAAGATGAAACAGCCATCCAACTTAGGCTCCACAGGGAATCGAAACCCGGGACCCAGCGGTTGGAAGCCCAGAGCGCTACCTCTGAGCTAGGCCCCCGCCCTCAAATTACATTAAAATGCACAAAAAATACTGCTGTTAGGATGCACTTTGCTTCAGCCAATCACAGACAAGGGCTGGAACTTTTTCAGCCAATAGAATTGCAGTTTCATAGCCACCTGGTGGAAATATAGAGAACCTTCCGTGAAAATCCACTATTGCAGTTTGCAAGGGAGGAGGATATTTCATTTAGAACTTCTCGTTGTGACTTAATTGGGGGTTATTCCTTACTTACTACAATAATATTTGTTAACTTTTTGAAGAATATATTTAATTTTGGTTTTCATGCTTGTATGTTTCAAACCCTTCCGTCGCACCGGAAATTTGTACCAGTCATGAGTGTTTAGCATGTATCTGCTTATTTCTTTCATTGCATAAGAAAATATCCAAAAAATCCCCAAAATTTGCTTTGAAAACATTGTTTAACACCCCAGGCTGCTCTGAAGAAATTCCTTTTTCTGTCAACCACAACAACTAATATTTTGACAGCAAGACAGGAGAGCAGAAAATGTAGAACTCATGCGCATGCGCCAGGGAAATTGGCACCAGAGGGCGCCTTCTCACATGGAGAGCTACTTCCGGTGTCACATGAACTTTTGTTTTCGTAAAAATTATATCCAGGAAAAAAAGTTGATGGAGAGCGCATGCAATGTCAATCTCAGGAAATCAGAAAAGTAACGGAAATATTTGAACCAGATTTACGATCGACCGTTTCGGTGTGGTTTATAATTCCTGAAAATCGTTAAACTTGGACCTAACGGACAAATCAGAAATGTAATATAAGAAAGAACTAAAATACAACTTTAGTACTGGCCAGCTCAAAACGATATTTTTTTTTCATTTGATCAAATGTTAGCCCAACCTTCATTATTCACATGGTTCATTTAATAAACTGTAAGAGTCGAAGACAACTCAAATCTGAGAACAGATTAAATACAATACATTACATTACAATACAATACAATACAATACAAACAATACAATACAATACAATACAATACAATAACATACAATAACATACAATAACATATGTACAATATGTACAATATGAATCAATGCTACTGGATCTGAAGCTTAGCCAGCTTGTCTGACCGGATGTCAGAGGCAAAAGTAATGATGGGATGATAACGCTTTGAGTCCACATATTGGAATGGACTGGCTTTTCTGGAAGAATAGAATAATATAAGAAGCCTCAACAGTTGATTCAATTTGCCATGATCTAGTATATGAGGAGGGAGTCCCACACTGTGCCGTGGAAGGCTGTCATATACACTGATTCTAGGAATCCACACTGGACGCACTGATTGGCTATTGACTGCAGCTAAGGTGAAATGGTCCGTGGGCTAAATAAGTGTTCCTGAAATGATCCAGGCGTCATTATGGACCGTTGTCAGGGCAACCATTTCCTGAGAAATAAAGCTGTGATTCCAGGCATCACCATAGCAACTGCATACAATCCATATTCACTATACATAATCATTCATAAACATCCATGAGCAATGGCGCATGGCACCGGAAGTAGTTTAATCAGGGGGGTAGGAGAACTTGGAACGTCATGCTAATTGTTAAGATGGCAGCTGACGGTGACGTCACAAGGCAAGGAAGTTGTGTTGATTTTTCATGTTCAAGCATAAGGACCAGGAGAATTGCGAAAAAAGGGAAATTTCTACATGTAGTGGAAATTACTGGTGCATGTGTAAAGCTCTAATGCAGTCTGTGTGGCCTAGTGGTAAAGGAATATACCTATAGGGTGAGCAAGTGGATGCTGACTCTTCTGCGTTGGTGAGCAGAAGATGGCTACTTGCGGAACCAAAGCCCCATAGTAATGAATAGGGCTGGTCAGAACAAAGGGTGGATTATAATGCATAACAACCAATAATTTCACCTATCGTGTCACAAGGAAGTCCTAAACTACTCCCGAAAATCACAAATGAACCAAAATACTAGATTTTTAGTTAATGGCCAGTGGAAAAATTTAAACAAACGGTGATTGTTCTAACTATTTTGTTGGTTATTTTTACTAAATGTCCGTAATAAGTCCATTAATAACGCATTCCTATGGCACGCCATTGCAGTACGCTGAGCGCTTGGTATAATAATTTAGGAAATAAAAAATAAGAAAAGTCCCTTTTCAGGATTTCGTAAAACTCTCTTTCCCAACCCCCCTCTCTCCCCACCCCTCTCTCCATCAACCCTTATCAGCCAGTCACTGACCATGACTTTTTGCATGTAGCCATGTCCTGTCCTTCCCAGGGGGGTTGCCCACCATCGGCCAGGGCAGCTGGGGCAGTTATCTAAGAGGTCAATGACCTGATTGTTGAGCCCCTTTGCCCCAGCAACGTTTCATCATGGCTGTCATGCTCTGCTAATCAGCATGGACACCATGCAGCTCTTGCGAAAAATGTACATTGAAAGTATTTGGTGGTATCTGGCAGTTACGACACAACTTCAAAATTGTTGGCTGTGATAAAAGAGGGCGCCTTCTCACATGGAGAGCTACTTCCGGTGTCACATGAACTTTTGTTTTCGTAAAAATTATATCCAGGAAAAAAAGTTGATGGAGAGCGCATGCAATGTCAATCTCAGGAAATCAGAAAAGTAACGGAAATATTTGAACCAGATTTACGATCGACCGTTTCGGTGTGGTTTATAATTCCTGAAAATCGTTAAACTTGGACCTAACGGACAAATCAGAAATGTAATATAAGAAAGAACTAAAATACAACTTTAGTACTGGCCAGCTCAAAACGATATTTTTTTTTCATTTGATCAAATGTTAGCCCAACCTTCATAATTCACATGGTTCATTTAATAAACTGTAAGAGTCGAAGACAACTCAAATCTGAGAACAGATTAAATACAATACATTACATTACAATACAATACAATACAATACAAACAATACAATACAATACAATACAATAACATACAATAACATACAATAACATATGTACAATATGTACAATATGAATCAATGCTACTGGATCTGAAGCTTAGCCAGCTTGTCTGACCGGATGTCAGAGGCAAAAGTAATGATGGGATGATAACGCTTTGAGTCCACATATTGGAATGGACTGGCTTTTCTGGAAGAATAGAATAATATAAGAAGCCTCAACAGTTGATTCAATTTGCCATGATCTAGTATATGAGGAGGGAGTCCCACACTGTGCCGTGGAAGGCTGTCATATACACTGATTCTAGGAATCCACACTGGACGCACTGATTGGCTATTGACTGCAGCTAAGGTGAAATGGTCCGTGGGCTAAATAAGTGTTCCTGAAATGATCCAGGCGTCATTATGGACCGTTGTCAGGGCAACCATTTCCTGAGAAATAAAGCTGTGATTCCAGGCATCACCATAGCAACTGCATACAATCCATATTCACTATACATAATCATTCATAAACATCCATGAGCAATGGCGCATGGCACCGGAAGTAGTTTAATCAGGGGGGTAGGAGAACTTGGAACGTCATGCTAATTGTTAAGATGGCAGCTGACGGTGACGTCACAAGGCAAGGAAGTTGTGTTGATTTTTCATGTTCAAGCATAAGGACCAGGAGAATTGCGAAAAAAGGGAAATTTCTACATGTAGTGGAAATTACTGGTGCATGTGTAAAGCTCTAATGCAGTCTGTGTGGCCTAGTGGTAAAGGAATATACCTATAGGGTGAGCAAGTGGATGCTGACTCTTCTGCGTTGGTGAGCAGAAGATGGCTACTTGCGGAACCAAAGCCCCATAGTAATGAATAGGGCTGGTCAGAACAAAGGGTGGATTATAATGCATAACAACCAATAATTTCACCTATCGTGTCACAAGGAAGTCCTAAACTACTCCCGAAAATCACAAATGAACCAAAATACTAGATTTTTAGTTAATGGCCAGTGGAAAAATTTAAACAAACGGTGATTGTTCTAACTATTTTGTTGGTTATTTTTACTAAATGTCCGTAATAAGTCCATTAATAACGCATTCCTATGGCACGCCATTGCAGTACGCTGAGCGCTTGGTATAATAATTTAGGAAATAAAAAATAAGAAAAGTCCCTTTTCAGGATTTCGTAAAACTCTCTTTCCCAACCCCCCTCTCTC